>JAIFHY010000001.1:2400000-3000000 GCA_022264835.1 Melampsora americana | reverse complement strand
TTCGTTCGTTCGTTCGTTCGTTCGTTCGTTAAAAAAAACAGATGAATTTCTTCATTTAAAGTTTGATGTTGTAGTTTTTTTTTTGATTGAATGTTTCTTTTTTGATTCGTTTTTTGAAAAGTATCGTTTTTTTTTGTTTGATTTGATTTCAAAGGTTTTTTTTTCGAATCATTTATTTTGATATAAAACTGAGATTACAAGCAAATGAAAAAAAAGACTCAATCGGTTATTGAGATACATGAAAGGTATATCTAGATCATCAGGTTTTGAAAATCGAATCTAATTTAAACAATCCAAAATACGTTTAACCAATCATACATCTTTTTCTACCTCTAGCTCTAACCACTTCAAATCGATTAATAAACGATTTAGAATCTTGAATAGATAAATGAGATTGATAATGATTTAAAATGGTTTGAAACCCATTTGAAAAACCTTCAGAACTCTTCGGTTTTTCAGAATCCATCGAATCGGATTGAATTGAAAAGTTTAATTTAGAATGAGTGGATAAAAAAGATCTTTCTAAGACGTAAAGATCCACTGATTTATCTTCTAATAAATTCGAAACGAATGAAAGACCGAAATCGATGAGAAACTAAAGAGAGAAAAAAACACCAAACAGATCATCAAAATGAAGTCCGGTTGAGTTCAAAGTTTTGGATTTTTCTTGAGCAATGGAAGGAGATTGATGAATTACGATTTTGGGAATTTGATTTTGAAGTTTAATCATCATATTTGAAGTGGTTAAATCACCATGAATGAGATCTGCTTGATGTAATTTAAATAATTCATGACCAATTTTACTTAAAATATCATCTATGAAAAAAAAATGAAGAAAAATGAATGATTAAATTCAGATCAAAAAAGAGATTCATGAGGAAAATGGTGTTCAACAAGAAAAGAAAAAAGAAATAACAAGACTTAACTAATATCAAAATCGAATTGATTTGAATTTAAAAGAAATTCTTTAACAGTAGGACCATCAATGAATTCCATTAAGAGCGAATGATTAAATAAATTCACCGATCTAAGTAAAGGTACATGAATTCCAAATTTTAAAGCTCTAATCAATGATCTAGCTTCATAACTTAATCTTTGTTGATTTAAATTCGAATCTAAGTTGGAATGTCGATATGTTTTACTAAATCTATGTTTTAAAATTAATTCATTCTTCTCTGTGTTGATCAATTTGATTTTATAAACTCTCTAGAATGTGGTGTTGGTGGTGGTGGTTTTGATTTGAAATTTTTGATCAAAATATGGTTTGGTTTTCATTAGTTTGAAGTGTTGTTTTGTTTTCTTTTTTTTGAAAAAGAGACTTGAGATGGATTGAAAAAGTTGACTAAACTGCTTCTGCTCCTTGTTTGATTAGAGTGGATTGATTGATTAAGTTTTGAAATGGTTCATTTTCTTCATCGATCATGATGATTTGAAGGCTGAGTTGATTAAAATTCGAAATTTGTTGTACCTAATCGTTCTCTTTTAAAGCTGAAGTGGATTTCGAAATCTTGTTTTGCAGATACACACACCAAACTCTCCGAGCGGTATTTCCTGGTGAATATTTCACTTGAATTCAATCTTAACCTATGTGATGAGACGTTTCAATCGGCTTTAAAAGTTCTACATAGTTTCCCTACAAAATCATTTTGTTTATAAAGTTTTTCTGAACTAAAGATAAACACAAATTACACTCCAATCCACGTCTCCAGGTTTCCTTTTTGTAAACACTTGTCTCTCAATCTCTTTAGAACAATGCAAACATGATGCTTCTTTGTAGATTAATCATTTCAGGTATATGATTGAAAACAACATAAACTAAAGTCGAAAAAATTGAGGTGAAAGTGAATGCTCAATAGATTAATACAATCGATTTTGATTTTTTTGAGATCAGTAGGTTTGACGTTTATTTAGAAAAGTGTCTTTTGTTGGATGAGGACCACAAGATATGGAAGAGTGAATGAGAAGAATGAGAAGTGAATCGAACGAAATCAGTTTAAGCTGTTTACCAAGTTATTCAAGTTCAATCGCTCATCAAGCAAGTTCATCAATCTCACTCTTCTACAAAAGCTCAAAGTCAATGACGTACATAGTTGATGGTTTACAAACTCGGGCTCAATTTTAACCCGTTCCCGGTACTCTTAAATAATACTTTCAGAGAACAGGCAAACGGAAGCCAACGGTTTATACTGTCTACTTACAAATTCTTATTCCTCAGTTTCCGTAAGAGCCCTTTTCATTTTGGAACCAGCAAAAGGAATGTGATTAGCACGACAATTGAAATGCATATGTAGCGGTAAGTATCACAAAACCTGCGAGAAAGCATATGGTATATTTAATGTTAAGTATCTAAGTACAAGACTGTCGAGCTGAAGTCATGGAAAACACTAAAGCCGCCTACCGCAGAAATGATGATGAGACGTGATGTGATGAAGAATGAGTGATGAAGTGAATTGTATCGAGTAAGTTCTAGAAAATGAAGGATGAAGAGAATCGTTAAAATGTGAAAAGCTCATTGTAGAATGTTCCAGAATGATAATCAAAGGCAAAGGATGATCAAGATATAAATACAACTCTCTTGACTTGCTTTGATTGATTGATCGATCAACAAATCTCATTATTATCATTATCAAAAAAGAAAAAGAACAAAGATTAAAGATATTCAGTTAAAAACCTTTATATCGTTAAATCAAATCAAATCAGATTCACTCTCAAATATTACATAAAGAAACACACACTTTTAGATGGCCTCCGGTTTTGCCTTCACCGATAAAACTCAAGAAGCACTCGCCTCTGCTATCGCTCTAGCAACTGAGCGATCCCATGTCAATGTTCAACCGATTCATATTGCTTTAGCTTTACTCGATCCTTCAGTATCAGGTTCAAATGGTCACCTCGGATCAGCTAGTTCGGATTGTTTATTCTCCAACATCTTAGATAAAGCTGGTGCAGATCCTAAAGAACTTACAAGAGCTCTCAATAAACGATTAGTACGTGAACCAAGTCAAGATCCACCACCGGATAATGTCGGATTTTCAAGTTCAGCTTCAAAAGTCTTGAAAGAAGCTCAAAAATTAATGCGTCAACAGGTTTGTACCTTTTTTTCCCCCTCGTCCATTGAAGTCAATCGTCATCAAACTAACTTCTTTGCTTTTGGATTTTGATTTAGAATGACGCATACATTGCTCAAGATCATCTCATCTTAGCTCTTCTTGATGACTCTGTAATTAAACAAATCTTCAAAGATGCAAATGTCTCAGAACCTTCACTTCGTAAAGCTGTCAATGCAGTTCGAGCTGGCAAAAAAGTAGATAGTAAAAATGCTGAAGAAGGTACATATCACTCATCTTTGTTAAAGTTGATTGTAAGGTGAAGCGTAATACTTACTCTTCATACTCTTCATCTCTAGGTTTTGATGCATTAAGGAAATATGCGGTCGATTTGACTGAGAAAGCTCGGGAGAATCTATTAGACCCAGTGATTGGAAGGGATAATGAAGTAAGAAGGTGTATTCGGTAAGTGATCACAATATCCTCTGGCCAGTTTAAAATCTCACCAACTCTGACATTACAACCTTCCTTTTTCCTTTAGAATACTTTGTCGTCGGACCAAGAACAATCCAGTGTTGATTGGTGAACCGGGAGTGGGAAAGACTGCAATTGCTGAAGGTCTTGCTCAACGGATGGTCAACAGGGATGTACCAGCCTCCTTGATCGGTAGACTCTTCTCACTCGACCTGGGAGCCGTACAAGCTGGTGCTAGTTACAAGGGTCAATTTGAGGAGCGAATTAAATCTATTTTGAATGAGGTTGAGCAAGCGACCGAGAAGGGTGAAAATATCATCCTTTTCATCGATGAAATGCATCTCGTAAGTCTGCTCTCATTCTGGCTTGGTGAATAATGTCGATCCTGAGACACTTTATGCAATATTACAGATCATGGCCGGTCAGGGTCAAGGCGGTGGTATGGATGCAGCCAATCTGAGTGAGTCATGTTAATCTACACCTGCGTGCCCTATAAGCATCTTACTTACATCAATCTTGGTACACTTGTTATTAGTAAAACCTGTATTGGCTCGTGGCAAACTACGCTGTATCGGTGCTACAACTTTGGCCGAGTATCGTAAATACATTGAAAAGGTGTGTAATCCTTTTTTTCGATTCCTTTCTCTTCAATCCAATCAACTGATCATCGAGATTTTCCCCCGTTTTTAGGATGCTGCATTCGAAAGGAGATTTCAGCAAGTGCTTGTCAATGAGCCTACAGTGGTTGAGACTGTTTCAATCTTGAGAGGTTTGAAAGAGAAATATGAAACTCATCATGGTGTCAGGTGAGTACAATGGCCATGTTTTTCCCTTCTCTCTTCCTATCTTTGTTCTTAGACCTTACTGACATTCGCATCTTACATCTCCTCATAGTATCTTGGATGGCGCTTTGGTGTCAGCTGCCACCCTTGCCCATCGTTACCTCACCACACGCAGGCTTCCTGATAGCGCCATTGATCTGGTTGACGAGGCCGCAGCGTCAGTAAGAGTGACGCGTGATAGTCAACCTGAAGCCGTTGATAGACTAGAGCGTAAGAAGCTTCAATTGGAAGTCGAAGCCCATGCACTCGGAAAGGAAAAGGTCGGTAAACTCACAACACAGTCCATTTCTATCTATTTCTCAAAGCGTGCCCACAGACAGTCGCTGAAATATTATTTCTTCTGATTCAATAGGATCAAGATAGTAAAGCGAGACTCGAGACACTGAAGCAGGAGATTGCAGGCTTGAATGATGAATTACAACCATTGAAGGCCGCATGGGAAGCTGCCAAGTCTCGAGGTGATAAAATCCGTGCAGTGCGAGAAAAGATTGAAACTTTGAAAGCGAAAGCTGAAGATGCTGAAAGACGTTATGATGTCTCAACGTGAGTTTTTGTCGTCTTCTTTCTCCTCGATTTATGGTCTCCGTTTGTATATTTTAGAAGGCCGTATATCTAACCTCGCACTACTTTTCAATCAAAGGGCTGCTGATCTTCGTCACTACGCTATACCTGATCTTGAAGAACAACTCGTTCAACTCGAAGCTCACAAGCGTGCAGAGGATGCTAAACGGGGACCCTCCGAACTTGAAGACGACATCGTGACTTCTGATGGGATTGCAGAGATTGTCGCCCGTTGGACTGGTGTTCCTGTCTCTCGACTCAAAGCTACCGAGAAGATGAAGTTGAGAATGATGGAACAAGGTCTGATGAAACAAGTTGTCGGTCAACCTGAGGCTGTAAAGGCCGTGGCAGATGCAATTCGATTGAGTAGGAGCGGTTTATCCAACGAGTCAAGACCGATTGCATCCTTTTTGTTCTGTAAGTTTTTGTTGCTGTTCTCTCACTATCAGGATACAAGTGAACAACTGTTCAGAAGGTTGACTTCATCTTTTTTCACACTAGGTGGGCCTTCGGGAACCGGAAAAACTCTACTTACAAAGGCTTTGGCCAAATTCTTGTTCGATAGTGAAGATGCAATCTGTCGAATTGATGGCAGTGAATACTCGTGAGTAGCTCATCAATTTGTGAATCTACCGTAAAACAATATACTGACCAACCGAATACCTTTTCTTTCTTTTGCGATTTGTTATCTTAGTGAGAAGCATAGTGTTAGTCGCTTGATTGGCTCTCCACCTGGTTACGTTGGTCATGAAGAAGGGGGTACCTTGACGGAATGGGTGCGAAGGAAACCATACAGCATCGTGTTGATTGATGAAATCGAGAAAGCCTCAAGAGAGTTTACTCAATTATTCTTACAAGTCTTGGATGATGGTCGATTGACCGATAGTCAGGGAAGAGTGGTTAGCTTCAGAAATTGTGTGATTGTGATGACGAGTAATTTAGGAGCGGTTTATCTCAATGAGACGCCAGAAGATGAACCGGTACCTGAGTCTGCTAAAATGTTGGTTCATAGTGCAATTCGTGCACACTTTGCTCCCGAGTTTATCAATCGGATTGATGCAACTATTGTAAGTGTTTTAGCCTTTCTGATCAACTGTATCAATCATTGGTGGGATGTCGATTGCTAAAGTGACTGTAATCATTCCAACAGATTTTCAACAAGCTTGGATCAGCACAAATCCGATCAATAGTCAATGTTCGATTGACTGAGATTCAAAAACGATTGTACATCAATGGAAAGAACATCACATTGGATGTGGATGATAAGGCAAGAGATTGGTTAGGTCAAGCTGGCTTCAATCCTCAGTATGGTGCGAGACCATTGAATCGAACCATTCAAAACGAATTATTACATCCATTATCTCGTATGATCTTAGAAGAAAGAATCAGGGATGGAGAAGTAGCAGTAGTGACAGCTGATTGGAGAGCAAATCGGATCTTGATCAAACCTAATCATGATGCTACTTCTATGGATATTGATGAAGAGATTGATGAGTTGGAGGATGATGATATTAAAATTGAAGAAGTCAATTAAACCTATCAGTGTCTGTTTTTTTTTTGGATTGAGTAAGATGTAAAGAAGGGGGAGAAGAATGAAGAACAGATTGGTTCTGATGTTTTTGTGAAATGGACATTGGAATCTTGATTTTATTTGAAAAAGTTTTGTGTTTTTTTTAGCAATGAATGAAGTCGTTGTAAATCTATACCGTATTTTTTGATTTGAAAAGAAAAAAAATGATGAAAGCAAGTATGTATCTAAATTTTGGATTCTCAAGTTAATTGAAAAGAAAAGAAAATGTATTACGATTTAGTTTATTTAACGAGTTAATAAGAAGATACTTGTGTAGAAAGAAATGAGTAAATATTAAAGTTAAGTAAATATAAAAGTTGATGAACTTTGAAGTTTTTGGATTTGATCATTTTGTTTTAACTTTTTAGATTTCACTTTAACTAATATATATATCTTCAAGATGAATTTTTCAAAACTTTTCAAGTTAAAGTTGTAAAAGAAGTTGATGAAATGAGAAATGAAAAAATTGGATTTGAACAAGATCTATTTTTCTTTTGAATCGTGTAGACTGAATCATCCATACAATTTAAAACAATTATAAGAATTTATCTATTACGCTTTATAAGGATTCAATGGGTTTTCTTTCTATCAAACTTTGTGATTTAAATTGGTATCGATCACGAACGAACACTCCTACCTATGATTCCTACTCTATTTTTTGTACTTTTTGTTTTGTAAATTTCTTGACACTCTTCCTGAGCTTGAGCTATATGTTAAAGTGTTTTTCTTCTCGAGTAATTTGTTAAAGATTTCAATATGTAAAATCTATTAGGCCAAGAGGATGTGATGGATGAAGTTAATTCTTCAATTTTGATCACTTTTTCAATTAGATTAGATGAATTTTTTAACCTCTTGAAAGAACATGAGATAAATTCACCAAAAAAAAACACGAAATCAAGTGTTACACAAATGATGATCCAAGAGCCCACCTCTTGGTCTCAAAGGCTGGGAAAGGATTCATATAAATGATGAAGATATGATTTCAACTTGTATAATAATTCAATCGATCCTTTCAATGGTTCTCGAATTGGTAGGTGAAACATGAAAATTTCAAAAAAAAGATGATTTGAACATATAACACAGGCGAGCCGGAATATATAAAAATCTTGACTTAACATACATGAGAAGATTTTGGAATGTAGTCCATTAATCTCTCAACACACACAAATCAAAATCGGATTTGCCCTACGATCGATTCGAATGACCATCTTACCCACCAATAAATAAATCACAGTAGTATTGATACTCACACTAAGCGAATGTTGTTGACAAAGATCGACTAATTTAGTTTTCATCAGTTCAAGTGATACACACCAATCATTTTGATGAAAGATAGCAGGTAAAGAGTTTGAATCAGTTTCACTGAATGACTTGAATAATTCATAATAGAAATAAGCTTCGATCAGTTTATTTGGTGTTAAAGTACTATCCACTTTGGTTAGGTATGACTTTATTAGGTTATCAAGAGCTTCACTAGATTTGATTCAAGTAAATAAGTCAGACACCAGAATTCGAATCATTTACACAATAAAAGATATGGAAAAGTATAAAGGAAAGAAGAGTTTGGACTCACGTGGTTTGCTGGTAATCGAGTGTTCCTTCAGCTTTGTCAAGCAATGTTTGAAGTTCTGGATTAGCAATCTTGAGTGAATCCAACAAAGTATTAGACTTCCAAAATGAATTAGTCAAACGTAGAAGAACAGCAAGTCGTGATTCTGGTAAGGATGAATTAGGTGGTTCTGTCATAGGTTTGGAAGGTGAACTTGAGGTTTCGATTAATGTCTTGACTTCAGAAGAGTGTGAAGGATCAGCTTGTTGATCGATTGGGTATTTGTCAAGCTCTGGTTTGGGTACGATCGAAGGTGACATGGATAATTCGTTCTGCTTCTTTGGTGAGTCGCTCAATTGAAGTGATTGTGATCTTGAATCATGTGGAGTGCGGCTTTTGAGTTTAGTCAAACTCTGTTGTAATCGCTTATGAGTTGTATTCTGAGGGGTAGGTGTATTAGGCATATGATTATCGTCTTCAAAATCAGAAGCTCCGGCTGCTTGACTGCTAGAATGGATTCTGGGACTTTTGGCTCGTTGAATGATCCGACGTGTTAATTCAGTTCTAGAGATGAACGGATCATGTGGGCCTGTAGAGGTAGAGGTCAAAGGGATTGGTTTCTTGGGTGTTTTACGCTTTTTGGGCGAATTTGAAATCGTTTCAATTTGAGCAATTTGTTCTGATAATTGACGAAACTGGAATTGAAGTTGATATGAAATTCGAAATGTTTAGATGAGTTAAAAGAAGACAGGGAAGGAGTCATAAAGATAAGTTACACACCTTAGCTCGTTGCTCATCTCTCAAGTCAGTCAAAGCCAATATTTCTAATGATTCCCTTTGAATGGTTTCTTTCATTCTTGATGAAGGTTTTGATTTGGTTTTAACACGTGGTTTTGTAGGTAATTGAGTTGGCCGTGGTAGCTGTACGGATATGAATATCACGGTTATTATTGAGCTTTGTATTGATAATGAAATCAAATTTGACTAACCTGAAGTTGTTCTTGTAATCCAGTGATAGAAGATTCCAGGGTGTTGAGTTGTCTGATCAGAGCATTCACATGATCCTCTAATCTAGGCATAGGACTTGAATTTGTTGTTCAGTTGATGAAGATGATTTGATAGGATAAATGATAAGGAGAGAATAAACTGACTATATTTGAAGTAAAGTTTGCATGGCCATAAGATAACTTCGAGTAGCAGCTACATCACCAGTTTCTCTTTGTTGTTTCGATTTTTCAGAAGTAGTTTGATGATCAAGATTGAGTTGATGAGTTGTAGCATCTAAGATCACTTGATAAGGAGCTGGTTTATTTTCATTAAGTTGAAATAAAGATAATTCAGTTTGATTGGCTTCTCTGATATAATTAGATTCGAATTGATCTGATGAAGATAAGACTGAAGTTGATAATGAGTTTCTGATGGTGAAATTGATTTGACTCGATTGATTTAATGCTTTTGATATTTTATAAATCGATTCTTTTGTATTTGATTCCATTCTTGATTTGTTTTGTTTTCTTCATTCGATCAATTTCTCAATTTGTCCGTTGGATTAAGATCTCGTGACTCGACAGGCCGGGTCGGATAACCCCCCAACATACACCACCAGGTCGATTTTCGTTGACCAACCGGCGGTGAGGAGTTCAAATTTGAACTCGTGAGATCCGGTGTGAACCCGGTCGGCCCACTGCCTGCGCCCCGGGTTTTTGCTGGTTTAAAAAACTACGGTTGGTCATCCACATGACGTTGCGTTGACCAACCGGCGGTGAGAGGTTCAGATTTGAACGAGTGAGATCCGAATCAAGCTCGGTTGGCCAACTGCCCCGGCCCCGGTTTCGTGTTCGTTTGATCAAATACAGTTGATACACCACTTTCTCAGCGGTTTATCAACTGTATTTTGTCAAACGAACACGAAACCGTGAGCAGTCGAACTTCCCGCTTGTTCTTTTATGAGCGGATGAAAAGCGATCGACAGTCAACGGTTGAACAGTCGGTCAAGATTCGATATCATCAATCAATCATCTTGATTGTGTTCGTATTAGACCTTGTGGTAAGATTCATTGTGATCGCACTCGAACTCGATAATGTCATCCAAGTTTCAAATTGTACCAGAATGTAAATGGTTCAAATTTGCAACGTCACACTCATTTCTTTATCAAAGCTGACATTTATAATATTTACATTGGAATAATATTCATAAAACAAATCTCAAGGCTTCAAAGAGATTTCTGATGGACAAGATGATATTGTCTATCATTGTATGGCCTGTCCTGGAAAGAGGACAATGAAGCTTGAATCAATCTCTCGACACTGTAAAGGAAAAAAACACCCAAAGAACTTTGAAAAGTGGTCAGCTAATCAGATCACAGCTGTGGCCTCACCATTGTTTGAAGATGATGTGGCAACAAACAGTGCAAGTTCACCTACAGAAGCATCAGCATCTGATGATCACAGTGCTTTAGTTGATACAACCATGGCAACTGCTGATCTAGACTCAGATCCAGACCACAACCAAGAGGATTTTCGAAGGCGGGCAATTGTTGATATGTGGACTCGCGATTATCACCATATATTCGATCTGCCTGGTCCTGGTGATGAATCAATAAACAACAGTGAAGATGAGGATATAGTGGATTGTCGAATGAGTGACAATGAGTCTGATGTAAACAGCAAATCATCCTCAGATGACTCATGTGATCTCATTGAAAGGACTATCGAAACAGATCCTTTGTCCTGGGCTCCCTTCTCAAGTTTGGAGGTTTGTCAATGTTTCCTGGTATGACATTGTATCGAAAAACTCTCAGTAATACCAACCACATGTTTCCTTGACTCTTTCTGTCAATTCATCTTGACTTTTGATTTTTTAAGCAAATGGTTGGTTTACTGATCCTAGGCTCAGGAAGGTCCACAATGTCGGTGGATCAATATGAAAAAGTGAGGTCCTATATCGGTCTATTGCACGTAAAGCTTCCTGGTTATCAAAGTCTTCAGCATTGCCGTTCAGACCTCAAAAAACGCTACAGTTTTGATGTCTCTGAAAGTCTGAGTCCGCTGGAAAAACCATGCTTTAGACTTCAAGTGAAGCAGATATTGACACAAGTAATTATCTATCCATTCTTGATATCAATATGTCATCTTGCAAATCACTCACATTTAATTTCATTAAATAGGAAGTCGCAAATCCCTTTGTCATAAAGCATCTTCAATCGATTCCTGAACTACCTGGTCCAACAGACAAAGTCAATCGTCTATCACAAAGCAGAAAGTGGCGGGAGGATTTAGATAAAGACTTGCGCGTCCAGATGGTCAATGCACCAAGAGGACATTTTTATCTATTCGAACCTGTGGAACTCAATTCCGGAAAGCTTGTAATCCCTGTATTCTTTTATCAACAGGATAATCAGATTTTTGCAAAGTGCACCCCTGCGCGTCTAGTTTATCAAAGTGGGGAGGCCAGCAATGGTCCACAAATCCGTGTGCAGTTTCGATCGACTTCTGATTTTAATTCTGAGTCTTTAGCTTCAATAAATGTCACATACTTTTCAAAGGTTTTCGAGGATATTGAAGTGTGCAATGATATATTGTTGAAGGATAACTGTGGTGATGAGATGTATGGTAAGCTGTTCACACATCTCCAGGTGAACATTGTTGTCAAACTTATCCTGTATCTTAGAGGATGTTGGTGGAATCTTTGTTGCAGTTCCCATACGAAATCTGTGGAGGAGGAAATCAGGGGGTAAGATTATCCGCCACATACCTCTGGTGTTGTATTGTGACGATCTCTCTGGGAATATCTCGAAAAAGTGGAACAAACACATGGCTTTTTATTTCACATTAGCCGGATTACCTCCCAAATTGTCTAATCAAGAGTATAATTGTCATTTCTTGACAACCTCAAACACAGCAGGCGCTTTGGAGCTTGCGGATCCTGTGATTGATGAAATCAAGTAACTCATCTCTCTTGTTTTTTTGATTTGGGGATCTAGTCTGAATTGTTTCAATTTTTAGCAAACTCAGTTCAGATGGATTCATGGCGTATGATGATGTTGCGGAAGATGAGGTCTTGGTAGTACCATTTGTGCTATGTCATCTGGGTGATTCACCCATGCATGCCGAAGTCACAAACACCATGAATCCAACAGTTTCTCTCACTCCCTGCCGGATTTGTGACCTTAAGGTGGAAACACTGATGGACAAAAGGTCAACAAAGTATGTGAGCAACTTTGTTGGGGTTGGTGAAGATGGAACCAAGGTAATTCTTTCTATTCTGATTGGTTCTGTGTATCCCAATACCTATGACACAAAATTTCTAACATTACCGTGATAGTTCTCTTTACCATTACGAAGCTGGTCAGAAACCAAAAAGGGTACACATGATCTTTGGGACTTAGCCCAGCGGCCTGGTATGATTGGTGCTTTTGAGAGCGAATCAGCCGCACTGGGAATCCGAGACCCACTGAATATGTTCTTTGTCAAGAAAGTTCAAGACTTACACCGAAATCCAGATATTACAAAAGAAGATGTTGCAAAGCTTTGCAAGGAACTTAATGAAATATTTCAAGACCGCATATTCAATCCTTTTATTCGGTTGAAAGGTGGGAAACAATTAGAGTATAGTATCGAAAAGAACTCAAACTGACTTGTGTTCTTTAGGATTTGATGGACACCGCGATACTCCTGTGGAAATATTGCATGTTGTCCTTTTAGGTGTGGCAAAATACCTCTTACGAAACAGAATGCAACGTTGTTCAGCAAAAGAAAAGAACGAAATATGGGGCCGTTGGAGATCTTTCAACATTTCGGGGTTGAATGTTCCACCAATTCAACCAACAACAATGATTAATCATTTCCTTAGTCTAACTGGAAAAGATTTCCGTGTGGTTCTACAAGCAGCACCATTTATCTTCTTTCATTGTGAAATGTCGCCTGAAGAACGTGAAGCATGGTTAACTCTCACTCATCTAGCACCTTATGTCTTCCAGACAGAAATTACTGATGTCGAAAATTATATCAAGGATTTGGAACGTCATATAGAAATGTTCCTGAAAGCGATTTTGCAACTTTCTGCTCAATGGTGCAATAAACCCAAGTTCCACATGTTGGTTCACTTATCCAGCTCTATCTGCCGTTTTGGTCCACCATCTCTCTTTGCCACCGAAAACTTTGAAGGGTATAATGGCAACACTCGAAATCATTCTATCCACTCAAATCACAGAAGTCCTGGACGTGACATAGCGAATTCATCCAATAATCATAGGCTGACCCGAAGTATAACATCTGGAGCTCCGATGTATGACAAAGTTTTGAAATCCTATGTCAGAGCAAGTAAGAAAGTTACGGATATATTCAAGACCAACAAGCTGTTCCAGAAATCAATGGGCTACAATTTTTCATGGAATCAACCTGGTCAATTGAAGACTGGAAGTGAGTTAACATCCACATTACTTATTGAATGACACACTACTGAGACTCATCTAAATTTCAGACGCTCATGACACCCAACCTTCCAACCCAAGAAGTTTAATTCCAAGCATAATTTATGATGCTCATCATTCAGAAACGTGGAAGCTGCTGATGTCAATGACCTTGACAAATGACCAAAAAGTAATGGACAAAGATTTTGTTTCTGTAAGTTGGAATGATTTGAAGTCAATGCACGCTTTCTATGATTGATACATGGCTGAACCTGGCTTTGTAGGCCAAATTAACATCTTCTCCAATTGGAAAGATGATTGGAAGGGTCCAAAACATCTGGGGATTTGGTAAATGCGACCCTGAGCATTGTGTAATTGAACTAATCAGATGTAAAACAGGTGATGTGAGCGTATTCTATGGCATGCGTGAGATAAAGCAAACTCAGGATACTGTATGGGTCAATCCGGGTGTAAGCATTGTTTATTGTTTTGAAATCTATCATCCTTGTGGTTCATTGAGACTAAATGAGATATATTCCAAATAGGATATTGATGGTGTGTTGAATATTCAACATGACTGTCATCAAAGCGGATGTACAGTAGAGAAGATTCGACCGGTGATGATTGAACGCAAGCTTTCAAAGTCCCTAGAACATACGGTTGTCCATATTGAAACAAACCAGTTCGTCCTCAATGCTGGAGGTTTCTATTCAGCACAACTCAATCGAGAATGGGGACAGCTATCTTTTGCTGATGTTTGTTCAGAAGATTGGATGAAAGCGATCAAGGTTGGCCTCAAGAATTGGGAAGATTCAGTGAAAGAGAAGCAGATGCAGAAGGAGAACAGAGATAAAAAAACCCAAGAGAGAAATTTAGCGAGACAGGAAGGGCGATCTTTGGGAAGAAAGAGAAAAAGAGTTCCAATTTCACTTGGCATACAGCTTCAAGGACCGGTTGCCGGGCCGTCAACATGATTTCCTGAGCCTGAAAGTTGATGGGGCGCGTTGGTCTGCATGTACTTTTGTTTTATTATCATTACAAATTTACAGATATTATCATCATTACAAGTTTAAAGATATTATTATCATTACAAATCTAAAGATATTAATATCATTACAAATCTAAAGATATTATTAACATTACAAATTATTTTTATGATCTGAGGTTCTTTACTCTATCATCTTTGAACAAAATTAAATTTTTAACTGGAGACCTTCTAGTCAGACTCAAACACTTGATCAAAAGGTTCACACTTTAGTCGGACATGCTTTACTATTTCATTTTGATCATTCATCTCTTTGAATCTTCTACCACAATTTGCCTTTTGAATATCACCTCTTGTTCACCTTCCATGAACACGATGAGATCTGTTCAATACTTTCTTTTTCAAACAACACTCTACAATCTATCATATGCTAGCGTTCCTCATATGAGAGCTCATAGACATCTATGTACTGATATGAGGTAGTGACCATGACGATATGTATTCGGACGGTCACATATCAAGACAAGAGAGCGTTCAAACATTCCTCTGATTTGGAGTCCTTCTTGAGCACGTCTTCAAACTTGTCCAATTGAATGATGATGAGTCCATCCGTGTCTTGTTGGATTTCTCAGCTAAGTGATATCTGATCCTTATTCCAAGCCTCAGCATCCACAAATAAACCAAGTTTTAGCGAACAAAGGATTAATCTTCAAAGCAGTTGAAAGACATTGATAAGATTCTGAATAAGCTCCTCTAGAGAAATGATAAGCTCCCAAGGATCTCATGGCACGACTTGAAGTATGTTCACTTAAATCCCAAGCGGTTTCCCAATGTTTCGGATTCGATTCGAGTTCACCTAACAAACACCAAAGTTTCCCAAGACGTTTTCCATCAGAACTAAGACGAGTTTTTGACATTTTCAAATCATATTCGATTTTCTGTCCATTGATTAGGTCTTTAACTAATTGAATCCCGATCGGTTTAGAATCTAATGTAAGATGACATTGGACCACATCTTCCCACATCTCTAGTCTTTCAAAAATTTCCATCGCACTTCTGATCACTCCAAGTCCTATTAATTTTCTACCAAGTTCTCGTTCTAGGTCCCATCTAGATGGGATTTCTAATGACCAAGCCCAACGAACTCTTTCTTTTGCTGTAAATTGATCTACCGGATCATTCTCAGCTTCTTTAGTTAATTGATCGACTAATGCTTGGAGCTGGAGTAAACCTCGTTCAACGGTACGTGAAAGAGTTTAGTCATGATGATGATCTATTACAATATTCAATTTTAGTTATTTTGATATTAAGAATATTTGAACCAATCCATCAGGATCTTTCTGTTTGTGATCCTAAATTCAATCTTATCCTTGGAGGGAGTTGGAGGACTGAGGACAGCCTCTGGGAGTCGAGCCGTTGGAGTGGCAGCGAGCGCTTGTTTACAGCTCATACGAGCACGGGTGAGCTGTTGGTTAGTTGCATCTTTGTGAGTATCATTGGTTGATGATGAAGTATCAGCCATGTCCTTCATCTGATGCTTTTGATTGAAAGCTCTCCCAAGCGATGGCGAGCCAATCCTTTTGATTTAAAGCCCTTTAAAGTGATCGCTAGCTTTTTTTTTATTTTGATTGAAAGCGCTTCTAGCTGGAAAGCAGTGCATTCTGATGCCTTCAGCACACAGGAAATTTATTCAGCACGAATCATATCAAAATTGAAACAACAATTGATTGGAAATTTGATTAGCAAAAATGATTTTTTTTTGAAACTTGAATGAATCATTAAAGTCTGCAAGGATTGACATGATCATGTTTTCGAATTCTTCATCAGCTGATGAAGACCACTCGTCATCATTTCACAGATGAGAGTGTCACCAGGACACATGTCAACGAAATTCGTCGAATTCGTCAACTTGGTCATTTCGATTCATCTTCTTCTTTATCGTTTCTTTAATTCCACTTTTTTTTACAATCTCATCTTTAATCGTCTTTCGATGCGCCGACCACTGATTAATCCACTTCTTCCAAGATCAGACCAACCTGTGAGTACACAGGCCACTCGTGAAGGAACGTCAAAAGAACGCAGTCAAAACCGCCGACGTTTGGATGGATTGGTCAACCACCGAAAGAAGTCTCGTGTGTCTCGTACACCAGCTGAACATCCGTCTCAAGAGGGTATCCAACCACAAGATCTTGAAAGGTTCAACCAATCAGATGAGTGTTAGTTTTGCTAGTTTGTATCTTTTTTGCTTAAGCTTCAGTACTGATTCTTGTTTACCCTGGTTGTCAGCCGATCATCAGTCCTTGGGAGATCGTCAACACAAAGTTCCTGGCAATTCCAACAGACGAGGAGTTGTTATAAATTCCAACAAACAAGTTAACAGTAAGTCTTCTTTGTGAAAAATTCAACTCGGTTTCGAATATCGTAATTGACCTTCCGTTTTGAAAATGTGAACATCGGTGAAGTGAACGGTCCTCAAGGCAACGAATTCAAACAAATCAATAAAGGGGGTGAAGACGATGAGAGTGGCACAGAGGACAAAGATAATGAGAAAGATGAAGATTATGAATATGATCCAGACGATAAGAATGATGAAGACAACGAGAATGATGAAAACGGTGAAGATGATGAAGACAGTGAAGATGATGAAAACAACAAAAGAATCAACCAACTAGCCAGGTCCCAACGACCTGCTGATCGACCAAATGCTCACAACCGAATTCCCCATTCTGGATCTTCCTCGAATTTTCCCCACCTGACTGGACCGGCATTACAGGCATTCAATCAAATCTCCACCCGAGCTGAACTTGATGAGGATCATCAGGTGATGGGACGTAAACTGTGCAATGTGAGTTTTTCATTTTCTTTTGACGTTCAGCTTGAATGACATCATCTCCTTCTTTGCAGGAAGAAACTCCTCAAAATCAATTTATGGCCGTCATGGTCTCCAACATCGCAACTCATCAAGAAGCAACCAACTTACGTAAGGAACTTGCTGAAGTGAAGGATACCGTCAAGCAGATCTCATCTGGCCGTACTCGCGGGGCCTTTGATGACACCAATCGAACACTCAGGGCAAGTAAAGTTTTGTACTTTCACATCCCTCTCTGTGTAAGTATACTGACTGTTCTCATTAAAATCCTCAATAGCATGCTATCAAGTCCAATGCGATCAAAAATATCATGCAAGGAGATATTCAAGCTTACACTTCACTTGAAGACAAAGAAGGCGATCAGGACCAACTTCCCCATTCCTTGTATGCGAGGACCTTGGTAAGTGTCTTTTTTTTTCTCATATCTTCGTCTGTATCATTAATGTCATCTTTTTTGTTGCAGAATGCAATGCTTGCCTATCCTAGAGCGTGGAAGAAGAAACACTTACCTTCTGGTTATGGAAAGGATGCTGATTCTGGCGATGCGACACTGTTCAATCAGTTGATCAGGACTGTGTTGAAAGAAGCCCGAAAAGAATTCAAGGATATTGTAAGTAATTTCATTGTAATTTCTCCTTTCTCTGAATGTATTGACGCTAGCTTATCTGTATGTATCTTTCACAGCTTCTCACCAATATTCGAATTTCAAAGCAGGGTGTTTTGCCATGCAAAGCAAATGTACCAGTGATTGACAGTATTTGGGTCAGGGTAAGTCAAACCATCATGTATTTCAAACTTTCATCTCTTTGACTCAGAAGCTGTCTTCTTCCAAAACAAACAGCTATATAAGAAGGAGCATGGGAAAGTTGGTGGGGAAATAAAGCCACGTGATGATATTGTCAAGGAGCTCACCCATCTCCAAAGTACCCGATATGCATTTCTTGTAAGTCAAAGTTCTATATATTTTTTTCTATCAACTAACAATGTCTATCAACTATTACTGTGTTACTCAGAGAATGCAAGCTTGTCATGCAGCCTTGAATCCAGTGGAATACAACAGCAAAACTGTTTGGGCCGTTGTGGACGAAAAACTGGAGTTTTTGCGAAGTCAAACAACAAGGTATCGTCATGCGTAAGCATTTTTTCTTTTTCCTGTTCAATTTGACTTCACCACGGTTAACATATTTGTGTTCAAAAAACAGGTACTTCTTTCTTTGTTTACAATTGGATCATGAGCGATTTGATGGTAAACAAACATTTGAAGACCTTAGCAACACGACTGATTTCTCATTACCCAATGAGACTTGCGTACATGATTTGATGAAAGAGCTTGATGAAACTTTTGGAAATGGTTTATCAAGTTATGAGGATCTTTATGAAAACGCCGAGGATTAGAATACTTAATTAGTGTTGGTATGAAATTATATTTCTAGCTTTCAATCTTTCTTTTACTTATGTCAAGTCCACAACAACTTATTATTTGTATTCTGATCATCTTGCTGAAATTGGGACCCTCAGTTGTATGTTTTGTTATTGAGCGCTCTTATCTGTATATATTTAAAGTGTATTGTAGCACTTATTGTTTATTTTGTAGCAATATCTTAAGGTGTGTTACTTACTTATCAGTGCAATGAATGGCTCAGCAAGATCTCTCTCAATCTGAACTCCGTGAGACAGAGAGCAATTGGTCCATCATGGTAAAATGAAACAATGTGAGAACAGTCAAATAACCGACAGGGGTGCTGCAAGCCAAATTGACTTGAGGACTACCTCGGTACTCTTCCGCTCAAACGCGGGTTTTTCTCCGCGTGAACCTGGTTGACGAACCGGGGGACAATTCCGGTTTTAGCACGGTTGGGAAGAGCCCGTGGAAAACAGGTTCATCCCCTAGCCAAAAAAAACCGGGGATCAACCGGGGAATAATTTGGTTGGTCAACCGAGATAGTGACCTGGTGGTGTAAGAGCACCCGCAATCGTCGGGTTAAGTCGCGGGATTAGCTAAGTATTTAACCTAAAGCTTCCATAGATTTCACAATGGTGAATCTGTAACAAATCTTTAGCTAAGTTTGCGACAAAAAATCGCTAGGCTGGGATAAATTTGTCCCAGCCTAGCGATTGTCAATAGCTAAGTCCGTGCCCTCGCAAACCCAACCCCGCACCCATCCAACCCTTTCTCTCCACCCTCTCCACCCTTTCTCTCCACCCTCTCCACCCTTTCTCTCCATCCACTCCTTCCACTACGATCTCCTCGACTTCAACACTCATTCGACTCTTGACGATTCTACAATCTTGACGATTCGACTACGATCTTGACTAACATCCATTCGAATCAAATCACATGGATCAACCGCCACAACCGACCGCTTCTGGAAACCCACCACCTCCGTCCACCACGAAGAAGCGTGGCGACAACTTTGTATCGCTTGAAGATGAGCAGCTAGCCATCTCGTGGCTTGCTATCAGTCAACACCTCAAGTTTGCAAATCAACAAACTGGAGCCGAGTTCTACGAAAAGGTGTACGAGCACTTTAAGGCTTCTTGTACTATATACGAACGTTCAGCTGATCAGCTTAAATATCGGTAAGCAATCCTTTCTCTTTTTTTCATGAATTTTGTTTTTGATATTGAGCTGACATTTGGATGATAGGTGGAAGTCAATCAACACCTCCACTCTGAAGTTTTCTGGAATCTATGGAGCGATCGAACGTAATCCACCGAGTGGCACATGCCCGGCTGATTACATGGAACTGGCGAAGAAGGAGTATTCAAATCAGTGTGAGGGGAAACCGTTCAGGGACGAGGTCCCATGGCAAATTCTTCGATACGCTCCGAAGTGGATCAAAGTCGCCAATCCAGTCGCCAACCTTCACAACCCAGCTGCCATTGTCGCCAACAGTTCTACCAACACTTCCGGTGTCAGCTCACCTCATATGTCAGAATCAACTCCTCCCCCATCCAGCAATGTAATCAAACGACCTATTGGACAAAAAAAATTCAAACGTCAACGAGAAGAACGTGAAGCTGAGGCCGAGCGACTTAAGGAACTGAAGCGCGCTACCGACATTCAGGAGCGAAAAACTGCGGTTTTGGAGAAGGGACATCAGCTTGCAGAACGGGCTCTCAAAGTTGAAGAAGAAGCAAAAAATCTCACCACGTTAATGACATCGGTCGATTCTTGTCCGGATGAAGAATCAAAAGAGGTTCTCAGACTTATGAAATCAAGGTTATTAAAAAGATACAGAGAGGAGGAAGAAACAGCGTGACAAGTATCATTTCATTGAATGTGAGCCTTCATCTCATATCTCTTTTCTTAAACCCAGACCGACCAACCTTCTTAAATCCTTATGAATCTGATGTCTCGTTCCCTTCCTTTCCAGAAACTTCAATCGAAATGTTCCATCCCGATCGTCAAATCCTTTCATCGATTCTCCCAACCTCATTCGATCAAACTAAATTTTTTTTTCAAATTACTTTACAGCGGCTTCTTTAGCAAAATCAAACACGGTTAACTATATTTCAAATTGTTTGAAATATTGCTCTTTGGGATTGTGGTTGTGAGGAGATAGATTTGTCATCTATTTCATCACTCAGTTTCTTTTCCTCAGTTTGTTTTCAATTTTCTTCATTTATAATTTTTGTTTTGTATCAATACCATGAAATGAATGACTTAAAAAAATAAAAGACAAGTGAAGATAGTAAAATGAAAGATTTAAAAATAGAATGAAATGATTGACTTAAAAAAAGAAAAGACAAGTGAAGATAGTAAAATGAAAGATTTAAAAAGAGAATGAAATGATTGACTTAAAAAAAGAAAAGACAAGTGAAGATAGTAAAATGAAAGATTTAAAAAGAGAATGAAATGAATGATTTAAAAAAAGAAAAGACAGAACTATGTTCTTAACAATTTTTTTGGAAAAAAGTGGAGATAGTGAAATGAAAGTTTTAAAAAGAGAATGAAATGAAAGTTTTAAAAAGAGAATGAAATGAATGATTTAAAAAATTAAAAAGAATGAAGTATGTTCCCCAAATCTGTTTGACAACTAAATTTCCCCTGTGCCTCTTTTCATCCACATTGCAACTTTGAGATCTTCTATGAGTTGAAAGTGTAGGTTTCTGTCTCTTAGGTTGGCATTTGATTCATGGTACCGAGCAAGAGTATACCCAATTTGAGGATCCAGTCGATTGGGATGTACCTCAACATTGTGTTCAGAGCGATAATCGATGATAACTTGATCCAGTTCGCCCCGGTCTTCAACAACCATGTTGTGGAGTATAATACAACATAAGATGACGTTGGTCATGTCCATTAAATCCCAAAGGCGACATGGTGCTACTAGTATATGCCATCGTGCTTGGAGAACTCCAAAGGTACACTCGATGTCCTTTTGCACAGATTCTTGACGCTTTGCAAAATAACTGCTGGCTTCATCAGTCGGACGATGGATTGTTTTCACAAGAACTGGCCATGAAGGATAAATTCCATCGGCTAGGTAATATCCTCGAGTATACTCATGCCCGTTGACCGTGAAATGGACTCTATCTTCCGTGCCTTTGAAAATTGATAGAAGTGAAAAGGTCACAATCAGATCTCCAGATTGATAAAGGAACATTTAACAGAACACACTGACCGTTGATGAAATTGTCAAAAAGAGGGCTGTTTTGTAAGACATTAATGTCATTGAGAGCGCCTGGTGTACCAAAGAATGCGTGCCATATACGCAGACTCTTTGACGCAACTGCCTCAAGAACCACAGACGTATCTTTTTCTTTTCCTTCAAATTGACCAGCCCACGCCTGAGGACAATTCTTCCAAAGCCAATGCATACCATCTATGCTACCTTTACATCCTGGAAACCCTCGCATCTCGTTCTCCTTCAGTATAATTTCAAGTTCATCAGAGTTTGGCGGCCTTAGATATTCTTTTCCGTAGATATGTATTATATCTCGTACAAACGTCTTCATACTTTGGATAGCCGTACTTTCACCGATCTTTATGTACTCATCAACCGCATCACCAGAAATCCCATAGCCTAGCTGTCGTATGGCAGCCGTCATCTTCTGATACGTTGATAGACCTAGTTTTTTGCAGCAATCCTATATAGCAAAAAAAAACTCATCAATTTTTTGAACAATATCCAAAAAATGAATGTAAAGTTACCTGACGTTGTGTCCAATAGATATTATGGTTCACAAGATCAGCGCCAATCTTTTTAAAGAGCTCAGGACTCATTCTAAACCTCCTCTCAAAATATGCACGAGGGTATAGCGGTGAGTCTTCAAAGTAATCTCTTTGTAGACTCAGGTCAGCAGTGATACGATCACGCTCGATGACCGTACGTGTTTGTGGTTTGTGTTCTATCTTGGATTGATGTAATAATGATGATATGAGCTGCTCATATTCATCATCTTCATCGTCTTCGATGAGTTTCGAGAGACGATGGATGATATCGGTGGTTTTCATCATGTGTAGCGTATAAATCAGCGTATAAAATGTGTGCGAACGATGTGAATCCGAGGATGAAAAAGGTTCGGCTCTAGACTAGAGCCAATTTAACTCTAATCTAGAGCCGAGCCATTGTGGAATACAGTTAACCGAGGGGTTAACTTTAACCTAATCCACTTGGCAACGCCAACGACTGTGGGAATTGGGATCAAATTAATTGACCCCGGCTAACGATCTTTAACTTGACGTTAGCTATTCCAATTTTTAACGCAAACAATTGCGGGTGCTCTAACATAACCCTACTGTTCTACTGCAATGTATGTATGTAACACCTCAGCTACATATATTCAAAGGTTCAATAGTGAAAATTGTGTTCTTGGTTTGCTAGTCTTGGGAGTATACCAGCTAAAGTGAGGTAGAAGACCATATGTTTATTCCATCTTTTGAAAACATTTCTAGGCAGATTGTCAGAGGAAAGTATGAAAGGAACATGGTCAAAGATATGACCACTTGCCTCTTTGCACCATAAATCATTCAAAGGAACTTTTTAACAAATCTTCTTGAGTTCTGGGTTAGTGTAAGATGGAAGAGAGAAAAAGGAGAAGAAAAAGAGCACATTTCCTATGTGGTTCAAGTCAGATTATATAAAGAAATGAAAGACAACAAATTTCACACACTCACACACACAGAACATGTTGTTGATCAGCAGACACAAAAAAATCAAATTTGTCACACAGGACTTATACACATACATATTTGTAGAAGTCTTGCAGGACTTAACTCAACAAAAATTTCTTCACTTTTTGTTCAAGAGAATTTGACATGATTAATGAAAGAGATTGGAGATGAATCACATGAAGATCACCCAACATCACTGATGCTGATGTACCATAGATGACTTCACTGAAAAGGGTCTTCTACAGATCATTGTTCAGTTCAATCTGATCAAACTTCCTCCATAATTTTCTCACATTCCTTCTTGCCAAAATCCCACCATCAAAGTCTGAAACCAATTGAAACTTTTGAAGCTTCAAAAGAAGTAGATTTGTATGTCTGCACAAAGACAAGGTGAGGGCAAAATACAGTACAAAAGCCGAGAGGCATCCAATGCTCACAAGAAGCCAGAAGAGGAGATCTGATTTAAGTCAAATCCAATTAGTTTTTTTCCCAAAAAAAGTCTGTTTGATTTTTATAATAAACACTATTCATATAAAAACAGAAAAAAAAACTTAAACCATACATTTCAAAAAAAAAAGGATACAAAGAAATAAAGAAATCAAAACACATCAAAATCAAAAAAAAAGAATCATATTCACACTTCTTATTTAATTTCAAACTTGATCAAAAACATTTTAACAAGATGAAAATTTTTTTAAAAAAAACACAAACAAACACATATCACAAGAAAAAAAAAGATAAGAGAAGATGAACTTAAACCTTTGCCAAAGAGAAAAAGAACCATTCAAGTCTCATCACCACTAAAGAGAAAAGGAAAAAAAAATGAAAAACCAAACCTTAACCTGATCTTCCTTTTTTTCTTTTCTCTCTCTGTTCATCATCTTACCAACAAATCTCCATCGAATCGATCATCTTGAATTTCAATCTAACTAAATTAATAATCATCTTCATTAAATTCAAACCGATGAAATGGATCTCATTAAAGGAATCCGATCAGATCCGATTGAAATTCCAATTCATTCAATTTACTCTTCATCCGTCCATTCATCCTCTCCAATTCGTTCACCCTCTGTTTCAATCGATACACTTCTTCATCTCTTTCTTCTTTTCCAATCCTCGCCTCTTGTGTTACTTCATCTATTGAGCTTTCATCAAATGAGGGGGGTGTGCTCGGTTTGAGAAGTAATCGTTCGACTCCTGGGTGAGTCGGATTCGATTCATTCCAGAATTCGGTATCGGATGATTTGGATGAACTGACGGATGAAGTCCTCTTTGAAATCATGTGATGATGATGATTCAAAGGATGTGTGGAGATGATACTGGAGGAAGATGATGAGACTCGGGTTTGAGATTGTGGGGATTGATAATTGGCTTCTCTTGCACTTTCTTCAAAGGAGATAGGTGGACCTGAGGGTCTAGAGGGTGATTGGGTTTCATTGAAAGTCCTACTGACTAACTGTGATAAAGGTGGTAGTCTTGTTCGTGGTCTACCTCTTTCGTTTGATGAGGATGATGAGGATGAGCAGGAAAGTGGGGTTTGATGGTTGGGGTGTGGATCTACTGAGATTGATCTTCCTAATGGTGAAGTGATAGGCTAGAGAAGTGATTGAAAAGAAATGTGAGTATTGATGAAGTTGAAATGGAAAAGTGAAAAGATGACTTACCGAAAGGTTTAGATTTGAATGAATGGATAACTGATTCAAATTAGGTACCTTAAGATGATTGATCACTTCATTTCGATGGTGCAAGTTTAGATGACGAGTTGAGCAAAGTTCATCTTGTGAGTTCAATTCTCGATCGAATCGAAAATCAGAAGGTGAACCTAAACTGTTTCGAAACTGAGTTTTATGAATAGAAGGATTGGATCTGAAGTTATTTAAACTAGCACTACGAATTGAAGTTAAAGCGATGGGAGATCGATTTAATGAGGGAATATGAGGATCATCTTGATGGTTTAGAATTGATTGAAATTGATTAGATTTGGGATTAGGTTTTCCATTTAAGATTCGTTTAGAAATCGAGATAGGTTCGATGTGAAAGACTTCTTTTCGACGTTTAGATCCAATCGAATGATACAAAACTTGATCTTGATCTTGATTTGATTCATCTTTTGATAAGGAAGTACTTGATAAATCTAAATTTGTAACCCCTCCTGGTTCACTTTTTCTTGAATGGGTTAATGATCGATTTTCTTGTGAATCTTTTGAAGTTGATTGATATGATTTTAATTCTAGTTCATCACTATCGTTTTCATTGAATGAGTGAGGTGAAGATTTGAATTGAATTGGATTTGATTGAATTGAGACTTCTTGAGATGATTTTTGGGGTGGTGGTGGTTGATGATTAATCAGTTTTATTTTTTTCTGATGTTTTAATTTTGAATTTTGATATGATGCTGATGCTGATGCTGAAGAAGAAGAAGCAGAAGAAGTAGCAGTAGTGATGATGTGATGATGTTTATTGATTTTTGAATGAGAATGATGTAAATCTCGATCGATGACTTTGATTCGATTACGTTGTTTGATGATATCAGTCTTGAGTGAGATCGGTCTAGGTCTTCCTTTCATTTTTTGAAATAATGCACATGCATTACAAAGTGTCGCTCCTGATTCATCCCGACGCCAAAGTGGTGTGGTCTGTTTACAGAATGAATGATCATTAATCAGTCATTCATCATCGTTAATTTTAAAAAAGTTCAAAAGAAGATGAACTCAACTTGAGTAGAGCAATTGGCGCAAGTTGGAATTGAGACTGAGATTGAGGCAGTTGATTGATTGAACTTTAAGTTTAAATCGGTTGAGGCAGTTGATTGATTGAACTTCAAGTTGAGATCGGTTGATGCAGTTGATTTGATTTGATTTTGATGAATCTGATGATGGTCAATGGTCCTAGTGCTCGTCTTGAATGTAGGTTGATTTGAATGATTGATTTGATGATAAGACATGAAAGTGATGAGAAAGTTGAATGGAAGACGAATGGTTTGTTTTGAGTTTGAATGGTTTGAGTTGGAGTAGTGAGGATGTGAGTTAAGATCTGATGATGGATTGAGTTGTGATGAATAGTTTAAATAAGAAATGAATGAAGCAGTAGCAGCAGTGTGGTTGTTCGAATCAAATGAAGTTCTGAATATGTACTGATACTGATGATGATGATGATGATGATGATAAGTATTTAAAGAGAGTGAAAGTTGATACAAGTTTGTTTAATTTGGTTTGATTTTAATTAATGAGCTAATTACAACAACAAAAGAGAGAGAGAGAGAGAATGAGAGTAAGTAAGTTTCAATGTAGAGATAGAGTGTTTTATTTTATTTTATTTGATTTCTCTTTTAAACTTCGCCTCAATGGTCTGTTGTGTTTCAAATGTTTTTAAGTAGTGAGTGATTGAATGGTGATCAAATCAAATCAAATCAAACTATCTTCGATTGAATTTCAGTAAAATCAAAATCAAAATCAAAATCAAATCACCAAACTTAGAGAAAGTAGTCAGTCAGTCAGTCACTCTTCCTGATCGATCTACTCCATCCTCATCATCGATTTCCAATTCAATCATCCATTCAAGATCATCCAATCTCACTTTCATCCAATATTTTCAAATTCATCATTCAATCAAATCTCAATTCCAATCTACCAACTCTATCTTTAAAGAAACACCTACTCCTGAACATTCGAAATAGATATCATTCATATCAATCAAGTATCATACAATTCAAATACGAACGATCGCAAGAAATCGAAAGGTAGACTGATTCGAACATTGGAAATCATTCTGAATTTAAGCTGTATCATTCCTAATCATTCATCAGATTTGTTTATTCGAGAGAGAGATGATGATGGCATTAAAGCTTGATCGTAATTCTCAAATGAAGAGATGTAATTTGAAAATCGATTACATGTGTGATTTACATACAGATCTTTACACTTGGAAAACTCAACTCATCCATCTCTTGACCGTACCCCTTCCTTGATCCGATTCATCCTCTCCTAGGCTTCCTTGTATATCATCAATCTCTCAACTCTTTTTTAGAAAACTAAGAAAGCAAAAATCTAGAGGATCTGATCATCTTCAATCGCTTTCATCTCATTCATCATCTGCCACAGAAACACGACTTGAGCTTCTTGACACGGCAGAGTTCTAAGCATCAGTATATCTCACCATCAGATCGAACTTGAACAAATCATACCGAAACAAGAGAAGATCAGATTCCAAAACCTTCAAACGAAAACATTTTGATGGTCTGATCATCCTTAATATGTCTTCTGATCTGTTCGGTTTGATTGTAAAGCAAACGAATCTTCCGCTATCTCTTTGATTATACATTTATCAGAGTAAAGGTGATGAACGGTTTAAGGAATTTCGAAAGATGAATGAAGTTGATTGATAAGTATGATGGATTATTTTGAGGATCAATTCATCCATCCATCAATTCTCCTGATGATTCGCTTCTTTTACCAAAGGTTGACTGATCTAAATCTATTGTTCAATTCGAATCACATCCAAATATATCTACAATCAATCTTGCTTCAAAGCTCGAGTGAGATTGACTTGAAATAGAAGCCTGATCTTTCAAATCTGTTCATGATTCTTGGTCCTACAGTCTGCTCACAAATCTATCATCATATCCTGACTAGAATCAGAAGCAAAACCCGTGACAATGAGCCCCGAACAAAGAGCCAGAAGACAGTGTGAGCTCATACCGACGCTGTGATTGCTTATGCTGGACTCATGGATGACTTCCTTCAGTTGATGTGAGCGTCACTTGAGCTTATCCGAAACATCAAGAATTGTCCACATATCAAGAACTCTATCGATGTGAGGATGAAGAAAGAACAGATATCCACTAATGAGATTAGAGATGAGCTTTCAAAATATCCATCTTGATGAACCTATTCTATCGTAGAAGATGTGATTCACTGCCAGGTCCATCTTCAAATCAGGATTTGGTCAACAACCGCTACCGGTCTTGCGTTACGACCTGGCTGGCAGAACGGAATCAACTTGTGTTCTACCTTAATGTCAATTGTTGAGTGATCAAGCTTCGTTTCATGACTCAACCGCTGGCCAAGAAAGATGAGAGTCTAGTAGAAGGATAGCTTCGAATCCCTCTCAACACTCATGAGGTCTTCTCGCTCAGTTAGACCTTGAAAGCTGAACGTTTGGGAGCTACTCGGAATCATCTACCCATTCAAAGTTGATTGTTGCTTCTTATTCTATACTTACTTTACCAATCTCACCATGGCACTCACTGAGCTCGGGCGCCTAAGGTTCCTATCAGTTGGAATCGGAACGTCCACTGATGTTTTTTGTTGATCAATGTTATATAAACTCACCCTTATCACATCCGATCTTATCTCACTCTTTCCTCATTCATTTCTATTCATTCAATACCTCAACCACTAGAATTCTTTCTTGCCTTCTAGCACTAATACCTAAACCGTTTTACAATCTTTCGTTCGCATTCAACTTGAATTTCAATCTCCTTCATCGTTCATTCCATCATCATTTGATTCTGTCCTTACACCAAAGACCTCATCATCATTTAACTCGAGGCCTCTAATAAATCGTTCTTTTGCTAATTCTATCATCGAATACCCTTTCGATACATCATCATCAAGGCCTATCTCACGTCACCTCCTATCAAGCGTCAACTTTACCTTTCAAAAATCTGTAAGTTCTTCCCAACTTGTTTTTCGAGTGCTCTTGGTCCCCTACGCTTTTCGTTTGTTGGAAGAAAAGACAGGATCTGACATGAGATTTCACCATCTTTCTCAGGTTACCTTTTACCTTTTAACTTTCTGTTACTTATCACTCATTAGCGCGAAAAAACATAATCATTAATCATCACAATCATGAAGAACCTATCCACCTTTTTCTTTCAAACTCCAGTAGATGGAAATTTTAATCAACAAAGTCTTGAAAATTCACAAGTGAGCGAGGCCACTAAATCTGATTCATCCAATGGTCTGCGATCAGTTTCTAAACCGATTGAAGAGACGACGATCAATCCATCCGTTCTTAATAATCTGGGTAGCGAAGATGTCGACTTTTTTAATAAGTTTCTTGGCTTCAATCCTCCGAGTGCTGTTTCAAACGATCCTCAAGCCGATATCCTAAATCAAATTCTCGGTATCCCAACTGGACCGGTTGAATCGCCACCATTGACTCAGAACCCCGATAACTTGGATTATCTCTTTGGTGATGAAGCTGAAGAGTCAAATACTAGTAATGCTTCCTCTTTAGATTTAGATCGATCCGAAGTAAGTCAAGAGGTCGAAAGTAAGGCCCCGGAACTTTACCGCTCTACTTCATCCTCCACACATGAATTTCATGGTGACCATTCTAGTGAGCTGTCAAGCGGTCCGACCAACAGCTTTAAAGATTATCAACAACAGCAGTATAACATCCCCGCACTTCAAGTCTTCACTCGACCCTTAGGTATGGAGGATGATCCTTTGGTGGATCATTCTCCACGTTTAAGTCAGATGATGAGGTATCCTGATGAGATTCCTATCGTCACCCTTGGAAGAGGAAAGAAGAACACGAGAAGCTTGATCGAGATGAGCGAGGGAGAGATGGAGGAAGCATTACATGGTATGAATCAATCTCAAAGTCATCAAGCTAAACAGCAACAAGCCATCAAGGAATGGAATGGTGCTTGTCAATCTGCTCTTACCAATGAGATACCACCACATCACGATTGGAATTCGAAGAATAAACTTCACCTTACTGTTAACACAGCTCCTGATCACCTAAGTCAACTCAGTCATCAATCTTTCAACAATCACAACCTTCAGCAGTACTCTCTCTCCGGCAATGGGAACTCTGTCATGGACGGTGTCATCATGGGTCCTCCACGATCTGCCCCACCTGAAATTCGTCATCATCCCTATTTTCCGATTCAAAACAACGGAATGGAACATCCTAATCTCACTTTAGCTCTACCCACCCCTCCATTAAGTGCTGGTATCAATTCAACCTCTAATCTTGGATTCGATTTTTCAACTTACGGAATGCTCAGTGCGCCTGGATATATGGGATCAAATAACGTACCTCAGACTTCCAATCGATCTTTCAATGAGTATGGAGCTATACCGATCCCAAATATGAAATCGCCTTCTGATTATCTTAATGTTGGTCACCAATCTATTCAAATGAAACAGAATCATAAACGAGAGTTTGAGAAATCCTCATTTGGACAACCTCATCTTGGAAATTCACTTGCATTACCAACACCACCATTAAGTGCTGGTTTGAATTCTGCTACAAGTTTAGACTTTTTTGATTTCTCTGATCAATCAATTCAAGCTTCACATTCACCTTTAGGAACCCATCATGATTTACAAGTGAATATGGTGACGAATACTCAAACATCAGGACCGGTTCAATCTTTTCCAAATTATCACCATCTAGCTTTAAGATCTGATCTTAATAATCCATTATCTGGACAATTTCAAGTGATTCAAGAAAACCAAAGTCGAACTCGAACGATCTCATTTGGATTAGAAGATCAATCGAATAAGAGAAGAGCGATTGAATCGAATGTGAACTCGACGAGTTTGAACGAGAACGGAACGAGTCAGAAGATCGAATTGAAACCTAAATTGATCGGATCTAGACTCAAACCTGGACCGAAAGCCAAAACGACCATTGTTCAACATCCCCCAATCCAATCTCAATGTAAACTGACGAGTAATGGAATCGATTTACCTTCATTACCTAAAGATGTGATTAGATGTTTGTATACGAACTTGAATCAAATCGGACCTGATGGAAAGTCAATGAAGAATTATATGTGTCAGATTGAAGGATGTGCTCGAATCTTTCCTAGAAAGACGGCGATCGAGAGTCATATTCAAACTCATCTAGAAGATAAACCGTTTGTGTGTCCGGTCTTGAATTGGTTTGTTTTTTCTTTCTTCATTCTCTCCTTTTTTCGGTTTCTTTTGATCTTGAATTGATTGACTTACGAAATCGTTTGTGTGTGTGTGTGTGTTTTTCTGTTTTCTGGTGGTTTGCGGGGTTTGGATTTTTGGGTTTAGTAATGCTGCTTTTGTTAGACAACATGATTTACGTCGACATGAACATATTCATTCTGGAAATAAACCTTTCAGATGTGAATGGTAAGTAATCTTGATCGATTGATCTCTTCACTCAATCTTTCAAACTCAAGCTCTCTCTCCCCCCCCCTCACCAAAAAAAAGCGCTTAATTAATGAAATGTCTTGTTTTAAAATTTTCTAGTAGTAAAGGGTTTGCAAGAGGTGATGCATTGATGAGACATCGTCAAAGAGGAATTTGTATTGGGAGTACGATTCCTAGAAGGTGTTGATGATCAATTGATTTTCGAATGATTGATTTTCTTGAAATTTTTTCTTGTGAATCTTTTTTTTTGATTTTTGTTTTCTTGCCAAACCTGTCTTCTTCATCTCTTCTCTCTTTTACTTTTGAAAGATATAATGAATTGATCTATTGTTTGAGTTTGTTTTTAATCTGATTCTCTTGATCATTTCTTTTTTTTGTCTTTCTTGTCTTCTTATAGTTGAGTGTTCATTCAACTCATCTTTGTTATTCATCGTTCTCTCTCTCTCTCTCTTTGATTTCGAGATTCGTTTGATGATGATACTTTTTTTTGTTTGAATCATTATTTTAGGTTCAAGATTGACTTACAATTTTTTTGTTTTGTTTGACTATGGATCAAGTTGATCTTTGTTTTCTTTACATTTCGAATTTCTCATTCAATCATCATCATCATCATCATCATCATCTTTTTTTCCCTCTTTTTTCCGTTTGGATTGAATCTTTTTCTTACAATGAATCTTGAATTGAATTTAATTTCATTCAATTTGATCTTAAAATCTATTGGTCTTTTTTTTTCTGGTTGAATTCATCAAACCTTAATTCCTTATTTTCTTTTTTCTTTCAGATTTGTAGGTTTCTTCATGAAGAAATTTTCCTGTGTTTGTTTGTTTGTTTTTTGAAATTAATTAATTAATTTAAAATTTTACATTGAAAAAATGATTTGATTCAGAAAGGGAAGTGAGATTAGCTTTTGGTGGGGAGGGAAAGACTAAAGTAAGAAGAAAGTAAAAAAAAAAGGTGTGGTGATCAAGTTTGATCTGATAAAGAACTTGAAATTGTAAATGAAAACCAAGATCAAGATGAAATGAGACTTTTTTTATTTACATAAATTGGTCCCCCGAACTCGATCAACATCATATTCTACAAGAGTTTAAAGTACATATGTTCAATTCCTCTGATCATATGGTATGTATAAGATAGAGGGAAATCCTATATTAAATCTACATATTTCAAGATCTCAATTCCTGTTTGATTTCTTTCAGTTGAAACTGAACTTTATTTATCTACCCATTTGAATGTTGAAGCCATCAAACCTTACATCTTCTTCTGATTCATTGAGCTTGATGATTCAATTTCCTCAGTTTTAATCCGTTTGATGTAACTTATCAGATGAGTTTTGTTCTTGATGCTAAAAGTTCATGGAAATTCAATCAAGTCTTTCGTAACCTATTGTAGATTTATCCTCATAGTACCTTACTGAAGTCTTTATTCACACATTAAAAGTTTTTCCTTTGAATCACTTGAAAGATTGAGCTTGAATGATGATACTGTAGATCAATTTTGTCCTAAATCTTCTTGGAATACGTAAGAAGTAGCGATGACATCATGAAGAGCAAAGTACATTAAATAAAGCCGTGTTTTCTGGAAACTGTATTTATGTGATTGAATTCCTTGTTGAGCAGTTCTGTACCTTGTTTTCCAATTCGCAATGATTCGGTCATCAATCCATCATTTTCGAATTTCAATAATCTCCTTCAACTCTCACTTCTTTCGTTTACCTCTCATAAAATAATCTATTCTACTCAACTAAAGAAATCTTCAATGGCTCCCTCGGCTTCTTTCGTCTCATCTAAAGGTATGAAACCTTACCTGGATGAAGGTTCAGTAAAATCAGTTAAAGATTTGTTATCTGAAAAATTACGCCAGTTCGTCAATCATTCTTCATGGGATCCTTCTCTTAGCCTTTTGTTCTTCATCTGACAGATTCTTGACTTTGAATGAACCGGTTGGTGTCTTTACAGGGCAGAGACGAACTTCGTCGGTCCATTACGTGCAATCTTCAAGGATGCTTTTAAAAATTATCCAACCGCGACTGTAAGGTGTTTCGAATGTGCCTTAACTTCAACCGACACCAAACTCATCCTGATCAATCTTTACCTTTAGTCATATTTTATGATTTTCTGTGCTCTGAGCGTGTTACCTATCATGTGTTTTGTTGGGTTTACCATCTTTACTGCATCGGCCCTCTTAGCTATAGGATTGATTTTCGTCTTGAGTTGGGGTGGGGTGATGATCGGTTCTGCTCGTTGAGTTTCTCATTTTCAAATCTATCTTGGAGATCGGTTCGGTATCGTTCATTGACTGATTGAGAGATGAAAACTGATTTGATTTCTTAATCTATTGACTTCATCAGTCATCACACTTCTTCTCTCTTTGGCTTTCTTAGCCTTTGCCACTTTCTGGATCGTCATGGCTCTCTTCTCGGTGATCTTTGTCCTTCGATTGATCTACAATATTCAAAAGGTCTTTGTACAACAAGTTGGAGTACGTCCTTCTCTACACAAATCATCACGATCACCTATATCTTCTGAGCTTATCTGATTCTTTTGTTTTACTTCTTATCATCAACAGGACAGTCAAGTCTTTCAGGATATGAGTCAACATCTTCACGAGAAAGGACTGAAAAGAAAACAGCGAGAACAAGAAGCAGCAGCGAAGGATGTCAAGATCGACTTGGTTGCTGGAGTAGCAAGTCCTTAGTACTTCAATGGGTATTGTTTGGAAAGTGTGACAGGTTCATGAAGAGATTTCTTATTCTACCCTGCTTACTTTAACTTTCTCAGTTACAGTAGATTCATCTTTTTCACCTCTTTCTTCACTCTCATCATTCATTTCAAGGTTGATTCACAACCTATCAACTTTAGCTTAGTTTTTCATTCATTCACTCTGATCATCGAACATGTCTAAATCTTAAAAATAGATGCCTCTCTATCAATCTTCATGTGAACATTGGACTTTATCAATTAGCGATTATAATCATTTATCTCACCTCAAAATGTTGTTGTAAGCTCATCCCCATTATCCAATTTTTAGCTGTGAAAAGTACATATTAGTCTATCATATCTTATCATATCTCTAGGCTCTAGTGCCATTGAATATGTTGACTTGTCTCGACTCTCTCTGTCTACTCACAAGTAGGTCATCCTTCAACTAAGGCCAAATCACCCACTGAAATTTGTTGATTGACTTACTTGAGAGCACAATTGCTATCTTTGGCATTATCTCAAATTGGACTATCTTGACCATTTATGAGGAATCAAGCTCACTGATAAGTTGAGGCTATGAGTATGATGTCACAATGGCATCATTTACATTAATGAAGTCTTAAAAACTTATCCTTGCTACTTCACCATTACCAAATGGGAAATATTATTGACAGATTGGGATAAGTAGAATAAACAAAAGAGAGAGTTGGAAATGGAAACTTTGAAATAAAGAGAGAGAGAGAGAGATGAAGAGAGAGATTGGGAAAAAAAGGAAGAGATGAGAAAATGATTCATCCTATATAAATTTTGTACCATTTTTTTCCATCTGATTCATTAAATATCTTTTCACTTTTTTTTTTCCTCATATCTCTCTTTGAACTTTTTATTCTTTTTACTCTTATATATTTGACTTTATTTTTTCTTGATCTTATGTCTATTCCTTGTTTTGGAGAATAAGTTTAACCAATTTTAGTTTCTATGATTTTTCATCCTTACCTTTTTATTTAATCATTTTTGTAATGTAGAGATCAGGATTGGAGAAGAAAGAAAAGTTATCAAATCTGTTGGAAAAGGGACTGTTAAAATTAAATCAAATCAAAGTATGGCATATATGACATCATCAACCCCTTTCATCTTCCATGCCTTCCTCATCATCTTTTAACTCTCACTCCGTTCTGGAAAAAGGGTGTCAAACTAGTATACTGTAGTAGCGATCTGTTTGTACTTAAGAAGAATGATGCTATTGTTTTAGATGGAAATGGTATCAACAAACTCCTGATTCTTGATATTTAAATTCAAAAAGAATCATGATTCAAATAATGCACTAAATACTTCTGCTATATGGCACAAACACCTAGGCCATCCTTGTGAGAAGTATCTGAAGAAAGTCATGCAACGTACAAATGGAATAAATTCCAAAATAAATCACTTAATCAGTAATGATTACCCAAGCCTCAGCACTGATCTCATCAATTGGAAACAAAGTTGAGTCATCAATACCATATAGGTCTCTTGATAACATAGTTGATCCAGCAAACTATGCAAAGGCAAAACTAGCATCTGACTGGCTAAAATGGAGATCAGCGCTGCACAATGAATTTACGTCTTTGTCTAAAACAAAGTATTCAGGCCATGCAGGTCAGTCCCAGTTGATCGGAAACTGATTGGTACTTGTCTTATCTTAGATAAAAATTTAGACGGTAGATATAAAGCAAGATGTGTTGCTCAAGGTTTTTGACAAAAAAAGGGATAGATTATAATGAAACTTTCTCACTGACTGGAAGAATTGCTACGCTACAGGCTTAAGGTGCAATCACTGCTCTAGATGATCTGGAGTTTTGACAAGTTGATTTTGTTACAGCTTTCCTCAATTCACCACTTGAGAAAGGTGAAGAGGTTTACATCAAACCACCTGAAGGATTCATTGAATACATCATGACACTTCCTCATACTTCAAAGGTCTACAAAACCTTCAAGATTCTCATTGACAATCCAGATGCATGTTTGGAAGTCATGCAGTTGTTATACAGATTGAAGCAATCTGCAAGGAATTGGTACACAATGGTATCTGACTGGTTTGTATCAAAAGATTTCCACATTAGCTCTGTGGATCCGTGTCTTTTTATTCATGTTGATGAAGAACATCAAAGATCTTATGTGTATGTATGGGTTGATGATATGGAACTTTCTGGAAAGGAAGTTGAATGGATTTTGCAAGGGTTGAAGAGGGATTTTAAATAAAGGATTTGGGTAATGTTAATCAATTGCTAGGAATGAAAGTGACACCTGACAGAGCGGAACAACAAATTATGTTTTCTCAAGAACATTATTATATTGACACCCTTCTGAAGCAACATGGAACGGAGGACTGTATCCTATTGCATTTTCAGACTCAAATTGGGCAGGCTGTCCCTTTACTAGACGGTCCACCTGGCTATGTGTTTCTTTTGAATGGAGCGGCGTTGACATGGTAAAGCAAGAAACAACCAACACTCACACTCTCATCAACAGAAGCTGAATATCATGGTTTTCTAGACGTCGGACAAGAAGGTGTTTGGATCCGCCGCCTTATGAGTGATTTTGGTTTTGATGATTTATGCTCAACAACACTTAATGGCAAAAATCAAGGATCTGTTGCATTGGCTAAAAATCCCGTTTTTCATGCTTGTACAAAACTTGTTGAAATTCATCTTCATTGGATCAGGGAGAAAGTAAAAGATCAAACATTCAATATAGTTTATTGTTCAACTGAACACATGATTGCTGATATTATGACAAAGTCACTCAATAGGACAAATTTTGTTACACCTAGAAATGGTCTTGGTCTACTTCCACCATCTCAAATTGCTGGTAATGGTGGCAAGGGGGGTCTTAAAACTTATTATTGCTACTTCGCCATTACCCATGGGAAATACTATCAATGGATTGGGACAAGCACAGTAAAAAAGAGAGTTGGAAATGAAACTTGAATTAAAGAGAGACTATGACAGACTGGGAAAAGGAGAGATGACAATTTTCACCTATTTTTACCTTTTCATCTAGTCACATTCCCCCTTTCCTCATCTGAACTTTTACTCTTTTATATTCAAGTTCATTTCCTCACAATCATATCCCTTCCCGTTTGGAATAGGTTTGAGTGTTTCTTGTTTCGCCCTCACGTTGATTAGTGAGCAGATTTCTGATAGAACTCCCGCAAAAGGTTTGAGTGTTTCTTATTTCGCCCTCATCTTGATTACTGAGCAGAGTTCTGATAGAACTCCCACAAAAGGTTTGAGTGTTTCTTATTTCACTCTCACCTTAATTACTGAGGAGAGATCTGATAGAACTCCTATAAAAGTTTAACATGAAGCTTAAAAGTAAAGTAAGAATGACTTGTGAGTATGATAGGACAGGGTTTTGATGTAGACGATATCCGAAAGACCATGTTTAAATGATACCAATTCATTGACTCACTACGATGAAAATCCCCAAAAGTGTCCAAGATCAGTCAATTGTAATCAAATAAATCTCATGAACTAAAGATAGACAACCTAAAGATGAACGTACAATTTTGTATAAACACTCTTTGAACTCCATTCTCTTTTCCAGCCTTATTGATCTCTTCGATCTCCTCATCAGACAAATCTTCTTCATTCTTCATCACCGCTTCCAAATTTAATTTCATTCTTTCTTCCTTTCCGCTGGTGGTCACTACAATAGCGTTATGAGCCTTAGCCCATTTGAGTAAAACTTGACCGTCGGTTAAATTGCGTTTTTTCGAAATCCTTTCTAAGATTGGATCTAATTTTCCTCCTGGTTTTTTGACTACCGGAATTTGTGGACCATAAGCCTATAGAATCAAAGAATTTTTTGTCAGTATTCGCTCAGAAAAAGACTAGTGAGAATAAATGGGTTGATGGATTGTGAATCAAACTGACAGCTAAAGCGATTCCCTCTTCCTTCATGAATTTGAGTAATGGTTCTGCTTCAGTCCAAACATAAGGGTGAAATTCGATTCTGATGATACAAGTTAAAGATGATTCAATCCGATCAGTAAAGTAAGATCAAGATGAATTTTTTTCAAAAAAAAAAAAAAGAAAAAGATGAAGATGAAGATCAATTCACTCAACTGATTAACCGCAGGTTTCACTTTAGCAATCTTTAAAGTTTCTTTTAATTCATGAATCATATAATTACTGACACCAATACTTTTAGCTAAACCTTCAGATTGAATTTCTTCCATCATTTTCCAAGCTTCTTGTAAGCTAGGTGCACCAGGTTCGGAAACAAAGTTAGGAGTATGAATCAGATATAAATCTACGTAATCTAGTTTAAGATCGCTCAATTGAACTTTTAAGGTTTCTTTGACTTTGTTCATCGGATTGAGGATCTAGAGGAATTCAATACATACCTCTCATCAGTTTCTTCCTTCATTCGGAAAAAAAAACTAGGTAAACAAAAACACCGGTGACTAACCTTTGTAGTAATGTAGAGTTGATCACGTTTCATCCCACAAACTTCAATAGCTGCACCCGTACTTCTTTCATTTCCATAAACCTTAGCCGTATCAAGATGAGTGTAACCCGAACTTAAAGCAGTTAAAGTTGCTTCACGAAGTTCTGAATGGATTCCATCAGGACCGCTTTTGTCTTTCCAAGCTGTGCCACTACCATAAGCGATTCTAGGAACCTTTGAGCCATCATTGAGTTGAACGAAAGGTTCAGTATTCGACATAGTTTTAAATTTTTTACGAGTTTGATGGGAGTTGATCGAAAAAAAAGAAGAGGAAGATTGTTGTTAAAGAAGAGAATTCAGAAGTGCGAGTCAGATGATACTTTGATGTGTGCATACATTTTTTTTTGTATGATCATGTCAATTATATCCGTCCATCGCTATCTGTGTGGATCTTCCAAGAGAAAAATCTCATTTAAAATGAATGGTGTATCTTTTTTTTGTCAATCGTCTGAGAATCCGTAGTATAAAGGCAAACAATCAAATAAAGAATTAAAGTCTGGAAAATTCAAACGTAGGGCTGTGACTTGGTTGAGTTTAGAATTAAAGATCAGAAACGTGGACAAGTAATTTCCTCAGGATGAAGATCAACAAGGTTTCCTTAAGTCCCACAGTCAGAGACTTTTTTCTCGCGAGCTCGGGGGTCTGTACTCGGACTCACAACTTATCCACCGGTTTTGGTGAGCCAGCAGGGGGTTCAAAAATTGAGCTTGACTGGAAGGTTTTTTAAAACCTCAAACCCTCCCACTTGGTCTCAACCAACCCCCGTGCCCATTTCAACTAGAGCTTCTTGTGAACATTCCCTTCAAACCTGTCTATTCAGATTTCCTATATTTCACTCTGAGCATTCTCAAGAGATACAAGAAGTTTTTGAAGTTGAAACTTGGTCGCAGGCAACCAGTCTATCTTTGAAATGAAATTTTGATATGACTTCTCCTATTTTGCTTTCAAGAGGACTGAGCCTTGCTCAATGAACTTCATTCAAAACCAAAGTGGTCCATTTCCTGGATCTGAATGTTTTCCTCTCCTCAGAATCAGTGTAGTGCGCCAACTACAGAGGATGTGAGACTGTAGAGGAGCAGGGCTTTTGGGGGCCCTGCTTGCTCACCAAAAACAGCTGATAAGTTGCAAGTCCCTATCTCAAGATTGATGACTGAGCAGGACTTGTACAATTCTTGGTTAAGAGGAAGTAACCATTCATTCCATCTTGAACAAAATCAAACACACAGAAAAGATTGAGGTGGTAAACATGTCTTTCTCTCTTTTCCTGTTGAAATTCCAATAGGTTCTTCTGGAAAAAGGGAATTTGGAGAAAAGACCCAAAAACTCTAAAGAGAGTTATTTGTTCATGAATTTTTTTTAATCTTGATTTGGGTCAAGATGAACTCATTTGAAAAAAAAACTTTGATATTTTTTCTCAGTGATGCACACCTTTGTGTTTTCCTAAGACAATTCTTAGTCTAAATTTGACTGATCCCAAAGTTTGACCAATGATTGTCAAGCATCTCTGGTTTTTATTTCCCAAACTTTTCTGGTTTTTCACAGCTAACAAAGTATATTTTTCACTGTTTTGGTTATTATCTTAATCATGTTTCCTGGCTACAATTAAATCACAACTCACAATGGTTGGAAAGATCATAAATCATCTCAAAGAAGTTTGTACTGGTAAGGACAAGAGAAAAAAGATGAACTGAAGAGTTGATTCTTATACCTTGAGATCATTATTGTAAGCTTCCCAATAAGCTGCAGTGGAGTAGCCACTGAATGCAATGAGAGGTTGCATAAGGCTCTGAGTTATCACCTTCCCGGAAAGTAAAAGTAAATATTCCCTCTTATCTTCTTGATCATACCATGCTTGCTCTTGTCATAGCTGAGCCTTCAAGCTATGAAACATGTTCTCTATTGGATTCATATTGGGAGAATATGCTGGTAAATACACCAGAATCACACCAGCATCATTGCAAAGGTGTCCAATACGCCCACCGTGGTGTATGCGCGCATTATCTGATACCAGGACTGAGTTAACCGCAGGATATTGGTTCATTAGCAAAAGCTACGATCAAGACAAGTGAATGGCTGGTTAATATCGGACAAAAATAACCAAAAGATAGCTTGAAACGTACTAAGTGTCAGGCCAGAAGAAGTTCAACATGGACTCTTTTGACTGGGCCATTGATGACTGTGCTGGCTATCATCCCTTGCTCACATACTGCAGGGAGGATGGTCCAATGAACTTGATTGGTCTGTTGCTTCTGGTAATAGCTTTGACTTCCTCTCTTGGCCCAACTTTTCTTTTGGACTGAATTGCACCCCACCACACCAGATTCATCTACCAAGGAAGACATCAGAAAGCAATAGACTGGTGAGAATTGGGAAAGATTCAAATAGAGGGATACATACCAATGAAAACAAAATATTTGGGTGGAAGATTGCCAACCCTCATCATGTATTCTGTTTGAGTGTGGATACACTGGGCCAAGTGCGGCCCATGTGACACCAGATGTGAAAGTCCCAACCGTATATGCAACTTGCGGCCAAGAATAGTTTGGGAAATGCTGCTGCCGGTTATTTCCTCCATCTGCTTTTGCAACTTGTTGAGGTAGATGGTGGGAGAGCCAGCAACCAACTCACTGAGAACCCCAAGATGTTGCTTGGTGAATAGATGGGGTTGGCCACAGGGCTGGTAATCATGAGGATTGTGAATCACCTTGTTGGTTTGCAGGTAAAGTGTCTTCCATTGCCAAAGAGAGGCAGCCGATATTCTTGTTTGAAGTGATGCATTGATATTTGGGAGATTGGCACCATTGAGGGCCATCTGCGTGGCCAGGAGCTTGATGTCAGCCAAGTAGGAATGGAAACCCATTCAAAAGTCAGGATTGCTAGTGGGTTGGGGGTAAGGATGGGACAAATGCAATGGATGGGTTGGATGGGATGAGTTGGGTCTAAAGCCGTCTGGGTCAAAGGAGGCCTCAAAAAGGCTTTTTTTTGTTAGTCCTGTATCATCGTAAGGTCTTGGCGTCTGGTGATCAAGCACACAAGAAGGTTTGCCAATCTTTGTCGGTTTAAATGCGCCTCTGCCTACACCCACGCTGCCCAGGAGCCTGAAGTTCAAATTCTGGATTTCGAAATTTCATTTGAATCTTACTGTGTAAATTCACCACCAACATCTCGCTTGGAATTTATTTAAAAATCGTGATCTTTCTTTTTTTTCGACAAAAAAGCGGGAAAGTTTTTTGATATGTATCAAAATTCATCAAAACCTTTGCCTCATTGATTTTTTTTCTTCTGTCATTAAATTCTCAACTTGACAAACACCCTTTTATTAATTTAAATCATATTTTTTTTGCACAATTGGTTTCTTTATTCAATTATAAATTGTATCCTTTTATATTGATAAATTTCAAACTCTTCTCACTGATCATCATCAATATTACAAAACCTCCCTATTGGAGATGATGATGATGATCAATTTGATCATAGCTTGAGATCTTAATCTGTGTTTTGATTTTCCCAAAGATTAGTATTAAATGAACTTCCTAAACCTGTTACATAATTAAAACTCTTTAAGTTAAAAGATTTTCATCAGACTGATGAACGTGACCCTGAACAGATCAACAAAACAACGAAAGAAAAAACACACATCCAATTTGCTCTGACTAGAATGATTTTGATCATCTTCAAGCATTTAATCAAGATCTTAATACCCATAGTAATTTGAAATAAAATTTGATGTATGAGAAATCGTTTAATGAAGAAGACGATTTCACTAACCACTTCTCTCTCATCACTCATCAAATCATAATTAGATTTTTTTTTCAAGATTTTATAATCTCATTCCTCATCTTGAAATCCATGAATAGATTTCTTACTCATCATTATCAGTATCAGCTTTTGTTTTTTATAAAAACAACAACATGAATTGCAATTACAACAAAACCAATAAGAGATATGAAAAAAACAAAAAAAGGTAAAGCATCCAAAACCTAATCTCCCCCCCCTTCCAAAAAAAATCAATCAAGACGTTGATTAGATTGAATGAGATTATCATTCGAATCAAACCAATGATCTAAGAAATTTAAAAACCAAATCGGATAAGTCCAAATCTCATTAAAGAGAAAAGTACCGAAGATCAAAATCAAGAATCCGATCAATTGAACCCCATCAAACCTTTCCCAACCCAATCCGATCGAAACAATCCAAATCCCAATCGATCTACACGTATCAATCACCGATCTAACCGTAGCTGAGATCGATTTGGTTACCGCTAAACCACAGAAATTAAACATCGAGATACTAAAGGCAATGGCTAAGGAAGACCAAAGGATTTGAGAATTCGAAAGGATTTGATGAAGTCCTTCGTTGGCATCAAAATAACCTTTTCGACCGGTCGGTTTAGATCCAATGAAGATATGTAAGATCGGAATCGAGATCAATGTGCTCAAGAGTCCAAAGAGACCTTCTAAACCAACCGCTTCTAATGGTGGTACTTCAAATTTCGTCATAATCTTTTCTTCCACTACAAATTGACTTGCTGAACTGAAACCCAAAGAATGATTTATTATTTTTTTGGAGGGTGGGGGTCAAATCAATTCAGAATTATCAAATCTTTGAACGGGTTTTGTTGTTTTGAGGTTGGGTTGGGTTTAGTCTTTGGATGACTTACAAGACTTGAGCAAAGAAGATCAAAAAGATTCCGAGTACCGTTCGACTTCCATCTTCTGATCCAAAGCTCTTCATCTGATCCTGTTCTTTAGATTGTGATGAACCCGCAAATCCAACAAGAGCGACTCCAAAGGTGATGATCGATAAACTTAACCATTTATGAGCCTTGTAAGTCCTTTTGAGAAAGAGAACCGAGAAGAGTGCGACCCAGAGAGGTAAAGCGCCTCTGATCATTTGAAAGACTGAGACTGGAACAAAGAGTAAACCGACATTCATTAACTGTGAATCGAATCGATTCAAAAAAGGGGTTGAAAGATTAATGTATTGAAGAGATGAAAGATGGAAGAAGAGGATTGAAGACTGACAGTTGTACCACAGATATCAAAGAGGGTAGGTAAACAAAAGATGAATTTCTGTAATCCGATTAATGGATGAGCTTGAGCTTGAGTTTGAGTTTGAGCTTGAGATTGAGTTTGAGAAGAGGTGGTGATGAGATCAGGTTCTAAGGAAGTGACAATCGGATTAGGAGTAGGACCATGTAGAGCCAAAGGAGAAGAAGAGAGTTGAGATTGATTGAGATTGAGATGAGTAGGAGAGATTAAAGAATCTGAAATGATAGAATGAGGATGGGTTTGAACTTCTGCTTCTTCTTCTGATTCTTCTGATGAATGATGTCTTGATTGAATGTCTTCTGAAGTTTGAATGGGTTGATAATCAAATGATGATTTGTTTTCTTTGAAGATTACTTTGATGAGATAAAATGCAATCAAACATAAACTTTCACCTGCAAACATGTTCAAGGTTTGCCAAACGGGTTGTTCAAAGTGATGATGGCTTGATGGATCTGGATCATCACAGTTTCTGGAAAAGGTTCAAGTGAAAGAAAAGAGAATTAGTGAGAAGGAAAGAAAGGATTGATGAAGGATAGATTGAATGTACTCTACACATTGTTTATCTTGAAATTTTGACCAAAGACTGTTTGAGCAACCTTTTGAGGAAGGAATGAATGAATGAGCGTTGAGATGTGAAGGATGAAGAGAGTGAGAGTGAGATGAGAACATACCAGTTGCTAACATTCCGATGATGAGAGTGACGGTGATGAATTGGTTTGACATGATGAGGATGATGATGATGAATTGGATTGGATTGGATTGGGATTGAAGAATGAGTTTGAGATTGAGTTTGATAGACCCGATCCGACCCTTGAGTGAAGTGAAGTAATACCCGATTTCAATCTGAATGAGACTCGAGCACCCAGAATGTGAATTTGAATGAAAAAACAAATTAATCAAATCAAACTTATCAAACCAAAAAATGTTATTCACTTCACTTCATCATCATCATCATCATCATCAACATCATTTACTATCTCAATTTAAACAATCATTCAATCCAATCGTAAGTCACAAAAACTCATCAATCACATCCATCCATCCATTATTCATTCATCAATTTGATTCTTCATTCTTTCAGCACAAGATCAAACCTCAATTCACTTATCATCAATTCTCAACTCATTCAAATCACTCTTCATCATCATCATCATCATCAATCCCAAACGATGGTCTAACCTTTCAAGACTTTATCACATCAGATTCATCAAGACCAATTCATTCTAAAACTCTCATTCAATCAACATCATCATCCACCTCAACTACTCAAAGATTACCTAAATTCTTAAAGACTGAGATCCCAACTTCTACTTCTTATAATAAAATCAAATCTGATTTAAGAGGTTTAAATTTACATACAGTTTGTGAAGAAGCTAGGTGTCCGAATATCGGACAATGTTGGGGTGGAGAGAAAGGTGAAGCTACAGCTACGATCATGGTAAATTGGAGATTATCTTGATGAATAACAAAAAGCAGATCATGAATTTTCAAAAACTGATTTACGATTTCATCTCCCTCTTCTCATCTTCAATATTTCAATACGATAGTTAATGGGTGATACTTGTACTAGAGCTTGTCGATTTTGTGCGATCAAAACCTCCAATCGACCACCTCCACTTGATCCGAATGAACCTGAGAATACAGCTGAAGCGATCAGTAAATGGGGAGTAGGTTATATCGTCATGACAAGTGTAGATCGAGATGGTCAGAGTTTTTCTTCTTGTTTTCTTTCGTCATCTTCTTTCACTTTCCATCTCTGATCATTCTTGAGTTTGGTTTTCGAATCCGATCTTGGTTTTAGATTTACCTGATGGTGGAGCTCATCATATTGCCGAAACGATTCAAAGAATCAAATCAAAGTCAATCTTCCCCAAACCTTCCTCATCTTCCTCATCTTCCTCATCCTTTACTTACCCAAGCTTTTCTTTTTCTTCTTCTTCGAACAGAGCCCCTCAAATCTTATTAGAAGCTCTCACCCCAGACTTTGCAGGTCCGAATCAATCAAGTTCTACAAGTTTGATTGCCAATTCAGGTTTAGATGTCTTTGCACATAACTTAGAAACCGTGGAAAGATTGACACCTTCAGTTAGAGACCGACGAGCGAACTTTCAACAATCTTTAACGACTTTAAAGTTTGCCAAACAGTTTGGTCCTCGAGGTTTGATTACGAAGACGAGTTTGATGTTAGGGCTTGGTGAGGAAGATGAAGAGATTCTTGAAACTCTCAGAGGTAATGTGTTTTTTTGCTAATGATCATTCAAGTTTGGATGGCTGATTGATCTGGTTGTTATTGATCTGTTGGGTTTGGGTTTGAATTAGAATTGAGAAAGATAGATGTAGACGTGGTGACTTTTGGACAATATATGAGACCAACAAAACGTCATATGAAAGTGACTGAGTATATTACACCAGATCGATTTGAGAATTGGAAATCGATTGCAGAACAGATGGGATTCTTATATGTGGCGAGTGGACCATTGATCAGAAGTAGTTTCAAAGCTAATGAACTACTTAAGAGTTCATTGGGTGAAAGGTTATTGAGGAATCAGAGAACTTAGGAATCCTTCTGTGACCGTGTTGGGGTGTTATTTTGGGTGTTGTTTCTTCATTTGGTTTGGTTTTTTTTTCTTGGTATAGGTCTGATTTGTTTATAAGGATTTAGATCTTTTTTCTTTGACTATAACAAATCAATTTAAGATCTCCTCTATTCACTGGGTATCTTTTTTCTTTTTAAGAAGTTTGAGTTCAAATCAATGTCTGTGTGTTTTTTTCCTCTCAATGAAATAAATGATTTCTACAGAAGAATGGTGTGTTGTATTACAAATCAGGTGGGGGTGAAGATGAATGAAGAGTGAAAAAAGTGGAATTATAACTTTTGATAAGGTACTTGTAATGATTGACGATTTTGAATGAATTTTAATCTAGCTTGATCTAATTTTTCTTCACTCATCCTAATTGAAAATTAAATCAAAAAAAAGAAAAAAAAAGAAAAGAAAATTGAAAATTAAAATTCAAATTAAGATTAAGATAGTTTTCTTGTTTTCTTGTTTTCTTGTTTTCTTGTTTTCTTTGTTTTTTTTGAATTTTAAAGAAAAGGATCTACATACTCGGATTTTAAACAAGATTGTAATGATTTCCATTGAGAACGACAAGACCAAACCACAGAAAACGTTCGATTAGTTGAACAATTTGCGAATTCTAATGTTTCCCCCACAAAAAAAAAATCCAATTAAAATTAAAATTAAGAGCATCATTCAGGATTTGAAAGAAGTGAATTGAGAGTTGAATTGAATGGAATGGGATTTGATGAATGAGAGAGAGAAATTGACCGACCTGAGACTAATTGATCACAAGATTTTAATGCGATCAGTTTTGATTGTTTTTGAAATTCATCTTCTTCTCTTCTTGACAAAGATTTAAAATTGATTGACATACTTAATGATGATTTTTTGAATGAGAAACGTTTGATGATGATGGAATGATTTGGGAAAAAAGGAAAAGGCAAAGGAAGGGAAGGGAAGGGAAATGAAGTGATCCGAAGATCCGATCCGTTCTTTGCGGTCTGATGATCGGTTCGGATCTTTTTTAAATTCGATGAGAGAACTTGAAAAGAAAAAAAGGAAGAAAAGAAAAGATTTTGATTTTGATTTACCTAGTTGATGATTGATTGATTGAAGAAGGAAAGAAAGAAAGAAAGAAAGAAAGAAGGAAAGAAGGAAAGAAGGAAAGAAAGATGATCAAGAGTGTTTCCATCAAATTCAATTCGATTCAGCTCATTCAATTCATTTCTACTAAATCAAAATCATCTTATCAACTACATCAACACCTTCAATCAACAACAACATCAACATCACCATCTCAATACCAATCTCAATCTCAACCTCAATACCAATACCCATCGCAATCTCAATCTATATCTCAAAGTAGTAAGATTTTCAACTTGATCAATCTCAATCATCAATCCATTGACTTAATTCATTCCAATCTCTCCTTCATTCTAGCTCAAACATTCAATCCACCTTCTCAAGAGAAATTCATTCATCCAAGCTCACAAAATCTTCAATCCACTTCCACTCTCACCCTTCACTCTTCTCAATCACTCAATCTAAACTCAATCACAGAAACCTTGATTGATTATTTAAATCAAAACAATTACTCAGCATTCAAAGAACTTTATTCAAAACATGTGAAGACGACCTTTGATTTAAAGAATGGTCTTCAAACCTTAATCTCAATCTCAAAGATCTTTAAATCATTATCAAGTTTAGGAGAAGGTATGGGATTGATGAGAAGGATGATGAAATCATTACATTTATCAAATTATCCAACCGGATCTCATTTGATCATACAAGAATATATTCGAATCTTAATCAAATGGGGTAGATTAGATAGAGCTTTGAATTATTTAAGAATGTTTGATTTTCATTCGATCGATCATCAAGTTTATCAACTCTCTTCTTCAACTGATCCGGTTTCAAATCAGTATCCAAATCTGTTTAAATCAAACTTACCTCAGAATTTATTTAAAGTGAATCAAATCGTTTGGGAAAGTTTATTAACGATTTATTTAATGATGAATCAAATCGAATTAGTTTTAAAGATTCAAGATGATTTGAAATTCAAAAAGATCGATTGGTCAGATGAATGTTTAAATCAATTCTTGATTGCCAAAATCATTCAAATTCAACAATCTATTGAATTAGATTCGAATGAGAAAATTGAAAGATTAAATCAATTCATTCAAGATTTCGAACTTAATCCAAATCCAATTGGACTTCATCAATCTTTGACCATCTTTAAATTAAAATATCATCATTTAGGTTTAGATGAACTTTTGAAATTGATTGAGTTTGAAAGAAATGATCAACGTTTGATGATCATACGAAAGATTACCATACTTTGGTTAGATTCACTTCTTGATCCTAATCATGATCATCATCTTATCAATCCGGTTCAAGTTGGAAATCGATTGATCGAATTAAATGAAGTTTATCGATCGAATCAAGATTTGAATTCGGATTCGAATTCGAATTTGAATTTGATTGATGAATTCGAATTAGAAAAGTTTACAAGATATATGAGAAAATGGTTAGAGAGAAAGATTAAGAGGAAGATCCAATTTAGTTTTCAGTCTGACTTAAACCGATTTGATGAAACTTTTGATCGATTTAAAACTCAATCAATCTTGACCCTCGATCGAGATGATCCTGAATTAGGTTATCATCAATTAGAAACCCTATTGAATTTAACCTATCCTTCATCAGATTCAAGTGAAGATGAACGGTTGAAGAAAAGACCATCAAGTAGGATGATCTCCGAATTAAGTCGAATTGAATCCATGATCGGATCTTCATCAGAATCCATTCGAACGTTAATCAGAGAATCGATCATAGATCGAGAGTTGAATATGAAAAGTAGTCATCTGATCGGTTTGATTTGGACGAAAATAATCGAAGTGGATCTGATCGGATTATTATACTTGATCGAACGTGAACTTCGATTTGGATATCGATTAGTCTTAACCGGTTTCTTGATCGGATTGGTCTTAGGAGGTTTAGTGGCCATTCGAGTGCCTAAATCCATCTTACTTTCATTTTCACAAAGATTGATCGATCAAGAAGAGATGAATTCTTCGATCATCGGAATGAAAATCCAAGATTCAGAAGCGGATCCTGGACCGAAAGCGTATCTAAGAGCGGCCAGAGCAGCTGCCTCGGTTGGAAATTTCTTCTTAGTCAAAGAATTACATTTGGATCTGATGAATAAGTTTGGACATGATGTTTATTGGAATGAAGCCTGTGGGATTGATTATCTAACGATGGTGGTGGAATCCTTGATGAAACTTAATGAACCGATCGAAGCGCATGAAGAGATTTTGAAAGTCTTTAAGGAAAGTTCATTACTTGAGAGTTGGATCAAAGAAGAAGATTTGATGAGACTTGAACGAAGCCCAACGGAAGAGTTGATCAAATCACATTATTTTGTGAATGAAGAGATTCGAAGGTATCTTCATGAAAAAGAAGAGATGAGTGAATTGATTGAAAAGGGTTTGATCCAGGTTCATCCAAGAAAATCAAAGAAGAAAAAAGAAAGGATGATGAAGGTTTTAGTGAAGATTAAGAAGAGATTAGAACAAAAGATTACGAATTTGGAACGATTGGTTCAACAGTATTCGATTCATCTAGATGAGACTCGAATGAAAAAGAATGAAAAAGGGATTGAAGATGAACTAGATGATGATCATCAAACACTTCAAAAGGATGGAAAGTTTGATAAAAGATTGATGGAGGTGAAGAAGAGGTTAGAAGAATTTAAAGTGGCTGAAGGATTAAATCAAGAAGTGATGGAGATTTGGAGTAAGAAATCTAGAGGACAAGAGAGAGAAAAGAATTAGGATCTTGAGTTTAGAGTTTCGGTTGGGATTCTTTTTTGGGTTGATGAGATTGTTTTTTTTGAATGAGGTTGTGTGGAGTGATTCTATAGAGTAGATTTTTGATCTTTTTTTCTTCTTCTTATGGAAGGACATTTTAGTCAAGAAGAAATGATAGTTATTCTTGATGATCATAGTTTGATTGATTGCTCATCATCTGGTCAGGAGAGAGAGAAAGGTGAGTGAATTGATTTGGTTTTGATCAATCAATCAATCATTTTTTTTCTCATGCGACTCAACTTGTTGTTGGAGATCTTAAAATGCAATTTTTAGCAAAAGTTGACCATCATTGGCAAAAAGAAAGATAAAAAAAAAGACAATGATTTGAAATTGGTTTTTATTATTTGAAGAATGAAATTAAAAAAAAAACAAATTAGATTGTCAATTTAAAAAATGTAAGATGATTTAATAGAAAGCTTCAAGGATAGATTGATGATATTGAAATGAGTGTAAATTAAGTCCAAAAAGCTCAAAATCGATCTCTTTACATTGTCTCGTATGAAGAGAAGCTCTCCTACTGGCTACTCCGTATTGGTTCTAGTCACAGAGACTTTCAACGTTCATCTTGTTGTACATACATCTTAGTGTTCAACTCTCAAAATACATGCTGTTGTTTTGGTGAGACGCATAGGAACTCGAAGCATTCGGTCTGTGAGATTGACCTAAGAAATGTTCAGGAAAGATGATTGATGATGTGGTGAATTGCGTTATAACATGATGGCGGACGTCGAGACATTTTTGCAAAGGTGTCAGATCGGCTAGGGAAGCGGGGAACTGGGAATGAACTGTCTTACCTAGAATTTGCCATCGATCTCGCTGCTGAGTTGCTGTCGGTTGTGAAGTCACAATAAGTTATCTTCAAGGTCCAATGGCAAAGTGACCGACACCGTGCAAACGCATGGCCGAAAACCTCATGGGGGCTAATAGAGATACGAAGAAAGACCTCATAGGTCTAAAAGCGTAGTTTGATCGTGGACAAAGACTTGAAACTTTTGAGAACCTTATAACGAACACTGTTAACCAAATCTGTAGCTCAACCTTCAACCTTCTGTGGGATCAAAAGTTATATATAACCTTATTGTCAAACGAAATTCCTTCAGCACTTCACTCATCTATCTTTTTTCGCCTATCACCATCAAAAGAAGATTGAACATCAACATATTCTTTCAATCACCTATTGATTTGAGATCATCTAAATCTATTCATATTTCTTACAGTGCTCATCATTGTCAATCGGATCGATTCAGAATCGAGAAAGTTTGAAATTCTGTTCACATTTTCACCAACAAAATCCATTCACAATGTATTCTTCGGTCTTGATCTTCTTCTTCATTTCCACTTTTTTACAAGAACCCAGTAGAGTGTTTACAATGTCACTAAACCGAAGAATTACAGCTCCACTACCTCCGGCTCTTTATATAGATTGTGATGTTGGAAGTTTAGCTGAGATATGTGTACCAGAAGAGAAGTATAAGAAAACGGATAACATTGTTGAATCTCTTTCAAATTTTACACCCGAACCTTTATTTTATACTACTGGAACAACAGCCTGCAAGTTCACATCTTGGACAGAGTGATTTGTTTTGTTTTGATCATACTCATTCTTTAATTCTGAAGACTAATCTAAATGGATTTTTTTTCTTTTCTTTAAATTGTCTTGAAGATCTAACGGGAAAAATGTGACCATGAGCCCTGAGATCTTTGGGGAGATCATTAAAGTAAGTATCATTCATATGATGATGAAGTGAGATTAGTGAAAAGTTGGACTGATTCGAATTTGATGGATTAGCAAACCAAGGATTATTGTAAGAGTATGAACATTCCTGTACCCAGTGAGACTACTCCGAATTTTTATAATCTCCGAAATGTGTTTGTTGGGACCACTGTACGTTCAGATTTGGAAAAAATTTGATTGCTTTCAAAAACCCTTCCTAACCAGATCTTTGTTCTTCAATCTATATAGAACGATGGTCAGGGTATTGTTATGCAGTGGACTAAAATCAAGCCGATTCCAAGTAGGGTTTAACTTTAAGACGGTCACCAATCGAACACCAAGTTGTTCGACTCTTACCCAAACTTTCATCAAGCTTGGTGAAATTGAATGTATGAAGAACTTATTTTTCCTCAACACATTCTGAAATACGATGTCAACTTGTTGAGAATCTCAAAGTGATCTTTTTTTAGCTTTAATAGATTAATAAAATCTTGAGAGATTCTTTGATCAAAGCTTATAAGAGATGATACTGAATATGAAAAAACTTGTAAGAATCAGAAGAGATGGGATGAAAGTTTGTATAAAAGTTGAAGAGATTATGGGGGAAGAAAAGCTATGTTTGAAATTAAATTTATCACATTTGGAGAATGAAAAATAGATGGATGTATTGTAAATATAAATTGCTTTACTGGAAGCTCAAAATGTATTTATCGTGTTGATTTGAGGTCATCCAAGCCACAAAGCTCATAAGGGCTGTCTTAACTATCTATCGTATGAAGAGGAGGGCACATGCTGGCTACTTCTTATTGGTCGTAGTCACAAAGGCTTCCAGCGCTCAGGTTAGATCATATATGTAGTTCATCTTGCTTCACATCTTAGTGTTCTCCTCTTGCAATACATGTGGTGGTTTTGTCAGATGCACAGAAATGTGAACCATCCGGTCCGTGAGATTGAAGTAATGAATCCTCAGGAAACACTATTATTGTAATGGATTGTGCTATAACATGATGGAGGGCATTGAGGCAGCCTTGTAGAGGTGTCATATCATCTAGGGAAGCGGGGAACTGGGAATGGACTGTCTTACCAAGAATTTGCCATCGATTTCGCTGGTTAGTTGTTGTCGGTCGTGAAGTAACATAAGTGATCTAAATTGAATGGCAAAGTGACCGAGACTGTGCAAACGCATTACCGAAGTTCTCCCGAGCGTGAGCTTTGAAAAGGTAACGGTTCAAATACAACAAAGCATGTCAGAGCAATCATCGATAGAAATATAAAGAAGCCCCTCTTAGCTTCCAAAGCTGAGTTTGATCGTAAAAAAGAAAACCTCGAAGCTTTGAGAGATTAATGACGAGCAGTGCTGACCAAATTTCACCGTACCTTACCATTCGACTTCCTGCGGGATTGAAAACTATACATATCACTCACCTTTCTACGCCTGCCACTCTTGAGACAGCATTGAACATCAGAATATTCTTTCAGTGACCTATTGATTTGCTATCATCTACATCTACACACATCCCTTGCAGTGCTCATTGTTCATCAAGGACTAGGATTGATCCATCATCAAAACCTCAAATTCCGACCACTATTCACAAACAAAGCCATTCAAAATGTATCCTTCGGTCTTGATCCTGGCTGTCTTGTCAACTTTGTTACGAGAGCCCGGCAGAGTGTTTACAATGTCACTAGACCGACGAGCTGGAGCTCCACTACCTCCAGCTCTCTATTTGGAATGTGATGGCGGGAGTCTGTCCGAGATGTGCCTACCAGATACAGAGCCGGATGACCTCGTCAGATCCCTCAAGCAATTCACTCCCGAGCACTTATTTTATACTACAAGGGTAGGATGCAAGTTCACATGCTGGACAGAGTGAGTCTAGTTTCATACGCCTAGATACCGTTCAAGTCTGAATACTATAATCTTACTAATTTTTATTTTCTTCAAGAACTGGTGGGCAAAATATCCCAATGAGCCGGGAAATGTTTGGGGAGATAATAAAGGTGAATATCATCTTTTCATAGATTGGCTTACATCATGGGATTGGTTTGACTGATTTAGATTTAATTGACTAGCAAACCAAAAATTATTGTAAAAGCCAAAACCTTCCGGTAGCCAAGCTTGATGATGACTTGAGAAAATTTAAAAATACCTTTGTTGGAACCACAGTGCGTTGAGAATGAAGAATCTAACTCTTACAAAATCCATTTCTGACTATCTCTTTGTTTGAAAAACCATAGAATGATGGCAAGGGCATTGTGATGCAGTGGCACAAAGTTAAGGCCACACCAAGACCACAAAGGTCAGATGGCATACGGGGAGGTTAACTGCATCAGTCTTTTTGTGAGCTTGTTTTGAGAATTTCTTGAAACTAAAAGTAAGGTACAGAAAACTGGGTGGATATGTTTCATTTGTACAATATTTACCATGGAGCTCAGAGGTTGATTTGCATTGTTTTTAGGATATGGAATCTAATCATTCAATGTGTGATCCTCTTTGGTGAATGTTTCCTTGACAGCTAACATATATCTTCAATCAAAACATCCTTGAGTCAAAATATGTATTGCAAGCTTTTTTGTACTTATCATTTGTAGAGAGTAAGATGTGATGATTTTGTAGATTATTCAATTCTTCTCTTACCATCCACAATTTATGTATCAATATGATTTGAGCTTTGATCTGAATTAGCCAAAAACCTCACTAAAATTTATTTTAAAGATATCAAAGCTATCTTGGTAGTATTCAAAGACCATTAACTAATTTAGACAGTGGTCTGGTAGTAGTGGAGCAATGTGGTGTGTAATCAAGGCATGAAATTTGATTATTGAATCAAGCCTAAGGGGTAGGTTTCTGGTGTTTTTTTATTCATATATACATTTAGCCTTTCTCCCACTTTCTGATTTCTTTTCTTTGTCAAAAAGAATCAGTAAGTAATCACATCATCAACTGAGCATTCTATCTGTTATCATTTCACTCATCAGTTTCTATTCAAGATTTCTTTTGCTCTTCTGGTTATAACTCAAGTCATCATTTAAATCTGTTCTCAGAACCATTTTGCATGCTCTTCATGTTTTCTTTTGAGCAAACAGGTCTGTTTAGTGTTCTTCATTGTAGACAAGCCTTGATCAGGCTTTAGTCTTTTGTGCCACCTGTGCCCTCAGGTGTTTAATTTTTTCTCTGCTTTCCTAGAGCTTCATCAACACAGAACTTCTTATGTTTGAACTGACTCAAGGGATAGATACTTTGAATCTTTATATATTGAACTACTCATCAAGCACAGTGCCCATGGAGGGTGCCTAAGATTTGGCCCCCCAAGAGTACAAATTCAACCCTTTTTCCCTCTTGGAGCCCCCAATGCCTGGGACAGCCCACACAGGCACTATGATGGAACTGACCAATTATACTGCAGTTCAAGACAATTTAGAAGCTCAATGTGGCTATGGATTCAAGGTGTATGTGCAGTAGGATTCATGAAGAATGAAATCAACTGCTATCTAAAATTGAGAGGTGGACCGTGTGCCACTTGTGAAAGGTGTTATGATATCCATACCGAAATGGTTTCTTCATCACCATAAACACACCAATTTCCAAAACAGGGTGGCACAGTTGAGTACATGCTGGTGTATGGCTCATAACCTGTGGTGACAACACTCACTACTTGTGGTTGAGTTGCACTTGTTCTTTTTATCATATCTTTTTTGAAAACTCTGTCTTCTAGTTTTGTTTGTTGTCATAAAATAAAATAATGAAAAAATTTACGTAGGTATTGTTTGATTAAATTTGTTTTTGCTGCTCTATTGCTGACTATTTACACAAAAACAACAGCAAAAGGCCTCAAACAGGGCCCTTGCTATGGGTCACCACTTGCTACCACTTCACCACCAGTAATTAACAAAAATGTGTAATCTAGATCTCAGACACTGTATGGGGTCTGACAGGTAAGTCACACACCTTTCACAGGTAGCACACAGTCCACCTCTTGATTTTGAAAACCAATTGATTTCATATTTTATGAATTCTACTGTACAATATTTCATAGATGACCTGACCTACACAAGTTGTTTCTGTCTTTTGTTTCTTGTAAAGTACAAAGACCTAGAGGCATGTTTTATGAAGGAAATTTTCTCTTTCAAGGCCAAGATCATAGTTTAAGTGAGATTCAAATTGATAAAAATGATTACTGAAGTGAATGAAAGTGAGTATATAGAGTGTGAATGAACTCCAATAGAAAATGTTTATGGCCTAGACCATTGTTGATCATGAAATCAGGAATACTGAGAGGTCAATTTGATCAACCCAATTTGGCTTTCTTTACCATCCTTTACATGATGACGTATCTTCAAATATTTCTGTTTGATGAGATGACGGTTTGGTTGCAAGACATCAAAACTTGGAACATTAACTTGATTACCTTTTAAAATGATGTTTTTCTCATACCAAACATCTGCCAAATACCATATGATCTTTATAGGCAAGTAACGTGTATGATCTAAGTTTCCCAAGTAATTTATCATCTCTTTGTGATTTGAACACTCCTCTCCAAACTTTGAACCTTCCATTGGGTTTGAAATGATAGGATGATCATTTTCTGATAAATATCTGATCCATTCAGATAAATATGCATTCAAAAATTCCCATCCACTCTCATAGATATCATCCCATGTTTCTGGAGCTTCCATTCCTTGATGCATCATCCACAACAATCCCATGAATGCTGGTGTGATATCATCCTTTGCTCTCTTGAATGCTTTTGCCACCAGACTTTCTCCAAGAATCAATTTGTTTTCTGAAAGATTTTCTGAGGATGATGAGAGTTTCATCTCATTTTGTTCAAAGATTGATCTTATTTTTTCATTGGCATCAACAAAGAAATCCACTATTGCCTTTCGTGACTTGACAACCAGCTGCCCGTTTGTCTTGAGGAAGTAAAACAACTTAAATGGACTGGCCAACCTTACTTTATTGGTCTTTGGGTCTTCATTTGCTAGGTGAATATCTTGATGTTTTGAATTGTAGCTTTTGAGTTGGGGTTGTATCATCATTAATGTACCTTGTCCCCTCACTTTACAAGCCTGTTCACAACTCTGAATGAATGATGGGTAGGTCAGAGCTGATTCAGGGATTGACATCTTATACACAGATGAACTAGCCCAGATTTTCAACATTTTATGTATCACCCTTGGAGGTATCCTAGACACACCTTTGAGAGACATGGCAAATCCCAGCAGACCCCAAGTTTCAAATTCAGAGTTCTCAGAAACTGATTGGTGTCTAAAAGATGAAAAGTCGTTTTTCAAGAACTTGTGTAGGAATTCCCATGCATCTACAATCAACACATTGATTGGTGTTGAAACATTATATCCTTGCCAAAAGGCCACATTCAAACCTCCTATGACACCCATAATCAGATGAGTCCTAATCTTTTCAATAGCCAACTGGACTCCTTTGATCATCAACCTTCCTTGAAAATCCAGTGGGATGTTAGAGGTAGCCAAGTTTTTCAAAGATTCAAATGCTCCCTTGATCTCTTCAGCTAGACCATATTCTTTCCCAACAGCTAATTCAAATTGCCACTGTAGAAACCCTATGAAAAGATGGGGTCGGACCAATTGATATTCAAGAGGTTCTGATTTGAATATGTTTTCACTTTCAGACAAAATTTCATTCTGTGCTCCTGTTATCAGTTGTTTTCCTTTGACATTTCTATTGGGTAAATCCCTAATGCGTTCACGTTTTTTGCTGGGATTTTCTTCAGAATGATAGTAGGTTGCTATAGTTCCAAGTGCTACTTCTTTGCCCTTAGGATCTTGGAAATTGGGGACAATCTTCATTGTTTTTTCTGTATTGAGTGACCCCAATCTTTGAATAGAAGTATGTGGACGCATTTGTTTAACTTGTCCTGCTTGATTTCCTGATGCAAAGAAAGATTCAGATAATTGGTCAGGATTTATGTGATTATGAAATTCAGAATAGGATTCCATTGATACTGGAACAGTGTTGAGATCAATGAGGTCTTTTGACCCTAGTCTATTTGGCTTGTCTTGTTCAATACCAGCTGGATTTGAATGTAAACCTGAAGTGGCTCCACAAACTTGGTCTGTGAGGCCAAAACTTTGAGCTTCAATATCATTGCCTGCAAGAGAAAATTCCATTGAGCTTGATTTTTGTGGGGTTTCAATATAATTAAATTGGACGGTGATTGTAGAGAGTGGAAGAAGATGCATAAATAGCACAACTTCTATCAAAGAACTTTTCATTGCTTTGGTGTGTCTTGTGATTTGAGGTGCATCTAGTGAAAAACAGTTTTTGGGTAATATAGAGTGGAAGGAGTTAAACTTGACAAGTTTCTTTGTGATATGCACTTTGACTTGCTTCCACTTTCTGATTTACATACCTGGATCCCTGAATACATCTTGCAACACATGTAGTAGCACATGTAGGGCATATGCAAGAAGGACCTATGAAACTTGCCAGGGTGTCACATGAAAGCTTGAGAAAAGAGTTGAAGATACATAAAACCCTAGAATGCGCCTATAAAGGTTAGTGATCTGAATAAGTACATTTTGAAATCAAGTAGAACCACATCCATGCAAAGCTTCTAAGCCAGTTCATGGTTTGATCCATAGACCTAAAACATCCCAAGTCATATATCAACAGGACTTGAGGTAAGTATGTATGGGTAAACCACAGGGAAACCATGAAACAGGACCACGTGAAATGGAACCAAGGTATCCTCACACCAAGTCATTGTCTAAAATAGGTGACAGCAGCCTGAGTGTGGCTACATGGCACTTACCTATGTTTGTCACCTATCTTACACATGGCCAGCAAACTCATGTTGGTGTAACATGATTTAATATCAGCACAATAACATTTGTACCTGCATTGTAATTCTAATTTTCATTTTTATTTTTTAGGGAAAGTGATGTCCCCGGTTTGTAAATTACATTGACCACCTTCTTGCAATTTGCTCCACATTTCCACCAACTTAAATAACATCACTAATTTGATTGATCTCAAGTAAGTCTTGTTCTTGCATCATCAATAGCAAGTTTCATCAACTCATTAACCTCAATGTAATTGATTGCAACAACACATTGAAAACATCATAGTAAGTTTGTCTGTCCTCTACATCAAAAGCTTTTCAGTTTGATTTTGTTGCTCAACCCTGTTGTTTTCTCAATACCCTTCATCAAAAAATTGACTACAACAAAAAATACTTCATCACCTCAAACTAGACCTCAACAATCATGACTACAACTCTCAAATTGGTCTATCAACTCCTTTGACTTCATCAGAATACTGAAGATCCTCTCAAATCTAGACAAGCACCTCTCCAGTCATATTAACATCATCATTCCCTTCAATCCAAAGATTCTCATCACCTTCCAATGTATTGAATTTAATTCAATTCTTCCATTCTTAACTTTTCAACTGTAATCTTTCAATTTTATCTGTCCTATTAGCTTAATATGTGTATGTAGTATATTTACCAATGCAAAAAGTAGATGATTCATGTTACACACAATTCTGTCAGTAAAAATAACAATCAAGCCCAATTTAGGTGGGCTGGCTATTGACCCACAACAAGGGAAATCACTCATCCTTTCTTTGGATGATCAATCATACCAGATAATTCACCTTGCTATGATAAGAGTTCAAATTAGGGGAAGCTCACACCAGCTGGCATGTGGAACTTGTAATGGGTATCATACTGTGGACAGCATGTGATTTGTCAACAGAGTCAAAATCCAGGCAAGGGTCACCTGCCATCTGCCCTGTGGTGTACATATGTATCAAAATATAGGAATTTACAGAATATCTTTGCAGAGAGAAAATTCTAAGTTATCTTTTCCCCACCAATTTGTTTTTGAATTTTTTTTATCTTTGTACATATGTAAGCATACATACTTGAATTTGAGTCCTGTTATTTCCTTTTCCATCTCTCATTGATCACACCAGAGACAAAACTAGACAGAGTGAATAAGAGCAGTATATATCCTATGAGATGTAATTCTGTAGCAGCTAAAAAGGTTGTTTTCCAGATATCTACCCTCTATTCCAGGATCCTGTGGTCATCTGGTTAAGATAAGTAAATTCCTCAAAACTGCTAAGGTTGAGGATGGCTAGGCATCAGAGCTGGCTATGTCATCAGTCACACTCACCTGTTTTTGGTTTAGATCAGAACTTAAAGATTATGAGACTAGACCGGATTAGTTTAAACTAATCATCAGCGCATACATTTTGTTGATCACATATGAAACTTGTTAGATATACATAGATAATGTTTTAGTGAAACCCATTCCATCACACTGACATTATTGTTTTGGCTTTCAATCCCTACTTTGCTCTCTACAAAAACTTGGTGAGCTGATTACAATTCAAGTAAAGCTTGAGACCTGTTTCACGCTTTTGTATGTATATCAACACATTTCATTACCTATTGCCAGCAATAAATTATGCATGAGACTGACTTCAAACATATAATAATATTCTTCATGGTCACAAGTTATCACACTGAAAGTGGGTCCAAATCATTCTCAAGCCTCAGAGCTGCGCCTCAGGGTACATATTGGGGTATTTATACTTGCTGAACAACAGTTACAGCATTGTTCTCCAATGGCAAACTACTCAAAGCAGCAGTCCCAACATCAATTAGATACGTAATTTGGAAGAGCCTTGAAGTTCAATTTTTGAGAAAGCATCATTGAGAGAACCCACGAGGCACAAGTTGGTTAACAACCCCAGGGGGACTTAGTCGACTTGGAGAGGTAAGCTCTGAGTACAGACTTTGGGGGTTAACATACAGGAATGAATTAGAAGATTCCTGTTTTTTCAGTTGACTCCACAATCTCTACCACCTCACATTGCTTACCTCCTCTGAACAGCTCATTGAAAGAAGAATCTATGATTCCTAGTTATCTCAACCCAGACCGTTTTTCAGAGCCACCCACCCACCCCTAAAGAACAAAAACATAACGTAATTATGTGTCCAGGAAAAAGAGACAGTAAGATAACAGAAACAATAAGACAAGTGATGATCAGGAATCCAGGTGGCTATTGGCTGTTTTTGGGTAAAGTACAATAAACTTCTTCAGAGGTACTGGCAGTGATATGTCCAGTGGATAGCCCAGGAGATTATGTTTTGTCTGCTGGGTATCTGAACATACAAGCCTTGAAAGAAATGCAATTTGCTCTTTACCAAGGCTTTGAAAATGGGACATCTAGTACCTGACCAAGTAATGAATTTTATGTAACACAACTCAGTTCTTTTACTATATCGTTCTTAATCTTCTTTATGAGACAGACAATGATCACTCTAATAAGAACAGATGTTGATGATTGTCATGAGTTAGAATATTAATGATTCTCTACACATTGATCAAAATGAAATATATAAAAAAGAAAGTCACCCATTCCATACGTAGTTTTACCACAACTTCCTTTTACATTCAATTTTTTTTCTTTCATCTCTACAAAAATTCGATTATAAAAGTTAAAAAAGTTTAAGAAGAAAAAGAAGTAGAAAAAAATCCAACTTCTTATGGAAAAAAAGATCATAATAATAATAATAAAAGAAAAAAAAAATTAAAACCTGATTTGATTTAAAAGATTAAATTACAACTTCTCTTAAACAATTCTTCAGCTTGCCAACCCAAGATGATAGGTAAGACATCTAGAATTCCAAAATCCGGCCAATATCTTTCTACAAAATGAATCGAAGGACCTAAGACGGTTTCCGATCCATTCTTGGAATCCAAGGTGGTTTGCCAAAGTAAAAAATCCGATAATCTTCTCACACCTGAAGTTCGAACTAGGATATCGAGTGGTGGAGAATGTGATGTGTAAATGTGATTGCCTACGGTTTCTATATCGATCATTCTAAATTCGAATTCGTTCGTTTTGGGGGGGGTTAAGAATTATTGTTAGAACGAAGATTTTAAATTTTGATTAGATTAAGAGAAAAAAGATTGATTGAAGTGATTCTTTGAACTTACGAAGTAGGTTGGTTTTGTGAAATCGAATCTTGAACTGTTCTACAAAGAGCAGTAGCCATCTCTTCTTGAGAAGAATAAGGAAAGGCTACATTTAAACAACCACTATGGAAGACCATATGAATCGAAAAAAAAAATCCATCGTATGATTTAGTCAATGAAAAACCAAAAAAAATCATCAATGAATGAATTTAGATTTGAAACGAATCAAACCGTTTGAAACTCACCGAGTGTTATGAGCTGTCATGGATTCTACTTTAGCCACTGAATTTTGAATATCAGCTGGTAAAAGATCTTTTCTACCAATCACTACCACTCTAATCCCATACCTATCCAATAATTGACTAAGAAAGAATCCAAGAATCCAAGAAAGACGGAAAAAAGGTGTGTAAGTGTTGATCATTGATTAAAGAGAAGATTTCGTTTACAAAATGTGGTCATCCTTTTTTAATTTTAATTTTGATTTTGATTTTGATTTTGATTTGGAAAAAAATCAAACTCACCCTCTTTCACAAATCTCAATTAATTTTGTTCTAGCCATATCCATCAATTTAGTCACTTCATGTGCAGGTCTATTAAAATTATCTATAGCAAACGCATAAACTGTTACATGTGGTACTTCTAATCTTAACAATAATTCTAAGACCTAAATCAGAAAACCCCAGAAAATGAGTTGATTAATGTTAAATGTGCATTCAAATCAGACAAAGGGTTTAAATCGAATGAATTCACTCTTTTTAAAGCTTCAAATCCAGCCATATGACCTTCTTCAACTGGTACTCCATTCGTACGACTAAACCTACGATTACCATCCATGATAAATCCTACATGACGAGGAGTAGGACCTTTGGGAAAAAAGAAACAAGCAAAGCAGAGAAGAGGATGAGTGATGGAATGTGAGCATGATGTTTTTGAATAAATCAGATCAACTGACCTTGTTTTAAGGTTTGAATGACTAATGTTCTTAGAGTAGGATAAAAGGAAGTAGGAATCATTTTAGGTAAGATAGAAAGGATCGATTGCATATCGAATTGAAACTTCATCTTTTCTCCTTCTTCTTCTTCTTGAATGAGCTTTGGTTTAAGTTTTTGTTCTTCTTTGTTTGGTTTGATTTGAATCACTCCTGTTGAGAGAGTGTGAAGTTGAGGAGAGTTAGGAGTGAAGTGTGAATGAACTCCTTTGATGATTTTGATTCTCAACACATTCTTAGTTTTACATGGTTCACCCTCACCACCACCACCACTACAGTTCGATCCAAATTAACAGGATTGTAGTGCTTCGAACTGTATTTCAGTCAACTACATTTAAGATGAATCATTAAATTTAATTCAGTTTTTAATTACATCATCTTGATGCTCAGTTCTTAGTTTGGATCATCCATCAAATCAAATCAATCCATCAAACTACAATCATCATTGACCTTATCAAATCAAATCAAGTTCAATCAAATCAATTAAAGTAACTCAATCAATCATGAGTTCAAATTCAGAATTAGCCATCATCAAATCCAAACTAAAAACATGGGAAAAAGATTTCAAAAAATCAAATGGAAGAGATCCAAACAAATCAGACATTAAAGCAAATTTAGAAATAGGTTCAGTTCTTCTGCTTGATTCACTTTTTCTCAATTCAGATTCTTCAAAACAAATCACTAATCTTTCATCCTTTTTTGTTTCCAAAAAAAAATTAAAAGCTAAATTATATTCCATATATAATACAAAAAAATCCAATTCAAATTCATCAAAACCTACAAGTTCTACTAAAAACTCATCATCCACTTCAATCCCAATCCCAATTTCAAACTCAACTCATTCATCATTAAATCAATCTACACCCAAAAAACAAAAACTTGAACATAAATCAAATCCAACTTCATATCAACATATCACTTCACCCATCAAATTACGTCAACTTTTACTTTCGAATTCACCCAGAAAACATTCCAATCAAAAAAAGTCTAATTCAAACCGATCTGATCATTCTACACCAAAGTTAAATCCATTCGAATCCAGTTCAGTTGGAGGAAAAGGTAGTCCAGATTTGTTTGCAAATTTAATCTCATCATCCGAAATAGTTAAAGATACACCAAGAACGAAAGCAAGAAAATATCTCATCGGAGTCGGTAGTCCATTTAAATCAAAACCTAATCGGATCGGATCAAATCCATCTGATTCGATTCATCAAGGTGGATTATCGACTTTTTTGAAATCTAAAACAACAGATTCATCCAACCTTAAACCTATGAACATCAAAGATGAAGATCAAATGAGGAAAGATGAAGATTCAGATGAGATCTTAGGTCCATCTCCTTTCAAACCTACACCATCTGATCAAGTTTCATTTAAATGTTTATTTGATGATCAATCCGACTTAAATCCAAGTGATCAAACTCCTATCAAACTCAATTCGATTCATAAACTAACGATCAAATCTTCAATCCCATTCATTCCAAATCATTCTCAAAGCTCAATTAAAACTTCATCTGATTTTCCCGGTTCTGCTCCACTCGATTTAACCAAACCGAAGATCAATTCAAATCGAATCCCAAGAGGAGGTAAACGAAAACGAATGAAAGGAGGTGAAGAGGATGAAAGTTTTTATCAAGAGATTCATCCATCAGATCTAGATGAATCACTTTCAACGGTTCAAAAATTGAATCAAATCCAGAAGAAACGAACCAAAGTGAATTCCAAGAATCCTATTGAATCCAAACCCAACGGAATCCATTCTGAACTCAAACCTTTGAATCGTTTATCAAATCGTAAGACTTCCATCATTCGAGATCAAGATGAATCGAACTCAGAATCAGAAGGTTTCAAAAAGATGCCCAATTTACCTTTCGGAGCTTCAAATCAAAGTAGCGTGATCACCGAGTTAGAAACCTTTACGTTCAACATCACCGATCCTCATCCGACTTCAACCACCCCTTCAATCCTTACTGATCCACTTCTTTCAAAATCAAATTCATTGAAATCAACACTAGATTGGAAAGGAAAAGGAAAAGGAAAACTAAAGGGATCTGATTCGATTCCAATTCAACTTGAATCCGAATCAAAACAGATCAAAGTCACTGGTACACAGAAAGTGAAAGTAAGAGCATATAAACCTGTTAATGAATCACAAATGAACAAATCAAGACAGATGAATATCTTTGAAGATGATCAAGGAGATCTAAGCGAAAGTTTAATAAGAGATATGAATGAAGAGATAAATCTAAGTGAAGAAGAAGAGATTGAAAAAGAAGAAGAAGATAAAAAAGAAGAGGAGGTGGAGGAGGAGGATGAATGGAGTGTATCGGAAGAAATCTTGAATTTACTTAGTCTCAATGAGCTCACCCAACATGATCGAAAGATTTTAAAAAGAGAAAAAGCACGTGGAGAATGTGTGAGACGAGTTTTAGAAGGAGAAAGTGTGAAAGTAGTGGGAAAAGATTCGAAATGGAAGAGTGAAGTGAAGAATCATCAATCCGATCGATCGATTCAAGATCACTGGAAGTCTAAGTTGATGGGATCATCTGATTTGAAAAATCAAGGTCAAAGTTTGGTGGATGGGAAGATGAATGAAGATGAGTTGAGTGAGGAAGAAGAAGATGATGATGAAGATGATGATGATTGGGAAGAAGATCCGGAAGGTTGGAAAGAATTTCATGGGAATCATGGCTTGTTGACTGATGATGATGATGAATTATGAGAACTTTAATCGATCATCCACGTTTCTTTTTGTAGGATTAATTTTTTTTCTTCTCTGGTTTATGATTAAATTTATCGGAAAGATTGGATGATGAATTAGGTTTTTAAAGATTGGTGAAGGTGATTTTTTCGGATTTGAAAGATTTAAAGTTCTCAGGAATTCAAAAGATTCATACGCTTCAAGAGATTTCAACTTAGAGAGAGAGTTGACTGGATTCCATTGGATCATTCAGAGTAGACCTTCACATCGAGTTATGAGTCTCATCAGATCTTTTAAATCTTTATAACCAAGGTGAACTGATTTGAGCTCATTCCTAAAATGATGGTTCAACCTGTATATAGATTTCGTTTCAATGTCATACAACTCAACTTGATCATTTTGTACCTCATAGTTTTACGATGTCATTGAAAGATACCCTAATGATAGATATGAGATGATTACATGCTAGAGTCTATGAAAGAAAAAGGTTCATTGCAATGGGAATCTCAAGCTTTTGTTTTGTAAGATTCACTTCCAACAATTTGGTTGATCAAGTACGATGATTGACATGAAGATTTCATCTCAGCCTGAGATATTCTTGAACCTAATCCGATTCGAATCACTCATTCTAGTCCATCCATCCATCAATCCAATTCAAGCTTTCGAAGCCACAAATTTACTAGCCGCTTCATCAAAGAGAGCTGATTGTCGATCAAGATCGATGATAAGTGGATGTGAAGGATTGATGGACCTTAATTGTCTTGAAAGATCAAAAAGATCGGATGAGGATCAATGATGAGATGAATGAAAAGAGTTTCAAAGAGTGAGTAAAGGGTGTGAGGTAGAAGCTTACTGGAGATGTTCAGCAGCAGTTGAGACTGCACTATCGGCATGTCCACTAGCCACGATCGAGTTGGCCAATGTAGTCTCATCTTTCGGGTTCTTATTGCCAACACAGAAAAAGGGTTACGTAAATGATCTAAATCTTAGGTGATCAAGTCAAAGATGACTATAAGATGAAAAGAAAGATCGGATGAGAAGAAAAGACTGACTGATTTCAAAGCTTCAATCAGATTGGCTTGTGCTTCTTCAAGATGACCCATAGCAAGTTGAGTGACAGCTTTACCATTCAAACCGGTCAAATTGATCGAAACCGATGAATCGGAAGATGAATGAGAACTCGAGATCTCATCAAACACATAAAAAGCAGATTGATAACCTCCAGATTCTTTTCCATTCGTATTCGCACCCGAACCGGTGATCGTTCCAATCCAAGCTTCTGTCATTTGTAATAAGATCGCATCATCTGCCCAAACTTTAACTGATTTATATAACATTCTAGCTAGATCAGGTCGATTGAGTTTGGGAGTTAAATAAAGATAGATTAATAAACTAACAGATTCTAATGATTTGAGTTGAACACCTTGTTTTAATAAAAAGATGGCTAAAGTCGTATTACCCATCAAATGTAAAACGGTGGAAAGGGTCACTCTCAAGATCGAATCGATCCCATCATGATCTTCATCTAGAATCTCCTCAGCTAATCCTTCAGCTTCTTCTGTGATGTTTTCTTTTTCGATTTGAGTTTGATTTGATGATGAAAGATACAATCGGGCTAATAAGTTTAATGATCTGGCTGCAGGTTGATCTGATAAGAATGGATTTAAGATCTCAATTGCTTCTTTGGGTTTGTTTAATGAGATTAAAGATCTTGCTGAGAATAAGATTAATTGAAATGATGGTGATTCGATTCGATCGATCGCTTCATGACATGCAGCATATGAACCTTTAAAAGCAAAAACCAAAAACCAAAGTTTAAGAAATCATTCCAACAAAATCGAATTTCTTCTCTTTAAAATTCCAATTCCAATTCTCACCTTGATAAAATAAAGTCTTCACATGAAAAGTTTGATCTGAATCCTAAAAATTGATTATAAATTCATCTTGATTCAGTTTGTTTCATATATCAAGTTAAAGTGAAATTAATCGATCAGGGCATTTTTTGGAATGGACTTAGTTCATCATTTCAACCTACCATTTTTGTTTGTCTTTCAAAGGAGAAATTTGATGAGTTGAATTTTAGTTGATGTTTTGATTGATTTGGGTAGTTACAATTGGTTCAGAAGTGAAAGGAGAGAGAGAGAGAGAGAGAGAGAGAGTCAAGTTGGAGAAATTCAAATTTGGAAGGAGTCGGGGCTCAAGTACCGTATCGGCGGGACGGGTGAGAAATTGTTCAGAGTGAAGAAAAGAAAACATCAAATTTGAAAAAAAAGAAAAAAGAAACTGATGAAGAGAAAGTGAGTTTGAATAGTACAGTTTCAAATCAAAATGAATGAAATGAAGAAGAAGAAAAGAAAAGAAGAAGAAGGATATCTTGAATTATACGGATCAGGTTCAAATTCAAATGGACAACTTGGAACAGGTGAAAGGAAAGATTTAAATCAATTCACTCTGATCAAAAGATGGGATGATCCTTTGACTCAATTCATCAGTTTTACTTCAGCTGCTCGTCATTCAATCTTTCTCATTCAAGAATCAAAAAAAAATCAATTTCCAAGCTTGATGGTCTCAGGAGATTTTCATTTGATTCATCATCATCCTCCAGAAGTTCAATTTAAAAAAATCAAATTCAAAACTTTGGTCTCTTCAATTCAATCTATTCATCCTGAACTTTTAAACAAACTTATCAAGTCGTATCAACCTACGATCGTCGGATCAGCTTGGGAAACTACTTTTATCAATCTTGATTCGTTTCAAGATCATCAATCTAGGCATCAAGATTCGAGTGTATTGATCTCCTTGGGTTCGAATGATTTCGGATTGAGAGGAACTCAAGATGGTTTGATTTCTAGAATCGAAGATCCTAGTTTGGTTGAATTCAATTTACCATTTCAATCTACTTTTAAAATTAAAAAATTAGTAGGCGGACCTAAACATATCCTTGCTTTGATTTCGATTCGATCGGATCAGTCAGATAAAAGCTCGGTGGAGATTGTGGGATGGGGTGCAGCTCGACATGGTCAATTAGGTCATTCATCTGATTCAAATCAAAAACCTTTCAAATCATCTTCACCCAAACGGCTCAACCTTCCATTCGATTTACCTCGAGATCCAAATTTGATTCAAATCGGAGTGGGTAAAGAACATACCGTCATCGTTTGTCCGGATCAGATGATCTCATTAGGTCATCCGAATCATTCACAAATCCCCAACTTGACATCCAATGATGACCAAATCCTTTCAGTTCAGTGTTGTTGGAATACGACCTTCTTTTTAAAACAACCCATCACCCAAACCTCTCCACCTGCTTCCTACTCACTCTTGGGATTTGGTAATAACTCTCAAGCTCAACTCGGTTATCTTGATCCGAATCTCTCTACTTCAGAAACTCACTTTAACGGATCCACAGGTCAGATGAAATTAGCCGTTGGATCTGAACATGTCTTGGTCACCGATCAAGATGATCTTCTCTATGGATGGGGTTGGAATGAACATGGTAATCTAGGTCCTTCATCTCTTTCTTCAAATCATTCAAACCTAATCAAATCACGTGAAGTGATTTGGAGAGCATCAAAGGATCAAAAACTTTTAAAGATCTTTGCAGGTTGTGCCACTAGTTTTCTTCTCATTCAAACCTCTTCATCATCCTAAAGTTTAACCCTTTTAGGTGATCTTACTTGTATCAATCATCTTATCTTTCTATGATCTGAAATGTAATGAATTTTAAATTGGATGAAGTGAGACAGTGTTTTGAGATCTTTACAATTGAAATTGATGAGATTGGTGATGATCACAAGGTTCAGTGATCTGATCTGATGATCTTAGATCATAGGTTCCTTGGTAGGTAAATGATCACCCTGACCACCCGCTTTGATGTCAAAGTCTTAAAATAAACACCCAAACCGAAAATAAGACAAAAGAGATGAGTAAGAGAGATTTAGAAAAAAAAATCAAGTAGATGAATTGAAAGAAAGAAGACTGGATAGAGATTGATTGAAAAGTATGTACCTTTAGGATCTTGACTACCAACTTGAGCTCTACCTGCAGAACCACCTTGGGTCGGTTCACCTGTCTGATGTTTTTCTTCATTGGTTTTTAATCGATTTGATTCATTCTTTAACACTTGATTATCTTCATGAGTGGTTTGATTTTTAGATCCCGAATGAGAATGAGAGTGATGATCTTCAAAGGTGGTTTGCATGATTGGAATCTTTGAAGAAGAAGTTGATGTGGTTTTGAATCAGTTGATGATGGGTTTACATAAAGAGTGAGATGATGAGAAGGATGAAGAACTGACTTTAGGTGTTTGGGTAGCTTTGATTTGATTGGGTTGAGTGATGATGTGAAGTGAGTTATCTAATCAGAAGTTGACTAAGTCAGAATGGAGCATGATCAAAGTCATTGGATGAGGATGATGATGTCATTGATTGGTCATCCTTCATTTCGATTCGAGTTCTGACGTCATCGATCATCTCTGAATGGATTCGAATTGAAGCAAATGAGGAAGGGTCAATGAAAATGCAGTAAATCAAAGGATCAACCCAAACAAAAGATTCTTAAAAAACCTTTGAAAGGTCTACATCCATCCATTCAGAGTTTATCAACACATTCAAAATGGAACCCAATCTTGAACTGCAATCTCAAGAAAAGGTTGATCAGGAAAGTTGAGTGAAGAGAACAATTCGACAAAAAGAGTGATATAACTCCATCTACTTCACAAAGATCATCACAAACCCAACTCTTCCAAGAAAAATCATACTTCCTACTGACTTGACAACTTGATCAGCCTCAAATATCAAAGAATGATATGCCAGGTTGAAAACTGATAACGATGAGCACATGATCCAGCTATGCAAGCTGATGAGTGAAGGGAAGGCCTTCCCTGAAGAGCTGAGGGAGAGATTCATGGATGATGCAGGAAAGATGGTCAATGAGTTTTTGTCTACTTGAGAAGATCAAAATGGCTAGTAGTGTGTTGGAAGTTCCAAAGACATTCAACCAAGAGGAGCTGAAGAGATTGGAGCTTAAATCATCTTGAATATCCAATCAAAGCACTTCATGATTGTAACCCAACTTCTCAAAAAAAAATCTTTGCAATAAGCCACAAACTCATATTGGTATGGGTAATTGTAGAGAATCTTGATAGCCCATACTCTATGAAAACTCATAGCTTTTGGGTTCCATAAAAAAGTATGGGTTATCTCAGAGACAACTGTATGTAATCTTTTCATATCAAATCAGATCACATTGATTATAGATGATGTAAAAGATGATGCTTAAGATTATCAAAACTATACATTCAATTAGACAATCAGTGAAAAGACCCTGATGTGCAATTTAACAAGAATATATCTGTTGGATGCTTACTTAAAGAAATCTTATTTATTTATTTATCTTTTTTAAATAAACACTACATGATTTAGAAAAAAAGTATAGAAAACTTCTCTTGAATACCATATTTTTTCTTTTCAGGAAAAACGGTTTTCTGAATTGCTGAATTTTTTCAAATCTTCCTTGAATCCCTTCTTTACACAGCCAATTTGGAAAAGCTTACTACGAATTCCTTGCTGATTTACAGTAAACCCTGTACTGTCCGGTCCTCCGCAAACCGGTAGCCTGCTAAAACCGGTAGCAGAGGTGTCCACCAACTTGGTTCCCAGCCAGATAACCGGTAGCTTGTCATAGATGCTACCTGGTTGACTTATTGCAGATACCAGGTAAAAAAGCAGGGGGGAAAACAATATTTGAATACAAAAAAACGCCCACAAATCATACATTGGGGCAGAAAAAGCTTTCCAAGGTAGTTTGAACCACCCAATTCTCTCTTTCAATCCGTCTCTCTTCCCTAACCTTGTTCTAAACAACTCAAAGTGACCGGACAACACCTGTAGAAGTGCTTGGATCACCTTTTTCAGTCACGATACAAATCACATCAATGAGAGCTTTGGTCTGTTGTTCTAGGGGTAGTTCCAGCTCAATCTCGTCTTCCTCGATCAAAACAGCCTCATCCTCCAAGGTCACTGCTGCATCAATCAACTTGGTGTCGGTCAAAACCCTGTGTGTATTATTTTCCGCGTCGAGATTCACCAAATCACTGATGTTCATTGGGTCTTGAACACAAAGAGTAGCAAGATGCAATCTTAATTGGTCTTCTAGCGCACATTCTTCAAGGTCCTTGATTGGATCAGCGCTGTTGTGGGTTTCAAGTGGAAGGTTTTTTCCGTTTTGATTGCAAGGTGAAATTATCTTGGTATGATTCCAACAATTTTGAACCAGTTTCGTCCATGTTGAATATGTCCTTGAGAGCAAATTTGTTTGTTGTCTTGATGATCTTGGGTAGACTTTGTTGAATTGCCGCAAAGTCTGCAGAGCCTGATTCACCGTGTGTCTTCACACTTCGAAACCCGTGTCGTGATTGAAAGCTGTCAAGCCAGCCTTTTGAAAAGCTTGGTTGATCCTGATCAGGAATATCCATTTGATCTGCTAAGGCTTTTGCCTTGGCCTGGATAAGTGGACCAGTCAGGCGGGTTCCGTTGTGTTCACACTGGAAAACCCAGTTGGCAAGGGCAGTGTCATGCTCACGATGATGAGCCATCCTACGCCGCTTACATTAGAGTTCTGCTGGACCCATTCCCAAATAATTCTCCTTTTTCTTGAGGATATCCGAGATTGTAGTTTGACCAGGTACCTTGACAAGATTGAAAGTCTGCTTCGCCCATTTCGCTAGATCTGATTGCTTCATTTTTGGACACTGTGTGTGCTTCTCACACAGCTTCTTCTTCTGATCATTTGTCATGATTCCGGTTTGCAAAGACTTGATTCGAGGCATTGTCAAGAGCTTTGTAGGAGTTGAGAGGTTTTGTTTGATCTTTTTTTCGATTTTTTTTTCTCAAATCTTGAATCCGTTAGCCTGTCAAACCGGGTACCAAGGGCTTCCACCGAGTGTACCGGATAGTACAGGGTTTACTGTACTCAAGTTCTGTGGGTAAAACCGGTGAAAAGCTTTCCCATTACATCCAGATCTCACCACATTTGGAATACCCGTACATGTATGAGAGCTAGTCGGACTCGGTACTTCTGGTACCTGTCACAGGCTGACCCACATGTTGACCAGATTATTGGATGGAGTTGGAAATTTACAGTTTACTGAATTCATTCAAACTCATCATCACAAGCCAACTTCAACTTAATTCACTTCTTCAAACTTCACAAAACATGACGACCATCACCGAAACAAATCAAGCTTCAACTTCAGCTTCAAACCATGTGAATCAAACCAACAATACCTCAGTCACTCCAACGATGATCCCAGTCAGATTAGTCACCAAATCAAATCAATATGCAATTCCGAATGCAAAATATATGGTACCATCAGATTGGAAACGATTTCAACTTAGTGAACTGATTAATAAAGTTTTAGAACACTGTCTGTTATCAATTAATTTCTTTTTACATCTAACAGAATCAAGTACTGAGATTGGTTTTTTTTAAAATCATTTCTGTTTTGCATAGCTCAGCCTATTCCATTCGATTTTGTGATTGAGGAACAATTGCTACGGACATCTGTTAAGGCTTTCATCGATTCTCGTGGTCTCTCAACTGAAAGTGTTCTAGAAATCGAATACCTTGAGAGTGTCTTACCACCCAAATATGTTAATAGTTTTCAACATGATGATTGGATCTCTCACCTTGATGTGTCTCGAACAGGGTCAGTCACTTTTCTCATATTCTCAAATCATCTCAATTCAGTTGAGAGACAATACTGATCAATCATGATCTCTTAGTACATTTTTAACCGCATGTTATGATGCCAACTTACGACTGTTCTCTTCGAATGATTCTTCCAAACCCTTTCTTACCATCCCTGGTCACGATCAACCCATCTTATCTACCACTTGGATCCCTAATTACGGCCAGACGGGTCAGAACCAAGAATCAGATTATTTGGCGAGTGGTGGGATGGATCGAGTCATCCGAGTTTGGAGACTGGATTCAAACCCAGCGCAGCTTGATCCGATCCTCGATCCAAACGGTTCACAGACAGCCACTACGACTCATGTTCTCGCCCTACACAAATCTCCCGTCTCAACCATCAAGGCTAGTTCTCATGCTACTCAAGCTGGTCGCTTGATCACTGGTGATTGGGATGGAATCATTGGTTTATGGGACCTAGGGAATCAAGAGCATGATAAAGTGGTTGACTTTGATCAAGAAGAACTAGAACGCGCTGCTGCGGGTGAGGAAAGCCGGATGAGTAAGAAACGTAAGAAACGTGATGGTCACAATACGCGGATGATTGCCAAGCAGCCCATCCAGGTTATCAACGTTCATCAAGCTAAGATTTCAAGAGCGGTCTTTTCGCATTTCGATCCTCGTAAGGCTTTTAGTGCCTCCCACGATCACTCTGTTAAACGACTTGATCTTGAAACGGGTGTTGAGGATTGGTGTAAGGTTGCAGGACCTGAAAAATGTTTGTTAGATATGGATGAATGTAAAGGACGTGAAGGTTTGTTAGTCACCGGAGGAATGGACAGAACAGTATGTTTTTGGGATGTCAGAGAAGGTAAGAGGTTCTTCTATGCATTCCTGACTTCAATCTTAGTTTCTTGCTCGAGCTGATTGCAAGAAAAAAATCACATTTGTCACTTGAAAGCTTCTCAAAACATCTCACTCACTCTTTACGGACATCAAGCACCCGTTTCATCCATCTCATCCAATCCCTCCAACACACATTCATTACAAATCTTATCAGGTTCATTTGATGGAACTTGTAAGATTTGGGATACCCGATCGATCAAAGAATCATTATATACCATTCAAAAACCTACTGTGATGGGTGAAAGCTCAAAATTGAAAAAGAAGATTTTGAGTGTTGGTTGGAATGCTGATGGGAATTTGTTAGGGTTTGGTGGAGAAGATTGTGAATTGTCGATTAGTTCGGTTAATTAAGATGAGTGGGTTTGGGATCAGATTTGGGTTAAAGGTTGAATGGATTTCAGGATCCTAGGAGAGATGGCTATAGGAATGAAGTGAAATAAGTCTTTTGATGACTTGCAAGAGTTTCTTTTGTGAACTACATCAAGAGGAGATTTTGATATTCTATGTGATGATTAGAGATGTTTTGCATTCTATTAGAGCTTAAGGCTGTGAGAGGTGACAGAAAAGAGAAGAGATCAACCAACATCAAGGGTAAAGAAGTAGAAAGCGCAAGTGATTCAAACAAGTTGAGACGATCTAATCTTCTTGAGATGGAGTGTTTTTGAAGTTTGAATGAGATTTGGAGAAGTGATAAATTTGTGAGCAGGAAGTTCTTTGAGTATGTAAACAGATGGAATGGATTATTTGTAGAGAGATCAATTATAGCAAGTAAAGAAACTGATCAGGCTGAGTAAAGTGTCTTGAACTGATCTGAAATTTGGTGAACTCCTTTGGATTCATCTTCTGCTAATGTCAAGTGAGAAGAAATCCATTTTGCGTCCTTGATAATTTTAGAATGTGACTCCCCCATTTAAACTGCTCGAGGACACCCTACTATTGAGAACGGAGAATGTTCCATAGGTTTGTGCACCAGTACCAGACTTCGAATATAAGTACCATCACAAACACGTGATTAATGTGATCATCTACAAGCCCATGTCACATTTGTGAAGCTAAAGACTATAGTCAAACTGTCACTAATCTCGGGATAGGGGCCACATCCTTCCACATGTCCACCCAGTGAAAGCGTCCTTAGATTGTGCTTGCCCGACCTTCGCCGAACCTTGACTGAAGGTACTGATCGAGGTCCAAACCATTTATTTACGTTGGTTGCAATCAAACTTTTTTGTTTTTGTTCTTGGTTTCATGAACTGATTATGATTCAACACAGTCAGGAAGTGGTTTCTCGTTGGGTATCTCTTTCAGATCTGAGGTTCTGTTTCTTGATAATTCCTTCAGTGTTCCAGGACAGGTCCCAGCGAAGGATTTTTTTAATGCAGCTTCGAAGCTGCTCGAACCTTTTGTGTCTGGCACTCTCAGTGATATAGAGGAATATCGGAAGTTTGGGGAGATATGTGTGAAAGTTTATGTGAGAAAAAAAGGAACGTATAGTTTTGTTGAAACATAGAGTTCCAAGTGAACCATTTCCTCCACCATGGGATGAATCAGGTCTAACAAATGAAAGAGTTGATTTGTTCTTCAAGTGTCACTTGATTTAACCACATGTCTTGTGGTTGTAACCTTTTAACTTATCCGGAGCCGAACAAATGTATTTTATCATTTTGGTGGTCAATGAGTTGTAAATAGGGTGACTGTAGTTGATAGATTTTTGGGTATTTAAGAACTGCCCCCCTCGATTCCCCGCTGCTCAAAATGAACTCAGTTTCGTCTCTCGTGCCTTCAGCTTCCTCGCTTCTTCCTTAACGTTCACCATCCAATTTAGATTTCCTAAAGCTGCACGCTTTGCCAGCCTTTTCAGCGACACCAGCGACCTGGAATTGACATCCAGCCTGCTTTATTCATCAACTCTACGTCTTCTACATCCGTCTATTCATTTATTGTGTGCTTCGTTGCCACACACAGTCCAATCCTCACAAGAGTCGCTTGAACCAAGGCGCCCTCTTGAATCGCTTCATATTGGATGTCCATCGTCGTGATGTCTGAAGCCAGTCAGCTTCTTCCTGAAGTCACCCCAGAGCCTCAAACGCTCAACATCACCCACTCACTTCAACAAAACACCCCTGCTTCCTCCGTTGAAGTTTCCTCCAAAAGGACGGAAACACTCAACAAACCAAGCGAAAGTTGGGAAACTGCAGTAAGTGCCTTCGTAACCCACATCGCATCCTGTGATACAAAATCTACGCACCGTATAAGAATGCCAGGGATAGCCGAGCAATTTCATATACGACTCCTGACTGCCTCTATATTTTTTTACTTTATCTTAAACATCAAATAAATCCACACCATTAGTACGTGTGGGCTTTCATATGCAAATTTACTTCTTTATCTCAAGATATTGATATTGCGTTAAGGATACAAAATGTCAATGATGTGAGCAAATCTTACAGCTTCACAAAAAAAAAACCCCTTTATTGTGCAAGCAAACTGAGTTTGGCTGAATGGCTGGGATATACCACTCATCTCTTTTGGATTTTTTCAGTTCGAAAAGGCGGTCGAAAATAATGATCGTGACATCCTCACGGCCATCATCAAGATCTTCCACGAGAATCTCAAGCTGGTAAACACAGCTAATTGGCAACGCTGGTTATCCCAATATGTGGATACAGTCTTAAAAGCCAAAGAAAAAATTCCTTCGAATGCGCTTCTGAGATGGAAAGAAAACCTCTTGAAGACTCGACAGGACGGTCTGTGGGATTTGGATTGGAAAGAAAAGGTAAGCCTTTTTTTTGATCATCTCAATCGCACCATTTCCACTTCGGGTAACCCCTCAAAAGAGTTTATCTGAAAAAAATTGTAACAAAATGCTCTTCCCGCTACGTGGGAATTGACTATTCAGATTCACTTACTCAGGACCCTGGTGGACCACCAGTTGTCATACTCTCAAAACATTCGCTCAATCGTTGACGAAAATTACGAGAAGGCACTGACAAAGCCATCGAAAAACGTGGCTTCTGCTAAGGCATCTGGTAAAACCAATCTTGAGCAGCCTGCAACACTCGATAACCCTCTCTTGATTCGACCTTTGGGACTTGACCGTGACATGAAAACTTGGTGGCAAATCGATGGTACGTACCTTTACTGCTACCGAAGGTGAGCGTGTTGTCATACGTGATAATTTACCATCACTTTGACTCTTTTTGGGTCTTCATTATACGACTCTTCAGACTCACCAAGAATCTACTGCTCTGGAAATCCGCACAAGTCCAATTGTTCGTGGGATGTGCTTAGCTCCACACAAGAGGAATTTTTAATTGCTCAAAGTCGACTGGAGAGTGATCCTTCGCTATTGCCTGCACTTACTCCTTCGTCCGGTGAAGTAGGGCCAGATGGAAAACCAATCAAATCAAAAGGAAAAGTTCCTGCTATGTTCTTGAGTGGAAGTAAAAAAAATGGATCGGCTAGCAAAAAAATCGACCCTAAACTTAAACGTGAATGGCAGTTGAAGAAAGCCATAGATGATATCGCTAAACCCAGGATTGAGATTGGCAAGAAGGTAAGCTCTAACCAATAATCTTTCGGCGGTTAATCTTCTGTCAATCATTGACCATCAACTCGTCTGCTTAAACCTTTTCCAGCGCGTCCAACAGATTTTAGAAGAAAAGACTCGGTTGGAAGCCATAGAGATTCGTCGTCAGAGACGGCTTGCTGAACAGCAAAGAATCAAGGAGAACGTCAATGGCGACTTTCCAAACATTCTAGGGGGTCGGGTCAGCTCTAGACTTCGCGCTCAAGCCAAAAAACCTGACTATGTAGTTGACTCAGACCTGAGTGATCGACAATTTGAGCGCGAACTTCAAAAGTTTGACGAAGGTGTCAAAGATGACAGCTCAATCGGTAAACCAAAAGGGCGTAAAAGACGAAAGATTGCCGGTAGCGATGATGATTCTGAGGCAGAAGATAAATCTTGGGACGAAACGATGGCTGAGGAAGATGTTCAAGAAAATCATGACATGGACATTGACGAAGACGAAGAGGTTGACCCAAGCGTTTCTAAAAGCTCTAATCAGAGTCGCCGAACAAAACCAAAGGGAGCCTCTTCAAGCAAGGTTTGCTAAATGCTCAGTCCTTCTGCCTTGCGCAATTACAGATACGATCACTCGTCTCTCTTTATTGACGAGATTCTCCTCTGACTGACTCAATATTCAGCCTGCGGCACCTCAAGGCGAAAGGAGAAGCTCTCGTGTGAAGAACAAACTGGAGGAAGAGGCGGAAATGGAAGTAGAAGAAGAGATCTCTAAATCTGAAGCTTCAGAACCGCCTAAACTGGCTAGCTCCTCTGCCTGGTCTCGTGCCAAAGTGACAGCCTCGCCCGAACGCAATGAACGCTCCGAGACTAGTGCTGTACCAGGGGAAGGGAATGGTAATTTAAGTGTTTGGAGTCGTGGCAAGCTGGTGTACGTCACAGGAGAAAATAAATGTCAGTGTTATCTCTCTTGCGTACAAACAACTCATGGAACCTCTTCAGTTGACTGAATTAATTCATCTCTCCTATGTAGACGCCGCGAAGCCATTACCGTCGAGGAAAATAAGTATCGCCAAGCCCGGCTCTGGTATTGTGTTAAAGACGCCAGTAACTGCACAAGATCATCCTGATGGACATGGATATTTTGCTTCATCAGCAAACACAAGCTCTTTGGCGACTCTTCAGGCGAGACTAGCTTCAATGGGGGATGATGAAGAGGATGGGAGTGGTTCAGACGGGCAGACGGACAAAAAACCCGCGACTCATCTAGCCGAACTGAATACGACGGAAAATGGGGAAGTTGTCCGTGATTTGAAGTCTGATCCGGATCAGCTCAGCTCTATCTTTGATATGGATGAACCGGTACCACTAGAGTCCAACGGTGACGACCCGACACCTTCTGTTATCATTGAAGAAGAATCAACCTCGAATTGAAACAATCATGTTATGAATTGTCGAATATGTAATAGATGCTCAAAAGACGGGTAAACTCGAATATGTATGTCACCAACGGACATCGTCTCTCAGCTCTGTATCACCAATTCTTTCGCTCAACGAGTTTCATCTTTTTTCCATACCCCTTGTTAAAGCTATCTCACCTTTTGAGTTTCTTTTGACCAATATTCTCATTCTCAAGTTTCTTACTTACCAAGAATTCAATAACCCAAAGAAAAATCCATAATAAAGTCTTCTTAATGGCTCTCAATACATTAATCCTTCGCCTTCATATCTGTATTATAGATTATAACGTCGTCTTTGGGAATCGTTTGTGTTATATAAATTTGTTTTATTTTTCTTTACATACGAGCGGTGCAAAATCAATCAAGATTAAGAACAGATTTCTCTCTTAGCAGGGAAGTTAAAACCTGATGACCCACCCAAAAAGTCGTCACCTCATTGCACAGCCAGGTCTACAAGAGCTTGTGATGTACATCAATTGCTTACTCGTACCCTCACTCCAATAAGCTAGTATTCCACTACACGCTTATTACTTGTCAACATTACTTGTCAACAAAGGTGGGGGAGCGGGCCAAATGAGATGTTATCAAAAGCTTCATTCAAGGATCACAGTCTGAGGTGGTAGCCCACAGTACCGTACGCAGTCCTGCTAGATCATCTTACCTGATGCCCTGCTGTATGAGGATTCCATCAGTGGCTTGCTCCGTCTGCGCGTGTAGAATTGAGATACCTAGATACCACTCCGACAAGGGGAACAAGCTCAAGGGGGAATGTAGAACTAAATATAATCTATCGTTTCAACCACATCAAGACCGTCAGCTTTGATGTGATTGGTAACTTGCCTTTGACAAACGTGAGATTCACATTGGGCTCCGCAGGGTTCAAGCTAAGGCCAAGCGCTTGTGTCTTCCCTCCATTGAAGCAAAGCAAACTGCTACTTGTACCACACATTGGCCTCTGACCCGCTGGACTTTTCCTTGTTTTGTTTGTTTCTATATGGGCTGAATTTGATCAAAAAACCCACGAGCTTGAATTATATTTATATTGCAGAAGACATAATTATGGAAAGAGATAGCTGGCAATCTCCACTCAGGTTTGTAACAAGATTCAAAATGATACAATTGGAGAAGAACCTAATCAGGAAAGAGATTTGATGTTTTTTGAACCTGTTTGATACTCATCTGAGAATGAGACTTAGTTCGATCACAAAATGATAAAGGATAATGAAAGAAATCAAAAGATTGAAAGAAGAGCGAAAGAAAGAAAGGGAAAAGGGAGAAAAGGAAGAGGTGAAGATTGATGAAACGGTTTAGGCAATTGGGATTCTGTGAGATTCAATGTTGGTTTTGACTTTAGGAACTTTGAGCTCAAGTACGCCTTCATTGAATGCAGCTTTGATTTGATCATGAGTGATGGATTGTGGTACGGCTACTGTTCGACAGAACGTTCCAAATGACCTTTCGGATACCTACAAATTGATTGATAAAGATTCTGTTAGAATTCTTCGTAAATCAATGATCATCAACTGAGCTGATTTCTCACTTACTCTGACATTCCCTTTTTGATGTTCATCAGAAGACTTTGTTTCACTACAAACTGTGAGCCGTCCGTTTTGAAGATCTATGGAAATGTCCTCTGTGATGATAAAATGATCAAAGTCATTCAGGATCAGGATACAAATTCTTAATTCAGAACTCAAGCTTCAAATGATTCAACTCTCACCTTTCTTAGCCCCAGGAAATTCAGTGGTCATGATAAAAGCCTCATCCGTTTCAACAATATCCATCTTAGGTCTCATGACCTTCTTAACAAAGCTTGAACCTTGTGGAATGACTGAATTTGAATTTGAATCATTTCCATTTGATTTAGAGCTATTGGTAGCTGGACCGTAACGATCAGTGACTAGTTTGTCAAAGAGGGTTTCAAAATCATCCCATTGAGAAGGAAATAATGACATCTTTGTAGGTTGTTGATGATGTATGGAGATTTAAGAAATTCGCTAAAGCAAAAAAGGTATGCGTTCGAAGTGTAATGTTCTCTTCAGGTTCTCTTGATAGAAGATGTTCGTCGTCTGAGGATTGCATCAGGAAAGTCATGGGTGTTATATATCTTAAAGTCATGTTCATGAAGAGGAGGTTAGATGGTCTTCTAGGATGATTTTGTGGCAAATTCTAGAATTTGTACGCGGTCTGTCTAGAACTTTTCCATCATCACCGTCATCATCGATTGAGTGCAAGGCTGTTCAATTTCACAGCACTGTCAAGACTTTGTGGCTGAGAAATATGCTTATACTGTGATCGGATTCGTTTCACGTGCCAAGATGTTCTCGAATTACTGAACACATACTGGAACTCGCCAGCTTTGGGAGCATCGGACTTTCGTATCGCCTCTGATAATTATCACATGATAATTATCAGCTGATAATACAGAGCTTGACTATAAACATACCTGAGGATAGACATAGCCTTGTAGCCCAGGTCTGTATATGCGCCCGTGCTGCGCGCAGGGCTTTGGGGCCCCGTCTTGCCCGACGACACCACCTCCTTCAACCCATACCTTCCACGACGCGTCCATCTTTGAAAAAATTTTCCTCAGCAAAATTTTCAAAGATGAAACACCTGTTTTATCGTCACACTATCACCACCACTGCTATATCTACTCAGGACCCTTACTCATCCCACGACCATGACACCTTTCACCCCGACCGCTACTTTATTCGCTATCAATACATCGCCATGCCTGAAAGCCCGTACATTACCAGCAAGTACCTGCGTGCGCCGCCATCGATTCCCCTACCCAAACCTTATCCTGGAGTCAGCTCGGGCCTCATGTGTCCTGAATGTTCGCCTGCGAACAATCGATCACTCCAATACATTCACGGCAGCGAGGATACCATCAGGGTAATGGTACGTATCATTTGCATCAACCTTGATGACCTAATATTGAAACCCATCGACCCATGTTTAATGCTTTGCTTTCTGTCGACGTAACCAACAATGAAAACCACCTTAAGGTCCGTCATTTGCCTTCTTTGTCTTTTCCTTTCATACTTGCTCCAGGAAGAATAGCTCTTAGCCGGATCTTTGAGCTGTCTTCCGGATGCAATTATAATCACCCGGATGTGATTATAATCGCATGGAGCAGGTTTATTCTGGACTAGGATACAAACTGACTGATTACATCCCTTGCATGCATTCTAGTGTCGCACGGTCGAAAAGCATTTCTATCGAACGTTCAAGCTCAACCAGCTCAATCACGAGATCGCTATGATCAACGCTGGCGAAAAATACCCGATCCCCTTTGAACCATCTGCTTACGGACCGCCGGTCAACATTCACGGAGCCGTTGTCACCATTACCAAAAAGGGCAAGCTCACATCAAAAGAAACCAAAAGGGCACCGCCTTCACTCAAATGCCAGCGAGGCCTCCACGGTGCAACTGCTGCCAAGCATAAGTCGGCCGGGCATACTGGCTGTATTCTCAAGTATTGCAAGTCGGTGAGTCTAACAGTTGAGATTCTTTTGAGACACTGATATTCATACACATTGATGCTCCATACTTGACGCAACAGTGTTGCTTGGAATTTGGAACGCCAGGTGCTTGCTACGCCCATCGCCCCAAGCCACCTACCGTTCCCAATATACCCGATGTGTTGGTCACACCCCCTGGATTTCACAACGCACCATCTGCGATGTTACCAAAGCCTAAACGACCTCGCATCATCCAACCTCAATGTGCACAGAGCATTCGCCGAGTGGGACGAATCCTCGACGAAGAAGGCCACTCAGCCCTAGAAGAGGCTCGCAGACGCCAGGCAGAAGCGGTCCAAAAGGCGTCCAACCCTTCGCTCGATGAAGGCAAGGTCGTCAGCCTTCACTTGTTAACCAAAGTAAGTTTTGTAATATGTACCAATAGACACCTACCCGGTATGGCTGGCTAAACTCTTGAGTGTCTCCAGGGACTGCAACATCCGGTCATATCGCACCTCTTTCAAACTTGGCCGGTCGCAATCTTAGATGATTGTAAATCACTTGTGCGCCAGGCCAAACAAGCTGCTGGCTCCGCCTGGGATGACAATCTGATTGTTTGGGACGAGGAAGTAAAAAACTGGGTTAGTTTATTCCCTTTTAGCTTTTCATTACGTGTGGTCATCACTCAAGGCTCTTGATTCATAATGCCTTGGCCATGGTCTCAGCGTGAGATTGGTGTGTCCATTCCACACCGATACACACGCTCATCCCGCAACATCGTCATCAGCCTGCCCAGTCAACACGTTGCCCTTGCTGATGAACTCCAGGGTGTTCTCGAATGCTTTGGAATGGGCAAACCCAAAATACCCCGCTTCCCAATCGACGTGCGTCCGGCTGCGACTCTGATGGATTTTGGTGTTTCGGTTGTCAAACCGCGTGTAGCTTCTGCCCCTGCAGTTGTCATCAATACCGACAACAAAGATACGATTGTCAGCCAAGTCCGAGCTGACACTACACCACCCAATCATCCGCCCACCGGCCAATGTTGCTCGCCTCAGGAACCAATCTGGGTATCTGACTCCAGTGACTTGGAGTCAGACTCAGAGATTTCACAAAAAAAAATCCTTACATACTTTGGTCCGTCATTGCCCAACAATCAACCTTCCACACCAGATTCCGGCAATCATCTGGACCCTGCTCTACTTGGCCCTTACAATGACGAGGTGAGTTTCTAGAGATTGGTCTCTCGCAAGCGTTTCTATGGGGAGCTGATACATATGTTGGTGTGTCCAGCTGGACCAGAAAGCGTTGCTTTTGGCCTCGGAACCTGACCTCAACCAGGGTTCATCTTCATCAGATACCCCTTCCTTGCAAGAGTGGCCAGGCGAGAAGGCTCTTGCTGCAACACTCATCGAATGGTACCTTGCTTCCTGCAGACGGCGTGGCTCTCGGATACCCCTGTGGAACGACTTCTTTGGAAACGAATTCATTCTGGAAGAGCCTACGGCCTACCGCTACTGGAAATTCGTTCACCATGTAGGCCCTGAAAAAATGCAGCAATGGGTTCAGGAATGGCCAGCTCACGGCGAAATCAATCAATCAAATGTCACCGTCAGTCGCTTGCGGCGCCACTTCAAACGTGAGTTTAATGAGGTCAGTGGGTTGAAAGAAACCATAGCGCACGATCGTGGAATGGGCGTTGGCAAGGGTCCTCGCCGTGTGATTCAGCGCAAAACTCCCTCTTGTTCTCCTTCAAAAAAAAAATAGGTGTCTCTTCTGAAACGATCTCGTCATCTGTGCCTTCTGTTTTTTTTTACTCTTGAACAGTTACAGACGGAAGACCATTGTTTGTCTGCACCTGGCCTTGTCGATTACAATTAATAGCTATGAAATTGATGAGTTACGATCTCACCTGCACCATGACAAACAATGAACGCCTCCTTGTTGACTACCCTCATATAAACCTCTCTTGACTTTCTCTTCCTTCCATCTCGACCATACCTTTCCCTGTCTTCACGCTCAAAATTCCTTGACTCCAAAAATTACATTTCCCTCCAGGACCACCATCAATCTCCTTGCACCCATCTAACTTCTTTATTCATATAAACGCACAGCTATCACCAGACAAAATGGATCTTTATCGCACATTGGGTTTTCGTGGGTTCATTCCTCATCTCAACATCCACACGAAGTACCTGAGCTGACTTCCTAGATGTGCTTAATTGAACACAGCTTCAAACTCTTTTAGGTTGAACAATTCAGAAGATCTTGGTTGGAAGGCACTCCCCTTCGATCAACCTCCTTCCCACACCAACAACCAAGTCGCACCTGACTTGGTCTTTGGGCTAATCGCATGTGATGGTGAGGGCAAAAGTCCATCAGACGTTTCCAAGTACAAATGGGGTTGCAATCGTGTGGATATCGACATCGACCCAAAATACAACCACATTGATTTTGACAGCCGCCTCATCCATCATGCCGTGCTCCACCAAGGAGCTTGTGATATAATGCTTGATGCATGTGCTCTTCAGCCTCAATTCGACAATGTTGGTCATCACCTCCGTTTAGCACAGATGTACGTGCACGCTTCATGTCTCCTTGAAAATTTCAAGATAATAGTGCGAGAGCGGATCATCCTCACTGAATTACAAGAAAAATGGCTTTGTAAACTGCGTGTAAGTCATCATGAAATTTGTCAAAGACCAACAAACTAATTCCTTTTCAAAAAAATTTATACCATCCTTAGATTGTTCAGAATGCGGTTATGAGACGCGCAGACTATACAAATGCAAATTTGGATGGGAGCCTTGTCCGCTGGTTCCATCTGCGTGAGCCAGTGCATGGCTTGCCAAAGTACATTACATCTGACAGTGAATTTTCACCTCGACACCACGCAAACACCTTCCTTGGTAGGCTGCTTGCGTGCTTCACTCACTGGACGTATAAATATCATGGACATCGTGCACTCATTTGTGGGTTCCATGGGTATAACGGAATTATAACCAATGTGACCATTATGGATGACAGGTGAGTTGATTTTCCAAAGTGGTACAACCTCTCATCATACCTCACCTGAGTAATTGACTGTCCTTTTGAACATCTAGTCGTTCTTGGTTTTTACAAAACCCTTCTACTGGTGGTTTGCAGACATTCACTGCAACACATATATGTCAAGCTCTCTGTGAGAAATTAGGTTTAGTCCAGCCACCATCATTCTATCCAATGGGTGGGGCAGCACCAATTGAGCCGCTTTGCTAGTTGTTATCATTTGACAGTCTTCCTTAAATTTGTGTTGGACAATCCTTGGATGTCTTTGTAGATAGTTTTTTTTGCTTTGGAGTGCTGGTGTGTAGATATATGCATGAAAAACATGTGTGTATTATATGTTAGTGTTTGGTGTCAAGTACTTGGTATATAGTGTCAAACATTCTAAGAACCAGACCCACATCCACCCACCTGGCAGAGTTTTCTACATGCATTAGACAACCTGATAGAGATGAGGCATTATAGTTAGGCCTACTGGCCTGTGCACTGTCCTCCCCTTTGAACATAGCACTTTTCAAACTTTGCTAATATTACTCAGCCTGTGCAAGTTAGGTAGGCTCATACATACATACCAGCACAAGCCCCATTTTGAAGTACAAATACACATGAGCAAAGATCACTTACCACATCTGTCAGAGACATTCACAACTTCAAGAATGTCCCCCACTACAAAGGGTCCCCTTGGTAGTCCATCACATTCTCAATGTCAAGAAGTGTTCCCTCAGGAGCAGTGACAATTCTGGCATGTGTCTTGGTCAAGACTGTGTCAAGTACGCACAGTCTTTGTATTTCATACAAAATACAAAGAAACAATACAAATACCAACACATGAACAAAAAGAAATACCTACCATGCAACAGGTCAAGTGAGATGACTCTGTGTGATCTTACTGTGTCCCAAATCACCCACCATACCTCCATCTGATTCATGAGGAGTTCACTGCATGTAGTGGGTTAACCACTTATCCAACTTTACCTTTTTTCCCTCTCATACAGCCATCAGTCGAACTCAGCAATCATTTGTTCACGTACATTCATAATATCATTGTAGACCCATTTGTCTTTACAATACCCAGGGTGCATAAGTATTGTTGTGGTAACTGACATAGCACGTTGGTATGTTAGTATATTGTTGCGTGTGCATGAATGTTCATTTTGGTCACTTTCAAACTTATTAGTAAGGTCGTGTTGTTGTCAAGGCCTTCAGGGAGTTGAGAGGAAATCCATAATGAAATGAATGATGTTATGATGAGTACTTTATTACGAATGAAGATATAATGATTACGAATGAAGGTATTATGATTACAAGACGGGTTATATGTGAAGGATAGTGTTCTTTTTATGAACCTGTTGGGAATAGGTCGCATGTGACCTGCGTTTCTTTTTATGTCCTTCTAGTTTTTATATATAAACCCTCATTTGTACCACCCAGTTTCTTTCCTCATTGGAAAGAAACTGTAAGTGTCTCCTCATTACAATTACAATGATTCACCTTTGATTAACGTTTTTCATCACTTTGTCATTATAGCATTACTATATTTACTTACATTTTTCCTATCAACACCTTTACCTACGTACCCTGTTGCTTCACGCACAGGTGTGTTTTTGTCTCAGTAGCTCTTTGAAGCTCAGTAGTTTGCTTGTGCCGTATTGCTCACGTTGTACCTGATTACCAGGTGCATATCTTATCATAAATCTCACTTCAATTTCAACTAGCTCTGCTTCTTCACAAGTGTTGGTTATCCTGAGGATACTTACATTCTCAGGGAGCAATTACTGCTGCATTGGCTCAATGGGGTCTGCTCTCCAATTCTCCAGAGCACTTCACCCTACAAATGGAATGGGAGCCGCCAAATAGCAGTGTGCCACAGCCACACCCATGGCATCTGGCAAACAACATCTCTTTCATACAACGCCCAAATGGTATATGAGACCAAGAGCATGTTCAGTTGCAAGAATCATTCAGAGATCACAGTATAACTCTTTTGGAGTAAAGCATTGATATTGGTACATTGACATAACCCAAGTGTTGCATGTAAATTCAAAAACCTATTGGTGAGTGCAACCCTTGCCTTCCAGAGAAATGTGCTAGTCATCATCAATGGCAATGTGGCCCAGTACTCTGTGCCATCATGTTGACCAAATCCACTTGAACAGATGACAGCATAATCTTGCAGGGTGGGGGCATCCTCTCTATCAAGGGTGTGGTAGCAGGTGATGATGAGTACAGTTTGCTCTTTGCCCGTTATCACAATCTGTTCACAGCCAGGTGTGACACTGTCCTTTTTGTGCAGTCTACATGGGATCTGCAAATGAACAACTGAGAGAAGGAGGAAAAATCTTGAGGGATCAATTGCAGTCTGTCACACATCACATATGATCAATGTCTATGCAAAAAATAAAGATAACCACTACAAAATGCAGGGGTGGGGATAGCTGCTAGTTTTCCCTGTCTTTGAGGTTTAAGAAGTTATTTTATATTACCATGTTTTGGGATAGTGGTTAACTCACATCTGGAAGATGTGAGTTTTTCAGGAGTTTACTCATTATCTCTTTGATGTATATTTGTACTTTTTGAAACCCCTAACCCACATTTTTGGGTTCTTTGTATTCCAACACAACCAGAAAACTCAAAAATATGGTGTTCTGGCTTCTGTGCAAAATGTTGAGTATCATTGCCTGCAGACAACCCCTCCATTACTGGTGGACAAGGCTTTGCAAAGGTACAAAGGACAGGCAAACCACTTTCTTTGGTACAGTTGATCCTTTCAAATGTTATATTCAACATTCTGTTAAATTTCTCATTGTCAGGATCAGAACATCTTTAACACTAGTCTGTAGCATCTTGGCATCAGAGTGTGTAGGTGCCTAGTGTACTCCACTGCATCACTATTTCATGTATGTGATACCATACAGTAGGACAAGTACACAATCATAGAAAGAGCTGATTGCTGGGCAATTAATACATTGAAACAAGCCAGTGTTCCAAGGTCTCTCTTATATAATGAACACAGCATACATACCTCTACACAGTCACCTGAGATGTCTCAATGATGGTAGATCACATCCTTTGTGAAGAGCAACTGCACTACAGTCACAAATATTGTATTCATTCATTCATGCCATACTGTTGGTTCTTAATATATAAATACCTTCTTCAATGGGACTTATACCAACTATACAAGGCCTCAAGAGTAGATTTTGGATGGACATTTGGACAAGTCCCCTGAAGGGCTTGCATGTATGTATAAGCATTTGGTGGTGGAGATACCCATCAGGAACATGCAATGAATGCACATATACACACTGAATTGCAATTAAAGTTGGCCAATTTATCATTCATCTGTCCTCCCATTCATAATTTTTAGGACATCTTGTTAACAAGGGAGACCAATGGCTTCATTATAGAACAACAATTGTGTTGTATACCTTTCTTTACTTGCACACACATCAAAAATATTGTTGATGCATGGTGACCTATGGGGTCTACTCTTATTGTATTGGTATATATTAGACCCCATGTGACTATAACAATCATGATACATGTGATACATACAAATTTAATCTCACATGGACTATTGATCTCATCCATCATTAGTATTCAAGGATGGTGCTGGGGGCTACTTAGATTACCACATGAGATTAGTTTCTCAAGATGATGAGTTGCAAATAGTCTGACATATGTGGTGGTTGATGTAGGAGCTTTAGAGAGTACTATTTGACAGTGTCCATTACTTTTTTTATTAAATTTTTCTATCCATTCAACAGAATCAATACTAGACTGCTTACATTGGGTTATCAATATTCTCAATCACTTCCTTCATGAAGTCATTCCTACTTCTGATCTTGCACGTCGCATAAAACAATGTAAACATCTTGAACTTGTCCATGAGCCTGTGTTTTATCAATTCAGGAATGTTAGCTGTGTTGGTCACTAAACAAGCGGTAATCAATACATACACTTTACAACTTTTGCACCCCAATGTATTCCACATTGGGACGGCCAGCCAGTGCTTTGCTCAGCCAGTCATTGCGCTCCTCCACCATCTCTTCAAGGAAAAATTCATACCTGGTTGCTTGCATATTGCGGCACATGGAAGCGTAGCCGCCATACCAAATATTGCTCAGTTCCCCAGCGGACGCGTTGAAGATCCAGGAACCCTCCTCTTGCAAGTCTGGGAATAGCTTCGGATCAGTGTACATCTGACAGAATTTATCGCTCTTGGCATGGGACCGATGATGAAAAGGATCCACGGGAATTACTGAATGTTGAAAGGGGGCCGGGTCCCTGTCGCCATTGTGTATCACCCGCAAGAGATTGCATGCATTGTCATAAAATATGACTTCAGGGAGTCCTTCAGGGAAAGCTTCGATCAGGTAGTCCTTTGAGTGTGTTGGTGAGTCAGTCAGCCCTGTTTGCCCACAAGCTCAAAGAAGAGAAGGCAGGAGAAGACTCACCCTGAGAGCACTAGGTGCTTCCGCGTTGTAGAACGTTCGTCGGCACAAAATGATTCCGCAAGTTCCGACGATAAGCTGATCGTTATGTGTACGGCAACGGCTCAAACACGCTGAGCATTTGGGATTTGCTTCCCCCCCGTCACGTGCAGCCTCGTGTGCACGGTCTGCCTCGTCGGCTTGCAGGATAGCATCGAGGTCAATTATCTCGGCTGTTAAGGGATTTAGATGGACTGAGGGATCAGATGGGAGGTTAGAACCAGGTCGGTTGAGCATGGATTTGAGAGAAAAATTCTTTTTTTTTCTTGCTTGAAATGCTTCCATGGCCGCCTGGTGATCTTTATTACAACATACTTGGCTCCCAGGCTCGGCGAGGGCAGTGCATGGTTGCGCGATGCACCATCCTTTCAAGCTGATCTCATGCTCTGCACAAAAGCGAGAGGTCACTTTGGGCAACGGATTGAGGCAAGGCCCATTGGGCGGGGGATGGCCAGCACGATGGGCCAGCTCTTCAAGCTGGGAGGATGAGGCGGTGCACCGCCAGTGGCCAATGGTGAGGCCATCGGTCACAACCGCTCTGATCACTGTGTGAAAGCCAAGTTCAAAATCAATCCCAGCCTTCAGCAAATGGATTTGCACATACCTTTGGTCACTTCCTTTCCTTCATGCTCCACTTTTGTAGCCTTTACACACAATGAGCAGAAGTGATGACGGTAAGCTGAACCGTGATTGGCAATGTAGTACAGCTCTCGAACCATGGCAGGTAGTAATCGATCCGCATTCTTTCCTTCGGCGCTGACCTGGAGAGATGTGCCATGACGTTGACAGCGTCTAAGTAAGCTGAAAATATCTACCCCATCACGAGCCACTTCTTGCGAGATCGGGGGAGTGAACGATTGGTCTGCAGAGTAGGTCGGCACCGGATGGCCCTGTACATGAGTACGATTGTATAAGTTGACCAGATTGAAGTTCGAAGTACTGGGGAAACATAATGTATGCTTAACTACCTATTTCTAAAAGAGTTGAGAAGAACAGTAAGAACTCACTGAGCGAGCATCTGAGATGAGATGAATGACTTTGCCAGTCGAAAGGACATGCCAAAGTGGCAATGGACCTGATAGTAATGAGGTTGTCCTACTTGGGCGTCTGTATAGTAAATTCGGAACCCCTTGTTTGTGTAATACGAAGGCCGATAGTACGCGCCACAATCTGCACACACTTAGCCCAGTGGTCAGCGACTGTCTGCAGGACATAATGAATGTAGAAATACTGTACCTAAACAGCCCAAAGTATGGAACTGGGCAGAGTGAATACCATCGAGATCATAAACATATCCGTCAATTCGCGGGCGTTTGAGGAGCAGTCGGCCAGAAGGTTGATCACAAAGGATACAAGTTGAATTTGGTGGAGTGAGGTAAACTTCGTGAATCTTGTTGGGAAGGTTGACATTAAGGCCATGTGAGCGTATTAGGTTGTTGGTATTGAGGTGTGCGAAGGGGACAGCAGGAAAGGTGAGATTCCAAAGGGCTTCGTAGTCTTTGAAGTCAATTTTCAGCTCCAAGGCAAGTTCGAGGAAAGGGATTATCCGGGAGTCGGTCGAGGTGAAGTCGAACGCTTTGTCAGCGCGTTGGTAGACATCGCTGGCAAGATTGACAAACTGCACCAGATTGATAAGAGTCAGATGCTTGGCCAGGTGAGGGTATTCTTGTTTGAGGCGAGTTGTAAATTCTGTGACAAGCATGATTGCCACACGGCGAATGGAGGTAAGTGAGCTCGTTACGTTGTGTTTGATGATTGAAGGCCAGAGGTATGGAGAACAGAAGACGCGGCTGGTTTACGTGAGGTGTGGCGATGCGGTGGGACGGGTATGAACGACGCGACAAAGAGAGTACAGGTAATGTCAGTCTAGACCCATGAAATGGTGAAATGTGGGCGGATTGGCCGGGTCACGTTCGCCGCAGTGAAGCACGTGAACTGCTTGGAGACCGGCTTGTGGGTCAAGAAGGGTCCGGATAGAAGCATCGGGACAGGCCTGTGTAGTGAGGTTACACAGTTTTATCAGGTCAAATGTGATAATTATCAGCGGGGATACGAAAGTTCGATCTACCCCCAGCTTTTGCTGGAAATCACTCGAAATATCGTAAAGATAGCATCTTCAAAGGAATCATTTCATTTTCAATCTTTGTTGAACTCATTGCCTTCTATGCCATGCGTACTCCAGACCTCCTTGATAATATAAAACATCGCATCTTGTTATTCTTTTGAAAGCATCCTCATTATCGCAAACACACTCCAGCATTCCCACTTTGAGATTCTCCTTCACCTTATAAGTATCATGTCTTACCCGCTAGTGTTTCCCTCTCAATGGGATGAGTTTGAATCAATTTTTGATAAATTAGTAACGGATCGATATGGTCCAGCTTCAAAAGGCACAAAACTTTCGAATGATCACAATGGGATCATTTCCAACCCTACAAACCGGGGTACTTCACTTGTTCGTGAACCTATACGACCCAAGATTGACTTGGTTGAGACGGGTGAGGGTTTGATCATGACCGTTGAGCTTCCAGGTGCCAAGAAAGGTATGTTTTCAGAATCTGTTTTTCATCTTCTGTGATCAAGTTTTAACAGTTAACCTTTGGGTCAATTTCTTTTTACTTCATAGAGGAAATCTCAATTGAACTTCATCATGGACAATTGACAATTAGCACTGAGATTAAATCTCCTGTTGAACATCAACAAGCCAACCTAAGGGTAAGTGATCATCTTCTTCTCAAGACTATCCATCATCTGTTGGGGTGTTCTGATGATATTATATTCTTCTAGGTTTCAGAACGATCATTTGGTCAATATCTTCGAAAGATTTCTGTACCTCAAACCATTAGTTTTGATCAAATTAAAGCTAGTTTTCATGATGGTTTACTTGAAATCAAAATACCGAATTTGAATCCAAATAAAGAAACTCATCGAATTCAAATAAGTTAATCTTAAAATCGAATGTTTTTTTTTCTTTCCTATATACGACTCTGTTTTTTGTTGATTAAGTTTTTTGTACTTCATTATTTATTAAAATTCGATGGATTTTTATTTTATTTTGTTTTGTTTTTTTCGATCTTGTTCTATCCTCATTAGGATTTTTCATAATCAATCTTTGGTTCTAATCACATTTGAAGCTTTTTTTAGTTGAGAATATGTGTGAGCTACTAGCGTCTGTTGGGCTAGTAAATCACTAAAAGAAAGGTTGGAGATAATAAACTGGGTTTATTATCAGCGTGAAAATCTTGTTTGAAATACTAAACAAGGTTGGTATTGAAGCAGTAGGATCAAATCCGTACTGACTTCAGTTAGATGACCTTTAAACAAAGGTTTTTGGATACAATTCCGGGAATCAATGCAAGATCTGAGTCTTCTAGCAGGATTTAAAGTAGAAACTACAGTCTAGTTTCGTGCCCAAGACCACAACACTCTACTTTAGAGTTTGTGACTCAAGGGAAATATCACCTAGTGATATTTAAAGTTCTTTAGACTCTGAACACAGAGGAACTCCCGTGAATTTAGAGTTTCTTAAGTTATTGGATTCCCTTAATAACTTGAGCAGTACTGCAAGGATCACCTCCTGGAAAAGTTGGGGAAGTCTTCAAAAGACCTTCAACAATTAACAATGGTTTAAAATCAATCAGAGAAATATACAATGTCTAATAAAAGAGGACAAGGACTCTATTTATCTGATTTGATGAGTGTATTGATAATTTGATTAAAAGTAATGATGATGATGATTTTCCTGGCGGGTGGGAGAGCTCTTTATATACCCAAAACCCTGAAAATCCCTCATGTACAATCTGTGGTTTGATTACATACTTATTTGTAGTATGTAATCATTATTTTGATTATCTTATCTATGATTGAATTACGTGCCTGTGTAATTCTTGTGTTACTCATGTGACGTGCACTTGTGAAAGCTTATATCACAAGTTATAATGTCTTAATTTGAATTTACATGTATGTACATATATAGTTACATATGTAACTATATGTAATTACGAGTTTGCTTGGCTCTTGAAACTGAGCCATGAGTTGTAAGTATTGTTTATTTATTTTATTATTTTATTATCATATATTTCAGCCCTTTGGTACTAGTAATAGGGCTCGGGGCTGACATTCCCCACCACCAGAGGAGGTCATACTAGTTTCATGAAGTATGATCTCTCTTTGCTGCTCGAAAAGCTCTCAGATTTACTTTAGAGTTGGGTACTTTGTCCGCTGGTAACCACTCATCAGAGTCCGCTCCATGATGTTTGTACCGTACTAGGTATAAAATTTCATCTTTATTGTCTTTGTTCTTTACCCTTTTCTCTCTAAGAATTTTATGAAATTTCTTTTCCTTTTCTGGTTCAAATGGTGGAATTACTACCATTGGTTTCCTCTGAAACTTATTTGCTGTTGGATCATTGTATTTCTTGATCAATGATACTGGAAAGACTGGATGCTTTCTTTCTAGTTCTCCATGCAATATGAGTTCTACTGCATTAGGTCCCACTAGCTTGGAGATAACAAAGGGCCCCACAAAAGGGTCCCGCAGTTTCTTTGGTCCTTGTATATTGTTGAAATTGACTGTTGACAATAGTACTTGATCACCAACTTTAAAGTTTGGCTCCTTATGAGTTTTATCCCATCTCTCTTTGTTGTATTCTTCCGCCTCTTTGATGCATTGGTTGCAAATTCTCTTGCTTTACTTATCATTGTAGCAAAACTCAAAGAGGTTGGGTGGATTTCAACATCTCTGCTCTTGAACTTGTCCTTAGGCAACCTAGGGCAGAAACCTCTTTCTACCTCAAAAGGGGTTTTCTTAGTAGAGCTATGAACACTGGTGTTATAAGCAATTTCTAATGCTGGCAATAAAGTTGTCCAATCATGCGTATATCCATCTTTATCTTTGAATTCTAGTCCAAAAGCGCAGAATTTCCTTAACATTTCTTCAAATGTTTGGATGCATCTTTCTGCTAAACCGTCTGTTTGCGGGTGATATGCTGTTGAGAAAGCTAACTTTGTACCCATTATGTCAAATAGTCCTTTCCAAAATTCAGATGTGAATTTGGGATCCCGGTCACTGATTATCACTCGTGGTAATCCAACATCACTTATAAGTCTTTCCCAGAAGAGCAATGCAATGTCCATTGCTGACGATTCTTTATAGCATGGTAAAAATCTTGCACGCTTTGAAAATCTGTCTACTACAACCAAACAGGCATTGTAATTTTCTTTTCCGCCTGGTGGTAGTCCAGTAACAAAGTCCATGTTGATCACTTGCCAGGGATATGTTGGTTTCTCAATACTCTGCAAGAGTGCATACCTTTTTCCCGTAGCTTTATTTGCTTTTTGGCATCTGTCACAGCTACTGACATATTTCTCAGTATCCAATTTCCATTGAAACCACCAGGCTGTGGTACTCACTCTTTCTAGAGTACGGTCTACTCCCATATGTCCAGATAGGAACTCATCATGGCAGGTTTGCAATATTTGTTTGATGTGTTTCTCTGACACAAGAACAACTACTGAGCTATGCTTTTCTCTGAAGTATAAGAGACCAGATTGCAGCAAGAATTTCCCTTCTGCGTACAACTCTTTCCATGGTGACTCAAGGCTACTTGCTAGACTTAAATTAGCTTTATCTTTTGACATCATTGATACCAATTTTGTTGTGTTGACATTGGAACTGTAGCTCTCTTTTATTTCCTCAAAAAATTCGGTGCTGAGCTCGGCTAAACTCAAACCCATCACAGGGATGTCTATTTCTGCGTCTTCTGGATCCCACGCGGGATTACTGCTATCATTTGGCAAAGCCATCCTACTTAGACCATCTGCATTGTTGTGCATTTTACCTGGTCTATGTGTAATTGTCATGTACGGCCGGTACTCTTGAATAGCTAACATCCATCTTAACATATGTCTGTTGGGAGTTTTGATGTTCATCAAAGATCTCACCCCAGTACAGTCAGTAATAACTTCAAAGTACACTCCATCTAGGTAGTAGTGTAACTTTTCCAATGCCCAAACCAAAGCCAGTGCTTCCAATTGTGGTGAACCATACCTGGTTTCACTGTCCTTGAGCTGTCTTGATATGAACACCACTGGTCCTTCCCTTGCTTTACCATCAATAATTTGCACTTGGTGTAAAGCTGCTCCTAGACCCTCAAATGATGCGTCAACATATAATTTGAAAGGTTTGGAAAAGTCTGGCTGTAATAATACTGGTGCGGTGGTGATCATATTCCTTATCTTTTGCCAAGCATGAATTCTCTCATCTGTCATTTCAAACGAAACACCTTTAGCAAACAATTTATACAGGCAATTTGCAATTTTACCGTAGTTTTCTAAAAAATTCCTATAGTAACTTGCAAACCCCAAAAAACTTTGCATATCTTTGATGCTTTTTGGTGGAGGTTTTTGCAATACTGCGGCTGTCTTGTTTTGGTCAATTGCGATCCATAGTCCTGAAACTAAATGTCCTAGTGCCCGTACTTCGTGGAAACCAAAATTGCTTTTCTTCAAAGAAATCGTCATTCCCATTGCTTTAGCTTTGAGCAATACTTGCTCAATGGCTTTGATATGGTCATCCCAATTATCGTGGAATATGATAATATCATCAATGAAGATTTTTAACCATCCTTCTCGCAATTCTTTACTGAATTCAAGATCCATCATTCTTTGAAAGAAAGCCGGCGCATTTTTGATCCCAAAAGGCATTTTCAGATATTCATAGATACCCATATGACAGATAATCCTCAGGAATTTTCTACATGCCTCTTCTACAACATTTTGATGGAATCCTTTGAAGATATCCATTGTAGTGATATACTTTGCTTTTCCTAGATTGATCAATACATGGTCACATCTTGGTAGGGGATATCTGTCAGGCAAGGTATATGTGTTCAATGCTCTAAAGTCACCACACAATCGAGACTTTCCATTGTGCCAAGCAATGATTACTGGTGTGGTAATGTCCACTTCCTCTGATTCTCCAACTTTACGAATGACTCCTAGTTTCAATAATTCATCAATGTGTTTTTCAATCTCAACCCTATTCCTAGGACTAGCCGGATAAGCTGCTTTCCTCAATATAGGTGGATAAGGCTTTTCAATGCTCAATTTAATACTCACTTTATGCTTCTCAATGGTGCCTAGTGGGTTTTCTCCTAAACCAAATTGAGCTTTAAACTTGGTAATCAGTCTGACTACTTGCTCATGTTGTTTGTCTGTGAGCTTGGGACCAAATTTGGCTTCTTTGACACTCTCCATCAAAGGTGGAGTTACATTGACTGGTTCAATTGCAGGAGTCTTCTCCTCTTGCGGGGTTTCAACTACCTCTTGTTTTTTTAAGACAAGTCCTGTCAATTTTGGTCTTTGAATTGGAAGTCCAAATTTCTTTTTCTTTACATCATTACCAAATGTAAAGTATTTATCTTTGCTATGAAAAATGTCTATTCCATACATTGATAAAAACTCATCTCCTATTATGAGATATTTGGTCTGTGAGTTTTCCATAACCACAAATTCAGCATCTATTCTCACAGATTCTTGAGGATGCGGGAAGACAAGTTTTAAAGAAATGACTCCTAAAGGAAACAAACTTCCACTGCACCCTGTGAATTTTATATTATTCTCGCAGGGAACCATTCTTGATTTCCAGTCTGGTAATAATGTGGCGAGATATTGACTCCCCACCACGGAACAAGATGCTCCACTATCTAAAAGTGCTTCAGTGTCTTGATCATTAACTATCACTCTGGTCAGACTATGGTACCCAATGGTGTGAGCTTTACCTGTGGCTGGTCGACACTTCAGCAACTTTGCATCACTTATTCTCACATTTCCTTCTCTTGGAGATGTAATAAGAGGCAATTCTGCTTCTGAGTGTAACTGTGCAATGCTAACTTCTGGTTCAAAATTGCTTTCTATTGCATCGACTGCTGTGTCAAAATCTAGCTGTTGTTCTTCATCGCTATCTTCATATTCCTCAATGTTGTAGGAAGTGAAGTCTTCTTCTTCTTCTTCTTCTGCTTCTTTGGCATCAACATTGTTGATGGCTTTACCTTTCCCTTTACATGTTTTCCAAACATGACTTGGATCTGTGCTTCCACAGGTGTTACAGGCTCGAGCCGGTTTTTTCACACTTGTAGGAGCTTGTACCTTTGTACTGCTCACTTGTTTTGGGATATCATTACCCCGTGAGAAAGTATTTTTCCAGGGCACTGCTTTCCTGGTTTGAGGAATACCTTTGCTTATTTCTTCAAATGCAAGAATGAAATTGGTCCATTTACCATCTACTCCAATCCTATTCCGAACTGGGATTCTGATAGCTGCAGGAACACGCCACAATAGTTTATCAACTACTTCACTGCTAGTAGCTTCTGGTTTGAAAGCTCTGATTCTTTGTTGTTGTCGGTTTGCCCATTTGACACAATCTTGAGTAGTCTCTTGTTTGAAATAATCTGCCATAAATGATCTTTCCATATTATTCTTCCATTGTGAATTTCCAAATCTGGACTGGATGGCTTCTTTCCACTCTTCCCAGGTTTTGGTATATGGGGCGTCTTCTTTCATTACATCTAACAGCCATTGTCGGGCTGTTCCTTTGAAGACTAACGACAGTTTAGATGTTATTAGAACATCTGGTGGATCCATTGTAGTCCTTACTTGGTCCACCCAATCAATGAATTCTTGGTGGTTATACTCACCTTCACCGGTGAACTCTGGCCAGTCTTTAACATTAGGGAAGTTTCGTAAAACTTCTTTCCTCAATGCTGCCGCTTGCAAAGCTTCAGTTGTTTGAAGTTCCACAATTGAACTTTCTCTATGTTGAGGCTTTTCTGTTACAAAACTTTGTTCATGATTCTGAACTCTACTCCTATTTTGAATATGTGACGTTTCACCTTCCATAGGGTCTTGCATATGTGGAGGGACCATTCGTGGAGGTGGTCTACTATTTCTCTGTATACTTCTGTTAGACAGTCTTAGTCTTTCAAAGTTATTCACTAAAGATTCAACTTTAGGACTTGCTCGAGTAGACTCTCGAAGTTGATGAAACTCTTCGGCCAGAGAATGTTTTTCTCTTTGATTATTGGTATTCATGTCAATAATCATTTGTTCGAGTTTGTTAAATCTTAAATCTAAGTATTTCTCTTGCTCAGATTGTTTATGTATAATGTTTTGAATATTATTGAACTGAACACTTTGTAAATTCTCAAGTTGTACTTTCTCTTCTAAAGAGATCTTCTGATTTTCTTCAAGAATATTACTCAAAGTTGTCAATTCTTTTTCAAGGATCTCAAATTTCTCACTCAAAAGGTCTTTGATTGACTCAAGGAGTTGTTCATGAATATGTTTCAAAGCAGTCATGAAGACTTTGTTTCTCTCACTGTTTGGCTCTTCACTTTCAATATTTGGTTCATTAGAAAATTTCATTTCTTTCGACATTGGAGACATTTTAGAAAAAGAAGTTGAAACAGATAATTTTTTGTTTTCGTTTAAAAATTTTTTAAATGAGTCTAAAGCGGAAATAAAGGGAGAGCCCTCACTAAATATTTTTTGATCTAATTTATCAACTACTTCATAAGTGTTTTGGAGATATTTTCTACTTAATTGGGAAATTAAATCTACTTTATTAAAAATTTGCTCCATATTAGAGCTACTAGTCAAAAAATGGTCTTCAAAGATCCTATCAACTTTATCTAATTCATCAAATCTAACAAAAACTTGTTTGAATCCCTTAGCCATTTCATCTAACATAGGCAAGGCAAAATCATTCTTAGTTAGTTCAGAAAACTTGTGAATGATAGACCTTTCTTGAGTATTTAAAAGACTTACTTGTTCTGTCTTTATTTGCCTCGAGGTTTGTACTTGCCTCGGCGTTGATTGGAGCTGTTGGAACTTTCCTCTTGGAGGAGGGTTTGACCCATCATTACCTGAGCCCTCACATAAGCTCTTGCGTCGTTGCGATTCGAACGGTGACGATTCTCGTTGTGGAAATGTTTGGATCGCTTTTGGGGTTGGTCCTCCCTGGTCGCTTGAGGCTGAGAGGTAACCTCCTGAGCTTCCTCGCTCCGGTGAAAGAAGCCGTGAATCGATAGGTTGTTTGGATTCCATTCGGTCATCCCGTTCCTGAGAGAGCTTCGGAGCCAATCCATGATCTGATGGTCCTTCAGACCATAGTCCTGGTTCAGGAGTTTCCAGTTCTTCCTGGAGGTGAAGATCGACTCCTTGCACAGTCTGAGCTTCTTGGGATCCGAGTCGTTCATCCCTCGGGCTACTTCCCATTCGTAGTAGGCTATTTTCAGCTTTTGCCATACTTCCTGATATTTTGCTTCCTTCGCTACCTCTTCTATTGTCTAGAATCAAAGCTAAACCTGGTAAGCTTCCTGGTAGTTGAGGTGAAGGTTCAGTTTGGGACTTACTGGTGTTCGAGACTCCTTTGGAACTCTTGCTGCTTCCACGGGAGTCTTGCCTTTGTCCTGAGGGGCCGGCCATTGATTCGGTTCTTCGGCCATCGGTACGTCCTCCATCCTTGATGAGGTTGCCGTAGCGGATTGGTTCAGTCCTACTACGAGTAGATGAGTTCTTTCTGTCAGACATGATTTCGACTAGAAGAGAAAGAAAAAAAAATCTGAAAAAGCTGAGTTCCACTTACCAGGAGCTTCTGAAAAGCGTGCTGTGGTATAAACAAACTTTGGTTCTGTTGTGACAAGACGACGTGGGAGGTGGGCTGGATGAGAGCTTTGAAAGCGTTCAGGTGATCGACCGGGGGTTGTTCCTGGGAACAAAGATTCTGCGTAATGGGTGGGCGATTCTGATTGTCTTGACTCCGTCTCGCTGCGATCTCCAATTCGTTGAGCAACGGCTTGGAACTTAGGTCTAGTACCTTCAAGATTGCCTTCCTCAATCTCTGGTAATTCCAGTTCTATACCTTTATCTTCCACTTGAAGATATAGATGAGACAAGGGAAACGAGAAAGAAGAAAGAAAATATATAAGCAATGACCAACAAAACAATTGTCAGTTTGAAAAGTAAGACTTACTTTAAAACAAAAAACTAAGTAAGGATAGACGATCGGTTCAAAGAGAAACAATCTGAGAAGAGAAGATTGTTTCAAAACTAAACAATCTAAAAATTCAATCTATAATGATTTGTTTAAACGAAACAGACAGTGATAAAACAAATCACACAGCTGTTAGTTTAAGCTTGTGATAAGTAGTGTTTTATCAATTACTTACTTTCTGAAAAGACACAAACAATCGAGTTTAGATTGAACTCTTTAATTGAGAATTAAAACAGGATTGATGCCTTAGTTGATTGCTTTGACTTTTAGGAAGGGATATATCGAAACGATCGATCTCTTTACAGTTTGAATCAATCAATTATAGTATAAACAATCTAGTTCTAGAAGAAACTAAAAAAAAATTGATTAAAGATACGACCCAATGAAAAAAAAATGTAAGTCAAATATTAAAACTGTTTTACTCGATCTAAATTGAAAGATCAGATTAAGTTAAGACTTACTAATAGAAAATTAAGTAAGAATACTAGATTGGTTTGATTAGAAACAATCTAATCTTTGATTTTTATGAAAGGTGAATGAAATAGGCAATGTGTTCAATCTTGTAAAAAGATGCTGAGATTGATCGATTTATCTTGATTGATTTGATTCGTTTTTGTATTTCGATTCCAGGAAAGAAATTCTATTGATTGATTTGTTTTGATCAATCAATTACAGAGAGAAGAAAAAATATATATAAACTATGTATTTTTTCAATCGATCGATTACAGTAAAAGGAAATCTCTTCCTTTGATGAGATCGAATCTTTTTCTAAGATATTGTATATGTTAACTGAAAAAGATATATGATGTGATGTAAAAAGAAAAGTTGATTAATTAACTTATAAAAAAGATTTTGGTCAAATATAGATGTTGCTTACTTTTAACTAAGAAACTAAGTGCAAGTTCAACTAGACACAATCTGAAGCAATGCTTCTTTTGAAGTGAATGAGAATTCAAAATCGTTTCCGAACGAAACGATCTAAAATTTGATTTTCAATGATTCGTACAAAAATCGATCGATCGATTTTTCTACTTTTATTTAATTCCTTTTTGATTGAAAAAAAATATAATAATGATTGGTTTGTTCTAAAAAACTATCGATCCCTTTTTTTTTTTAAAAAAAAATATATAATGAACGATCGTTTTATTCTAAAAACGATCGATCTTTTTAAAAAAAAAACGATCGATCTTTGTTAAAAAACAATCGAATTTGTCTCTATCCGAAAAATAAAAAAATATAACCCAAAAAAAAAATATTATTAGTATCTTTTCTTAAGGATAGGTTGCTTTTGAAATCAATCTCACTTGATTCTCTTTTGAGTGAGATTATGCTGGTTAATCTGAGACCAATACCGATTGAAATCTCAACTAAATGATTAATAATAAAAAAAAATCAATTTGTTATAAATTAGTTTTTGATTTTAAAGGTACTATTTACCTTAGATATTTTAGATTGCAGATTGATTTGGAAAAAGATTTGATTTAAAATCTTCTTGAATAATGATTGCTTGGAAATACGTTCGATCGTGTAAAAAAAATCGCCTAGATTGTCGGGTTTTGTTTCAATCCGCAATTGATTCCTCACAGAGGAACGTATGACCTGGTTGGTTCGTAGCTCAGAGGCCGACAACACGTCAGGTCAATCAATACAACTGTGAGGTATGAATTGGGTCGTTTACGGTATTTGATATTTGTGATGAGATGGTGGGTGGTGTGTCGAGGGTGATTAAACTTTGGAATATCAGAATTCGAAGGTTGATAAAGGATACTGTTGCACTGTGGCTGTCGGACCACGCGCGGGGCTTTGGTTGTACTGAATTTGTATATGTATACTAATCAGCTGACTGTATATGTAATTGAAATTTACTCCTGTGGTTCCAATTATAATGCAGAATTATGTGGCTTACAGGTGTTTAATTATGCAACACACCACTTTTTGATATGTAGTTCAAATGTAGTGGATCAACTAATGATCCAATAAATGAAAAAATAATAAAAAAAATAAAAAAAATGCGAAAATTGGAGGGGGGAAATGATTTATTTCTTTCCTCCAATCTATTATCCTGATTTTTGAAAATGCTGAGCTCACTCAGTTTTCAAGCTAAACAGGTAAAAAAAATTTGTAGATATAAGATAAAAAGGATATATTTTTGTTTTTTATGTTTTATGAGATAAAAAATGCTGAGATAACAACTCAAAAAAAAAATAACAAAGGTTCAAAAACACGATGAGGCCCCCAAAATGTGAGCTACTAGCGTCTGTTGGGCTAGTAAATCACTAAAAGAAAGGTTGGAGATAATAAACTGGGTTTATTATCAGCGTGAAAATCTTGTTTGAAATACTAAACAAGGTTGGTATTGAAGCAGTAGGATCAAATCCGTACTGACTTCAGTTAGATGACCTTTAAACAAAGGTTTTTGGATACAATTCCGGGAATCAATGCAAGATCTGAGTCTTCTAGCAGGATTTAAAGTAGAAACTACAGTCTAGTTTCGTGCCCAAGACCACAACACTCTACTTTAGAGTTTGTGACTCAAGGGAAATATCACCTAGTGATATTTAAAGTTCTTTAGACTCTGAACACAGAGGAACTCCCGTGAATTTAGAGTTTCTTAAGTTATTGGATTCCCTTAATAACTTGAGCAGTACTGCAAGGATCACCTCCTGGAAAAGTTGGGGAAGTCTTCAAAAGACCTTCAACAATTAACAATGGTTTAAAATCAATCAGAGAAATATACAATGTCTAATAAAAGAGGACAAGGACTCTATTTATCTGATTTGATGAGTGTATTGATAATTTGATTAAAAGTAATGATGATGATGATTTTCCTGGCGGGTGGGAGAGCTCTTTATATACCCAAAACCCTGAAAATCCCTCATGTACAATCTGTGGTTTGATTACATACTTATTTGTAGTATGTAATCATTATTTTGATTATCTTATCTATGATTGAATTACGTGCCTGTGTAATTCTTGTGTTACTCATGTGACGTGCACTTGTGAAAGCTTATATCACAAGTTATAATGTCTTAATTTGAATTTACATGTATGTACATATATAGTTACATATGTAACTATATGTAATTACGAGTTTGCTTGGCTCTTGAAACTGAGCCATGAGTTGTAAGTATTGTTTATTTATTTTATTATTTTATTATCATATATTTCAGCCCTTTGGTACTAGTAATAGGGCTCGGGGCTGACAATATGTCTATTGCTTTAATTGTCATAACGCTCAAGGGATCAGTGAAGATGTGGTGCTTATTACTTAGGAGAATGAATGATTTGTATTCGGTTGTATGCGGTCATTGGCTCTACGTATATATATTTTATATGGAGGGTGTACGTCATACATGATGGCTTGTGTCTTTTACTCGCTTGATTATCTACAATCTGAGAAATGGAAAAGGATTTGAAGAGTGAATGTTTGATGAAGATCTTTAGAGTGTGAAGCGTTGAGTGTGAAGATTGACGATTCTCTTGACGCATTGATGGTTTTGACTTGACCAATCCATCAGATTGAAAACTACTTGAGACTTGATCTGATCGAAGTTCTTCTCTTCAAATCTCATCCTACAATCTGAAATACAAAATCAAACCACTTCCTCAGCATCTTCTCTCCTCAATCGCGTCTCAAGAACATGACCCTTTCTGTTGAAAATCATTCGGGTACCGTTCAATCAGATTCAGAAGCTCTCAAACCCCGCACTACTGAAATCGATCCTCAACTTCCTACTACAACCTTCGATCAACACTCTGCCTCTTCTCCTCATCTCACCAAAACTAATCATATCAACCCGAACTCATCTTCCTCATCTAACATCACTCACATCTCGCCTAGTCATCTAACCCCTCGAACTTCTCAAACCCATCTGGCCGATCGACAATCTTCTGACATTCACATCTCAACCTCGGACTCGGGTGCTGACCCTGACCAATCACCCGACACCTTCAACAATCTCAAATCCGATCCTACCAAGTTCCAACAAGCCGTCCGAGGCCTTTCAACGCCTCCGAGCTCTGCGCACATTGACTCTTTAGAATCTGAGCACTCAAAGCTCGACGCCATCAGCGCCACAAATCAGTCTAACTCGAATGTCAAGAATCAAGAGACAACCAGTGTACCTTCACTGCCTTCTGTTGAAGAAATCTCTCAGAAATCTCTCCAAACACACCTATCACCTGACTCTCATCGTGTTCCCGAGCATTCAAGCTCTATATCCGAACAAGAAACTCCGAAGCCCAAGGCCAGATCTCCCCGTCAACCTAGTCTCGCTCGCCTTAGTACTGGCACATCGCCTCATTGGGCTGGCAGTCCCGCAACTCAAACAGATACAAAGCTTCGTACACCTCCTAATGCGCTGAACGATAACGAGACGACGACCTTAGAACGCTCCTCTTCCGGAGCCATCAATTCCCAACCACCACCCTCCAAGGGTTGGTCGGCCGTCAAAGCCAAACTTATCACCAATTCTTCACCCACCGGGCCTAGCCAGCATAATTCTCGTCAGCGTACGAGAAGTGAAACTGGCTTGCCAAGCTCTGTCATTAGCTTCATCAAAAGCAAACCCAAAACTACAGAGGTGAAAACTCAAGTCGTGGGAACCGAGTTGACTACCGAACTCACCACCGGGCTGCTTCCAGTGTTAGTTACATTCGTTGTTTTGTTTCCTTGATGTTTGTAACATGGCTTTGAAACCAAGCTGATGTCCTTTTGCACATAAAAACATGCAAACGCTATCTATACGGCTGTCCAATCTTACCTCCAGCATCATGTTGAAAATGGCCATGGACAGGGATGAGCATGGCCAGCACCGGATCCCGATCTTGATGAACTATCTCAAACTCAAGGTCACGGACAGCATCCATCCTTTCCATGCTAGCCATGCTGTCTTCCGAATAGAACTTGAATATGGTGACAGACTACTCAAAGTCAGCTATCTTGCTTCGTGTTCTCTCAACCTATGTTTTCTCTCCTTATGATTACTCATCCATAGCTTTTGCCTCCAAAATCCTTACAGTGGGTGATTTACCGGGAGCTGCGCGACTTTGTGAACCTTCACGCAGCCTATAAGGCTTCCAACATTGTCTCTCGCAATTCCAGTGATGTTTCGCTTCCTCCGTTTCCCAAAACTTCTTTGCCGTACTACAACCTTTTGAAACGCGAGGGGAAAGCTGAAAACAAGGGTGACTTTGCTAGGCTTCAGAGGGAGGGTTTGGAAGATTACTTGATTAAGCTCACCAAAGCAACTGTATGTCATGTCAATTTCGCAATCTCTTCACAGCTCTCGTATAACATCCAACACTGATCTTCATAGCACCTTTCCACGACGCAGATGTTTGTTCCAGAGGCCAACCGGCTATGCAAGTTTCTTGAAATCTCGGCTCTCTCGCTGGCTCTCGCAAACAGAGGCGGATTCCAAGGGAAACAAGGATATCTTCGTATCATGTCGAGCGGTGCCTTTTCACGTCGTAAACGAGCAGGATTTCATCCTATGGAATGGAAAGAACGACGAGAACCCAAATGGTTCATTGTCCGCGAGTCTTATCTGATTTGTGTGGATGAACCTGACCAGACTGAGATTTATGATATCTTTCTATTGGACGACGAGTTTCAATTGCAACGGCCGACAAGGCTACTTAAGCAAGGTATCCATCTGATAGATTGGCATGACGCTAGGAAGCAGCAACACTCTCCACCAACGCCTCCAAGTTCATATCTTGCCTCAGCTGAACAGAACAAAAGCAAAGGCAAGAATAAAAACAAAACAAAACGAAGGTCCATGTCTGTGCCAACTCGCCGTAGTACCGAAAGTGATCCAAATGACCCTTCAGCTACGGACCTTTTGGGGGCAGATCCAAAACATCAAAATGCCTCTTCGCATGTATTCTACATCATCAATTCGGAGCGAGAAGTCAAATTGACAGCGAAGAACGAAAGACAGATGGATCAATTCATCGCTTCCATTGAGCGTATGGCTGCACGATCTATCTGGTCAGGCAAAAACCGATTTGACAGCTATGCACCTATCCGCATGAATGTCTCAGCTCAATGGTTGATTGATGGACGTGACTACTTCTGGAATTTAAGTAAAGCTATCTTGTTGGCAAAGGAACGGATTTATATCCATGACTGGTGGTTGGTGAGTATTTTGTACAAGTCTCATCCTCCTGCTTTACCACTCGCTTCTTCGCCTTTCAAATGATCTGATAGAACTGTGCTCATCTCCTTAGTCGCCAGAGTTGTACCTGCGAAGGCCACCTGCTCTGAACCAAAAATGGAGATTAGATAGATTACTCCAACGAAAGGCGAACGAAGGTGTTCAGATCTTTGTAATTGTATACAAAGAGGTATCGAACGGGTTTACTCCAGTCGAGTCAGGTTATACAAAGAGTCGCCTATTATCACTCTCACCCAACATTCATATACAACGGTCTCCATCTCACACTGGTACCGGAAATTTATTATGGTCGCATCATGAAAAACTTTGTGTCATAGATGAGACCATCGCTTTCATGGGCGGACTTGATCTGTGCTTTGGAAGATGGGACTCTCCCGGTCATGTGTTGATTGATGATGCCACAGGCGGTCTGGATTTTGTTGAGAACTTTGATCGTCAGACCCATGATGTTGAGGATGGCCAAATCTGGCCTGGAAAAGATTACAGCAATCAACGTGTTTCAGACTTCTTCAACTTGAGTCGACCAGAAGAAGATATGTATGATCGTGTTCGTGTTCCTCGACAACCCTGGTGAGAGCTCACATGGATCTGATTCATGAATGTCATCCGAGCGAAGCTGAGATACGTTTATTTTACAGGCATGATATTGGTTTACAGCTCGTCGGTCAACCAGCACGGGACCTATGCAGGCATTTCATCCAGCGTTGGAACTACTTGTTACGCACCAAAAATCATACTCGCCTGATGCCGTTTCTGATCCCACCATCGGATTTCACCCCGCTGGAACTTTCCGAACGACGCATTATCGGTACCTGCGAAGCTCAGATTTGTAGGTCTTGTGGGCCTTGGTCAATCGGTACCCCGTCCAAGATTGAACATTCGATTCAAACGGCGTATGTGAAGGCGATCGAGTTAAGCGACCATTTTGTTTACATTGAGAATCAATTCTTTATCACCTCCTGTATTGTTGAGGGAACAGTGATCACCAATCAGATTGGTGATGCTCTTGTGAACCGGATCATCAAAGCACACACTCAAGGTACTCCCTGGAAGGCGATTATCATCATTCCTACCATGCCTGGTTATCCGTCCCCTCTCAATGAAGATGCAGCTGGTTCAGTACGCCTCATAGTCGAATGTCAGAACCGATCGATATGTCGCGGAGAAACCTCGATCTTCAGTCGATTGCGTGTCGAAGGGATCGATCCGAATGACTATATCACATTCTTTAGTTTGAGAGGTTGGGGCAAGCTTAAAAATGGACAATTGACAACTGAGGGCGTCTATATTCACGCGAAGGCGATGATTGTTGACGATCGCCTAGTGATCATCGGCTCAGCCAACATCAATGAACGATCACAGAGAGGTGACCGAGACTCGGAATTGGCTTGTGTGGTTCGTGATACAGATATGATAGATGGTACTATGGCTGGAAAGCCATATAAGGTCAGCCGGTTCGCTCATACGATGCGAATCCGATTGATGCGAGAACACTTGGGTGTTGATGTGGATGCTCTCGAAGCTGAAGAAGCGAATATGGAACTCATGGAACATCAAAACCAAGTTCATGAAGAGCGTATGAAGGAAAAAGCTCGTGTCGAGCTTCATCTTCCGCTCACTCGTCCATCTGCGAAGACTTCAACCTCTATGCTTGGTTCAGGGATGTGGGATCCAGATCGACAACAGCGGCAAGAATCGGATGCACGAGAAGGTGTTACACATCTGGTATCACACCGTACGCGTGCAGCGGATGCAATTAAATCGCTTGGAAACGACCTTAAAGATAGATTGGCTATTCATCGTGGAGATGGGGGTACGGATATTGGGGGAGAAGGTGCAGAAGGACCCACTCCAAACTCAAATCGACAGACTACTAAGAAACTTGTGACCGAACAAGCCGATAAAAATCCTAGCGTAGCAGAGGGCAAAGATCAGTCTACTGCAGACGATGATCAAGGTAATGATGGCGAGCAACCGACTTCGAAGCTTGTTGCAACCTTGGAAGAAAAGATTGCGAATGAAACCCCGACAGCTTCAGCTTCGTCTGCTCGAGATCCTCGCTCACAAGGTTTGTTGCATCCCACAGGTGCTGCTGGTCGTGAACAGGTCAATTCAGAGCCAAAATACTTGAAGGATCGTGCCAGCAATATTAGCTTCGCTAGTGATGGGGAGCCTAATGCTTCCTCATCGAATCAACATCAAAGTTCTGACACTTTGACCACGCGCGCTCGAGGGCCCAGTGTGTCGATCAGTGAGCATCACACTTCAAGCTACGATCGGACCGATGTCTCTTCACCCCAACCCGATTCCAACCATCAAACTCCTCAACTCTCACAAAGTCATTCACCCTCTATCTTCAATGCATCCCATCAGAGTCATATTAATCATGATTTCTTGAACAGTCCACCTATCGCACCCAGTAGACACCTTTCAAAAAGAGTCAAAGGAGCTGTCAACCTATCCCAATTTACGATCTCAGTCCCACCAGTAGAAATCGATCCCAATGGATTTGAAGATCCATTAGCAGATTCATTCTTCAAATCCGTTTGGCTTACAATCGCTAGTCGAAATACACAAATACTTAGAAAAGTGTTTAGATGTGTACCAGATGATAATGTGAAGACATGGCAAAACTATAAGGAATATCAAGCATGGGAAAATCGACACACGAAACCCGTCAGAGATCGATCATCTAGTGTGACAGAAAAGATGGGAGGATCAGATGAAGGTAACGGGAATAATGGAGGGATGAATCCTTCAGTCATTTCGACTGATGGAACCAGTCAACGTACTGAACAAGCACATCAACATCAAGAACGAACCCGAGAGCCTAGTGGATTTAGTGGAACGAGTACATTAAGTCAAACAGATCGATACACCACATCTGATGGATCGAATATTAAAACCCCAATCAGTGGATCTGAATTTCCAACTCATTCTGAACTGAATCCACATTCCTCTATCATTACTAATCATACCAATAAACCTAGAAAGAAATCGATTAGTAAAGCAGAAAAGAAAGCTAACCTTGAAGAAGGCTTCACTCAACTTGAACGTGATCAAATGGAAGAATTCTTAAAAGAGGTTCAAGGTCATTTAGGTAAGATTGATTGATTGAATTTTTGGTTTCATTTTGGTTTGTGTTGAATGGGATTTGGAAAATGAAAAAAAATGAGAGGTTTTGATTCGGAGTTCTTTTTGGGGGTTTGAATTTTTGATTATTTTTTTTAGTTTTGTTTCCGACTCGATTTATGGAATCTGAAGATTTAAATAATAATGTAATGAACCTTTTGATCATTTCTTTTTTTTTTACTTTGCGATAGTTGAAATTTTGAATTTAAACCTGATGAATTTTTTTTCTTTTTTTTCTTCTAGTTCTTATTTCAAAAAGATCGAATTCCTCCTTTAGCAATTTATAATTAATGTGTTTTTTTCCTTTTGCTTTTTGCTTTAAGTATTCTACACAAGTAGTAAAATTGACAATTTTGACTTTAAGTTCAGATGTACGGATTATAAGTTGATTGAAGAATTTCGTTTCTGATTCATTACTTTTTTCTTTTCCTTTTTTTGAGTTTGGTTTTGGTGATCATAAAGTGTTTGGACCATCATAGGTTTTTTTGAAGGAAGGATTTCTAGTGCAGCAATTCATCCTTTTGTCTTTTTTCTTTGAAATTCAATTTTTATTACAGCTATTCTAGAAATTTGTGTCCTGCTCAAAAATTATTTTTTTTGTTTTTGTCGAGGATTCACAGAGATTTGAGCTAAAATACGTACAATACAGCCCTGTATTAGAAGTTTCTTGTTCAGTCGGGTCCATACCACAGCTGATACAGGGCTGTATTTGCTCTTATTTGATGTGAACCTTGAAGAAAAACGAAATAAAAAAATTGGGACATGACATTAATTTCTAGAATAGCTGTAATCCATCCTTGTAAATTTTTTTTTTCGATTTGTTTGAGATCATTCAGTCTGCTATATTTACTGAACCTCTTGCTTTTCCATGAGTGTATGTCTGTGTGATTCATCTTTGATGATGGGTGTCAAACTTGAGTGATTTTAGTTACATTAATGTCCTTCTAGATTAACTTCATTACACTTTAGCATTCGTAATTCTTTGATGGTCTCACACACTCTGTAAGACTTAAAATAATCAGCTGGGCAACCGTCCACATTGAATTCCTTGCAATTGTTAAAAGATCATGAAGGCAAAACAATCAAGATTAGATCTCGATCTCGTGATTCCCATGATTTGTAGCCAATACAACCGTTGACTTTGTGATTCTAGTCTGAAGTCCGCATGGGTGACAAGGTAGCGCCACTTTATATAGAATCCTCCTTGACCCATTTTAGACTTTGGCGTGATTGAGGGGGGGTGGGTGTACAGCGATGTGAAGGTACTCGAGCTGGTAAATTGATTAAGTTTAGAATTAAGTTTCAAATTTTAGTGAATTATGTAGTCTTCAACAACTTTTCACCAAATCACCATCCCAATTCACCACCATCACGATTCACCACCATCACTACATACAACATTGTATGTCACTACGTCACACGTCACCTCACCACTAAAATTACTCAACAACAGCAAAATCACCACCCAACATTCTTCATCACTTTCATCATTTCTAAGTATCCTTCTCAAAACCATCATACATTAACATCACACACCATTCTCAACACTATCATCTTGATCATCTAACATCATCATCAGCATGTCACAAGTCACTCACCATCCTCTTGCTAATGCCAGTCAACCAATGTGAGTCTCTTCATCTTCCATTTCGGAAGTCATCTTTCTCTAATTCTTATCTTTAACCGCATACCTTCTTTACAGGAGCTTGGGCTCTAATTTCTCACCTGAAGAGTATCGCAAGCGCAAAGTCGCGTTGATCACCGGTTTGTTTCTTTTCTGGCTTGTTGACCAATCTAAGAAAATCAATCCTAAACTGACTTTGCGTGTTCAAATAGGTATAACTGGGCAAGATGGCTCTTATCTTACTGAGCTTCTTCTTGATAAAGGATACGAAGTCCACGGTATCATTCGCCGATCATCTAGTTTCAATACTGGTCGGATCGAACACCTTTACAAGGATGTACACGAACGTAAGTTGATCAGACCTACTCGCACCTTATTCCTACATAGATGATTGATCTCTTCTCTTTATCTTTTTTACTCACAGGTCCTAAGATGGTTCTCCATTACGGAGATTTGGCTGACACCACCAATCTCGTCTATATCATCTCCCAAACCCAACCTACAGAAGTCTATAATCTTGCGGCTCAATCTCACGTTAAAGTCTCATTTGATATGGCAGAATATACTGGTGATGTAGATGGATTAGGTACTTTGAGACTACTTGATGCGATTCGGACTTGTGGTCTTACTCGTCATGTTAGATTTTATCAAGCTTCGACTTCTGAACTTTATGGTAAAGTAGTCGAAACCCCTCAAACCGAAAAAACTCCTTTCTATCCTCGAAGTCCTTATGGTGTTGCTAAACTCTATGGGTATGAACCCATCCTTGTCTCCTTTTTAAAATCCTTTTTTTTGATTTTGCGATTGGGTTTGAAAAATCAGCCGTATTGAGAAGCGGGCCGAGCTAGTTAATCAATTGATGATTTCTTCTTTTGATTTGATGTCTCTCTCAGGTTCTGGATCGTGAAGAACTATCGTGAGAGTTACGATATGTATGCTTGTAATGGAATTCTCTTCAATCACGAGGTCAGTCATCTCCATGTGTCCTCTATCATTCTTAATCCTCTGATCTGATGACGCGTGAGTTTCGTGTTCATCAGTCTCCAAGACGAGGAAGAACGTTTGTGACACGTAAGATCACACGTGCAGTGGCTGAGATTAGCTTGGGTCTACAATCTTGCCTTTACCTTGGAAACTTGTCTGCCAAAAGAGACTGGGGTCATGCCAAAGATTATGTTGAAGGGATGTGGAGAATGTTACAACAAGATTCAGCAGAAGATTATGTTTTAGCTACCGGTGAAACTCACCCGGTACGAGAGTGAGTACTTGTTCGTTGATCTTCTTGTCAAGATCTACTTAGTTAAAAGTGATGCTCTCTGTAGGTTTGTGGAGAAGGCATTTGCGGTCGTAGGTACTGAGATCAAATGGGAGGGTGTCCCAGATAGTTTAGAAGAAACTGGTGTGGATGCGAAGTCCGGCAAGGTGCTTGTAAGAGTTGATGTGAGTTCTTTTTCCCCTCAACCCAATGGGGTTTGCCACTTTCATCTTGACTGATAGGCTCTTTGATCATGTCAGCCAATGTATTTCCGACCAGCTGAGGTTGAGCTATTACATGGAATGCCGACAAAGGCTGAGAAGGAATTAGGTTGGAAACGCAAAGTATCCTTTGACAGCTTGGTTAGGGAGATGGTTGAAGCTGATTTGGTCGGAGTTGAGTTCATACTTCTTAGATCTGAAGTTTTCCATCTTCTGGTATATGTTGACTTATCCATCTTTCTTGGAGTACAGGCACGCACAGCCGACCATAACTAGGTTCAGGTATAAGATCAATGGATTCGAAAGTAAAGATAGACATCCGTGTCCAGAAGCATTCTCAAAATCTCATCACTTTTAATTCCTTTATGCATTGATTTCTCTTATCACTTCACATCTATTTGGAAGCATTCGGACTTATTTGATCATCTATCATCTCTCATGATATGATCTACCGTATTTTTCTTTTGCGCCGTTACCTTATACTCTCATCATATAGTATTGGGTACTTGTTAGATATTTGATTTTACAGGACATTTTAAAGTTTACTTTTCTACATGAACTTTTCTAAGGAGGTTTAATTTGATGAAGGGAATAGTTAGAAGTTATGTAGAAAATTTAAAGAATGGAACCATTCGCTTGAATCAATTTATTCACTTTTTTACTTTCTTTCTTTCTTTCTTTCTTTCCTTGATATGGAAAGACCAAAATTCAAAGGAACCCAAATCGAAAGAATGAAGTTGATTTGATTTTGTCAGAAGAGAATTTTTTTGAGAATCTTTGATTCAAATTGATGTTTAAAATTTTTGACACCTTTTTTTTTGGCTTTTGTCCTGATCTTTAAATCTAAATTTATATTTGTTTTTATTTGTCTTTGGGTAGATCTTTTTTTTTCTCATCATCATTTCCTTTGATGTGATTGATCTTATTTATTGTCATTGATGTTAGATGAACAAATTTGATTTGTTATTGGTGTTTTCACAGCTTACTTGACTTTGAAGCATGGATATTTTCAAAAGTGCATAATGGGTGAATTACATGAAAACACTATACACCTAGGTAAAGTAAGCTTAACTAAGCCCCTCTTGCGCGTTTGCCGCGCCCTCGCAGAGGGGCTTATATAGGGCGCGGCGAACGCGCAAGAGGGGCTTAGTTAAGCTTATAGGTAAAGCGATCATCTAATCAGAGCAAAGGATTTTGTTGTCTTTCCTGTCTTTGGGGTTTCTTCATCCGTCATTCTTTTGTTCTCTCGTTCCTTTCCCCCCCTACAGCTTTGTGCAATCAGGCCCGAACTCAAAGTTTGACCCGACCATTTTTCTTACTTTTCAAGTTTAGCTTCTTCACTCTTTGACATAAGAGTCCGGTGAGCCCCGGTGAGGCAAACTTAATCAAGTCCTCTGACTTCGAAGGTGTTACGCTTGAGCCGGTGAGACGCTCTTTACAAGATTTTTGTCCGCTTGAATGTGAACGGATCCTGAAAGTAAACTTAGATTGAACCTTCTTCGAGTGGATTGCACTCGACAGACCAGTTCACAGTCTTATACTGTCAGGGGCTGTCGGGTCGTTAGGGCTGTTGAAGGTGTTTCCTGTGCTCATGGTCCGACTCTCGTCGATCACTAAATCGGTGGTACATGCTTGGAGTCGTGTCACATCGACCTATTGATCAAGATATGTTGACGCTTTCTTTATCAATCTCTCCTACACTCAATCTTTCAACCTTGTAGCTGTCCCCTGGATTGGTAGCGTTCCGTCAAAGCAAAGTCCGTTCTATCTTCTCCCTGATTGTAGTTGAAGAGCTGTGATGAAGTAACTAGGAAATCAAAGCAATCTTGACAGATCTTAACCTCGGGGAGACACTATCTTCCCGCTCGACCGAAAAGAACCCGATGCGATATCCAAGGCGGCCAAAGTCCAAAGAGATGTGGTTGTCAACATCCCCAAAGGCTTCAATAAATTTCGAAGTTGGAGATGAGTCTTTGATGATCAAGATTTGTTTCATCAGTGTAGGTGAGGGATTATCGGATGAGAAGCTCAAAAAGAAAGATTGCCTATATAAGAGTGAAGCTTTTTTATCATCTTGGAATTCAATCCATCAATCATCTTATCTTTCTCTTTACAGAGAACATTAGAACGAGGAATACTTTTTTCTTTTTTGAAACCATCAAGTTTAATCTCTTTACAGCTCCATTTACGTAGAGACTTGTTAAAAAAAGGATTTCCAAGTTTAAACAAAAACTTTGTTAATAGTTGTACTTTAAACCTTCAAGTTCCCAAACAAACATGCGTCTATCTTTTCACTTTACGCTACTTTTATTAGCCATCTCATTTTCTTCCATCACTTCCGCACCTGCCGAACCTTCTTCTGCACTCGGATTAGGAGGAGCCAAACCACCTGGTGGTGAAAAGGCAGAGGGTGAAGCTTCTAAGAAACCAGAAGGTCTTTCATCGGTGAGATTCTTATAATCTCTTTGAGCTTTTCTTTTGATTCTCATTTACAAAATCTATGATCAATATACTCATCCATACATTTGATTCTGGTTTTAGAAAACTGAGGGTAAGCCTGAGGGTCACTCTGAGGGTAAGCCTGAAGGTCACTCGGAAGCTGAGGGTAAACCGGAGGGTCACTCAAAAGCTGAGGGTAAACCGGAGGGTCACTCAAAAGCCGAGGGTAAACCTGAGGGTGCTTCAAAAGCTGAGGGTAAACATGAGGGTGGTTCGAAATCGGAGGGTAAACCTGAGGGTGCTGCGAAATCTGAGGGTAAACTTGAAATGGTGAGTGATCATCCTGTAGATTAATCCTTGAATTTATCAGCCTTTTGATTCTGATGCAAATGATTTCATTCTTATCCTGTAGGGTGGCTCAATGTGTTCGTGTGAATGTAAATGTAAACCAACATGCAAACCAGAACCCAAACCAGAACCCAAACCAGAACCCAAACCAGAACCCAAGCCAGAACCTAAACCAGAACCACCCAAGCCAGACATTAAATCTCCCGAAGGAGGTTACCCATCAGTGAGTTAATGATGACTAGCTCTTAGCCTGTAAAAATTCGGATTTTGACATATGGTGTTTCTTCATAGTCTGCTATTGGTAGCTTTTCTGAGCTTGGAAGTCGAACTCAAATTACCTTCTTGGCAATTATGGTTACAATGATCTCACTCTGTACCTGAAAAAAAATCAAAATCGGCTACTTGACAATGGTACAAGTAAAAACAAATGGACAAAAAACAGAAAAAAAATGGTTTTATAATCTTGTAGTATATAGTGTTTCTTTCAAATTTAAAATAAAAGTTTACAAGATCAATTTTGATTTTCTTTTTCTTGTGATCGATCTATCGAAAAATAAAATTTGTAATTAGTAAAAAAAATCAGAAAGAATGAAATTAGTTTTGAACTTGATACTCAAAGATTTATGTATCATATGGAGAGATTGAGATAGATTTTAATTCACAAAACTGTGCTTTGAAGATGAGAAGATAGGATTAGATATTCTTATCAAAGGAAAGATATTTTTTGCATCCGTTGAATTTGTAAGATTTCAAGTTTTAGAGTTTTTAACTAATCTCTTCTTTAAGTGCGCTCATGGGATGATGAGGATAGTGAAAGACTCCATAGTTTGATCATGTAGTCAGTCAAAAATGCCAAAATGATTGCTCCCATGCAGCGCTGGAGTTAAATACTTGTAGACATCAAGGTCACTTTACAGTCGTGCTACCTATTGGAGGGTTTTGCATCTCTGATGGAAAGTGTCACAGTCGTATAGATTAATTTGTGCTCACTTCTGGTTGAAGTATCACGATAGCTGCCACAGATGAGTCATCAATTGCGAGATTTACGTCAGTATACGTGACTTGCAGAAGAGTTTGATGGGGTTACATGAAATTGAGAAACTTGAGAAAACTGTTCAACTCTGGTGATAGAGTCCCCAACATCCTACTCAAGCATAGGGATTTGCTCCCGGTAGACCATTATTTTGCGAAAGATTGTACACATACAACTTTTATATGAATGTGTTGGAGTCTTGGAATCTGCGATCTAATAGCGTATACTAAAACTGATAAGCACAACTCCTACAAGATCATCTCAATAGGAAACTTCTGACCTGGAGAAAGGTACAGAATAGTGATGATAAAGTGAGTTATTAAGTTATCAACTTTAGATAACTGATCTCTGGTTTAATAAAAGAGGCAATGTTCTATGTGTCCAGAAACAACATTCATAATAAAATAGAATAACGAGACAATCAACAATCAACATTAACATTTTATTATAATAATAGTGAAATTGACTTACTTCTCTTCCCAAAGATGGGGAAAGAGAAGTAAGAGTTGGAACCGATAAACTATAACCAGTAAGTCTAATAATTTCCTTGGGGTAATAATGTAATGATTTTAATTCTCCATTTGTCAATTACTTTTAATTTTCACTAATGTCTCCTTAACTTCCTTCACTCATTTCGTCGATTGAATATTTCAAAATTCTAGAGGATGATTCGACGCGGCTTGAAACGACAATGCTGTCTTTGTGTTGATGATCAATGACGATTGACACAGCGTTGACATTGTCGGCCCACACCTCGGCCTTGGACGATGACTTTGCCTTGCATAGCCAATGTCAAGCGTACCATCGAGGAGGTGGACGGGATTTAGCTCAGCTAGATTATCCATCATGGCAAAGATCCGGGTAACGACGTTTCTACCGATGCTTGGCATCCGTGTACGCATTCTCTGTCGTCCAGGGGGAAGTGAGGTGGTATCTGGACTTGGTATCAAACATGTCTAGTCAATAAAGATAATTTTTCAAAGATAAAATTGGAGATGGTCCTCGGCGATCCCTCGGTGCTATAGCGCAAACTGCTTGTCCACACATCATCGAAACCGATAGCCTTGTAAACCGATCGTTCGACCTCAGGGAAGTTATTCTGTGCTCATCAAGTGAGATGTAGACGCAACGACGTCGAGCAAACATTGAATCTACATACTTACATACCAAAAGACTCTAGATTGACATACCCTAACAATGATACCATCTTTTCGAAGGAATGAAACATGCCCGAAACCAGTCCCAGGCGGCCAATGTCAAGGTAGATTTGGTTGCCAGCGCACCCAACAGCTTTACCAACTTTCAAACTTGGAGATCAGCCTTTAGCAATCAATATATGTTCCATCAGTGTAGGTCAAGGGTAGTCTGACAATGTTCTCGGAGACAAAGCTCGGAGATAATGCTCGGACACAAAGGTCGTCCATAAAAGAAGCGGACTTTCATGATTTCATAGGACGGATATCCTCACCTGTCATCTTTCTTAACCCACCACTTCGAATAAGGCAGAATTTCTTTCTTAAGCCTTTGAGTTTGAATGCTCATTTATTTTTGAGACTTTTTCCGCTGAGACTTTGTGAATAGTATCCTTTAAAGTTTAAGATTATAAATATGCGTCTATCGTTGCAATTTACATTATTGTTATTGGCCATCTCTGTTTCTACCATCGCGTCCCTACCTGCGGAAACGACACCTGCACTAGGGGGTGGAGAAGTAAGTGATCTGTCAATTCTCTTGATTCTTCTTCACAGAGTAGCTAAATGGACTGAAACACCTCTGATTTATTTTAGAAACTGGAAGGAGCTGTGACGGTAAGCCATCATCCGGTGAATGATTGCACAGTGTAGCGGCGCATACTGACGGAGATCGATCGTGTTGGTCCCACAGAAAACCTCAGGCTCAGATTGTTCATGCGAATGTTCATGTAACACTAAACCAGAACCTGAACCTGAGCCAGAACCTGAGCCAGAGCCAGAGCCAGAGCCAGAGCCGGAAACACCAAAGCCAAACCCAGACATTGAATCTCCTGAGGGAGAATACCCATCGGTGAGTTAGGAATGCAATTTTTTTCCGTTTTAAAAACCTGTATTTTGATCGGGTTGAATTTTTTCATAGGCTGCTATCGGCAGCTTTTCTGAACTTGGAAGTCACATGCAGATATCTTTCTTAGCAATCATGGTCACAATGATATCTCTCTATGGTTGAATGATGCTATAGTCCTAGATTGAATTTAATCATTGAAAGTGAGATTGGGTGATGGTCATAGAAAAAAAGATCAATTCAAGAATTTTGTTTTTGATATCGTCGCGATTTTTCCAGGTTTGAGTTTGGGATATATATTTTGGGCTTCCTTTCTTGAAATTTATACATAGGACAATATGTATCATACAAAAATAAGCAAAGATGAATCAGTTTTGAACTTCATATAAAAGGATATACGTGTCCTGATGAGATTAGGGAGACAGCTCTCGACCTGCAAAAGCATGTCTTGAAGATCGGATAGCTTGTGATATTATAAGCTAGATACTGCGAGAGCGTCCCCAGCAAGGCAAGAAAGGTACACAAAATAAAAAGAACTCGAGGTAGCTGAAGCTACAAGCTTCTTATAACAACAGTCACGAGTGACCAGGACATGTACATAGAAAAAAGGAACAAAGTGGCTCATCCATGGATTGGATACATCCAAAATCCCAAATTCTCAAAGAACGAGTTGCACTTGGAGTTTCGGATTTGTAAAGACTGCAGATTGGGAACGTTTGGGTCTACCCTACAAGCGGCTCACCAATCGTTCTTCATCTTTCCTGGACCAAGTGTGCGAGAGCTCAAGGAAGGGACAAAAGTTTCAATGAAATTCCTTACCTGACACAGGTCTATCGCAGCAAATGTCTGGTTCATGAGTATAAGAGCAGTATGTACAACAGATTGTAGAGGATTTGAACAAAGTCATGATCGAGGTTATGGGCTAAGATATTTGAAAGGCTTGATATGCAATGACGGCTTGTCAATATTCGTGATCAGCCAGTAGATAACGTCGATAAGCTCGTGCCGATGGCTAACGTGAGAGATGTACAAATGTGTGGATATGTAGTAGGTAGGGTGACCGTGGTTTCATAGGATCACGCGTTCCTCACCTCACGACTCCTTTATAAGTCTTTCACCTTGTGAGATGAAGCCCTTAAGAGAGTAGAAATTCGGAAGTACATATCCAAGAGGATTGTCAACGGTAGTATGAAGAATGGGACTGAGGTTTGTTCATGAGCAGATGATGGTTTGAAGAAAAAAACATGAAGGCATCATTGAGTCAGGATTGTGAAATCTAGTCAGGACTAAGTCCGGCGCTGATGGACACGAGCACAGTAAGAAGGAACACAGCTGCTTACCGTACGAACTGAGAAGAAAGAGTGATTGTTTAGTGGTCAAGTGACTATCATGTGACCCGAACAGAACGTCAATCAAACAAGTTGCAGTGGTAGTCGATGCGGCTGCACCGTAGGCCAAAAGGAGTGGGTAAACAGTTGGATCGCCTGATGGTTTGGGCAATTCATTGAATACGTGAATGAGGGTACGACAAATATATTCGATACCAGATTTTGGCAGGTGAGTATGACTGACCCTTCCAAAGACCAAGGATTCCGAAGAGGTATGTCGGAAGGAAGAAGATAAACTCATGAGCAAGTAGCCAACGAAACCATAGATAATTGGGTGAACCTGAGCTAGCGCCTATCATCAATGGATCATTAGAGATGATGATGTAGACTACACGATCAAATTGAGTTCAAACATTCAGCGCTTTGTAAGAAAATCCAATTTGCGAGCAAATGGTGTATCGCAAAGACGGTAACTGACAATTTAAGAGCTTTTTGAATGCCGAAGGAATTATCGTTGGCGGTAAAACCGGCTGGATATCTTCACAATGTTGACAAAGGACGTAGCCAAACCCAACACATCGAGTCAGTCAAGTCACTCTCCTCTGCGATGTTTCGGTTAGGTGATCTGATGACGTACCAATCACAACTGTAGCTACAGCATGCATGACTAAAAAGCCCATGTATAGCCGGTCCCGTGCAAGTCTACTGGATGACTTGGTACTCATCGCGTAATTGAATGGACGGCTGGTGATGTACTTCCAAGGAGATGCTTTCTGAACGCAATACTCTTATCACTTATAATTCACGGCAATGCAATTCTGATTCAGACTTTTTAACTCTGAGCCGTTTGATATGAAATGAGACGACTAACCCAAGAATAAGATCGACGCGCGCCTGGAATGGCCGCGTTGCCAGGCCTAGCTGACGAGGTACGGTGAGAGTATGTGTGTGGACAACTGACAAACATGACTTACACATACATGTAACAAGCTGTGGGAATTGAGCGCGATGTTGATGGGCCGACTTGTGGTAGCCATCCAACACTATTTAAACTCATCCCAATTGCCACTCCAGCTGTTCTCACATTGATCCTTCCGAGTTTTCAAACTCTGAAGCATGATGAAGCTACCGATGGACGATTTACCTCTCAGCACGGGCTTGGTTTCTTTTAACTCTTGCCCGATGCCATGGTATAGTGCGCTCGCCATCACCCACCTTGTTACTTTAAGGAGTGCATCTTGGACGTTCTGAACCCCAACTTCTTCTATTCATTAATTTGACTTGAGGATGTCGGGATCAGAGGCTTGATCATCTTGGAAGGATCTCTTTACGTTTATCTTTTTACGTTTATCACTCCAGTTGGATTCCCCCACTTGTTTTTCTCGCTCGTTCATCGATCTGCCTCCATTCATGTATTTTGCGTAAAAATATCGTGTCATGCCACCTGAATCCTGATGACTCTTGCCTGTGTTGCCCAATCAAACCACCGCCACCGCTAGGTACTTTTCAGGCTCAAACTTCATGCCTCAGAAAGGTGTATTCGGTGCCTCGAGTTTCTCGAATTTGCGCAGATTCCATTTTGCCTCTGCTTGATCAGAGATGCAATACTACAATCAGGTCCAAAAGCGTTGTTCTGACTTCCAAAGACTTACTTTACAAAGGAAGAACTTGTACGACTTCCAACACTTGAAATCAACGTTCAGCCCCGCGTGAAAAGGCAACAATTTCAAGCAAGACATAGCTACCTACTGAGAACCTGGAAGAAAGATCAACATGAATATTCCTTGTGTACTTTGCTGTTTGATGACCCTAATCCATGGCCAGTGTTGATCAACTTCCTCTCTGCCACTCAGGACAGCAAAAGACCATCTGCTCTCAACTTCTGTTTACCCAAAATGCCTTTGTGGAATTCTCGAGGGTCTGGGGGGTCTGAGGGGTCAGCCAGCTTTCACAAGCTATCAATCCCTTGGGTAATGGCTGGTCTTGAGAGCTGTTCTTGCAGACTCAAAGAGACCATGTGTCTTGCTGGAGAATTTGACTACAGCTCTTTTGGAAATTAACAGTAGAAATTTTGATTGGTATGTTGCACTGGGATTCAATCCAAAGATCTAAAAGCAGTTAATTCCAATCCAAAGTGACATGTCATCCAGGTGCCAATGTTCATTCTTGTGAACAATTGGGTTTAATCCAGTTTTGACCTCTCTGAATTTAACTCCACTATAAGTTTCTTTTTCTGTGCCTCAGGCTTGCAGAGCAGAAAAATCACTATATTTTTGCTGTGTAGCATGCTATAGCAGGTATTGATACATAGGGCAATATATAGCAAAACACTGCAATATTTTGTTGGATAGCAGTAGAAAATTTCAAGAAGGACAAGGTTAAAAGTTTGAAAAAATTGTAAAAAAACACATAGTGAGAAGGTGAATCATTTATTATGAATGTGAGCACACAAAAGTATTCAAATTGCTGCCTCTTCTGGGTACAGGTTTTTGCTCGGCTATAGTGGAGCCACCTCAGTCCTGACTGATTGCAGAGCAATTTTTACTGCTATGGGATTATTCCCCCTTGGATTGCAGAGTGCAGTGACTAATTTATATAATGGTCCTTTAGTGGTACCAAAAATTGCTCCACAACCACAATAAAAAGCAGAGCCGTTGCAGTAATAGAACAGCTGTAAATCACCCAGACAGACAGCGACTTTTGGGCTGGTGGCCTGTGCTGGGTCTCTGATAAAAAAAGCAGCACTAGGAAAGACAGGGTCAGTCCCTGCTTTGGCTTTGCAGAAAAATTGAGGGATGGGTCTCAGCCTGAATTACAGGCATTTCAAGGGGACCAGATTTGGGAAGAATGAGCAGCAGTAACACCCTACTGAATTTCAGAGGTATCTGTAGAGCACAAAGCTACTTACAAGTTAGCCCATACTAAGAGCCTGTTTGTTCAGTGTGGTTCCCTAGAAATTGGTTTCTGGTAGACCTCTTTTCTCCATGGATTATAATTTTTGGAAAGGAAAATTTCTAATCTGGCTTTTGGAGAGAAAGAGATGGAAAGACTTATGAAAAGTGTTTGTCACATGATGATCAAAATTCACTTGATTGGCAGTGATACAGACAACCACCACTGATCATGTCTGACTCATCCAAGTTCAACTCAACAAAATCCTTGACTTTGTGTAGAATGAGTAAACTTCTCAAGCTTGTTATCTAAGCTGGTACAGACTTCCTGGATTCTGTATCTACCACAAGGATCTGATGTTGAGGCTTCAAACTATGTGGAAATGATATACATCAATAACACAGTAAGAAAGAATGAGAAGCCCCGTTTTGATCCTGTCAATCCTGCTTATGAACAGTGATTTGTGTAATTGAGCAGCCTGAAAGCTGTCAGTCCTGCACTACTGAGAAAGAGAGATTATGGAGATAAAATGGAAAGAATTTTTGGAACAAACCTGGGAGCCGTGTTAGTCAATGTTGATAGTTGATGAATGGCTTCTTTGATGTTACTACTGGTGTATTCCCAATCAGACATGGTTCAGGCAGTTGAATAGAGCAGAATAAAGAAGAGGAAAAGGAATAAATCCCACTTAGATGAAGGTATAGTTGGATTGGTTGAGTTTATAGTGGTTGAGTCAATATCAGTACAGTAAATGTTGGTAGAGTCTCTAGATATAGAGAGGATATTACTCTATAGTTTAGTAGTTATGTGGTTTTGATGGTTTAGTAGGGTTCTGCATGGTGGCAGTGGACTTGTTCAAATTTTTCAAATGATGAGAAAGAGGAAGATACAAGTAAATTTGCTCATAGCCAACTCTAAAAATTGACTTAGAATGTGATTTGTATAAACACTAGAGAAGATGTGGGCATGCCCGCACAAGTTCAATTTGCCTTACTACTCACTTTATTGTTTCATGAGCAAAATTTGAAGCTGAATGTTGTCTGGAAAATAGATGAGAGCCAATCCTAAAGACCTACCTAGTACATCTGAAATGCAAACCACAAGCCAGACAGTGTTAAGAAATCCTCCAGGTGGTGGTGTGCAGGACATTGTCAATTGTTTGAAACAATTTCCAGGCAACAGTTGCCATATTGAGCTAGTGGAGTTAATGCATTTTACACAGGCTAATCTGAGCAAAAGTGGAGAAAACCCTAAGCTTGGCTTAGCAAGCTACTGGACTCTCAGGATCAGCTCAGGAGTAAAACATGCTCAGAGAATACACAGTCAAGATTTAAATGGGCTTGGTCCACCAAATTTAAGCAATACATGAGTCTTATAGGCTGAGAACCTTTGCAAAACCAAAAATTTTATCTGAAAGAAATTGGATCTTCTTTGGAGAAATCAGGAAAGATTGGTGCGCTCACCTCTATGTAAGCTCTTCTGTTTCCCCTGTGACTCAGCTTGGCCGTGCCACCTTTGGTGGTATTGAGTTATGTGTGATGGTATTTGAAGGTCTAGGTAGCTTTGTGCTATTAGTCATTATTAATTCAAATGTCAATCAATCCCAGTAAACATTGGTGGTGATCGTTCCCAATGTGTGGTTGATTTCTTTACCAATAATTTATATGTATAGCCTCTGTCACCATCTGACTCTCTTTCCTCATCTATTGAGATAAAATTGAGTTGTCTACTAAACATCACCACTGTAGCTACTTTACTAATATTGTTGTACACTGTAGAACTTCTTCAGATCATTAGCCACAAGTCTTATAGCTCAATTTTTGATTCTTTATGTCTGTCTTTGTTATGGTGTCTTTAGGTTAGTTTGAAAAGGTCTATATACCTTAGAGCTAGGAGAAGAGGGCTCATGTCTAGCACTGACTTATTAGGGACACAGTGTTCTCTTTCATATACAGTGTGAATCTCTGGCTCCTTGTGAAGAGTCTTCCCCTTTTGGAACTCCCAAAAACATGGTAGAAAAGCTTCCATTGTGAGGAAAACTTTGTCTATTGAGATTTGACCAGCTGTATTTGTACACAGCTTGGTGTATGTAGCTCAACTTCAAATTGTGCGCTAGAATCATCAAAAAAATCATATCATCTGTGTCCTCACAAGATAACTTCTCTGGGATGTGATTTTTCAAGGAAGTGAACCAAAGCATGTCTCCCAAAGAAGCAGGAGGTTTCAATCCAATCTTTCACAAAATTCTTTCCAACTAACAGATGGGTGGACAGTCAAGTCTATCTTTCCACTACTGAGATTGCCGCTTCACACCAAAACCACAACTAATTACATAAGTCACTTGTGCCTTGGAAATACTTGTCCTTATAAGATCCAACACACAATTGGACTTTGTTAAGTTTTCACCTGATGGTTCAAATTAGCTCAAGGACTGATGAGCCTTTTAGTTTTTGGGGGATGTTAGATGAACATGTGTGATGAGTGGTGAAAAATAATTCTTTCAAAAAACAACAAGGTATCACACAAACCTTTGAGATGTCCCAGAATAACAAATTAATGGCCTGATTACAATAGAGGTACACAAATATTAAAACCTGTCCAAAAACCCCATGAAAACCCATCTGATTCTAGCCAATCTCCACCAAATTACAAAAGAAAAACATGTAAAAAAACCTAAGATCACACGGGTTTTCATTGGTTTTTCTGATGGTTTTTTGGACGGGTTTGATTGTTTGTACACCCCTAATGGATAGCTTTTGTCAGCCAAACTTTCTCATAGCCCTTTTCATGAGGTATATCAAGTAGATATTTGTTCAAAAGAGGTTCAAAACCATATTGCACTCCTTATAGTGCACAGACTTCATAGAGACACACTATGTGCCCAAGCCAAATTGAACCCGCGGGACCCATCTTGCCCCTATGTTAACCCTCGACACCCAATCATACCCACTTACCTTTGCCTCATTTAGTTTATTCCAAGTAATCAGTTTTGCCCTTGATGATCATATCTGGGCCTTTTATCAGTAGTTTTTCAATCCTTAATTCTTCACTTCATACAACATTGGCATAATTGATATTTTTTTAACAGGGGCAGAGGAAGGATCATATTGAAAGAATCAAACTTGCCCACGGAGACAAGATATTGAAGATGGTGGTACATGAGTCAAGATGTCAAGATCAGAAGACAACAGCTGACACGAAGAGTACAAAAAGGGCTTCTCTTGTAGATCGTATGGATTGCTGAGATGATAAGAGTCAAGTTGTGTTTTGAAAATGGTGGAACAGGGTTTTGATGTAGAAGATATTCGAAATACCATGTTTAAATGATACCAATTCATTGACTCACTACGATGAAAATCCCCAAAAGTTTCCAAGATCAGTCCAATGTGATCAAGTAGATATCATGAACCGAAGATAGACAACCTAAACATGAACGTACTATGTTCCATAAACACTCTTTGAACTCCATTCTCTTTTCCAGCCTTATTGATCTCTTCGATCTCCTCATCAGACAAATCTTCTTCATTCTTCATAACCGCTTCCAAATTTAATTTCATGCGTTCTGCCTTTCCACTGGTGGTCACTACAATAGCGTTATGAGCTTTAGCCCATTTGAGTAAAACTTGACCGGTGGTCAAATTACGTTTTTTAGAAATCCTTTCCAAGATTGGATCTACTTTTCCTCCTGGTTTTTTTACTACCGGAACTTGTGGACCATAAGCCTATAGAATCAAATCAATTCTTATCAGTCTTCACTCAGAAATAGACTACGAGAATAAATGGGTTGATGGATTGTGAATCAAACTGACAGCTAAAGCGATTCCCTCTTCCTTCATGAATTTGAGTAATGGTTCTGCTTCAGTCCAAACATAAGGGTGAAATTCGATTCTGATGATACAAGTTAAAGATGATTCAATCCGAACAGTAAAGTAAGATCGAGATGAATTTTTTTCAAAAAAAAGAAAAAGATGAAGATCAATTCACTCAACTGATTAACCGCAGGTTTCACTTTGGCATTCTTTAGAGTTTCTTTTAAATCACCAATTCTATAATTACTAACACCAATACTTTTAGCTAAACCTTCAGATTGAATTTCTTCCATCATTTTCCAAGCTTCTTGTAAGGTAGGTGCACCAGCTTCGGAAACAAAGATAGGAGCGTGAATAAGATATAAATCTACGTAATCTAGTTTAAGATCGCTCAATTGAACTTTCAAGGTTTCTTTGATTTTGTTCATCGGACTGATGATCTAGAGGAATTCGATACATACCTCTCATCAGTTTCTTCCTTCATTCGGAAAAAAAACTAGGTAAACAAAAACATCGGTGACTAACCTTTGTAGTAATGTACAGTTGATCACGTTTCATCCCACAAACTTCAATAGCTGCACCCGTACTTCTTTCATTTCCATAGACCTTAGCCGTATCAAGATGAGTGTAACCCGAACGTAGAGCAGTTAAAGTTGCTTCACGAAGTTCTGGATTGATTCCATCAGGACCGCTTTTTTCGTACCAAGCCGTACCACTACCATAAGCGATTCTAGGAACCTTTTGACCATCATTGAGTTGAACGAAAGATTCAGAGGTCGACATGGTTTTAAATGTTTTACGAATTTGATGAGAGTTGATCGAAAATAAAAGAAGTGGAAGATTGTTGTTAACGAAGAGGATCCTAAAGTGCGAGTTGGATAGTCGTTTTATATGTGCATACATTTATATTATCAGACAATTATATCCGTCCATCGACATCTGTTTGGATCTTCCAAGAGAAGATCTTATTTAAGATGAATGGTGTATCTTTTTTGTCGATCGTCTGAGAATCTGCAGTATAAAGGCAAACAATCAAACAAGGAATTAAAGTAGACTTCAGATGCAGAGTTGTGACTTAGTTGAGTTTAGAATTAAAGATCAGAAACGTGGACAAGTAATATCCTCAGGATGAAGATCAAGGAGGTTTTCTATAAATCAATGGTATACTATGGGAATCCGGTTAATTTGCGGGCCAGATGCTACTGATATTCACTTGCTGAGCTGCATATATGATCAATTCAACCAATTAATCAAGTTACAAACGTTTTAGTCATCAAGACAGCGGACCGGCCGGCTTAAACTCTACACTTGACTCTTGAACAGCTTGAGCCATGTCCACAAATGATCCTCACAAGCTTGAACTATGCTCACAAATGATCCTCACAAGTCATTCTTACTCTCCTTTTAAGCTTCATTGATGTAAATGATGTCATTGTGACATCATACTCATAGCCTCGACTTATCAGTGAGCTCGATTCCTCATAAGTGGTCAAGATAGTCCAGTTTGAGATAATGCCAAAGATAGCAATTGTGCTCTCAAGTAAGTTAATTGACAAATATCAGTGGGTGATGAAGGATGACCTTTTTGTGAGTAGACAGAGAGAGAGAGAGAGTCGAGACAAGTAAACATATTCAATGGTACTAGAGCCTAGAGATATGATAAGATATGATAGACTGATATGTACTTTTCAAAGCTTAAATTGGATGATGGGGATGAGCTTACAACAACATTTTCACCGGTCCTCATACCCTTGAGCCCGAGTGTATGCCACGGGGCCAATCACAAGCAGTGTGAATCCGACTGAAGCTATTGAAAGCGAAACAAGCAACAGTCTCCAGATCGAAATGGACAACCTCACTTCAGCTATTGAACGTCAAGATTGGTCTAAAGCTCACTCTATCGCACAATCGATATCTTTGGACCCCTGTCACCTATTCAAACATCAAGCTTCAACATATCTAGCTTCTGGTCGAGAGATTCCTTCAGACGTGTTACAACAGCTACTTTCCAAGGATCCAGTATGGACGGCGCAAGCAGTACTGTCTTGCCAGACACCACCGATTGCCAGCACGATTCAGAAGCATCTGAATGAAGTTGGTTTAGAGGCAACAGAATTATGGATGAAGAAGGTCTTCAAAGATGACATACCCTTGCTTGAATGGCTCCGCGATATGGTTGATCAACTCGATGGCGATGACGTAGAACAAAAGCTCAAAGATTTGATTGAAGGATCAAATGAGATGCGCGAAGCGTGTGAAGCTAGATCGCTGGCGTATGAAAGAGCTTGGCGCTGGAAATCATATTCTCAGTTATATGAAGTGGATAAATACTCTTCGCCTGTAGCCCAGACGTCTCGGGAGGCGACTGCAGATGATGTGCCTGAAGTTGCGGAAGATGCATGGGGAGAGTTGGATGTCGATTTCTCGCCAGAACTTCATGTCACTTCGCAATCTGAGCTCGAAGTTCCTTCATTCTCTGAATTTTGCAGTCAAAATCTTCGATACCTCGCCTTAAGCTTTGCTTCTGAGCTTAAACTTCGCCAAGCTCGAATCATCGCCGAGGAATGTCATTTCGATTATATAGATATATTCGATCGAATACCATTGCATGCACAACCTTCCGATCCGGAATATGGCGGTGATTTGATCGAGCTCCTACCACGTAATCATCCCAATCGACAGCTTCCACGACTGAATCCAGATGACGCGATCCGAAATTTTTTCCAAGGTCGTCAAACATACCCCGAATCACATTCCGATGAACAGCTGACACAGTGGTATCATACACGAGTCGATGCTATCGAAAAGTCTACAGGGCACATTGACGCAGCTATTGAATTTGTTCAGCATGGTGCTTCTTTGGGTGTTCCTAACCTTGAAAGCATGGCGGAAGATTTGAGTCTATTTAGCAAGTTGCTTTATGAGGCACCAGATCATACATATCATCAATGGAATCTGGACAAATGGCGTAGCAAGTCATTAAATGAAGTTGTCGAGGCGTACTTGCACGGGACAAGCCCGCAAAATCTAGTGAGAGATATACACCGACTCGTTTTGCCATATCTAGGTGTCATGGAAAGTCGAATCGCTCGCACCTCAGCATCTGATTCCGAGACGACCATTCCCGACGCGATCCGGTTCTGGGCGCTGGGCCGAGCTGATGACTTGCCCATACTAGTCGCCCTCATTGAGTCAAGTTCACCGACTCGCAAACTTCCAGAGCGATTCATCAAAGACAACGAAGAATTAGCCCGTGTCGCAATAGCATGTTTATATACAAGCTCTAAGCTGGATCAATGGAGTCTGATGAACAAAGTCTTTGAGTGTATGCCAGCTTTTCCTGATGCTGAACCAATGCCCGAAAGCTTTCAGCCCTCGGAATATTTGCAGGAACTTTTTAATACCTTGGAAGTTTCCAAAAATCACAACGATCTTACTCACCAACTTTACGCAGCTTTGACAAAAGCGTCAGCTGGAACTCTCTCGGCCATCTTAGATAGCTTGGATAATCACCTGACGACCGCTGAAGTACTTGCCCGATGGAACGTACCGGTCAAGTTGAAAGATTTGATTGTCAAGTTCCAAGGCAAGTGTGTCGAACAAGAGAAGTTAGCAACTAGGATGGCTCGTCAAGAAGGGGGCCTTGAGATGGAGAGCGAAGAAGAGTGGGAAGTCTTGTTGGAAGGTATGATAGAGCTTTCTAAGCCGGGCCGAGTGTTTGATGCATTAGACGAAGTTCACATCATAAGATTGTTTTTTTCGGGCCTCTTGACATCTGGAAGTCAGTATTTACCGTCCATGTGTTTAAGCGTGATACAGTGCGGAAACCTGACAGAAGTTTCTTGTGACAGAGTTCAAATTAGCCAAAGCCTTGTTCTCCTCTTCAAGTAGTGGAAATTTACTGACAGCCCAGGTAAAAGAAGACTTGGTAATATCTGCGTCGCGCGAGTATTATGATAATGCTGAGTCGGGGAACCAGAATGTCGGTGAGATGAAACTCGCCATGGAATGGTGCGAATATCCCTTCAATTCTTTGTGACATCATCCGGCTGATGAATCTACTTTCATTAGTCTCGCTGCTGCAGAGCCGACGTCCCGGATTCGAGCCGAGCGCGACTTTATTGAAGCCACCAGCCGGCTCACGTCCTTCAAGCTGGCCTCTCAGCCTGGCGTTTTGATGACACCAATACAAATTCGCCTGAAAGCAAACAAACTAGATCTGATAGATCAGCTGCTTTCAACTAACGAAGATGCATACAAACATCAAGACATGATTTTAGAACTTGTAAAGAAGCTCGGATTCCGCGACGACACCTTGCCTCAGATCAAAGCGCTTGCGTCTATCGTTGACTCCGCTACATCGAAGGGGGATTTCAACACTGCCAATGAAACCTGCCATCGCATGGTCAGCACGTTGGAAACCATGAAAAAACGCCCTCGAAAACTAGAACCGATGGAAAAGGTGAAAAGTGCATCGGACGTTGTTTGGAATACATGTAGTAGATTGGGCACATCTACCGACATAAGCCTTCAGGGTCTTGATGCTGAGAAGAGATCAACAGTCTTGGGACATGCAATCATCCTATGCCCTGCTGATCAGATCTCAGGTTTGCTCGCCAAGTGGCGTGAACTCGAGGCAGAAGACCTGATCAGTAAGGAAGTCACTGTCACTGAGCGACCACCACTCATTTCCGCTGGGTCATGGCAACTCGGTAACAACATCAGTAAGACGCATAGCCGGCCAGAATCGAGAATGAGCTCAGCTGTCAATCTCGCCAATTCAGCTTCAAGTTTGACCGGGGATCTTGCGATTCGAGCAGCCAGCAAGACATTGGGCAAAGCAGCTGCCCTGTTCCCATTCAAGTCACGAAATTCGCCTATCCTATCTTCGGGAGACTCGATACCCCCTTCAACATCTGGCCACGCTGAACCCCAATCAGAATCGGTACGAGCATCCAGTGATCATACAAGGAGCTCTACTCCCTCCCAAGATCGCTCTATCCTTTCACAGCCATTAGCAAATCTAGTGGGAGAAGATGGTCTTGCAGTTGGCGCTGATCGAATCACAACAGCATTAAGTAACAAGTTTACAAGTGGGGTTGGTTGGTTAATAGGAGCAAATGACGAACTCTGAGCCTCGTGATTGTATTTGTCAGCAAGCAGATCACACCTTATCCCAAAGTAATGTGTAGTTTTGAAGAAAGGCATTTATGAGACCAAATCTGTTCAATATCATATTTTTTTTCGCAATTTCTTGTGCAAGAAGGTTCGGCTACCAAAATGTATTTTTACTGCAATTCCTGTTAAGACTCGGTTTTTGAATTTGGATGCTACTACATATTTGCACAGGTTGGCTTCAATTATTGACCTCAACATAAGTATCATCGTGATGATAGATATACAACCCATAGGTCATTGCCTGTTCATGCTCGATGAGTCATTCTCTCCCCAAGTTCTTTTTGGGGCACAGACGTCTTGAAATTGCCTTTCTCCTAGTCACTCCAAAAGACTGGCGGATTGCCTCACTACCTACTTCACTAGCTAATCCTTGTCCCTGAGATTATACCTCAACTTGACTCTATTGAAACTCTCAATGAAATCCATATTGAGTCTTGGGTTGCCTTGCGGTGGTCATCAGATAAGATCCTGACTATGAGGCAGGAACCTGCATATAGCATCAAGGGTGTAGTATCTTTAGCATTATGAGCTTCATCTGAATGGTACTTCATCATCCACACTGAGGCAATTACCAACATTGCGCTCAAAAACTGAGAGTGAGGCCAAGTCTGATGAGGTCAAAGCACAGGTCAACCCATGATCATCCATATGTGTCTGCTTCTCTTGTTGCCAATCTTTAGCGCCCATGACTGTGGGAATCGGCGGTAGATTACTCAAATCCCGCTAACTAATCCTAAACTTGACGCCGCTGGCTGCGGGTGCTCTAAGAGCATCCACAGCCGTTACAGTAAATTTACTGTAATGGTACGGTATGTACTGGTGCAGTACGGTAACCGTACGTACTGAAACGAGGAAATCCACACTCGTTTCAGTAAAATGCTTTCTGTACAGTACGTACTGCACAGAAAACGGAGTTTGCCCCAATCGTGTCATCTGTATATCCCACTGTACTCCGAGAACTTCCGGAAACTTTGGATTACAAAATCCACCTTCCATCCACAAACTAGAACTTAAACTCAATTTTCACTTCAAACCTTCCTTTAAACACAATCTATCCTTCAATCATGCATAGTGAAGAGGATCCAACATACAATATGCAAGTACAGGACCTCCTTTCAAACAACGTCCTCATTGATCACATCATGCAAATTCATCATTTGAAAGCGGAAGATGATGATATTGAGGCATTCCTGCTCCTGGAATTGAGTGAAGAACAGATGACTGCGGTACAAAAACAAAAGAAAAAACACATCACATGTGACGGAAAAGCCGCACATGAGCGTCTTTGTCAAAATTACTTCAATGAAAATCCACGCTGGGATAACAAGGTGTTTCAAAGGAGGTTCAGAATGAGCAGGGAGTTGTTTTTGGATATCTGTGCTTGACTTGAAGCCCATGACATCTTTTGGGTTCAAAGATATGTATGTGTAGTTCCTTGTTGGTATGATCTCCACTGGATTGTGTATTTATGAAGTGTCTCTGTGCTGTGTAGGACTGCTGCCTTCAGCTGGGTCTATCAACTTCACAAAAAGCAACTTGTGCTATTTGTCAGCTGGCGTATGGAGTTTCAGCCAATCTTATTGACAAATTTGTTGCCATTGGAGAATCTACTGTGATTTTATGTTTGAAAAAAATTGTTCAAGGAATAGTTGAGATCAAGCTCAATGGCACATTATATCTCGACCATGTAGACTTTGGGCTCTACATGATATACGTAAGTCTACATGGTTGAGATATAATGTGCCATTGAGCTTGATCTCAACTATTCCTTGAACAAATTTCTTCAAGCATAAAATTGCCACAGTTTCTCCAATGGCAACAAATTTGTCAATAAGATTGGCTGAAACTCCATACGCCAGCTGACAAATAGCACAAGTCACTTTTTGTAAAGTTGACAGACCCAGCTGAAGGCAGCAGTCCTACACAGCACAGAGACACTTCATAAATACGCAATCCAGCGGAGATCATACCAACAAGGAACTACACATACATATCTTTGAACCCAAAAGATGTCATGGGCTTCAAGTCAAGCACAGATATCCAAAAACAATTCCCTGCTCATTCTGAACCTCCTTTGAAACACCTCGTTATCCCAGCGTGGAGTTTCATTGAAGTAATTTTGACAAAGACGCTCATGTGCGGCTTTTCCGTCACATGTGATGTGTTTTTTCTTTTGTTTTTGTACCCCAGTCATCTGTTCTTCACTCAATTCCAGGAGCAGGAATGCCTTGATATCATCATCTTCCGCTTCGAAATGATGAATTTGCATGATGTGATCAATGAGGACGTTGTTTGAAAGGAGGTCCTGTACTTGCATATTGTACGTTGGATCCTCTTCACTATTCATGATTGAAAGATAGATTGAGTTTAAAGGAAGGTTTGAAGTGAAAATTGAGTTTAAGTTTCAGTTTGTGGATGGAAGGTGGATTTTGTAATCCAAAGTTTCCGGAAGTTCTCGGAGTACAGTGGGATATACAGATGACACGATTGGGGCAAACTCCGTTTTCTGTGCAGTACGTACTGTTCAGAAAGCATTTTACTGAATTTCCTTGTTTCAGTACGTACCGTTACCGTACTGCACCAGTACGTACTGTACCGTTACAGTGAATTTACTGTAACGGCTGTGGATGGTCTTACCAAAACGACTGTGGATGCTCTAAGTGCTGAAATTTGTGAATATTCGCCCCTCTGTGCAAACCGCGGGCCGCCTGCAATGCGGGAGGGACGACCCAATGCGTCGTTCCCACGACGCTCTGCGTGGAATGTCACACGGTCCCAAACGTACAAATAGTCCGCATTGAGCAACGCACCACTGTCTGTACAATCTGAATCTCCCACATTAGAAATCCCAATAATTTTTGTATTTTCTCTCCTCATCGTCGTATTCCTCATCGTCGCATTCCTCAACATCGTATTCTCATCAAATTTGATATCATTGAAACAAACGATCGTTGAACTGTAGCGAAATGCTTATCAAGAACCTCATGGAAGAGGTGTCTGCCTTGGATCCTAACATATTGGCTACGTTAACCGTATCCCAGCTCACCAGCTTTGCGGCACTATCCGCTGATTTTATGCAAAGGACAGGTGAATTCTTTGCAACCACTCCTGTTGCGTGCCCCATCGAGTTCCTGTCTCAAAGTCTCGATCCCTTGCAGCCACAGACAACTTGGGCTAAGTTATGGACCGTCACATATAGACATATACCATCATTCATGTACAACACTGCTTCACAGTTTTGCAACAACGGAATACCTTCAGGCAATTGTGCAAAGAATGCCCTAATCATTACTGAACACACGTTTCAACCACCAACAAAGCAATGTGTTGATTGTGAGCAAAAGACCATGAAACGCAGAAAGATTAATGGATACCTACTTGACATTGGTGGCATTAAAACATTGCAGTGGATTCCTTGCTATTGTCGCAGTGAGTGCATCTTAAACATAGTGATTAGTAGATCAGCTGGAAAGCTCACGTCACGCTGGTGGTCAGGGTGTAAAATAACCTACACACCTTGTTATTTACAACGAAACGCCATTCGAGAATACTACACAAACGAAGAAGGTCAGCCAACCAAATATTTCCAGGTTACACAACATTACTTTATAAGTCACCAATTGGTGGATCATTTCAATCACTTACAAAACCTTGGAATGTAATTAATGATTCATTTTGAGAATGGAATAAACTGAACCGTACTGATGAATGATGTCAATACGCTCACACTTAGAGTTTCTGTCTCAAACTTGACCCTCTCGTATAATCAAACACATGCCACGCCGATGTCAACCTACAATAATGATTTCCAAAACCCCCGATAAAATCACAGACTAAGTCCTTATGTGTGCTCTTTAGCTCTTGATATACATAGACTATTGCGGGCTACCAATGAACGTGGAATCCGCCTGACGAGCGATGCCACTGGCTGTGACGACCGGAGATACTTTAATGTGATGCAAAAACACAAGGAATGGCTGAAACATGAAGGAACAAAGTATTCTTCTCATGTTTGCTCCATATGCCCTGAAGTTGACCTAGATAATTCCACAAGTACGTGTCACCTTTTCTCATAAACAGTCTGCAACGAATAATTCCCTAAGCGTTGCTGTACAGTTATGCGCGCAATGGTTACAGACGGTATCACAGTTGGCCATTGGCGATGCAGCGCTTCTGTAGCTCAACTGCAATCCCTCAATCCAACTACAACAGCTACTTTCTGTGAGAATGACCTTGATAAGGTCACTCACAGGTTTTGCCCAGAGCATTATCTACAATTACACAACCTTTGCCATGCTCAGCCATGTACCCGACCAGTCGTTGAGGGTTCCAAAACCTGTTTGGACAAAAAACACCAAGCAGCTTACCAAGATTTCAAAGACAAAACGAGATCTTTTTTTGGCCTACCCAAACGATTCAATAGCCCAAACACCCACATTCAATCCGATCCAAGTGATTTGATTTCGCCTGAAACAGGAGAAGTGGCACTGACCGCAGAAGACTTGATGTATGCTGACGTCGATGATTGGAAACATGAGGCCGGCCGTGATGGGGGTGAAGGAGAAGCCGGTAAAAAGGTTGTAATATCACGAAGCCGCACTCACAACGAGCAACTGATGGTGGCACCATGCGGGATTGTTGTGGCTAGGAAGACTTTCTTTAAGTCTGAATCTTTACCACAGGTCAAAGTAAGCTTCATTTCGAAATAAGCTTCTTTTCAAAAAGTATATCTATATACTTAAACATCGCATTAATCCCCCACTCAAATCAGGAGTTTATTAAAGAGACATTTCCAAATGAGATGCCTCAAGTCATCTACTATGACAACGCCTGCAACCTCTACGCACACATACGCACAAACAACACAGATCTAGAAACCTTTCGCAATACCTTATTGCCAGTCGATGCATTTCACATGAAGACCCACAAAGAATCTCATAAAACATGCCGTCAGAACAATGATCCCAACTTGTTCCCTGAGCTGAAGACACCAAGCGGCGCTTGGAAATTCAATGCATCCATAGCTGAAATAGTGAATGTGTGGTTTGGCCGATTTGACTCTATGTGTCGTGGAATGCACCCAGTGAAGTATAATTTTTTTCTAGACGAAATGATATGCTTACACAACTCTCGACTTTGTGAAAAACTATCACAACACCCAAATGTTGAATTCCTTGGGAGTGTTGATTACCAGTCTAAAGAATTGTAGTGTTGTATCTCATTGGTTTCCTCATTTATATCATCTTTATCTTTCAAACTCTTTAATTCTTCTTAATCACATTATATTCCATTTTTCAAATATCCTCAATTCTCAACCAATTCATATACCAATTTTTATAGTTGCAGGGGTCAGTTGATTTGGTATATTGTATATTATGAGTCGCACATGAAAGGTAGAACAGTGAGTTTTATTGTGAGAAGTGAAGTAAGAGATATGATTGGCAAAGTTAAAAGACACCAAAGTGTGATTTGTAGACGACATTGTTATTATTTACACTATAAAGGAACAAGTAAAAGCGTTCAGGACAAAACATTATTAATTAACCTAAAGGAGAACAACGCAGAGATAAGATTGTGAAAACATGAATGTGATAAACAAGACATCAGGAAGTTTTCAGTCATATTCGAGAGGACAAAAAGGGAGCATGAGGAACAAGATAACTAAACATGATCCCCATCAAGGGGATCATGTTGATCGACTAGGATATTTAGCGCAAAAAGAGAGATTTGGTAATGAAAATATGAAAATGAGAACAACAAGGCTAATTCAATCCGATTGTCGGGCTCGCTTCTTGGGCCTGGTGTCACATTGTTCCCAAAGTTTATCAAAATAATCCTTCCCTTGTTCAACTGTGTGATCACCGTGTTTTGCTACATACTCAGTCAATTGAGGCATCTTGATCTTGAGAAGCCAGGTCCAATAGGTGGAGACAGTGGTGGAGGCAAAGGTATGTGTGTGTTTGAATTGTTCTTCCCATGCGGCTTTGATAGACACTTTTTTCACTAATGATCGCTCCAAAAACTTTAACATGGCTCGCATAGTGACCCCACGAGGCCAGTTATTGCCATTCTGCCGACCTCCACTGGACGACGAGTTTCCTGGTAAAGATTTGTATAGTGCGGGTCCAGGTTCATCGGGAACTGTGTCATTGTTCAGGCCACAAAATGTGATACTTTCATCATCTGAATCAGGAATATGCACTGGGGTAGAGTAACCCGAGGACAAGATTTGGGATTTATGAGGCGTGATCGAGGACGTGTTCAAGGATGTGTTCGAGGGTGTCATCGACGGTAAAATTAAGGCGCGAATGTCCATAGCCGCCTTCTGTGACATAGGGGCAACGGAGGCAAGATGGTGATCAACGTCCTCACAGAGTGTTGCTTTGATGTTGGGGAAAATCACAAGGATCTTCTTGCAGTCTTTGGGGTATAGCTCGATTGTGTTTAGTTTGATGTGGACCTGACACAAAATTTATATTCAGTTGAAGGCGAATGAGTCATTGCAAACTAAGAAGAACATACCCAGTTAAGTTCTTCATGGTTCCAGACTCGTAAGCCACCCTTCCAATTTGACCCAAGCTTATTCTCAATCAATTCTAACAACTCTTCAGATTGATCGAGAGAGAACAAAGGCCACTTATTAGCCTGCACACGCCAAGATTTGTAACCAAACGGGTCATCCTACATGATATCATTGGGGATTTGGGATTCAAAATGAGATTAGTCGGGTCAATAGTCGTTACATTAAATATCTACCTACCTTGCCTCCAGACCACACGACCAGTGTAACTAGCTTTTTGGCTAGGGCTATCTCATTGTTTTGAACACGTTCTTCGGCTTGCTTTTTAATTGATATGCTACGAAACTTGGCTAGTTTGCTAGCGCTGAGTCAACGAGTGAAGGAGCGACCGGCCTGGGTACTTGGAGCGCCAGAGATTTCCACACCTGAGGATGTTGATAGCTCTGTGGTTGTAGTTGTTGTAAGCTGTGATACCATGGTTGTTTCCTTTGCCTTACGCTTCTTAACCTCCTGTTGCTGATGTGGACCACAGCCACCCGAGAGATTGTTCAACTTGTTGCAACACTGAATCATTGCGGTTTCAGAAATTCATAGAAGATTCATAGCAAAAACGTCAGCCCGAGGAATCTTGGGAATTGATCTGGTAGGTTGTACCTTACCTCAAAACACGCCTTGATGGTACAACCACGGTTCATACGAGTACTGTGAAGTGGAGCAAACTGGCCATTGTGGCCTCGGCACTGCAACTCCTCATTGCTGGAGGCTACAGGTGTATTGGCAGGTGGGGTAAGTGTCATTGGTAGGAATGAGGCAAGAAGCAGTTGCGGGTCCATGGGTGCTGGTGAGCTGGAGTATGAAGAGGAATTATGGTATTCAAAATGTTTGTTATGTGCGATGAGGTCTTCACAGTAGTTGGCTTTGATATATTGTAGATAAAATGTGTTGTCAAATTCACACTAATTATGACTGAGTAAGCATATGGACATTGCACGCACGGCTGCATGAAGGGAGAAATGTCACTGACTCTGGTACCAATGAGATGTGACCGGTTGGGCTCCTTTGGGAACCAATAGAGTGTGCTGTGTGGTGTGATTCCCCGGCATTTTTTTGAAAAGCAGCGGACTCCTGTCTCCTTTCCGCGAGTGGGGGGATAAGGAAGCGGCTGATTTGGTTTCAAAGCTATCAATCGAATGGTTTTATGGATGGTTTTACGGTTGGCCATGGGTATTTTTATTTGTCTTAGTGAAATATTAATACTATGTTTGGGGATATTTGTTCTTTGATAGCAAAGCTAAAGCGCACTTAGCTTAAATAGTCACAGCAAGAGGCAAGGTGCTCTCAATAGTCAAAGCACGGTCTAATTTGCTTGATATAATAATCCTCACTGGGACAGAACTTGTTGGTTGTTATCCACTGATTGTCTCTTGATTGTGTGAGGACTTATGCTCTTTGGTCCATGTAGGTGCAATCGTCACCTGCAAGGTCTGTGTCTGATCTACCTTTCAATGTGATTAGGCTAGTGCCAATTTTCTTATCTTACAAGGACCTATCTTCACACGGATTACTTGCTCCAAATCAGGATGTGGCCAGTCTGTCATCTTTGCACGTCTCTATTGGGATTTGACAACTGACTGTTTTGGTAAGAACGAGGTGAGCTGCGGTTCCTGCGTTTCACCTAAAAAGAATTGCGGGCCGCCTGCATGCAGGCGGCCCGCGGTTTGCACAACCCTGCTGATGCTCACTGAAATTTGACTTGAGGGGTGGTTTTTACGAATTTACATTTGCTCAATATACTACATCAACACATTACTAATCATCACTCAATGCCACCTAAGAAAAGGTCTATCAATTCATCTTCTATCACTGGATACGGTCAAAAGGCTTCAAAGCGAACACTTTTGGCACTTAAAGATTCATCGGGTCGATTGGCAACAGCCGAACATCAATTAGAATCAAATGTCAATCATCTCTCAACCAGACCGAATCCTTCAAAGTCTCTTACCATCCCTCGACTTACGACTTTATGCCTACTAACTGTTGCACAGTCTTTCCAAAAATTATTTTTAGATGAAAAAACTGGCCAAGAAACAAAAGAATGTGATGCCAATATTCAGCTGATCAGAAAGTTACCGATTCACTTACTACAACGCTTATTCCATCTCGTCACTCAGCCCTCTGTGCCTTCCTTCGTACCCAAAAACATTATCAATCTTTTCTTTGGGCCGAATATAACTGAATTTATCTGCAACGCTGTAAAAATCCCAAGAGAGTTTGTTACTGAACTTCGAAAATGTATACATTTGACTAAAATCAACCTTTCAAAGCAAACTGATCTAGATGGAAAATCATTGGCGAAGTCTCTAGGAGAGCTCACAAATCTTCAATATCTTAACTTGTCAGGTTGTGTAAAGCTAGGAGACGAAGTAGTAATAGCCGTTGCCAAAAGATCAGAAGATCGATTGCACTACATCAATCTCAATTTAACAGCTGTCACCATAGATGGTCTTTCTGTTCTACTTGGCCATTGTCCTAATTTGGAGACCTTGAAATTATCAAGTGTGAACGGATTGGTGGGCTATTGTACCATTCACTATATCTTACAGCTCACAAGCTGAGAAATCGTAAAAATTTCCATCAATTTTCATAGAAAGACAAAGAAATTTTCAAACTTATCGATAGAGCCACCAAACTTGCAAGCGAAAGACGGCATATTCCTTGTTCAAGATTAAAGAACCTTAAATTGAAATCTACTTTGGTATCAGATACTGGCTTGGGTCGATTCTTGAATCTTTGCGCTCCTACTCTCGAACGACTTGATATCTCTTTTACCAAAGTTGAAGGACTAGATGTACTTCGAATGGCTTTATTTCGTATAGGCAGTTCTTTGGGAACTTCATCTATACCTTCTCTCATCTCGAGCCCATGCAAACTGACCAAATTAGTCATCTCGGGACTTTCAATCTTATCCTATCCTCACTCCAAAGGACGTTTATCATTAGCTCGAGATAGTTTAGTAGATTTTTTTGATACTTTTTCATCACAACCAAAACAAATGAGGAATCGGTTTCATACACTTAAGATGGGATTTATGGGTAATCCACCACCTTCTAATGAATTTATTGCTCAAGATAATCTTTATTTTTTGGATTCAACTAGATTGAATAAATTAATTCCATCTTTTCTTAAACTTAAAGGGTTGAGGAACATCAACCTGCGCGGAAACGTTTATCTTGCGAAAAACTCTATGTATCCTAATAATGAAGATCAGTTGGCACGGTTCATACGGTTGATTGGGAGAAGATGTATCGAGTTAGACTTGAGTGATATACCACGTCTTGGGGATCACACTTTGAATTTGGGTTTGAACCCTTTGTCTGATGATTTGACATCTATTGAAGAACTTGATGATGAAGATCAGATTCAAGATCATTTATCTGGATCACCTTGTCTTACTACTCTGATACTAAACAAGACAGATATATCAGATGAATCGCGATCAGCTATCTCTACCTGTAGAGCCCTAGAAAGTCTGTTTTTACAGGATACCAAGATCACAAGTGAATCCATTTATCTTCTCTCCAATCTAAACCTTACTCACTTTCTTACGATTCTTTTGTTCAATTCGTAGGTGAAGGTCTTGAATTCATTGTTCAAAATTGTCCCAATTTATGTGTTTTGGATTTGACTTCTTGTCGAGGTGTACCTCGTGCTCGTCGACGTGATTTTTTTTCAAAGTGAGTTGTATACAGAAACAAACTGTTTCGAGTATTTTGACCTTTTTCAATGATTCCTTTTTCGGATTTGATAATAGATGAAACCTAGTTTTATTGAATTGATTACTAGACATTGAAAAATTTGAATGTATCTCTACCGCATTTAAATGGCACAGAAAAATTGAAAGATAGTATGATTGTTTATTTTCTTGATGGATATTCTCTGCATTCGTATGAAATTATTTCATTTTATATTGGATTCACAAAGCTATGCAACACAAACTTGAAAATGGTTTTATTTGTTTAATGGATTGTCGCAGCTTTTAAATCTCAGATTCAATTGAATTGGTTAAAAAGATTTGAATGGATTTCAAGCCTGGGCCTATCATTTGACACTGAATAGATACCATGGTCCATGGACTAAGATCATAAACATGACCAGTGTTATGTTGTTAAAACATCTTCAATGTTCAATGGTGTGAAGGAATTCCTTCAAAATCTGACCAAATTTCTGGATGGTGATATTATGACATACTTGACATCATTGAAGGGAAAAGATTCATGACTAAGACAATTTGTTACCTAAGAACATTTTCATCAATCTTCCCAGATTTTGAACTCTCTTGTTTTTATAATGTACACATAGGTCATGAAGCCAAAAAAATCCCGCCTGTAGATTCCATCTTTTTGCTTTTTGCAGTAGACCTTAAGCAATAGGGCCGTTCAAGTTGAAAAAATGCCTAAAATGCAACTGGCCTCACAACAAAATTCTGCATTGAATCTTCAAATTTCAAAACAACTGCTTGGAAGCCTCATTTGTTATGATGATCATGTTGGGAATATTGTTATGGATATGTTTTCTGTTCTCCTGGTTGCTTAGTTACAATGCAAACATGTCTTTGGCTATGTCACATTTAGTTTTTATTCTTCATTGACTATTTCATATTATCATCATGTGTGTTGTCTTATTTTTCTATTTTTCTCTTAACTCTCTCTTCTGATATTAGTTCAACTATATATACCTGTGGTGTTTTGCACTGAGATTCAAAAACCATCTGTTTTTGTCTCTTTACATCTATAAGCCTATCTTTGACAAGCTTATTGATCTGCGCATTACTCACAAGCCCCACCTGAAGAACAGTCTGGGTCCTATTCCTCCCCACTCATGCAGAATGACAAAATTGAATGAGAGGTTTACCATTGTTAATCCACATTAAAGAGGCTTCAATTGTTGATTATCCCCTTACTGAGACCAACAGCTAGATGCTCAAGCTTGAATTGTGGAAGATATTGTCAAACCAAAATTGACTAAATCCCCCATTGAGCGTACCAAGCTGTACCAGCTCACTCAAACAAGGGACCTATGCCCAATGTCAATTTTCAAGTGTGAGATGTGTTGGGGCTTTTTGCCAAAAGATGCTCTCATTATAAAACATTTTTGTACAATTTTGACTTTCCCAAAGATGGAAAATATGGGCTTTGATGTTCTCTATCACCTCTCACTCTTCATTGCTCAATAGCTTCAGTGGCTTTGAAGACACATGTGAAATTCTACAGGGCTCAAACTTGAATCTTGCAGTCATTTGGCTCTCTGTGTTTATGAGATGTCAGTTTGGGTGGACATTCAAAACAACAACAATTCTCTGTATCTCCACAACCATTTGAGCTATTCAAAAGCGGTGGGTAGGATGTGGTAGAGGAGATGATCAAGGCACATATTGTCTACTTTTGCATCATGGCAAGTTAAAATTGCACAAAGATGTTTCAGAATGACAGCATTTTGTGGCAAAAAGCCCCAATGCATCTCACACTTGAAAATTAGTGTTGGGCATAAGTCCCTTTTTTGATTGAGCTGGTACAGATTGGTACACTCAATGGGGGACTTGGTTAAGTGTGTGTCACACTGAAACTTGAATAAGTCTAACTTAGCACAAGTCCCAATTCTTGCAGGGCAATTTTGAACTTGCAATCTCAGTGCCCTGGAGAGGGACTTGCAACTTATTAGCTAGTTTTGGTGAGCAAGCAGGGGCCAAAAGAGCCCTGCTCCTCTGCAGTCTCACATTTTTGTATTGCTTTGAGTGTTTTTGGAGCTGTTAGGTTTTCAAACACTATGTAATATGTCCAGCACTGGTAAGACCCCTCTGGCTGTGTCAGGGGAAAGGTAGCTGGTGGCTCTTTCATCTAGGTTACATGTGTTGTAAGAGAAGAAAGTGAAGAAGGGTGGTGAAGTAGGGGGTGGGATGCAGTATTATTCAATTGGTGTGGTCTGTTTGGACAGGATCCACAGTCTTACCTCCTCTGTAGTTGGCACACTACACCTTGTGAGGAGAGGGAAATTTTCAAGTCCAACAAATTAACCACTTTGATTTTTAAATGAAGTTCATTCAGCCATTCTCAGTCTTCTTGTAAGCAAAATAGGAAAAGTCATGTCAAATTTTCAATTCAAAACCAAAGTTGCTGCCTGCCACCAAGTTTCAACTTCAAAAACTTCTGGTATTTGTTGAGAAATCTCAGAGGTATTTACATAAAATCTGGATAGACACATTTGAAGGGAATCACAAGAAGCTTCAGTTGGAATGGGTATGGATGTTGATTGAGAACAAGTGGGAGGTTTTGAGGTTTTAAAAAACCTTCCAGCCAAACTCAAATCCGGAACCCCCTGTTGGCCCACCAAGACCAATGTTTAAGTTCTAAGTCCCTCTACAGACACCCAAGCTCGCGAGGAATAAGAGTCTGAGTGTGAGACTTTGCAAAGTTAGTGAACAAGTAGTTGGAACGTGGTTCAGGAGTATATTTAATTCCCGTCCACTATGGAAGGGATTACAGGGAGGCCCGAGGGAGAATCTCAGCCCCGCCCGATCCCGACAGAGTTGATGGTTTAAGAAATCCGACTTCACTTCATAATCAGTCATCACCCTCACACCTCCAAGAAGTCGAACAAACATCGAACATCAGACATCTTCATTAACTTAACTTTATCAATCGATCGTTTCCTAATCAAATAGCTTGAAACTAATTCCTGAGGATCCTTTCCGAAAACCGATTGGCTTCGAGACGATCCCATTTGGTTTGTCGCGATTTCACTTCGACCTGCCCCCTTTGTCGTGCCAGGCTCTTGTCTCTTCCACCAATAAGTAAGTAGCAATTCGCCTGTTAATGATAACGCTTTACCATTTCTCATCTCGTATTCTTTTGTTTTCTCTACTGGACTGGTTACCGCAGACATCTTCCGCGCGCGTTTTACAAATCCTACCGCCATGACTCCACCAACGATTTTTCTAGCACCGTTGATCATCTCATCAATCTTCATCACTTCTTCACTATCACAAAACACAACTCGTAATATAATTTTTCCTAATGTCACCTCAACCACTCCAAGCACCGCTACGAACCAGACAAACACTAGTAGCGGTCCAAATTCATCGCCTACTAATGCACCCACAACAAACGCTACAGTCAATGGCACTGTCCCCAACACACACTCAAACGTCACTACTTCCACGATTCCTTTACAAAAGATACCTGATTCGACTGGTATAGTCAACGTACCCGTTCCAGTCATGAGTGGAGAACGAGCCAACGGACGCTTCGGGCCTGACGACGGTTATATCGCTGCTGTCGGACAACTCATCGTTCCTGTTTCCCTCAGCATTGGAGTCATGCTATTCACAGTCTACATGGTTGGAATCGGCCTTTAAACTCTTTAAAGATCATCTTGCATCTCCATTGGTTTTTTTTCACACTTCCATGACAACTCTTGTCTCTATCTTTATCGTCTACGGCAAATCATGTTATAATTATCATTCTTTGATCCGCCTTGGAAAGCTTGTTGTGTACGCCTCTCCCCTAACGCACTCTTTTTTTATCATCTTTGTCATTAGTTTGCTATCTTGGAGTGAAGATTTATCCGCATACTATCTCAATTTCAAATTCTTTGCGATTTTGAGATGTACATCTTTCTAACTTTGCAATTCCCTTTTTCAATTGTTATTTACTTATTTCTGCTCCCTTGGCACACATTAATTCGTCACATCTTGCTTTGCGTTTCTAATGGACTACAACAATACAAACCACATATGTTTTTGCTCTTCAATATAAAAACTTTTTCAAGTGGCTCCTAATTCTCATTTTTGTTTTCTTTTATGACCTCTCAAGAATGATTTTGTTGATATCATCATGAGTCTGTATGCCAGATGTTTGGTATCTCAAGTTGTAAGCCTTAGGACATTGTGAGATTCCTTTCCTCTAACCTCTTGAGAGCATCTCCAATGCTGCTGAATCTGAAAAGACGTACAGAACAGTATGTTCCTTGTCTGGAGAGCTGTATCATTTTTCGGAAACGGTGCCATCCAACGCACAGATTCAGAGTATGAGTTATGTGAACACACCCTGTTGCGGTCATATTAAAATATCAATGGTCAGTCTGTACTTCTCTTGATAGAACATCAACTCCTCGGTGCGGAGAAAACAGAGCAATTGAATACTCACAAACCAAATTTTGCCTGCATTGTCAGAGATGAGATTATTGGCCGGTAATCTGTTTGCACAATAAAATTTGACATCAGATCTGGGGAAATTGTGAGGAAGGTGATGAAGTTTAATATCATCATACATCGTCTGAGCTGCTTTACCCATTGGGAAAAAAACCAAAGCTGCAAATTTGTAACAATTAAAAATGGAGATCGGATCTGCGAAAAGCTTGTTATCAATATCTTCTTTGTCTTACTGACCACTGAATCCCTGTGGAAGTCCACTCCAGTCAGTTGAACACAGTAGCTGTAACAGAAAAGGTTCTGATGACGTACTGGAGGGCCTACGGCCACAAACGCACCATTGGCCTAAGAGGTGACGAGGTCATGAACAGGTCGCATTGATACACACCGGGTACTATTGATAATGTGTGGTTCATCACTCACTTGATGACCAGCCATGAATCCAGTGTGCATGATGCGAAGTAAAAAAATTGACTGGATCTAAAATCAAAATGCGAATTCATTGACCTGATGCTGTTCATCCTGATTCGAATAGGCGATTTGTTTACCAAGTAGAATATACTCATGAAAGCACCCCCACCAAATCCCAAAAGGCCTACCACGCAAATAGTAACGGCTCGCGGGTTGGTCAATGGCATGATACGTAAGACATTGATGGCCACAACCCCTGTGAACATCAACGGGAAAACGGGGAAAGCCCAGGCTATAGAACAATTTTCAGGAGAGCCAACAAGTCAAATAGACCATTTTGAATCTGAGAAGGAAAATTCTCTTACCAGGTGTCATGCTCTCCAACGCTGTAAAAAGAAGATGTGTGAACTAAGAATTGCAAAGTTCAAAATTTAGGGATTCTCTTACGTACCCTTGGCCTCAAAAACCAGATATAAATTCAAAAAGATCTTTGTGTCGTCTTTGCGTCCCTTTTTTGGGAGAGAATAATGTTTTTAGTCATTTTCTTCTTTGATTGACTTAGATACGTTCTTATAAATCGATCGTACACGTGGTTGAAATGAACTATGCAAATCTGATAAAGATGTTCCCGGCTCATCTTTTTCAGAATAAGAACATCAGCCTTATAAGCTAAGAAAGTGCCATAAGCTGATAGACTGAGCTTGGCACCTCGCCGTTCGCCCGCCACCATTTGGTATCTGTGGAAGGTTCTCACAATTCACATCAATTAAGCAGAAAAACCCGAAGTATTAATTTCAAATGAGAATGATAAGCGATAGTAAGTAGAAATAACCAAGAAGAATCCCAGACAAAATTGTGAGACAGAACGCGGATGAAGAATGCAGTTTTAGTAATTAGGCAACCATCATACAAGAGGGCTATAGGATAAACAGAACACAGAATGTTGAAATAACAGAATCAAGAAGTACGCTAAGGATGGCTTTGTACGGATGAAAGGAAGGGAAAAAAGGATTTGGTTAGAAACGTGTCAGGTGCTATCAGCGATCGATGTGAGTTAAGGAGGCTAGCTTACGTGGGATGAATTATGTCAAAGTCTTCATTGATTGGCAGTGTAAGAAGCAGCATCCGCCGTGGGGTTCAATGTGGTGTGACTAGTATCATTTCCATTGAGCGAATTGATATTGATACCCTTAGGTCCTTCGCTAGCAGCCATCGAACCTCCGAGAGCATCAGTTCCACCAACATTTGCAGTCGGGACAATCGTGCCATTAGGAGCGTGAGCACCAGCTGTGATCATCGAGCTATCGCCTCCAAAACCAGTTTGAAAGCCACGACTGGATCCACCTTTCTCTTTGGCCGGCACAGTAGTAACGTTCACATCACCTGGACCTAGTGGGTTGTGGATGGGTGGAAGGAGATTTCGGATTGGTGAAGGGATGGCGGCAGGAGCATAAAGAAGAGCTGGATTGGCATTCGAGCCTTGATTGCCCATCACGGGGGGACCGGTTTCACCACTAGTATGAATGGCACCAATCATAGGGCCATTGTTGTAAGAGCCAAGGGTTGTAAGTGCACCGGGAACGGTGCCTCCTGGACCAAAGACATTACGCTGACTACCTAATTTACTCAAAGTTCCACCAATATCTTGACCGGCCGGACCGGTAGAGGCGAGACCATCAAAAAAGGTATTGGCAACTCCGGGGTAGCCATTAGAGCCTGGAGTACCAAGACTTTGGAGACCTTGACCGACATTTTGTATCCCGGGGGCGTACTCGGCGAGGGGTCCTTGTGAGATGATGTCACCAAGAGGGCCAGGAAGAGCGTCGCGTTGCGTAGGGGCCTGGTAAGTAGACGAGCTTCCATCTCCCATCATTTGACCATTGTCTCCCATCATCTGACTGTTTTCTCCCATCATCTGGCCATCACCACCATTAGGTGCGCCATCGTGAGCCTGATTTGAAGGCATTCCAGAACCAGCTGAATTAGAATTTTGATAGGCTTGACGCTTCATGACTTTGGATGGTGAACGAGGGCTTGGAGGGATAGATCGTGCTTCAGAAACGGTGGCTAAAAGAAGATATGCGAGTCAGATCAAGGACATTTGCGCGTGATGCTGTGAGGAATTCGGAAAATACGTACCACCGATGACGACAGCACCTGCGGCAACGAAAGCTAGACGCATATTAATTGATTGTTGGTGTAGGAAAAGGTGAATCGGTTGATGGAGAGAATAAGCGAAGCAAGGAGATTAGCTGATTAGCTGATAGGATCGAGGTGATAAAGATATTCTTGCGAAGATGAGTAAGTGAAGCAACGGTTTTTGGGAGAAGTTGTGAATGAGTAGAATGAGATGAATGATAATTGATGAGGATGAGGAGAAGGGGATATATAATGGTGGATAATGACTTCCTTTATATCTCAAAATCGGATACTCATTCAGGTAGAGGGCAGTAGAAGGCAGTAGAGGGCAGTAGAGGGCAGTAGAGGGCAGTAGAGGACAGATGGCGGGGAGTGTCTGATTTTTGAATATGAGAGATGGCTCAGTGCAAAACAACAGGATCCGTAAGACGCTCGTTCTACTATCTAGCTCGAATCGCAATTGCCTCGTAGCCTCAGCACGACTGGTCGAAAACAACACCTGAAAGCAGTTCACAAATTCTATCACAACTGATGAACGATGAGCGATCCAGCTGAATTGCCCGCCATGTATCGAGTGTTCCATGAGACCTTTTCAGATGTAGCCCAGGTCCATCGAGATGGTTAAGATCACAGTCCCTGGATGTTTTGACGATGGCAGCTCAACGCCTCCTGACCAACCCCATGTTCTACAACGTATCATTCGAATGCTGTCTTGCACCGCGACACTGCGCGCCTCTTCCTAAAGAATCCCGCGCTCATCAGTTCTTTACGGTTGTCTGGAAGGCCATATCATTAGAACAAGCTCTGCCACCGTAAAGCCTCCTTGCGATCCCGACCAACCTCTGATACGAGGCTAAAATGTGGTTTCAGCTTGGATGACAAGACTTCATATCGAGCGAGATTCAAACTTTTTGTGTCTCACTTATTGATGAACACCCTCAGCTGAGCAGGCTACGCGCACTATCATTGGGATTATGTGGTTCAGGGGTGTCCATGGAGAAGAGAAGGACATGTCAAAAAAATGCAGACACCAATTGATTTCACACCTTGTTTGTATCCTTGTAGCACATTGACGTGCACACACAAAGGAATTGTATAGAACCTCAAAAGACCCATGAAAGAGGTTCTACAACAAACACATCTTCCCCTAATCAACTGGGGTGTTAATAGTCAGTTGACCCCAGCTGATGACAAAGGATTTTACAAGTCCTTGAAGTAGATCATTATTTTCAAAGGCTGCTTAAAAACAATCTCAGTCCAAAAATTATTTCCTACAACACAATTCCGAGATGAGTGACCTTGTTACTTTGCATATCTACCATCAAGGATACAAAGTTCCTGGTTGAGCAAACCTTTGATCTCGTGTAATTATTCATCCCACTCTTGAGCATAGGTTGCCATCCTAGGACCTCTGATTGCTGAGATTTCACAATGAAAGATGAGTACTACATGTTTGCTGATGTTGAGTTGATTTCTTCTTTCAAGTTGATTGGGCTAAAAATGGACCATCCTTTCAATTGCCTTTTCTAGAATGTCAAAGGGGATTTTTCCAATGAATTGAATTCTTGCCATGTGGCTAGTCTTTTTACTGGCTTTGATGGTCCTACTGAAGCCGGGCTTGAACAGTATAGGGTGTGAAGGCAATTTTAGAGGCGACACTGCAGATACATTGACAAATCAAATACATCTCTTGGTTGACTTTGATGGACAAGCAGAGAATGTATCATTGCCAGTGATGTGATTTGAGCCCCGTCTTGATGCAATTTGCTTTGGAATGAATTCTCAATAGATGAAAGACGAGAACAAGGTCTGGGTCACACAACACTAGAAGCTTTTGATTCACTAGTATGTTCACAATTGGAAGGCCTTCAGCTCTTGAAACATTGATCAGCTTCTGGACTGTCTCCTCTTCCTCTTCTGGTTGACTTGGAATCAGATTGATGGTCATCTTCCTTGGGGTCTATTCCATCTGACTCATTGTTTGGATGATCATTTTCATTTTGAGTGCACCTATGAGAGAATTTCAAAGAGAAACCAGAAGCACAAAAGACCTACATGCTTGATTTTTGCAAGCGCAGGTTGCAGCCAAAGCTGTCTAGAAGTATCTACTAACAGCATTTGATAAACAAGATTATCTCAAGGATATTTCCACAACTTTGACACCCTGTCATTCCTAGCAATGATCATTAATTTTGGTGTGCCGGGATAGGCTGACCAGGGTGGTCAAGTCTAAGAGCATCTTTACCAGAGCTAGGTAAATTTGCCTCAGCTGGGAGGCTTTCACAGGCTATCAACCACTACCTGTGGGTGATTGAGTGTGTGGCTGCCACCAGCACTATTTAGTTTGCTTTCCCTGGGTCTCAATTGGGTCCCAATCTTGGGATTGTGATAGGTTGTGTTGATCAGAATGGGTGGTCTGGTTGGATTGGAAAGACAAACTATCCCAAAACTGTTGGAATTGGAGTTGCATTTTTTTGTCTATGGGACGCTACATATGGCATCTCCAAGATGATATATGCAAACTTTGTGGGAAAAAATGTCACTTTACATGGCCCCATAGCTTTTGTCCAGATGGTAAAACATCAAAATGATGATGTTCTCCAACAGGGACCTGGCCTGTGTGGAAATGTTCTAAAAGAAGCCAAACATCCCTCACACGGCCTTGGAACATGCAGAAACAAAGACATCCTTGATCATAGACCAGATAATTGATAGAAGTCACCTCATATACAATGACCCACTGGTACTGCCGTCCATAGCTTGCAATGAAGGGTATAAGTATGTAATTCACTTTGAGTAGAATGAAGTACCAACCAGGTCACAAAGCACCAATGACTGACTCACTGTATAGGCTGAACCCCATTGATATGTCCAAAGCTCTTCCAATTCCACCAACCACACCTTGTTTAACCTACACTGCCCAATTCTGAACTTCTGGAAAGTGTGGGATTTACACAAGACCAACCCACTTGACCACATTCTGTATCACTGTGAGGCAACCCAACACCAGGCTGGCTGGGATCAAGGTAAGAAATTTCTGATGCTCATGTGGAACACATGACAATGCTCATGCATGTTTCCTCACAGTGCCCCTTTGAAAAGAAACACCATTGCATGTATAGGTTTGACCTGTACACTGCTGCCATAGTCCATCACAATTGGCATATCCACCTGAACAACCCAACACCACAGTTATCTGATCAAATGTCTAGCCCAATACCCCAAGACCACCTACTCAAGATGGTACTTCAGGCTAAAACCCTCACCCCTCCCACACAAGCTACTCCTAAAACTCATAAACAACCAATACGTCTGCGCACCAGCATTTCCAGCCAGCTTGGCAAGGCCCGCCCAGTGCAAAAGAACCCTGGATGCAGTGTTGATGTCTGCTCCAAGGTATGATTTATTCCATTACATTATTTTGAAAAGCTGACTATTCCTGACTGATCTATTGTCCTACATACATCTTGGTGTCACATGCAATTTAGCAAGGGAGCCTGTCACATTCATACCTCCTAGGCTAAGACCAAGATGAAACAGCACAATTTGGACACCCAGACCAATTCCAAAATTGAGCCAAGTTGCAGAGTTGAAGGAGGAAGTACTCATCCAGTGGTAGGGAAGCGTGTATAGTTGAAATGTCAGTCAGCTATGTTCCATGTACCCAGATAATGATATACATATAGTATGATGATACAAAGTCAAAATTCCTGCTAGGTATGTTACATGTTAGTCTTTTGGTACTTGTATATGTACTCAGGGCTGACAAAATTCAACCAAACTTCATTCAATTCTTGGGACTTCCTTGTTTTTTTGAAAGAGATTCAACTTATCTTGAAAACATTTTGAAGTCATGGGGTGCACTGGCCTTTGGGTGATCTGTAGTTGGGGGCTGAGTTCATAGACGTTAACAAGCATGTCCAGAATGTGCTGAAGAATTTGGACAGTGACAACCACCTCATACCATTCCCCATCAATCCCAACCCAATCATGATTGCCAATTGCACAGAAACCACCATGGGATTGGCTAATCCTGTTGAAGGAATACCTTGTTTCTCTCAGGGTAATTAAAAGTGGTCTGACATTGTCCTCTTGGACTGCAAAGCTGATCCAGGTGCTCAGTTGGTCAAGTGGCCATCAGGAGTTGACATGTGCATAATGGTGACCTTCTATGAGTGGACACTGGTTTTTCCAATATAAGAAACAGCTGGGAGCAAACTGTTTTGTCAGCCCAAAGCATTCAGATAATCCACCATCTCACACAGGCCAAAATGGCTGGAAGCTATCACTTGGGCCAGACCAAACCAATATGATGAGAGTATGGATACATTCTTGCAAAGGATACACAAGAGAGCAACTTTTATGATGAATGGAAACCAACTGACCCTTGTTTGGTCACATCATGTGCTGCCAAGTGTACTAAGTTCTTCTAACCACATTCTTGTAACCTCCACCTGGATCTCTCTCTACGTATCTATTGTCACAGACTCTCACTCCCTTTATATGATGTCTGAAATTTATTCTTGAAATTTGATGCATATCATGAGTATTGCAATCAACTCCTTGTCAAAGCAAACAATAACTTTGATTGTAACAGATTGATTTCTTGTAAGCACAAATTTAAATTCAGATAAATCAGTGAACATGCAACAATAGAAGCAAATCATGAGGCTGTCTTTTTCATGTACAGTCAGAGTTGCAGTAATTGGAGAGCAATGTTTCCAAGCTGCTGGCACATTATATTACGCCTATCTTGGTCTTCAAAGTGAACAAATACGTATTTGAATTTGTTGCTGAAGTGTGCAATTGACAGAACAAGAAAAGTTACAAGGAGACATGTAGGCATGGACTAACCAGAGAGACTTCATAAATGAAAAATTATGACGTCAATTGCCCCAATCATATTATTTATAATAGTTGTAACAAATACTAGACTTACTTCTCTTTCCTCATCTTTGGAAAGAGAAGTGAGTACAATTTCATCATAGTTTTATCTTATTGATATGATTACATATTGATGTTATTTGTTTCTTACCTGATTCTTGTTTCTGTGTTCTGATCAGACAGACCTGTAACTCTTTATAGAAAAAAGATCAGTCTTGAATTTGATAACTTATATTCTAATAAGATTATCATTACTCTGTACCATATTATATGCACTAATTGCTTCTTTTAAGTATTCCATTGAATCTTTTATAATTTCCTGATTAAGTTGATTGTTGTTGTAGGTCAGAAATCTCATCATAAGATTGCTCAAAGTGGTACTGACCAGATTAATAGTGCATACTATTTGGTGAATATGATACATTATCTTTGGGAAGAGAAACCTTTAACTCTTTATAGAACAAAGATCAGTTATCTTGAATTCAATAACTTATATACTAATAAGATTATTATTACTCTGTACCGTATCATACGTCAGAGGTCTCATTATAAGATTGTTCAAAGTGGTGCTTAACAGAGCAATAGTGCATACTATCAGATCCCTATTTTGAGGCTCCTAAACATTCTTATTTGTCTACCATCTCTGGATTATTGGAGCTGTGGTATAGAGGGCTTCTACATGGTTGTAAGCAAGTTTCAGTTTGTTTCAAATCTTGCTCTACTGGAGAATAAGTCACATACTTCTTGACAAAGCATTCCACGTTTGGGATCTGCCTATGTTTGTCACAATCCAGAATTGATATCAAAGACCAGTGATCACTCAAGGTGTAAGTATAGTGGACAAAAGCATTGATCAAGTTGGTCCAAGCATGAGGTTCCATTGGTTCATTCTTGAATCTGAAACCATACATTAAGTGGTGAGTTTTTGAATCATTTACACCCTTGCATACCATCCAACAAGGTTTGATTTATTGGGAGCCAGCAGACTGCAGAATATGTAACAACTGAATCTATAAGTCAAAGTTGCAGATGTGCGTGTCTGAAGGAAATTGAAATGGAAGCAACAAGTGCACCACCATTGATTCTGCATTTGAGTCCCACTGTTAGTGCACAAGGTTAATTGCACCAGAATCATCTTGTATATATCTTCATGAAGAAGAGTGTCTTGAAAGGATCCCAGCACCATTGCAGTGTAAACAATGTACACATCCTTGAGAGTCCATATCTTTCTAGATAGCATGGAACTTGAGAGAGTACCACCTAAATACTTTGTGGTGGTTGAGGTAGGTCCTTTACACACTATCTATTTTCCCTTGTATCTGGGTACCACACCCATCTTTCTGAAAATCTTCTATACTATGTGGTCTTCCAAAAACCACACTTTCTTGTATTGGTCATCAAATGCTTCAGATAATCACATGTGCTTTTCCAATAGCTAGTAAAGACAACCCTCCTCTTTGCAACCTAAACCCTCTATACTCCCAAGAGGTTGACTGTGTGACCTTCTGGTGCATTTGATGTCCAGCTGAAGTTAGGTTGAGATTTGATTGAAATCATGTCAAAATTTGCTCAAACTCATTCTGAGATTCGCTTGAAATCTTCTCAAAGTTGGTGGTAGTCTCTGGCCTGCCAGTGACCAGTAGCTGGTGGCAATGCAAACCCCCCACAGACCAGAGACTACCACAGCTCCAAAAGGATTTCAACAGGATTTTAAAATGAGATCAACATGATATCACTGTGGGGGTCATTTTCCCATCATACAACCAGCAATATTCCAATGTCATCATTCATCATAATCCTGTACACACCTATTCCTGTATTCACAAATCAAGAATATATAGTTCATTGACCTTTATTATGTAAATTGACTGAGTTGTTGAGGTTTGAAAAAAAATCACCCATAAAAGACACTTTTTTTGTACTATACTTAAGACTTGGATCTTGAGTATCTTCAATCTGTCTCAGTATACATATATATTCAATTTAATATTTTTTTCCACAAAATGTTTCTTCACTTTTGGTTCTTTAAAGACTTCCTGTACAAGGCATATTTCTATATGTGATTTGGAAACAAAAACTACAAGCCTCCCCTTATAATCTTGCTACTTATTCGATTTTTAAATTTCATTCATCATCCTTTTCCATTTCTAAATCTTCACTTCCTCCTTCATCTTCCATATCAAACACATGTAAAACTCTACCTTTCCCTGATATCACACATCCTGTTCTACGTCCTTTGTTTCCATTCAAACTGATTTGCTCAGGTGAATACTCTGATTGAAGTTGATGTAATCTATATACCGGTAGCTAGTGAGAGTAAAAAAAACAAGATTACAGTCGTCAACTTTTCCAATCTATTTCGATTTGTAGGGAAACACTCACGTATTCCATCACATTTGTTGCCTCATCAAAGAGTTGTGAGTACCGGATGGTGAGAAGGACATAACGAGTAGCTGGAGAACAAAAATTGATCTATCAGTTCAATGAGCACTTTGAACAGCTGGTGCTTTAAAAATTCTCAATCGGGAGTGCTTCCTTACCCATACCTATCCCCAGCTGTCCCAAGACCACCAGTTCAACATCATCAAAGAATGCCAAATCAAGAACAATGACCGGCTCAAGTGTCTTATCTCCCTTACCGGTGATCCGACACATTACTGACGCCTGCGTGTCCTTAAATGTTTGTGATTGATCAGGTGAAATATCGACTCGGATCCTACGCACAACAATCTGATCGTTTGTACCGAGGTATGCAAAGTACTGACACTTCAAAGTAAAAGAAGAGCATCCAGGAAACAAAATTTCAGCCTCATAGATTGATCAGGTAAAGAGAGCAGAGATTCACTTACAGAATCCACATAATGCGAACACAACAAGTTTTTCGGTGTATCGGACAAATCAGCTTTATTCTGACTTTCATATACTTCTACTGTCTGGTTTGATCCAATCCTTTCAAAGATACTTATCATGACATTCGAAAGATAACTTGAGCAGGAAACCAGATTGGCGTAGATCCCTCGAGAATTCCTAGTCTCACCTTGGATCCCAAGAGCTTCATCGATGTGTGTTGTTTTTGAGTCAGGTGGAGAAGCTTCAGAAGGGACTGTCTTCCGACGCAAGCAGTGAGGGAGTACATTAGAAGGTGTCAAGCTTGCTTCATCTCGTTTGCTCAAATGGGCTAAAACGCCAGGAGTGTGAAAATCTTGGTTGGGGTTCATTTGAAAATGGCTAGTATCAGGTGTAGCATGAATAGGCAAAGTGGTACCAATCTTTGGCTGAGAGACTGGCGGCACTTCAGAATTGAGTGATTGTGGTTCGTGATTGCCTATTTGATCGAGCAGAGCGTCAAGTGTTTCCCTGGTCTTTTCTCGTTTTTGAGGCCCGTTGGTGTCAAAAAGATCTTCGTAGTATCCTTGTATGAGGTGATGATTTCGCAGTTGCAAAGCCAGATGTTGATCGACATCGCAAGTTTCATGACTAGATATTAACTGATCGACCTCGTTGGTATTTCCACGCTGGATGAATTGGCTGACAGTCATGAAATCATACGTGATTGGAGGTCTATTGAATGGTCCAACAGCGGTCTCGACTGAGATGATAAATTCAAACTCTGTATACATGGTGATTAGACTAGTGGACGCCTACTGGATTTCTCAGATCACTTTCAAACCATGACCACATTGATCATCTCACTTACCAGACCTTAGCCACTTGCAGAATTCCTTGTATGCGTATTCCTCTCGCTCAAGCTTATGGTCCAGATCGTGTACAGAGAACAACAATTGCTTGATTAATTCCTCAACCAATAACAAGTCTTCAAAGTTTGAATCTTCAATCAACTTTGGCTGCCTAGATTCAATCGCACCTCTACGCGTTAGCTCTCGCTGCGAGGCATAATACGTGTCTAATTCAGCTTACGTGATATCCGGATAGACACGATTTCTGAGTTCCGTGACTAACACGAAGAGTCGCTCTAAATTGGGTACCAGCAGCTCAACAATTGTGCAGCGTATTTTCCTCACGCTGCCAGTACTAGTGAATTCCCACTTCGAAAATACCTGTCTTGAGGTAAAGAGAGCGACTGAGCAGATGAATCACACAGGATTCAAGTCGAAGGAAGAGACCCACTCTTTCAGCTGTCTTTGTTCCCAAAAAGTCGCGCAAGCCTTCAGAAGCTTGACCGAGAAACAACAATTGAAGCATTTGGAATGACAATGGAGCAAGTACTGTATTGCCCCAATGGAAACAGAATAGTGACATCTAAGAGTTAATAGTCGATTTTATGATGGATATGTTTGACCACAATCGTGCGATGATACAATATTGTAACAAAAGGGAAACCTTACCGCCATGAGCCTTGCTAATCTCGTCGAAGCTGTCGTACCATTTTTGGGCTCCAGACCTACACATGCTCCATTCTTTGATGATGCTGAAGTAACCAAACAGGCAGTCCCTCAACAAACCATGGATGGAATGAGACAGCCTGATTTGTTCATCTAGTTCCTTTGAGCGAACGCCCAAGACGGCCAAGGTCGGCTTCGAGAAAAAGGGGCTGTCGATAGGCAGGGGAAGATTTCCTGGTACTACCCGCGTGATACACACGGATCTCAAGTCCAGGTATCCATAACCGATACTACCGTCAAGAGTGAGCCAGAACAATTGCAGACGGATTGAACCTAGATGTTTAGGCGGAAGTGCCAGGGTCTCAGGGGACACATGAGATGAATCGAGAGCCATAAGCCGTACACTTCTCAGTTGAGCAGAACCGGGTAAGGTTGTGCTGCCCAAGTAAACTGTGCCATTGATGAAAAAGTGGATTTGGTCACGGTGCGAAGAAAGGATCAGAAGAGAGTTGACACCAGTTTTCGAAAGCGATTGGTTTCCTTTGAACAACGAAGGAGGAAATCGGAATGCAGACGATGAGTTTGCTTTGCCGGCCGCATCAGAAGTAGACATGGCTCCTATATCATTATTCAGCCTAAAGAAACATTGAGGGCGATAATATCAACGCGCGCGCCAGCCGATGCCCTGGATCTCTGGAGGAGGATGACGCATACATTTCCAAATCCAACATCGGCCGAACAGTCAAATTCGCAGGAAGGCTATCGCATAAAGATTGCCCGGCCGATTTCGGTTGCCAAGTTTCCGCTTCAGGGGAATGTGACGAATTGTCAGGTGAATCCAAAGGCAGCCAAGCAGCAAAATGGATGCTTCTGTCCTGAGTTTTTATGGATGATCGGGAATGCTCAGTCGAAGTGGATTGATCCGGAATGATAGTTGGTGGGACTAGCAGTTGGCCATCATGTACGCTCAAGAGAATCAATGCTGGGGGTCGGGTAGCTGAGCTTGAGCCTAAAGCAACCGCGAGACATTGTCCTGGTATTGATACGGAATACAAACATCAGAACTTAGAGGTTCAATTTCGATCATCACTATTAAGCTCGATCGCCAGAGATGAATCACAATCAAGCCATGGACGCGCACCGTCCGGACTCCAATGCAAAGCTGTAATTTGATCGAATCGTGCAGCTGGGTCAACCTGAACGTGTCGACCGGAGGGATCGCAGCATGGCATAGATCCAGTGAAAAATTGGTTAACGACGACCGACCAGACCGTCGGAGTAGAGTTTCCCAAGCGGTAGCATGTCAAAGTATCGAAACTTGCGCTTTTGGGTCGAGGAACCTCTGTCGATGTGATCGGTGTACTGGCAACAGTGGCCGCGGATGGGCAGGTGAAGACGGCCAGGTCCATGTTGGGACAGGATGAATTGACATTGAGATGATGCTCAGATGGAAGGGTACGATGAGAGAGAAGCGCGAAGAGCTCTGATGACATCGTGAAATCTGCAGAAAGGGACTTGGCAAATGGCAATGGTCCAGTCAGTCAGCGTTCCAGACTCCCCAGCGTTCAAATCGGAATCATTAACGGGTACCGGGCCAAAATTAGTCAGGGCCTACGGGTATATTACATTGTCTACTGTGTGGATAATTGGATTGATCATGATTATTTCACATTTTTTACAATTTCAATAAATCAAGTCCAGCGTCATGCTCACTTGATGCAGGGATGTGACAACTCTGCAAAGCAAAGCACCATGGTTAAAGATAGTCTAATGCATCTTTCAATCAACTCATTTAGGTACAACAATGAACAACTCAAAAAGTTCACCAAAGAAGCCTTCTGATCAAACTTGAGCTTTCGAATCAAATCAAAATCAAAATTACAACAAAATCAAAACGAGGGACAGAAAGAAGAATTATAAAACATCACATTCGAAAGATATACAACATGCATGACATATAAAGATAAGGATATCTATAAAAGACTCATCTGTGATGGGTTACTCATTCTAGAGAAGATTCAAATTCAAAAGACTGAAAAAGGTGCTAAATAAGAAAAAAAAAGGATACGGACTGATATATTGAAGAGATTATCTTGAGCAAAAATGAAGTTATGAGTCAACAACAGGAATTGGCTGTAAAAAAATTGTATGCGTGCGTGCTTGCAGGTTAAGAAAGTGATGTAGTGGATAGAGTGAGTATGATGTCAGTCAACTAGTAAATAAGACAAACAAGGTTTACAGGTCATCTTGCCAGCTCGCATTGCAAAAGGTATCAAGTGATGGGAGCAGGGGGTCTTGACCTAAATGCACCAGGACCGAGAGATTTACCGAGTACTTGAGGTTTTCTGAGATTGGAATACACAAACTCTTCTGTCATCAGATTATCAGGTTTACTGAAATGTAAAGTGTTGAGTGCGGTACTCTTTCGGCGAATATGACCTAAAGAGCTAGCTGGTCTTGATGATGGATTAGAACTGTCAATCGATGGCTTTCGACGCGCTATCCCACAGGCTGGTGTTACTGATCTTGATGGGGGATGATGATCAGAGAGACGTGAAGAAGGCCGACCAATACGAGTTTTGGAGACATTACACTGTTGAGATGATTGATGATCTGAAAGTCTTGATGAAGGTCGAGCGATACGAGTTTTACTTGGGGCAGGGACAGTCGCATGAGACTTTCTAGGAACACGAGTAGTTTGACCTTCACAGGGATCTTGATCTTGATTAGGAGGTTGTGTCAAGTTTCTAACAGGGTTACGAAAGGCGTTCAAACCTTGCCCAATTGATGCTTTCTTTGTCGGACTTCTTGAAACGGGCACTCGACTCGGGGCGGTCGAGGTGGTAGACGAATTCTTGTATGTCGAGGCTAACAGTGATGCTTTTGGTACTGGAATAGCACTCACAAGACGCGAGGTTCGAGAGCTAACTAATTTCTGGGTCATGCCTTGCATTCGCTGGGTCTCGGCCCTCAAAAATTGGAGGTGAGAGTTTCGAGTGTTGACATTTTCATTTGGTGTTGGGGTCTTGGATGCTTTCGTGGTCGAATTCGGGTTACCATCTCTCCGCAAAATGGATCTGCTCAAATTTGAAGGACTTTGACCAGGTGCAGGAATGCGGGTGTTTGGTGCAAGGACTTCATGTAACGTAGGTTTCAACTCGGTGGAACGTCGGCTAATCTTGAGCGACGAGCTCTTTGTCAAGGTCATGCTAGTCAACGACCTGGGTATCGCCGTCGGACTCTTGATTTCAGATGCATTGACACTCAATGAGATCAGTCGTCTACGCGGTGTGATGAGGCTCTCAGAAAGGAGTTGTGCGGTCTGTGGCGACGATTTGGCCGCAGGAGGGCGTGTGAGATGACTGGGACTTCTTGATAGTTTCAAGCTCCTTTCGCTTGATGTTCGATCTTTCGAACGCGGAGAGGAGTACGGCGAAGCGGATGCAGATAGAGGAGCGGTGGAGGGAGTGAGCGGCTGAGGTTGGACCTGGGAATCGATATGCACGGTGGCTGGTGAAGTTGCCAGTTGATCTCGCATCACACCCATCTCTTCTGTCAGATCTGATGAAAGACGATACGTGGTAAGGAAAAGATGAGTTCAAGTTCAAATGGTACCAAAAGCGGGTGGGTGCAAGTGGAAATCGTTACCTCTCAGATCATCTCGAAGCCTCTGACATTCTTCTTCAAGCCGGGTATGTTCGATAAGTTCATCTTCAAGTAATGTGATTCGTTCGATGGCTTTGCCGTACTTGCTCTCAACGTCTTGAAGAGAGCTCGTGACCATCCTAAGGAAAGATTAAAGAGATGTCAAGGTTATAGATCGTTTTCTCAAGCTGTGCTTGGAGACTGATGCAACGACAGATGAGGAAAAGAATGGAATCCGACCTCTCTTTGCCTTCTAGCTCATCGTTGTCTAACTCCATGTCACGCAAACGAGTCCGATATTCTTCGTTTGATTTACGCAAGGAATCAAGTTCGGCTTGCATGTGTGTCATAGTTTTAGTGTGATCTCGTAGGGCTGTTTGATATTTGGTCTATGATTTAAAGAAAAGTGAGTGACTTGAAGTATGAAGAATTGAGTGACAGAACTAACCTTCCATTGATCCACTTCGTGAGTCAGGTTCTCTTCCCTTCCACGTAGCTCATTGAGTTGTTTTTCAGTCGTAGCCAAATCCTTTTCAAGTTCAGCTTCTAACTCCTTTGAAGAGGTTTGAAATTCCTCTAGAGCTGTTCGTGTATCATCAAGGTCATATTGTAGATTTTTAGCCAAATTTCGATAATGATCTAATGCTTCCTGATCAGACTCAAAGCTAGTAGAGTGGGAAAGCAAGTGTGAGTTCAACTGTAGATGAAGTAGGAGGAATCGAAAGTTTCACGAACGTAGGTTGATCCATAGGTAAAGATTCAATATAAGATGAGATATCTTATTTATTCTTTTTTAGAAAACAATTGATCAGGTAAGTTGTCGGAATGTGATTCACCACTTCAAGGTGAATTACTTGAAGGTATATGATTGATTGAAGTTGATGATTTGATTCCGAGTCTTTGATCTGGTGTTCTTTGTTCGTTCCGTGATGAATCGTTTATATGTGTTCTTCTATGTTTGATAAGTTTTCAATGACAAATGATAATGTTGATATGATTCTGATTGAAAAACTGTCAAGTGAAACAGTGGTGGTAATGGTGAAGGAAGCTCACGGAGTCGTTGTATGCAGAATCGTATCGTGATGGTGATTGATGGCAGAAATTCGACGGAAGGTCAAAACTCCCAGCTTAAGGAGCGGTGTACTATGTACTTAATAAATATGTATTTAGTAGCGTTTCATAGAAGAACACCAACTTAACCACCAATTCATGACGTAACAAACAAAAAACATCGCACTGCCAGTAGAACATGTTTTTCTCAGATTAAAATCAGAAGTTAGCTTCAGAACCAGAGTAAATCGAACATATTTAAGAAAATTAGCCAATGACATAGTGAGTTTTTGAAATATATGCAAAAAAAACAGGCATGTACCTTATGGATCAAGTCTGGTAGAAAACATTGGATTGGTAATAGCAATTGAAGAATTGATTTTGAAAGAGGATAAGATACACATATCGTTTTGACAAGAAGTGCAGGATACCAATATAGTGGAGCTCAATCAGCCTATAACACGGTGTTGCTAGATGAGGAAAGAGATGAATCAAGACATATCTTACCAAAGGTTACACCTAAAGTACCTGAGGTGGTCTGAAGTCACCAAGATTTCAGTTTTATTTATGTTCATCTTGGGTTCTGCTTCTTGATTTTTCATTGATGATCATCGGTTCTGGTCAGCATGTTGTATGATGAAGGTATGTTGATGGTGATACATCCTTATTCTTCTTCACAACAGACTGGTTAAACGATCGTGTGACGATCGCATGTATGACCGATTCACCCTATATGATATTGTTCTCACCAGAGTTAATATCACCAAAATTCAGTAAGACTGATCTAGGGTTTATGTATTTCATGGTAAGACCAATACCGTCCAGAGCTTACAAGGATTGATTAAGGTGAGGTCTCTACATGTACTCTTAGATCCTAGAATGAGACGATACAAAAGGTATTTTTTAACAACAAAACGAAGGTATAGATTAAATTTGACTAATTAGTAATAAAAATATCGCGCAACAATTGATAGAATGATAAATCATGAGATCTGCCAGCAGTCATGAAACAGAAATTTAAAAAGTACCTAGGAATACTATAGCTAGATGAGAGGAAATGGGCATATAAGCTCAGAGGAAAGAAACTGAACATTAATGGTCGTGTCATAACACAAAAGATGGGTAGAACAAGAGTCTGCTTGGATAATGATAGATTGTGAGATTTGAAGATTTAAAGATAGGACAACAATTGAGGTAAGCTCTTAGCTTTCTTTGGAAGTTTCTGACGTGAAACTACTCTGAGCTTGTCAGACAAAGATCTAAGTCTCGAGAAACGAGGCCATGTAGCCGAGGGACGAGCATGAGTCACAACATCTTCCATCTTATCCCACTCCGTCTCTATCTCATCTTGGTAGTGGTTTATTGGCGAAGAACGCATTGGAAGGGGGCTTGAGATCAGCTGAGCCGGAAACGGCTCAATATCGGAAGTCATATTGTTGACAGTTTCTCCTTTGAGACTTCGTTGATAAAAAAGTGAAAGCTCTGAAGCCGCACTTTGTCGAGGGAAGAAGTCAAAGGATGTATCCGAATTAATTGAATTCAACTTTTTATGCTGGAGAGCTGGAGTCCGTGGTAAACTTCGGTAAGTATGATTCAAACTCGGATCGGTAGTAGACTTGTTCTGAGTTATAGATAAACGGTTCACAGAAGGTGAGAACGAGCTTTGACGCAAGCCCACATCTTGTGACTTGAGTGATGCAAATTTCAAGGTGGGTGTCATTGGACTTTGAATGGACGCACTTCTAGGCGGAGCTGGAAACTGGAGACCAGAAATGCGAGTGGTACGTCCATCCAATATGCGTGCGGTCGCTACACCTGCTGGAACTATTGATCTGAGATGATCATGGTTGAACATGTGACGATGTAAAATTCAGTGTGAGCGACAGATTTCGCTTGCCATACTAATGTGCAAAGTACTGACAAGTGATTTCGAGAAGCAATGAAGGAAGGAACTTTTGGGGTAGGTGATCTGGTAGAGCTCAAATTTGCCTCATCGTTGCAATGAATTCGCGAACGGATGTTTTCTAAGGCGACACCGATGCTGTCTAATTCTACCCTTCTGACATGATTAGCATTGCGGGCTGTTTGTAAAGTGGTGCGTAGGTACGTGAGCTGGCTATTGGGTTTTGGGATAGAAAAGAATGTAAGATGAAAAGCTTGCAAATGGTAACGCATAGCACATCCAAAAGACGACGCACCAGGATAGGCTGATCCAATCCACGTCATCTGGGCTCCGGGGGAGTTGATCGGACTGACCAAGGGATTCGTGTCCGGAAAGCTTCATACCCCCCTGCCGCTTACAATTAACTCCATCGGTGTCTTGCAAACAGTTAGATGAGTAATCAGATTGATGGCTAAAATTCGTCGCACGTCGCGGCATCGGGTGAAGTCAAAAACAATGAGTTGAATACGTTGTAGAATTGTCATGCCATGATACGTTAAGAAATGATGACAGAAGTGAAGCTCTTACTGACACATGATTATGTGACCTGTTAACACTTTGGTCTTCCTGATGACCTCGGGGGGATGAAGTTGGAAATTGAAAAATGTTGGTCTCATCACTCGAGTCAACGTGTCTTGAGATGACATACGGCATTGCCGACCTCAAGCTCTAAAGCAAGATTTCAAAGCTAATTATATCTAGCTGCGGGTCCTGGTATCAAAAGTTAAATATGAAAGTGAATGTCTCTATCAAGAGCAGATGATTGCGGTAGCACCTGGCGAGGCTGAGGCAGCGCAGAGAATGAGGAATGGCGGACATTGTGATGTAGTGTGGATAGATAAAGGTGTTTATAGATGCTGATAATTGTCTAAACATACAAGCAGTTGGGCTATGTCAAACCTTGAGCACGAAGTGAGCTAGGCTGCTGATTCAGCTCAGTGTTCTGGGAAGCAACGAGTGAAAGAGATCACCGTCACTCAAAGGAGGATAATTTCATGAGAATCACCGTCATCGGGCGTTATGAAGATTTTGTGTTAATCTTCATTTAGGAATTTCCCACCTCAAAACTCACTTTCTTTGGGAGAAAGGTTTTGTATTGGGTCGCAATCTGACTGCTTGACTAGAAGCAAGGAAATCTCCACTCGCTACTCTAAAAGGCCGTAATTTACCGTCCTTTGCTAATCCTTCTTGGATTTGGGATAACTCCAGGAAAACATCTTTTCAAATTCCACTTTAGACTAATGATACCTTTTTCGGTTTTTGTTTTTCCTCACTGTCATCAAAGTTTCATGACCACGTGTTTGCACGTGTCCACTGTGAACCAATTTGATGTACCAGATGAAAAAAATGGCACGCCAGCACTCTGGGAGTGGACTTCAAAGGGACTTTTTTGCTCGCTCAAGTCAAATTATTTGGAGAGATGAAGTTGTTGGAACAAATATACACGATTGAGGTGAAAGAAATACTCACAGAAAAGTTGGTATAAGTTTATAAAATTCTTCTTTGTCCCATTCACTTGTACAAGGGTTCCATCTTTTCTAAGCTTGTCTTTGCTTTAGAATAACTGAAATGTATTTGCCTTCAAAAGATGTCATCAGATCTTTGATTTTCTCAGCTTCATTGGATTGGCTGATTGACGAGGATATACCTGAGGAGCATATCCTTTTCATACATGTATGAACCAGCTATCATGGAGAAAAGCAACTGTCACTAGTGAAGTCAAACTTTGAAATGTAACCCATCACGGTTTTTTTCATCAATCACCACAAGCATGGAACATTTCATTAAAATATATCCTCACATCTCTCATGAGATAGTCTTCTTATTCTCTCCCTTTGAATCTTTTACAATTTCACTCTAAATGAAGTAAATTTAACAACCAGTAAGACCTTTCACATTTTTTTTTTCAAAAATACCCACAAGACTTTAAATGCATTTGTTGGAACCACTTTTTGAATCATCAAATCTTTCCAAATCTTTTGGAGCCCTTGCCATCAAAACCCCCCCCACTTATAACAAAAGCTTCTAAGGACGAATTCTGATTTTGATATAAGGTACTTCTACATCATCATCTAGATTGTCTGTTCCACCAATCGTATCAACCATCACTTCAAAACTGAATTCACAAAAAAGTCAAGAAGAAGCAAGTTAGATCAATCAGACTGAGGAATAGATCAAAAGAAGATCTATACAAACGTACATCATGGCTTTCACATGAGACGGTACCGGTTTCCTCGAAACAGTTTCTACTAACTGACTCATCCTGAAAAAATCATAAACATCCTTAGCTCAGCACATTCCTTTCTCATAAAACTGTACTAAGAAAAAGACAAACTTCATCTTAAGTCTTTCCTCAACTTTCTTCTTAGCCATAAAACTGCTATAAAGCATTGAAACCCCACTACTTAACATAGTGATTTCAAGTTTCTTTTCATTTTTGAAAAAATCAATCAATCCTTGAAGTGTAATATCATGATCAATATAAAATCGATCCCAAAGGGTCCATTCTGTATCATAATACTGAATTCCAAGAAAAAAACATCATTCAGTCCGTTCAAAACATCTTCTCATTCTCTTTTTTAAACATTCAATCGATTTACCTTATTTTTAGCCGCCGCAATCGGTTCTGAAAACCCAAAGAACGGTAAAGCCAAGTTCACAAACCCGTTCTTGTAATCTTCCAAATTCTTCTTTTGATCAATGATCTTATACAACTCTAAACAAACCAGTCCAGTAGCCAATGCAGTAGTAGTAGCGATCGCTGGGATAATCCTTCCTGCAATCAGTTTGGTTCGATGTTTATCAACATTGTTGATGGAATAATTAGTAGCTCTTAGATTGGAGGCAGCAGTGATGAAATCCATATGGAAATTCGTATCATCATCCTTTTCAAATTCGCACGGGTTTAATCGGAATCCAGCCAAAGTTGAAGGGGCTGGTAGGGTTGATACAAACTCAGCCTCGTCAACATCTAAAATAGTAATATTGAAGAAGTCATAAGCAAAAGATATGAATGATGGCAATGAGTTTAAAGGTATGTACCACCACCAGCTGCCTGTGCATTCACAGGTTCATCATCCTTAACTTGCACTTGGACACCACTTTTAGGCGTAAACTCGGGTACAATTACGGTCTCCAAAATCTTTTTGATTGCATCTGGGTCTCGATCACCTTTTAAGCCATAGTTATGAGCATGAAGATTGGCTGCAGCGATAATGAAGGTCAAGTGTTGGGGCTGAAGAAAACATGCGCGAAAATTTGAACATGGGCGATCGATTTACCGCAGAGAAAAGAGAAATCCACGCACATCGGAAGGATCAAAGTTGATGGACTCAGGGGCTCTCTTAGGCCCCGACCAAAATGGTACACCTTCTTTGGTAATCTGAACACACGATGACATGATCAGCAATCAATAAACATAGGTAAGCGTAGCTGATGTGCTTACAAGATCCTTTGGTAAGCTGTGCAACAACTGTCGAATCTCATTGTTGAACTCGAGTTCAAATTTCAATCGAGCCCACCGAACACATTCACCAAATGTCAGCGGACGATTATCGACCAAATATTCTTTGATCTGACTGAGTTGTTCTGCTGGATTACCGCCTTGACGCAAAGTATCCACAAAGTTGGGAAGTGATAAATACTGATTGACAGTCTCTGGAGGTTTGGTGAAATATTCGGAGAACCTCTCTTTGGCCCACTAAAGAGGAGTTATTCAACGCATAAGCTCAGAAATTTCCCTCGAGTGCAAGGTAGCGAGGTGCGTACCTGTATAGTATGTTCGATGACATTTGGGAAACTTTTGACAGTGCACATCGGTGCTTCTTTCTCAGGAGGATCTTGTGATGAAGAGTAGGATTCGGTGAGATGAGGAAGAACAACTTGAACGTTGGCTTTAGTGCCCAGTGTACCGGATTCCAGTAAAGGTTTTTCGTAGTAAACACAACGTCGATCCATATATTGTCGAGCTAGGACGTTGTCGAGTGCATTGGTGACACAGTCGAGATTATCAAAGAAATCGTCCCCGAATATATTCTCGGTTCGATCACCTACGGCGTCCTGATAGCTCACAATCTTTCCGTCTAATTCTGGGTTCATTTCACATACGGCTCTCGGAGCTGCTTGGCTCTTGAATGAGCCTAGATCACGAGGCCTAAATAAGAATTGCCGATTGAGGTTACTCTTTTCGATTGAGTCCATGTCGGTTACCGATATTTTCCCATTAGGACCGGTAGCCAATCCCATCATCGACCAATTCTTCAACATTTCACAGCCAATTGCACCAGCCCCAACCAAGAATTGTCGGTAATTTGCAATCTTCTCTTGAAACTCCCGTCCGAAGATCGCGATTTGATTGTCATATCGAGAATTGGTAGGCTGCACATCGGCCTCTGTTGGCGCTTTGGTAGGTAGAGCTTCCAATGCGTCAAAGTAGAGATGCTGAAAGGTGGGATGAAACTTGCCAGAACACGCCTTCAAGACTTCCTGTGCGACGTAGCCACCAATAACTGCTGTGATAGGTGCTAATTCACCAACAGCTTGGTACGAGAGTTCCATGACAGTCTTCTCGGAAAGGTCGCCGAGATCTTTTTGGTGTAGACCTTGTGCGATTTTGAGGACGTTCTTGGCATCTTCGTCATTCCTGGGCCGAGGTAAACGTTGATGGTTTTCTTGGAATTTGGCCAAGGCTTGAAAGCCCGAGTGAAGAGAAGCCGGACGGTCAAATTTGGCAAAATCTGTGATCAAGAATTCAGGTTTCTCTAACGATTCTCGTAATGGTTTCTGAGTAGGAGGTTATGTCAACCACATCACCAAATCATAGGGATACAATGCGGCCCGACAGACTTACAAAATTTAACACTTTAGGCATCTTGACTTGATGGAACCAACCGCCAGATTTATACTCTCCAAATGAGCTTGTATCCCCAATTGTGAAGGTATACGGCCCTGTAAGCAGAACATAAGATACCATCAGTTGGACCGCAGGAACATTCTAGAAAGTTGACGAGAATGGCGTACCTTTTACAGTCACCTTCCGAGGCTCTGTCTCATCGAATCCGTCCATTCCCTTAACTTCAGTAAATGTTACATAGTCACCATCCTCTAAGCCATGCCTAGAGTCATCCAAAGTGGTAACGAGGCCTTGGGAACTCTTTGGTGGATCAAGACAGCAAAAATGTCAGTTTCTCTTCAGCCTTTCATCCAGAATTGGAAACATCCATTGCAGATAATATATAAATTCAGCTGACCTTTTCGATAGATACAATCATGCCAGAGATAGGCTGTTCACCATTTGTGTCGATGACCGCAAATTCGGGACCAAAATCGCAAAAGACGGATCTGTGTATGATAATTGAGAGACTTGACTTAGTAAACTCGACTACAGACGCTGATAAGTATTGATCTCGACCTACCCGAAGAGCCCCCTCACGTCTGCTGCAATGAACTGAATGCCATTTCGGTGAGTGAAATCGTTGAGTTCTAACTGCTTGGCTAGAGAAACGTTGGTGACGACAACAACCTGGAATTGAAACAAGGGAATTGCATCAATCATCAGCGGAACAAGATGCATGCGTAGGATAAGCTTGCACCTGAAATGACTTTAGAGCATCCAAAGTCAAGTCTTTTCCGAGCACTCGCACAGGGACGTATGAGTTCAATTCGGCTAGACGAGGTTGAGTTGAGATATCTCTAGCTTTTCCGATATCTGAATCACGTAGGAAAAACTATAAGTAGATGAGAAAAAATTGATTAGTGATACTTTGGCACACGGCACTAAGATGTCACTTACTTGAGTTCCTAAGTCGGGTTTTGCCGTAAGCTCAGGGTCATGAACTGTGACAGATTTAACACCAGCAAGACAGATATTTTTGGCTGAGAAGTAGGTGTGAGAGTAAAGTCAACATACTGATCAAGCGAGGATTGATCGGAGCACGAATTTAGAAGCATCATCACATACCAATCTCGACTCCAAGTCCCTTCATCCCCACAATAAGCACATCTGAGTTGGCCATCTTCCGCATGGCTGTGGTCGTGATCATGAGTGACCAAATCAACACTAAGCAGGCCTTGTTGTACGGAATGGATGACTAAAAGACGCACCTTCATGACCCAGAACATATCTGTTTGGAAGTATAAGTCAACCCAATGCATCAGTCCATGATACTGATAGACTCAACCGGATTCTTGTGAAGGTAAGGAGATATTGGACTCCTGTTATTGCTCCTGTTACTTGGAGTTCAATAGGAAGAGATCATGTTTCCTTTGAAAGGGAAAGACTTACAATTGACGCGAGTACAAACTTTCGTCGATGGTAGATTGATCGACCTGCATGGAGACTTGAGCAGAGGATTCACCCTCTGAGTTTGAGATGGCCATCTCTGGTTGTGAATTAATGTTGATTGATTGATAAGTGATGGTGAGTTCCTTTTGAGACAAGCTTTTATGTAAATATAATGATTGAGTTGATCGGTAAAGTGAAGTTCAAGTCAAGTGTGGCAAGGAAGAACACTACATATACTACTCTCTAAACCCATACTTCCATATGTAATACCATATACAGGACATGTGCCCTTTATGTCATGTCATCAACCGTTCGGAAGAGGCTCTTCCTTGTGCCCTTTCTCTACACAGCAACAACTGTAAGAAGACAAGAAGGATGTTGGGTAGGAATGAGTTCATGTCAGGATACGAAGCATTCCCAGACATCCCAATCCTTGACCACCGGTGTCTTTGACCACAAGAGGGTCCTCAGCTTTCACTCAAGAGTGCCCTCAGCTTTTACGTCTCGATCGGCGGAACGTATGAATCCGGAGCGGAAGGGGAAAACGTTCAAGGATTTGAGAAATCAAGGTTCAGGCTTTAGCTCAACACATACCTTCTCGGCCCGGCCGCCCTAAGTTCAGGCTGCATGCACATCAGGAAAATCGAAAGAACAACATCAACGTTTTTGTTGTAGTGAAGTGAACAATTCTCAACCAGGTCTTTCTGACAGAGATACAGAGGACATGATAGTGCAGAGTAGAGCGGTACTTCTTTTACTAATAGGCTTTCAAGACTAGTTCAAACATCTCGAGCCTCAAAATTGTACAAAAAACAAACCTACTTCGGTGCCAATCCTTGCACATAGCTAAAGAATCTTGAAGCTGTCTACAAATGGCACAGCCTGATCCTCAGCTGTCAATCTTCTCTTGTTGCAGGAGCAATCACAACCTTAGTCTCAGGGTATCTTCCAGTCCTCATCAATTTGCCACCTCGGGTACACTAAACCAGGCTACCGAAGCAAGTGTACAATGACACATTACAGCTGCTTCAAGCAGGCATCTCGCCTCTCTCGCTCTCTCTGGAGCAACCTGAAATTTGTACTTCAATACACCCCCTAAGTTACACAACTATGTTTAAGTTTGTCATATCCATTTACCCAAGCACATGGCCCCTGCGGACGCCGGTCCTAGAGCGGTACCACGTCGTATGCCCCACCTATCCAGCGGTATCGGAGTCGGACACCGGCTATCATCAATGATCGTATATGATCATCAAGTCAGAAGATATCAACTCCCACCTCAAAGCCGATCATACTTATCACCGCATATCATATCCAACCCAATCAAAACATATCCAAGCCGATCCACATTCATCACCGGAGATACGACTGATAAGATTCAACTCGATATCCACCTGATCGGACAAACAAGAACAGCCAGCCACCAGTGCGACCAGTCTGACCTTATAATGCATCAACAATGCATCATCTCAATCAACATCAACTCACTTCTCCCTCTTATTTTCTTCTTTTCAGTTTTTTGGATATCGGTTGGAATTCTCGTTATCGGTTCTGCCGTTTTCATCTCTTATTTTTTCCATTATCAATTGATCGCACTCCCATCTAGTCACGGCTTCACAATGACAAAGAAAGTACCCCTCCATACTTCAACTATTGACACTGGAAAATCAAAACGTCAAACTCGCTCTCAAACTCGCTCTCAAAGTCGAACTCCTCAAGCACCGTTCACTGAAGACCGAGCCCGAAAGATCGCCACTTCGCTTGGTCACATTCGACCTCAACCAAAGCCTATCGAAGAAGACAAAGACGATGATGAGATGATAAATCAATTTATCCCCATGGATGACCAGCCAGCCAATACGCCAGATCCACCAGAAGCCACCCCTCTTGATGTCTTTGCCCAACGCTGTCGAGGCTGGCAACATGCCGACAAGCAAAGACGATCACAACGAATATGGGACGGACTTGAAGGACCAATGACTGCAACGTACCTCCACTGCCAGGCTGTTACTCACAACTGGACCGATCAACTAACCGAATATCACACCGTTGCAAAAGTGCACTGTACTTGTGAAGACGACGATAAGTTCACTCGAGCTGTAGACTTGATCGATATCCTAGGTGAGTCATCAATATTTCTGTCCTGCTCCGACGATATCGAAACATTTATTGATATCATCTGTATTTGTTTTGTGTCCATGTGTTATACATATAGGTCGTACTAAGGCAAAGCAATTGATGTTCTGCAACTGTACGTCCGATCCAGTCCGGCTCATCTACTACGGTTACTTTGCTAGCACCCCCACCAGGCCACAAACTGCATTCTCCATACCTCTCGTTCAACTTCATCATCAAATCTGGCAATTCTCGACAATATCGGCTACTGCGATGATGGAAGCGATAGTGGCTTTCCACGACAGCCGCTCAAAGGAACGGCTAACTGTCCGTACCGGCAAATACACCTCACGCAACTTAAGACGACCTTTTACGCAAGCAATCGACCTTCATCGCAGGATTCTCACCCTTCAAAGCAAGATTCATGATGATTTACTTGAAGTTAGAACAGTTGATAAGTGGGCTGCCAAATGCCCTCGATGCTTCGGACCATCTCACGGCGAATATAAAGAATCACCTGACGAGCCAGATGTCATTTTAGCCATGGATGGAAACTTTCAGCAACGTCATCAGATACATGCCAGCAAGGATACACCTCTTGATTCGGATTACCCCACCTCCTTCCTTCCTCCAGCTGAAATTGAAAAGTCTGCGTCTACACTTCAACAAAGCGAAAACCAAGTTAAAGACTTGAAGGTCAGTCTTATATTTCATCTTCCCTATTACCATCTTCTTTCTTACATGAAATCATCTGACCAATTATTTCATTTGGTAGACTGCTTGCTCAGACTCCCACACGGCCGCCAACGATGTCCGCAATTCAACATCATGGGACCGGTGCGATGATACCGGGCTCTTTGCCGCTGCCTGTCGGCACGATGTTCCCCTCAAGTTTGTCAACATCTATCAGTCAGGTGAAAAGTGAGTGGTACCTTTGTTGATCATGATGAGCAAGTCTATAGCTGACATACCGAACTTTCTAAGGCTATACTACCCGGTCGCCATCCTGGATCACCTCCTCACCCAACTTCCAGGAAAGAAGTTTGGAGTCCTTTACGATATTGGATGTCATTTGAAAGTACACATACAAAAGGTCAGCTTCTTCTTAACTTTGATGACATCCCCTGTTACTCATTCATAATGTACCGTTTTGCTACAGCGCAACCTCCTCTCTAAGCATGAAGGCCGCCTATCCTACGCAACCTCAGTGTTTCACGCATACGCTCATCAATGGCGATGTCAAATTTTTTTCAATCCTCGATTCATTGCTCTCTTTGGACTATCTGACGGGGAAGGACTTGAGAGGGTATGGTCGCACCTTTCAAATCTCGTTTCCGCTCTTCGAATTTCGACTCGATTACATCGATTACTCTCGATTCATTGGCGAGCAGCCTTCTTCAGTCAAAAAACTACTGAGGGAAGCGGTAAGTAGCAGTTCATCGGCTCACTTTGTGACAAAACTGATTCACTGAGTGATATTTGTAGGCATGTGGCTTATGCGAAGGCTCGAGAACGCATTAGAAGTGTTGTCGCAATCTCGTGCTACGTTGCAACAGCTGGAAGTTGTTCGAAGCACAAGTCATCCGGAGCGTCGGTACACAGAAGAGTTCTTCCGCATCCAATGGCAATTAGAAAGAGCAGCGTACACAACCGAGAAAGTAACTGAGCACGAAATGCAGTTGGCTCTGGCTCGGTTGCTTTGTTTGGAGGAAGAACTCGATAACTTTTGGTGAGTCCAGTGTTGTATCAATGTCTCAAATCACTTATCAATTCTCTGATCTTGTTTTCAGGAGAGCACCGGGCCTTCAGCTGTCTCCTGAACAAGCCCTTATTCGACTGCAAACTCAACAAAAACTCGAGGCTTCATTTATGGAACAGAGGGCCAAGATTGGAAGGACAGATACGATCAGATTATCCAACGGTGAGTTCTTGAAGCTTTTGACATAATTAGACTAAGGGCTGATGTTGTTTCTATTTCATTCCAGATGCCGCCGAGAATAAGCAACTTCTGAAGGTGTGGTACAGCAAGTATGATGTCCGTGTTAAATACCTGGCTCTCTGTGCAGAAAAGCGACCACTAGAAGACAGTCGAGTGCCTGGCAAGAAATCAAAGCTTGGTAAGTTACCTTCCTCTTTACCTTTCTCTTTTTGACTTATCTTTGAGTCAACTTTTAACTCCCTTCATTCACACTTACCACAGGTACACATGGCAAGACTGCACTCCTTGCTGCACTTCGCAAACATGCCGCCAAACTCTTTCAGGCTGTTAAGACATACAATCAACGCCTTTACGAATTCAAGAATCGATTTCCCAATTCCAACTTCACTCCAGGCCTTATGGTATATTCCGACCTTTTCAAAATGGACTCCGATGACGAATTCTGGAACGATGGCCTGTTTACTAATGCCGGCGAACCCTGGGCAACTGACCGACATACGCAACAAGGCATGCGTCAGCTTGCCTACAAAGAACGGGCTCTTGAAGAGATTCGAAGAATCGGTTGGGAGGTCAGGCGATCAATGCGATGGGCAACACAACGCTACCAGCAGTTATTCGACATCGTACATGATTTTTATGTTAATGATGACCTAATCCTTAATCCACCCGAAGGCTCAGCCATTGAACGTCTTTTGGAGCATCCTACATTTCAAGTATTACGTCGATGGGATCAACCAACAGCAGCTGCAGCTTTATTTTACAATCATTTTACGGCTCATATTCATTTGATGGAACTCTGGGATGCTGATTTTCTCAACGTTTTCGCACAAACTCCTCGTCAAGAAGGCGACATTCCTCTCTTACATAAGTGGAATTTTCAAATGCAGTGTATCAGAAGATTTCACAAGGATCATCGTATTTCTTGGGTACTTGGTGATTATCTTAACTTTGTAGAATCACATCCATTAGCAGCAACTGAAGAGCCTCCTGAGTTTATCAATCATGAAGAAGAAGAAGAAGAAGATATTGGGGATGAGGAAGATGAAGAAGATCAATGGATCAAAACTTTGGATGATGAAGCGTTGAGACTGGTTCTACATGCAGACGGATTGGAATCAAATGAAAATGTTGGACCCGAGTGAACTTGTAGTACATTATCTGATGACTGTTGTATGGCCTTGTATAGTTGATTGAATTGCTTGATATGTCTGAGATTTCTGAGATTACCCTTCTTTGTTTATAGTTAGTTAAAAAGTGCGTGCTTGATATGTTTGAAATTGAGTTTGAGAGTGATTCTGTTGTGTTTCCTTGATTGAGATAAATGATAAAGTATGTTGAGTATTGATTGATGTGTGTGTTCTGAAATCAAATATTTCAATTTGCTCAATGAAACCACTGTCTGAAATGAGAATGACCATTTTACACGAGAGAAAATGAAGGATATGTAAGTAAGTATTACCACAAATCTCAGTAAAAAGTGCATTTTGACCACAAATCATATAAAAAAGAAAGGAAGGAGTGGAGATACATGGATGGTGTATTGAGAGGTTTTGTTCATCACACAGAGGGGCATCTCATCACCAAAGGAATTAGCCTCAGGGATGTGTATTCCATGTTTTTGGGGTACTTTGAGGTCAGAGCGGGAGCGGGAAGGGTGATTTTACAACTTCATGTCCAATAAAGTTGATGTAGGAGTGGAGATACATGGATGGTGTATTGAGAAGTTTTGTTCATCACACAGAGGGGCATCTCATCACCAAAGGAATTAGCCTCAGGGATGTGTCTTCCATGTGTTTGTGGTACTTTGAGGTCAGAGCGGGAGCGGGAAGGATGATTTTACAGATTCATGTCCAATAAAGTTGATGTAGGAGTGGAGTGAGGGAAAAGTGGTATTATGAAAGTGGGTCTGAAATTGGGTTTTGTCATCTGGGGGGGCAAGCCAGGCCTTATTTCCCGCATCTTCAATGTGTTTTGGGCCATTTGTGGTTGAAATCTCATTAAATATTTGTGAGCATGGGAGATAAAGTGGAAAAAAGTTGATGTAGGAGTGGAGTGAGAGAAAAGTGGTATTATCAAAGTGGGTCTGAAATTTAATTTTGTCATCTGGGGGGGGAAGCCAGGCCTGATTTCCCACATCTTCAATGTGTTTTGAGTCATTGGTGGTTCAAATCTGACCAATTTGGTATCAGAGTCTTGTGTGTGCAAGTTAGGAAAACCTTGCACAAACGGATTTTGGTCCCAATTTCCACCACACTTGACTTGAAACACATTGAAGATGTGGGAAATAAGGCTTTATGAGCCCCCCCAGATGACAAAATTCAATTTCAGACCCACTTTCATATTGCCACTTTTCCCTCACTCCACTCCTACATCAACTTTTTTCTACTTTATCCCCCATGCTCACATATATTTAATGAGATTTCAACCACAAATGGCCCAAAACACATTGAAGATGTGGTAAATAAGGCCTGGCTTGCCCCCCCAGATGACAAAACCCAATTTCAGACCCACTTTCATAATACCACTTTTCCCTCACCCCACTCCTACATCAACTTTTTTCTACTTTATCTCCCATGCTCACAAATATTTATTGAGACTTCAACCACAAATGGCCCCAAACACATTGAAGATGTGGGAAATAAGGCTTTATGAGCCCCCCCAGATGACAAAATTCAATTTCAGACCCACTTTTATATTGCAACTTTTCCCTCACTCCACTCCTACATCAACTTTTTTCTACTTTATCTCCCATGCTCACAAATATTTAATGAGACTTCAACCACAAATGGCCCAAAACACATTGAAGATGTGGTAAATAAGGCCTGTCTTGCCTCCCCAGATGACAAAACCCAATTTCAGACCCACTTTCATAATACCACTTTTCCCTCACTCCACTCCTACATCAACTTTATTGGACATGAATCTGTAAAATCATCCTTCCCGCTCCCGCTCTGACCTCAAAGTACCACAAACACATGGAAGACACATCCCTGAGGCTAATTCCTTTGGTGATGAGATGCCCCTCTGTGTGATGAACAAAACTTCTCAATACACCATCCATGTATCTCCACTCCTACATCAACTTTATTGGACATGAAGTTGTAAAATCACCCTTCCCGCTCCCGCTCTGACCTCAAAGTACCCCAAAAACATGGAATACACATCCCTGAGGCTAATTCCTTTGGTGATGAGATGCCTCTCTGTGTGATGAACAAAACCTCTCAATACACCATCCATGTATCTCCACTCCTACATGGATTTTGGTTCACTTCAATCCTCAAAAATCACCCTTCCCACTCCCGCTCTGACCTCAAAGTACCCCAAAAACATGGAAGACACATCCCTGCGGCTACTTCCTTCAATTAATAGATGCTTAAGTGAATTTCAAGGTGAGTCTTCCCACTCAGTATTACCCAAAAACCCTTTTTTCCAATGGGTTTTGAGTAATTTGGTGGCAAATAACCCACATTACTTTCTTCTGCAAGTGCGGGCGGGCGCACCTGTCACCGGTTCAGCAGGGGCAGGAGTCTTCCATATGTAATCTTTACCTTAGAAAAATTTCTTCACATCAGTACCATCATACCATCATATCTATCAGAAAGCATGCATCCTACGCCGTCTTCTGGACAACTTCAGTCCTTCAATAATCGACTACCACCGCCTTCACAGCCTCAGCCTCACGTCAATTCCCAACCTCATCATTCCAATGGACCTCTACCGCATAGCCCAAATCAAATCCTCGTTCCTCCCAGCGATCTCTACTACAGACAACTCTCAACCTCAACTCATCCTCAGTTTCTTCCACCTATTCTTCATCCACCGATTCTTCCGGCTAATCACAATCAAAGCTTACATGAACCGAGCTCGACTAATCATTACAATCCCAGTTCACATGAACCAAGCTCGACTCATAATCATAATCAAACACATGAATCGAGCTCAACTCATAATCACAATCAAAGCTCCTCTCTTCAAACTAATCATCTTAATCGAAGCTCATATGAACCAAGATTTGCCCCAGCTCACCGCTCCCAACCAGCTACTAGCTTAGAACACCAAGAACCCTCGAGATTCAATAACTTTAGATCGCAAGACCTTGAACATCCACAACCACAACCCACCTCATCAACTTCTCAAGATCACCTTCCAGAGTTAGACTATTCAATCATTCAAAACTTTGAATCTCAAGCTTTTGAAGACGAACGACAACGAATCCTAGCTTCGAAAACTTCTCGGTCTCAAAACTTTACCGCAACTTCGCAAAACGTGACCTCAAATTCTCAAAACGTCACATCAAATCCTTCAGCGATAGTAATAGCACCTACCCGACCTCAAAAGACGACGTCCAGGAAGTCAAAACAACCCAATCAGAATTGTGAAACAGATGTTGCGCCTAAACCACCAGCAAAGAGATCAAGGAAGAACGATGAGACGAATGAAGAGAACTTAGTTCAATCCAACCCAATCACTCAATCAGCGTTCATGAATGGATTCTTACCAAAGTCACTTCTCATTGCAGAAGACAAGCTTCCACCAGAACTTCCTAGTGTTCAAGCCCTCATGGAATATTCGGATATAGAGCTCAATGAATTGGCTAAGAGGTACAGCAAGAAGAGGGGGATGTCTGCTGATGATGAAGTGTACCTGTTGGAGTTGCATGACCAGTTGGAGAAAGTCATCACAATAAATTGCATCGTTTGACAAATCTCGCGTGATATGGCCGATCAGATATTGTAAGTCTCTTTCCTTTCACTTTCTACTCTATACGACTAGCTAAATTGTTTCTACTTGGTTCTTTTCTTTTCTTCGTGGGTTTTTCTGGTTTTATAGGGGTAAGACCATGCCCTATCGAGGTGTCAATGGTTTCCAAGTTTTTCAGGGTACCGAAGAAGCAAAGGCTATAGTGAAAGAGAGTATGTATTATCTATCGTATCCTCATCTTTCATATTCCGTCGTCTAACTCATAGCTAATTTGATTTTACACCACTAGATGGTGGAATTAGGGCACCAGGAACCAATGCGAAGGTTGGAGAAGCGTGGAACCAATTGGGCAAGGTAGGTCAGGATTACTATCACGCACAAGCCGCTGAATCGGTGAGGAAGAAGCAATTCAAGAAAGCAAAGACGTCATCTTCAACATCGGACAATTCTACATCAAATAGCACCACCGAACCCATAGATGCTTATTCTACATTAAACGGTGCCTCTGAAACCGCCATCGAAATACAAGGAGGGAAGGCCTCTTGTCTCACCGTTCGACCTGCAAAAGTTCGTTCGTTGACAAAAAATAACAACACTGTTCAAGAGTGGATAAACGATCTGCTCCCAATGGTGACTTATTTCCTCGTAATGAACATTTCAAAAAAACTAACCAGAATCGATCAAACAAACTGACTAACATTGCATATATGATCATACAGGCGAATCACATAGCTAAAACTTATAAGGTTCAGATAGCGATTATCTGTGTCTCATCCTTCTTGGGTAGTGGGAATATGCAGTTGGTTGAAGCAACACCTCGTCTTCGCACCTGGTTTGAACTGGAGAGAACGACGAACCCAGAAAACCACGTTGTTGCACGGATGCAGTCTGCTATAACTGGCTGGAATACAGATGACCTTGCGGAGTTGGGTCCCGGTAAGTTAATATACCCATGTTTTCTTTCCCTATTGGTATTGCACTGAGCTTATCGTTTCTTTCTATTGCTTTCTCTTTAGTCTTTGAGGCTGATGAGGTAAGTAAGGCACGTGCTGGAATGAACCGGCTCATACGTAAGTACATTTTACCTATTTCTCCATGTTCTCTTTAGATGACTTATGTCTTTGACTTGTAGTTCAGGCAACACGCGGCAAAGTGAAAAAATGGCCTTGGACCAACCAAAAGCGACTCAACGACTTAGGATATGAGATCCGACTGCTTCCTGGTGCTTCGACTTCATTGGACATCCTCACCAGACCCAGCAACAAGCTTCTTCCAGCTCAAGCTATCGATGTCAACCAATCCCTCCTGGCAGAAAAAATCCAGATAGTGAAGGAGGAAGTCTGTAAGTCTCCTATCCACTTGATTTAGTTGCGAATCAGACACTTCTTTCGGCCTCCTGACTTGTCTTCTGTACTTGTAGGATCCTAATGCCTCGCGAAACATTTCAAAATGATGTTCTTGTTTTTTTGTTTCTTATCCGAGTGGTCTCTTTGTCTGATGTCATTTTTGCCAGATCTCATTTTTTGCCAAACTTACTTGTTTCTTCATTCTATCTGCTCAAATTTTATGAAAGTCTTGTCTTTGTCTCTTTCAAACATAGTTCACACTCAAAGTTGCAACAAAGCACAACTTGTAACGTCTTGACTTTCTTTCATGTCAAACTCTTCTGGATTGTCTTTTGTTGCTGGAAATGTGATGTGACAACAACACATATTTTGACACCTTTCGAAAACCACACCAAAGCATCTCGTCAACAACACTCAAGATTTCTTTGAGTGTGCGAACAACTTCCTTCTCTCCTCTACCTTTGGAATCTTGAGCATGCAATTGATCTCAGCATCAAGAAATTGCATCATACATTCGAATCGAGCTCACCTCATGTGGCTTGTTTGATCATAAGTGTTAATAATCATAAATGTTTAATAACATTGCTTGTTTGAAAAGTTACACAGAGAACGTAGTAGTAAGGACAAAAACAAAATTGATCGATAGATAAAATTACAATTTTAAGAGACAAAACAAAACAAAATAAAGTAGATTACAACAAATCAGAGTATGATACTCACATCAAAGTCGCCACTATGTTTGTCAGTAAAGGGTGAAAAAGTAGAGAGAGAGAGGGAAGGGGAAAGTATCAATTCCTGGACCTGAGTCTGACCCCATACAAGCAACCTTGGTTTTATTTTGTTCGGGTAGAGTTTCTGTGTTTGATGTTATTCGGATGGAGGGTGACCGTGGTCGTGTTCTGGATGATGACGAGGATCTTCGTTTCGTTGTGGATTGTTGTGGTGACCGGACTGAGGTGTTTCATTGAAAGACCTCAGTCCTTTCCGGTGAACTTTCCACAAGGTCGCTGTCTTAAGTATTGGACCGTGGACCGGCTATAGCGTGATGTAACTTGTCGGTGTGGCGAATTCAAGGAAACACGTTAAGAGCATACCAGGACCGACGGACTATGCTTAAAGCATGGGGGGCCTTTGGTTCAGCAGGTACACACATGTAGTTGTGTAACTTAGGGGGTGTATTGAAGTACAAATTTCAGGTTGCTCCAGAGAGAGCGAGAGAGGCGAGATGCCTGCTTGAAGCAGCTGTAATGTGTCATTGTACACTTGCTTCGGTAGCCTGGTTTAGTGTACCCGAGGTGCAATTTGCTATGAAACAGATAGGTATCTCAAGTACCCTGAAGTTTTCTTGTCAATACAAAATTGTAGAGTGATTAGAACCCTTGTTCTTAGACTGTTCGACCCTCAGTAAACCATATTACACTATATCATCATTCTTGAAGGCTTGTTATGTCATCACACACGGACCAAGATGATCATGCATCTTCATTTCCATCCAATGCAATCAATTTCTTTCACCACTTTCTAGAAAGTGTTTTCATTAGCATAGATTGTAAGTCTATAAGCCCAATTGATTGTTAGATTAGATGAATTTGTATGAGTTTGATTATCATCAATCTTCAAGGAGTGAATCTTGAGTGGTATTGATGGTTTTATTGTTTGATTGAATGATTATATATCTGTGCTTTGCTTGAGATTAAATGCTTATCAAGGAAGCCTCTTTACAAGAATTGAAGATGCTGAGTACTACTTGCATAATTATTCCAGAATGACCAGGTACGTGGAGTGTCAGTAAACAAATCAATCGATCGATCTCAGCAGTTGTCTTACTCTTGACTGTCGTGTGAGGATTGTGAGTGAGTGTGTATGTGATGTGCTTGAAGATTGATTGATTGTACAGATCGAGGAGTTGAATTGATTGACTTTTTCACTTTCTTCACCTTCTCATCATCATCACATCACCACCAACTTCATCACACACACACAACAACAACTACAACTTACTTTACTTCAAATCAAATCAGTTCATCTCAATCCCCATCAACATACATAGAACCTATCACAACATCCACCATCAATTGGCTTTTTCAAAAGTGAATACCAATTTCAATCAGGATGACTACCAATTCAACCTCATCACCATCACCCACAACTTCAAACTTCATCACCACTCCTCATACTCATCATCATCATCAAATCAGTTCATCTACTCATGAACTCAATCATCAAACCTCTTCATCTTCTTCAACCACTCCTACCACTTCATCTACTCTACTCAAATCAGCCGTACCTATCTTACCTAACTCAAATTTAAACATCAAATCACCTCCATTACCTGTCATTCCATCTGAATTACTACAAGCATTAGCTAGACCTCCTATCAAATCACCATCATCCAACAATATCACAAATCATAAACAAACCGATCCTAGTCTTGACCATCCAAATCAGACTTCTGATCTTAATCAATCATCATCAAACCGATCAAAATTAAAAAACATTCTCATCTCATCTCATCAATCTTCTAATCATCAGAATAAAACCTCAAACGAATTAGATCTGAGCTCTTCAAAACATCAACTTTCTTTACCTGAATTCACTCCTGTCTCAACTCATTTCAATGTGGATTACGAACCATCTGATCCAAAAACCGGTCTGATCGATTCACAAGGATTGAAATCACCACAAGAACCTAATCCATCTGATCAATCTAACCCAAATATCAACTCACATCAATCTAACAGACCTTCTACGGTTAAGAATCTATTAAACTTGGTCAATTTCCATTCAAACAAACCATCAATGGATTATCAACATTCACCATCTTCAACTCATACAACCAACCTACAAACCGATCAATCTAATGCTCACAATCAACTCAAAACAAACTCACAAGGTCTAGAACATCAATCTAGTCAATCTTCCTTCGTTCTCTTATCATCTACGTCCCAACAACAACAACAACAACAATCTACTCCCAATCAAACATCAAAACCTTTCCCTCAATTTCCTTCGTCAGATCAAAACGATCAACAGATGAGCGACTCCTTTCAGTCAAATCAGACCATGCCACATACCACCCCTAAACATAAAGAGACGATTTGGAACAAGATTGGGTTTTCTCATACTCCATTCAGTGGTACCTCCAATTCAACTTCAACTTCGACTGGTGCTAAGAAACTCACTCTCAAACAACATCAACATCATTTAGCTGATATTCCAATCGATAGCAAGCTCCGTGACCCAAATCATCCTCATAGTGCTAGTCCACTCTCCTCCAACTATTCATCACTTGCTTCATCTTCTGCTACTCGACCTCGTGCCAGTTTCTCATTGGATCATTACATTCAATCTCATCTCTCATCTAGTCATCTTCATCAGCAAAATGATGGAAAACATCATAAAGTGACCTCTCAACGTAAGAGCTCCAACAAAGATTCGAATCAGAACCTCAACAAATCAAAACCATCCGGATCTTCTCTGATCTCTTCGAAACAGTCTTCTAGTAAAAGTACGGATCATCTTCTTGATTCATCTACTCTCTCATCTCTTCAACTTGCCACCCAAAAATCATCCATTCATCCAACTCAACATGCACATCAGTCTTCAATCGACCACAAATCTCAGAATTCGACCCTTTCACAGATTGGTAATCATCAAGCAGATTGGTCGTCTGCAAACTCCTTACATCATCATCAGGATGATACCTTGGAGGAAGACATGGACGAAGTACCGTGGCCAAGGCATGAGAACTTCACTCATCACCTTCATGCGAGTCATCGACGTGACAATCGCTTGAAAGATCTAGCCTCGCAGCATGTTGAGGAAGATGAGGAAGCGGAAGAAGACGATGACGATGACCTCGGAGAAGAAGATGATGAAGAAGAAGGGGAAGATGAGGAAACGGGCGATCGACGCAAATGCTTGGATTGTGCTTTGGATGATTGTAAAGAACACTTCTCACCAATCAAACCACATGCTCGTCGTATGCATCTCTCCAGTACCGGTTCAGCAGATTCACCCCATATCGGTCAATATTTGCAACTCGAGCATCCATCAGCTTCTACCTCACAGCGTCACCCTGCTCGATTACCTCCATCGCAAATGGTGAATCGACTGTCACCTGAATCATCATCTTCTACTTCTAATTCACTACCGTTTCGCATCGGAAAGGGTACACAACAAACCACTTTTGATCATCCATGTAACAGTCTCAGGAATCGCCGAATTCTTGATCCTCTGGAGATGAGATTCAAAGCGATCACTGAACCGATCATCACAAGTACCCCCAACACCGGTCAAAGTGCCCAATCGAGTCTTTATCACAACACACTAGAAGTACCACATACAGCTCCCATCGGCGGATTTCCTGACCCAATCACTGCGTCTTCGACTTCAACTTCGGTCACTGCTAACCTTACCTCGCCTGGAACCGAAGAGACGGACCAATCATCTATGTCTCCTAGGGTTCGAAGTCTGAGTGATACACTTGTCCATCGTGCCAAACAGTTTCACAAGATTCATCATCAACTTCAGCATCAGTATCCGATCCTAGACAGGCCACATCTTGATGATCTTGGGTCTATTGATTCTCATCACCTTGATATCTTCAATGGGACTCTTAAAAATGCTTCTGTCTCGAATCAATCACCACAGAATATCAAGGAGGAAGCAAAAGTCGGATCTGATTATAATAATGATGATGAGCTTCATTTTATCGATACACCAGCTTCTGTGCGTTTCTCTCTATGTGATAATCAAAATATTCCATTCGCGTATACTAACACTATTCTATCCCCTTATTCATTGATGTAGAGAGCTGCACTCGCATCGAAAGCTGATTTCACGATCGGTGTAGCTGGACCAAAGGGCGTAGGGAAATCTACGATCATCACACGTGCCTTGCGAAAACCGCTGACAAATTCGGTAACTCTATACTCCGATCCCCAAGCTAATAAAAGTAATCTAACATCCCACTAGGAACTATTCCTCGCTTCTCAACTAACACTGTACTTTCTTCGCCCAATCCCAGTCATCTCATACGTATCCCAAGTGACGAACGGTAATGCAGGACCGAGTAGGACTGTACAAGTCCTAGAGGTGGATCAATTGATCCTTTCTGAACGGTTTATCAAGAAAGATCATAACAAAGAAGGTATGATTTGGCCAAAGAGATTACCTGCTCTTGACGGAATTTTACTCTGGTATGTTTTTGCTTGCCTGTTTCGAAGAGGATCAAACATCTGATCTACTCTCACTCTTAGTTATGATGCTATGGATCCTACTGCGCTAGATCACCTACGACCTCTGTTGCGTGAGTGGTATATTCATAAAACAAATCCATCATCATCTTTCTCTTCTTCTATATTGACATGGTATTTTGAATACCTTTGTGGAATTACAGATTCCTTTTGGACAAGAGGGGGGATCTCATTGATCGTCTTGGCTTGTAAGTCGAATAAAGATGAGAAACTCAATCTCACTTCTCCGATCAAGGCTGCTGAACTTGTCAATGTCTATGGGACTGGTGAGTTGTTTTTCTCTGTGCATATTCCTGTCTGGTATTGAATTCAACCTATATTCGTACTATGATTCAGGCATGATCCAGCTTGATGGAGGTCTGGAAGATCCCGGGAAAAAGATGAGGAATTCATTTAACTGGATCATGAAGGCCATTAGAGAAGCTAGAGGTATGTGTCTCGTGGATTTGTTTCTTGAGCGGACCTCTGTGCGGTTGCGTGAAATCCCTTACTGAATTGAGCGAATTTTGCTGTTTGGCATCATATCAGGTGAACCGCGGTCTTACAGCAGTGCATCGACTCATATCTTAGAATCTAGTAGTCTTGATGATCATGAACAAATCCGATCTTCATTTGATTCTGTGACTCGATCTCAATCATCAGATCCTTCTGCACCGCCACCTAAACTTCAGGCTGATGGCGCGGTGAAGACGAGTGATAAAGTTGAGTTTGTTTTTCTCCAGTCATCGGGCATCGGTATATGTTGTAGATACTGATGTAAACCAACCTTTTCTTGCTTATAGAATCGGTCAGAAGAAAATGGTAATCTTCATTTGTATGAATAAGCGATTGAAGCCAGAGATGATCAAGTCTAATATATTGTGCTTGTTTGAACATGAATGCTTGCAGCAGAAAACACAGAAGAGGCAAATGAAAAGGCACAGAATGATAATGATGAGGATCAAGCGACCACAGCAAATTTTGGTACGATGTCTAATGATGCGACCAGTCGACATGCTGCTCAGAAAGCTATTGTGATGAGCCAGTTGAGTTTTGTTCTATCTTTTTCTCTCGGTAATTTTTCTTAGACTGACTTATTTTCCTTGTTTGGATGTGTTTGATTGAAAATAGACGTGGATCAGAGATGGACTTACATCTAGATAAGCAAACGATCATTGACAAATTCGTCTTCGCCACCGTCAGTGGAAATGGTCAGTTGATCATCCTTTATGGTTTTCTAGTTGCTTTGATTCTTGAAACTGATGGAAGTTTGGGGGGAATCATGGGAATGATTGTAGAACCGAGTTTTGTGGATCATTTCTTGATTGTCTTCAGAAGGTTTTCCACCCCGTTTGACGTTTTGAGCGCATTGATCAATCGATTTGAATTTGTTTCGTATCATCTTGAAGACGATCCTTTGTTGACTCGTTATGCACAGATGAAGTTGAGTTCAGGCTCTTGTTTGATGGGTTTGAACACATCGTTTTGCTTGAGCAAGGTTTATTGACATGAGCCTTGAATGTGTTCTATGATTCGTACAGGATTTGTCATGTTTTGATGACATGGGTAGAAACGTATCCAGGAGACTTTGTAAAACCAAGCACATTACAAGTCTTGAAAGGTTTCACATCATTAATTTTATCAGCTACGTGGCTATTACATTACGCAGTAGAGATTTTACCGATGACGAAGACGATAAGTTCAATGGTAGATGAAGATATAGGATGGGCCTTACCAGGCACGACTGAACCTGAAATGATAGGCAAGATCTTAGACGATATCCAGCGATTAAAAAGCGCACTTTCGAGTAACTCAACCCCTTCCAACACAAGATTAGAGGAAGAAGAAGACGAAGATTCAACGAACGTTTGTTTACTCCAACAAGACGATTTAACCAAAAGTTTTACCAATCCGAATCAAGACACGAGATCGTCTATTGGACTTAAATCTCAAACTGCTTCTTCTTCTATTGCTTTAGATTCGAAATCAGAAAACAAATCACTCTTAGATTGTTCGAATCAAGTCTTGGGTTTATCGGATGAAGCTTTAGCGTTACAGATCACTAGACTTGAGTGGGATATCTTTGCAGAGATGAAGGTTTGTGGTCCTGAATGTGTTGAGGAAGTGAATAAGTCATTGATCATCTTATATTTCATTTGTTATTTTTTTTTCTTGGGCGTTTTCTTTAGCCGAGACATCTGATTAGATATGTTTTGGCGCCTAGAGATCCCAAGAATCCTAGAGTCGCTTTAAGAGATCCTAATTCTCCTATTGCTCGTTCTACTGATTATTTAAATCATCTTGCGGCTTGGTTAGTCTTTCTTTCCTTTTTTGCCATCAAAACAGAACCCACCTGTCTGTGAGTTCATTGTTTGTTGATGTGTGGTTTGGATTTGGGTTTGGTTTTTTGTCTGATAGGGCTAGTTCGATGATTTTGATTCAAGATAAGTTGAAGGCTAGGGCAAGAGTGTTGTTGAAGTTGATGAAGGTGGCTTATGAATTAAGGGATATGGATGATTTCCATTCACTCGTCTGTCTTTCCTTTCTTCTCCTTTGTTTTTTTCGGTGATGATCCATTGACCATACTGAGATTATTTTTTCTTTCAATAGATGGGAGTCTTGGCAGGAATCGAAGCTCAACCGGTTTATAGATTAGAAGCTACGTTTGAAATCGTACAACAAATGGATTTACAATCTTATCGTCGATATCTTTCTTTGAAACGTTTGATGAGCTCTCAGCGATCGTTTTCTGCTTACCGATTGGCCAGACAAACTGCTTCAGCCCAATGTGTACCTTATCTGTTAGTTTATCCTTATCACTCACTCACTTACTTACTCAATTCATTAAAACCAAATCTCTTTTTTCTTTGAAACATCTAGTGGAACTTATTTACAAGACATCACAGCCGTTAATGAAGTTAAAGATGATATGAGAGATGGAAAAGTGAATTGGACGAAATTTGGACAGATCGCAAAGGCGTGTTCGAATGTGATTGAGTGTGGAAAGTTAGCGCCTGAGATTGAAGTGGAAGAAAGGATTGAAGGATTGATTATGAGATCACCGATCTTAAGTGAAGATGTTCGTTCGAAAAAAAAAAGTTCTAATCAGATTGAGGGTGTTTCTTCTCTTTGAATGATCTGACCCGATTTTTTTTCCCTTTCATTTTCTACAGAGTCAATATGCTTTGTCATATAAATGGAAACATAGAGCAGGCGGAAATGGAGTGAAAAATAATGGTACAAGTAGTGGGAATGGTAATGGAGTAGTTCGATCTAAGATCATCTCTACAAGTCAGAGTAATAATAATTCACCTTTGATTGGAGGAGGAGGAGGAGGAGGAGGAGGAGGAAGTGGAGCAAGTATGATGGTCAATACGTCTTCCACTGGGCCTTCTACTGGGGTTGCTAAGAAAGGGACTAGGAAATTGAGACAGTTGATCAATACTGCTATACATCAATGAAGTTGTCTTGATAAGAAAAATGGGGTGGGGTTGAGGTCTAAGTTTTTTTTTTGACGGATGGGGGTTGGGCTGAATTTGTTGAATTTGTCTTTTTTTTTCTTTGTTGTTGTTGTTGTTGTTGTTGTTGTTGTTGTTGGAAGTCTTAGGTTTCATTCTTCATCTTTTTTTTTTGTTTTCGATTTTTTTTTTGTTTGAATCGGACTTTTGACCTTTTTTTTTTGGTTTTTTTTTTGAAAAATGTCATTTTTCTTTTTCCTTCAAGTATCATTTTGCGCTCAACTTTTTCCTTTCATTCGAATTTCAACCCAATCTAAAAATCCGATTCGCTTCCTTTCTTTTCCTTTCGTTTTTTTTTGCATTTTTCAATTTACCTTTCTTTTTTCATCTTTGCAACATTTTTTTTGGTCGAGAATCTCTTTCTTACTTTTGATCTTTCTGTTTATTCTTTATATATATATATATAACTACAGTCGACTCTGTTAAAACCGATACCCAAAAATTTGGGTCAAAAACTATCGGTTTTTGCCGAGTATCGGTTTTGTCAGGGGAAATCTCACTGCAAATAAAAAAAATCTTTGGCCAAAATGTATCGGTTTTCAAGGAGTATCGCTTTTGACGGCTATCGGTTTTAGCAGAGGCGACTGTATATATAGATATAAGTTTCGGACAGTTTCTTTGGTTTTCTTTTTTTTTATAAAATCATGGCTTTGATCATTAGCTTTTATTTTATTTTATTTTTTTTTTAAAAAAAAAACTTCAAAACTTGATATTGAATTTATCTTGTGAATTTATTTGAATTTGGAAACCAAGTGAATTAGAAAAAAAGAAAGATGTTCAAATGGGTTTCACTTTCTCTATACATCATTTGTTTTTTTTTTTGGTTTTCGAAATTGTTTTTTCTTTTTGAATAGAGAAATAAAGAAACAAAGATCGTTGAAGTGGGTCTTGTTTTTTTTTTTGCTTTTGAAGCTTGGATTCATTTATTGATGATTTTGATTTTTTTTTTGTTGAGTACTTTTTTGGTGTGGTTTTGAGTGAATCTGAGTGAAGGTTTTGAAGGGAAGAGTTTTTCTTGATTTAGAGACTCGAAGAGTTTGAATGTTGTGCAAGGAAAAGGAACCATTTGCTTTTGGATCTTTCCGAATGATCTCTCTCATGATCACTTTCATTACTTCTTCCTCTGTCAAGGGACATAGTGATGAAAGATTCTCCCGAAATGTTGAGTGGTAGCCTTTCTTATAGTCGTTGTGCTCGTATCAAGTCTTAAGGAAGGTAACAAAATCTGTCAAACTGATTGACCTCACTTTCACGACGCGTCTGCGCCTTCAAGTTTCATCCGGTCGGCCCGCGTGGCTCTCTGACACCTTCGGTCTAAGTACATAGAAGCCTACAGATTGCCTTGCTCCGCCAACGGCACTAATTTCTTTCGTGAGACTTGCTAGCTAAAACTATGCTACAGATGAAAGCTGTGAGTCTGACCTGAACTTGAGAGCAGTACATGAATGAAGGGGTGATCCAATCGCGTGAAAGGATCATCTGTGATCGAGCGGTTCAAGATGGATCCCCACTGGTGAGGGTTTCTGGTCAAGATAATACGCGTGCCGAGTATTGATGAATATTCATTTGTTTCGGCTTTGGGGTAAATATTTGTGGTGTCGAGTGTTATTGTAAGCTTCGGCAATGCGAACCCTCGCTGACATGTTTCAAATCCATTAAGAAAATAGCAGGATTCAGCGTCTTCAGAATTTCATTCTGACCATAAAGATGGGACTACTTTGCTCTAGGGCTGAGAGTTCATCAGTACCAGGTTCCAACTTCATTTTTTTTTTCAGTCCAACTTCAGTCATTGTGAGTACCATTGAAGGGATTCTTCGTTAGCTCCACGTTCTTGACTTGCTACCAGAGGGGTGTAATACCTAACCATCTTTTCTATCAATTCCTAAAAGCTTTTTACGAGGTCTTCACCATCATGAGCAAAGAGAATAAAATTCGAACGCCCTGCTTTCGAGCATCTCAACTTCGTAGCTTTTGTTTGGTCGCTTTCTTGTTATGCCAATCGCTTCAATCTGTCGTCTCACTACCATCAATTCTTTCTGATGTGGAGCTAGCATCAAAAATCCGTGCTGAGCCTACCTTGGAGCTCTCACAATCTGCGCACACCTCCGAAGATACGCTGAAAATCTTGTCAAGCGATGAGCTTCAAGCACCTAAGTCGGGTGAGTGGTGCTCTATGCTATTTGTTGCATTGTTTTTATTACCATTTTGATAGTCTCTTCCGTTTAGTCGCCTTGGATGACTCTTATAGAGCACCCATGAAGAAAGTTCAAGATCAACCACTCCCGACAGACGCTGATTCGGTGAGAGCTACCAATACACCATCTAATTCCCGACGTCCTGAGGCTACATCTTTCTTGACCTGGACTAAGAAACACAAAGACATGGTACAAGCCCGCTTGAATGAGATGGCCGAACGAAACAATTTTGCTACCCCTGCGCAAATCAATAGAATGTTTTATGAGGCAGAATCGAAGTTGTCTGGAAAACCTCTGGAGGAGGTCTACAAGGAGATCAAACCTGAAAGCTATCAAATAATACAGACACCGGCTACCGTTCCTCCTATCTCAAAATACGCACCACATGGACCATCACACTGGACGAACGAGATCCAAGCTAATGCTGCTAATGTTCCACATTTCTCAACATATGCACCATCACAGTGGGCCAACGACATCCAAGCTAAAAACTTGAATCATATGGGTTCCGATCCTTCATGGCAGCCATCGGCATTCAATAATCCCAATGAATTTGCATCGTCCCAAATGCATTATCAAGATCCGTTCAACTCTCAAAATCATGCAGGTTTAATTCACCCATCACCTTACGCGGCGCAGCACGTAGGGCCTGATGGTTTCAACAACTACATCACGCCGGATGTTGGATACACACAGGGCTATCATTCATACTCATACGACCCAGCCCGACTTCATCCAGAAGCACGCAAGGATGGAACAGGTAAGCCATAGGATTTGAATCACTATTGCTATTTGAGAACTGATCTGAATCTTTTTCAACGTGGGTATTCAGGATATTTTTACCCTCAACATCCGCACAATTTACCATACCATGAATATCACCAATCGCACAATTCACCATACTATGAATATGACCAATCGCACAACTTACCACACTATGAATATGACCAATCGCACAATGTACCATACCATGAATATGCCCAACCGTACAATTTACCATACCATGGGTATGATCATGATTGGAAGGAAAATGGTTTAGATTACGAAAAAGAATGGCAAGAACTTAACGGTGAAATTGATAAGTATCGTCACCACGAAGGTTTCAGGCGAGATGATTTGCCTCATGTTGATGAAATTTTTTACCATGATGGGATCAAGGAGCCTCAAACACCTTATAACAAGCATTTCCCGTCATTCCAAAGTTCTGAAGTACAAAAATCCCATCAGGATCCTGATACACTTTCTAAGAACCTATATTCGAATCATGACTCATACGCGCTTCACGGACAAGCCCCACCTGACTCTGGGGTAAACTATCTCGATCAAGATAGGCCATATAACGCTCAAAGAATTTCCCTACCAGGGAAGAATCTATATCCTACTAAAGATCGCAATGAACGCTTGGATAGGTTTTCTAGTTTTGGCAGGATCGATCATCCACAGCATATTGGAAGCTCTGAATCTCGAGATCAAACGGCCCAGCTGACTCCGCCATCACGGCCTCCCCGCTTGAATTATCCCTCGTTTGACTTTTTATCTCCAAATCAACATCATGATGTCTGGCCTACTACTGAACCACCAATCACCACTAATATCGGACAAAGACGGACTACTGTTGGACCACCAATCACCACTTATTTTAAACAACGCCGGCCTACTGTTGACCTACCAATCATCACCAATATCGAACAAAGACGGCCTACTTACTCTCAGGCTCTAGTAGGACAATAGAAGATAATGATCTTACTTCTTTGCTTTCTCTGTTCAGATCGACTCGATTGATAAATATCAATTTTGAAATTGGATCTTCATCTTCGCTACACTCATTTTAAAATCACTTTCTTCAATCATAGGCTCACAAAGCCCTTTTGTGATTACTGCCTGATTTATAATTTTTCAATCTTTGTAAAATTTTCGCATGTTATGCTTTAACCTTTTCTAAATAAAGCATTGTCAACCAGCGCAAATCCAACTTGAGCAAATGCTCCGGTCCGCAGTGCCAGCGTCTCACATAAGTTGAGCTTTCAAGCTCACTATGAGACAAGTATCAATCAAACATCATCAACAGACTCCTTCCCAACCTTGACCCCCCCCGGAGTACATATGCGATCGAAACAATGACTTCATGAGTCTGATCACATGTTGAGACCAAGTTTCACTCAAAAAGAGTCAAATCTTGTCCTGGCCTCCCAGACTTGTTCTCTTGAGAGATGGTCCTGCGAATCAGAAGGGTCAAAGATATCATGGAATCTGTCCACCACAACGGTCTCCCAAGGACCCGGACAAGTTTGCGCCGAACCCAGAAACTCGAGCCTGCTGTAAGTGTGCTTAAATCAACGTTCAGAATGCGGGCCAGACCTGCTGGGTCTGGCTTCGGCTTCGCTTCGGCGTAGACATATGATCTTGTCTCGATTGTTGTAGGATCCTTGTAGCAATACGGTACATACATGATTTCTCGAATATGTTTCAGAACGCAATAGGATTCACCGTAGTCCGCATACTTGGAGCCTGATTACTATCAAATCCCGAGCCTATATTTGTCCCTTTGCCCCAGTGCCAATGACACTTTTCCCCACACACCAATGTTCTTTTGTATAGTACTCGACTCATTAATACCACGATACGTTTTGCTTATCACGTTTTGTTGAGGTTCACTATTTAATCATTCTCGTCAGTAACCTAGTGAAGCCTTTCAAGATCTTTTCAACCTGATGGCAAACGGAAACTCGAATCGATCTTCACATTTTCCAAAATCCCAACTCCTAAGCTTTTCTTTAATTGCTTTCTTCTTATGCAATTCTGCTGTTGCAGTGGAGGCATTCATCCCTGATCCTGCGCTAGTGAGAGCTACGAGGTCACATTCAGCTCCAAGATATGATTATGTTCCAAAAACCTCATTCAACGAAGGTCGTGGCGCAGCTAAGTCTGGTAAGCTCATCATTCCTCTATGGCTTTTTTCTAATTTTCTTTAATTGCTTTCTTCTTATGCAATTCTGCTGTTGCAGTGGAGGCATTCATCCCTGATCCTGCGCTAGTAAGAGCTACGAGGTCACATTCAGCTCCAAGATATGATTATGTTCCAAAAACCTCATTCAACGAAGGTCGTGGCGCAGCTAAGTCTGGTAAGCTCATCATTCCTCTATGGCTTTTTTCTGATTGCGTCTCGCCGTATCATAATCTAATCCTTATGGCTAAAACTCACACCATACAACTCACTAGAAGCTATCGCTCAGAAGGATGACAAAGTCCGAGAAACACCGCGTCCTCAAGAAGCCCCCTTCAAAGCCAATAATAAAAGGCAGCAGTTGTCCCCAAAGGCCGCCAAGGTATATGAGACTCCAACTCCATCTCCATCATCAAAAGGATCAATCAGCGCGGATAACACTAATATGTTGAACCTATCCCCCGTCGTCCTTTGTCGCGACTCGCAGTACCGCGCTGGGAGACCTCGTCATAACCTATACGCACCTCAAAATTATCAACATCCAGTCCCAAATAACTTCCAAAGCAGTGCGGTTGTCAGTCACACACCTGCACACCCGCCCAATCAGGTACACAGGAACCTCGACCAGACTCTTCACGCCTTCATCCCATCAAAATTTGGTAATAGTCAAAGACAGCCATTTTACTGGAATGTTGAGCAGGGGGCTTGGCTACCTGTCCCAATCCCCGTTGAACTAGCTCCAGGTGAGTATTGGGACCAATCTCTTCCATAACTTGATCGATAACCAGACTTTTCTTGTAGGCTTAATTGCAGCTCATCATACTCAACCGCCGCAAAGTTTCCCATCGGAAGCTGACCTTGAAAATCAGGTACAAAGGAATCTCCAAGCGACTCTTCAAGCCCACATCTCTCCAAACTTTGGTAATAGTCAGTCAACCCACTCGTCCACGCATGACCCAGCTCCAAGAGGATACTTGCGATGGAATGATCAACTTCGAGTTTGGGAACCCTGGCAAGGTGAGTCTTGGCACTGATCGCTTACGTCACTTGATCGCTAACTAAACTTTTCTTGTGGGCTCAATACTGAATTTATCAGTAGAAAAGTATGACCCTAACGCGCCAGAACCGGTTGTAGATCACGGAAAATTGTGGGAAGACATTGATCGTGACATTGTTGACGTTGTTCACAATGAGGTTGTTCGTCTACCCCAGGAGAACGAACTGATAAAACAAGATGACCTCCTTCCACACAATCACCAACCCCTTAAGGAATCTTACCCCTCATTCTATGATTCTCACTCATCATCCATACCTGTAGTTTCACCCAAAAAAAGTGATTCTAATATACTTTCGGACGAGTCAGATTCACAAGATTTACAAAATGGTATAAAGGAAAAGGAATTGAAAAAGATACAAGTTGATCCTCAATCAACTGATGTGAAGGTTGAAACCCCTGATAGTCCAAATTCCTTAGATGATCGGAATTCCGTTGTCGCTGATAATCATACCCCGTCTCAAAACGAGGAGAGTATCTTGAAATCTGAGGATTTACAGCCTATCAAGCGCTTCAATTCTCTATTTCAAGATAAACAACAGGCTCTGACCACTCCAACATCAAATCCAACGGCATGGCCATCTCTTCGTCCCTCTAGGATCAAGGGAGCTAACAAGGAAGCACACCGTCTTGTTTATTCTCAAGCTCTTACCACATAACTTTTGCTCTTGTATTTGTTTTCTTTCATCTTTTTTTATGATTGTTTTGAGTTTTGTTTACAAAGGATATATTCAATGAATACATTCATTCTCTCATTGGATTCTAAAATTGATTTACAACTTGAGTGTTTGATACTAACATTCGTTTGCAAAACTACTTACTTCAATCATGTGTTTCTGTTTAAATCTTAGTCAACTTTCATATCTCTTTCCCATCCTTTTTAGTCTACATCTTCGCATTTTCTTTCTTTTAAAAAAGTGATATTATATAAATCCAATGGTGTAACTTTGTTTTTTGAGAATTGAGTTTGGTGATGATTTTCCCAGTCAAATGAATGCAAGCCTACTCTTGTGCAAGATTAATGAGCTTGAATGTCAAGAGTGAGATGAGTTTCACTTTTGCCTTTCTTTTCTTGAGTTGTGTCTCTGAGACTTGAGTTGTTATGTCGTGAAGGTCCCCCCGTACTTACGCGGAGATGAGACGTTCATGAATTGTACAGTTGAAATGAATTTTCCGTTATCTGAGACTTGAATTGAACTTTTGATAATTTGCAAATCTCTTCGATCAACAAATCCAATCTCATCATGCTCAATCGATCTATCCCTCTCTCATTCTCTCGTACTACCTCCAGTCGAACTCAAATGGCAGCTTCTACTGCTACCCGATCCCTTTCAACTTGGAAGGGAACCTGCACTGATGGCTCTGATACCAAACTCTATCTGAATGGAACCTTTGTCAAGAGTAAGACAGAACGATGGATCGATGTCAATAATCCAGTACGCCGCTTCTGTTTGACAACTCAATCAAGACATGATCAACCTGACTGATTCTTATTATTGTCTCTTCAGGTCACTCAAGCTCTGGTCACCCGCGTACCACAGTCAACGAACGATGAGTTGAGGGCCGTTGTCGATAGTGCTCATGATGCCTACCTCGGTTGGAAAAACTCATCAGTCCTCTTTCGTCAACAAGTCATGTTAAGGTTAGCTACATGAATGCCCGACCATATTCGTCGCTTTAACCAAACAAATCTCGACCCCATAATCAATTGTTTGAAACTTTCATAGATTTCAAGATTTAATCAGAAGCAATAGTGATGAATTAGCCAAGTCGATTGTCTTGGAACAAGGCAAGACGTTTTCAGACGCAAAAGGCGATGTACATAGAGGTTTACAAGTGGTTGAAGCAGCTTGTGCTTTACCTGAACTTTTAATGGGTGAAAAACTTGAAGTTAGTAAAGATATGGATACTGAGACTCGTAAGGCACCTTTAGGTGTCACAGCTGCTATATGCCCGTTCGTCTTGATTTTCTTCAACTCAAATTGGAATCCAATCACGAATCCTAAATTCATTTGTTTTGTCTTTTTTCACCTTAGCTTTAACTTTCCTGCAATGATCCCATTGTGGAGTATCTTGTCTGGTATGCCTCTCATATTATCTTAGTTTAGAATCATTATGAACATCGTTTGCTTGGGATCTAGTGGCATGTGGCAACTCACTGATCATCAAACCGTCTGAGCGTGATCCTGGTGCAACAATGATGATTGCTGAATTGGCTCAAATGGCCGGTAAGTTGTCACATCTTCCCCATAAGATAATTTCTGTTTGATTTTGCTTACAATTTCTGAGAGTTCTAGGTTTACCTGCCGGTGTATTGAATGTGGTACATGGAGGAGTAGATACTGTGAACTTTTTGTGCGATGAGCCTAGAATCAAAGCTATCTCTTTTGTGGGATCTGATCATGCAGGCAAGCACATCTATGATCGAGCAGGTCAGACTGGGAAGAGAGTTCAAGCCAATTTGGGTGCTAAAAGTTAGTTTGTTCATATCCGGAAACTCTCACAAAATGATCAAACAAGTAAACCTTCATCGATCTTTTAACCTCATCCTTTCGCGTTCAAGATCATTGCGTTGTTATGCCGGATGCTGCTCGCAATTTGGCTCTCAACGCGATCGCTGGAGCTGCATTTGGGGGTCAGTACGAGTCATTTGATCAACTAAAGCTAATAATCCTTGTTGACTCAAGCTCTGCGATTCTTCTCTTTGACTCAGCTGCTGGTCAACGTTGTATGGCTCTCTCAGTAATGATCACGGTTGGGGAATCTTCAGCTTGGATATCTGAACTTGTAGAGCGAGCCAAGTCCTTGAAAGTAGGTAACGGGATGGATGAGAAAACAGAAATGTAAATTGATTGGTTTGACTTCATTTCATTTGACTTTCAACTGACTAGTTTTTTTTGAATTTTGAAAACCGTTGGATGTAGAGGTCCAGTAATCTCTCCTCAAGCCAAGAAGAATATTGAAGAACTGATTGGATCAGCTGAGAAAGAAGGCGGTAAGATTTTACTTGATGGTCGTAATATCAAAGTAGAAGGATATCCGGATGGAAATTGGGTTGGACCTACCATTATTGAAGGGAAACCAGGAATGACTTGCTATGAGTTGAGTGAACACCAACTCAACATTCACATAAACTTCTCATTATAGACATTGATTTTATTCAACTTCGATCCTTCATTGATAATTTTTGATAGGAAGGAGATCTTTGGACCAGTTCTCACTGTAATCAATGTAGGAAGTTTGGATGAAGCGATCGAGCTGATCAATTCCAATAAATGTAAGTCTTCAAGATCTTTGATTCAGCTTACGGGGAACTCATGCAAATCCATTGAGAAATTCTAGATGGTAATGGTACAGCGATCTTCACTCGTGATGGAGCGGCGGCTCGTCGATTTGAACGAGAAGTTGAAGCTGGTCAAATCGGTATCAACACACCTGTACCTGTACCTTTGCCCATGTTTGCATGGAGTGGCAATAAGGGTAGTGTATTAGGCGGTCATTCACTTTATGGCAAACTGTAAGTGATGATAAGAATTTTTCAAAGAAACTTTTGACTGATGATTGTTATAACCTTCCCCTCACTTTGATAATCATATGATCTGATGATCTTAGTGGGATTGGATTTTGGACTCAGTTAAAAACCACTACTGCTTTATGGAGAGCTTCTGATGCAGTTGGAAACCGAGCGGATGTTTCAATGCCAACTCATCGTTAAAGAAATTATGCCTATATCTTTACATTGATTGTTTTTTTTTGTCATTTTGTTTTGCTTCTTCTCAATTTTGTATCATTTTCGTGTTCTAGTCATTCAAACAGTTGTATACAAACTCCTTCAATAGAATGAGATTCTATATTGGATGATTGAATAAATCTTTGTCAACAGATCAGTCTTAGGAAAAGCGATTAAAATGTTCACATCAGTTTAACAGTCAGTTGGTTATTTTGATACTTTTTCTTTTTACCAAGACTGACTAGTTAGTGTGAGCTTTTAGTTTTGAAAGTGATATTTGATATTCAAAGGTTTTGAGATTTTAGACAGGAGAATCAAGAGCTTACTTTTTGTTCTTCCAAGAAAAGGACATTTTTCAAAACCTTGTTTTAGAGGTACTCGTTTATTGCTTTTGTAGTTTTTCACGCTTCGATATGTTAAATCTCAAAAGTGCATGTTAAGTATATTATCATTGGCAAAAGATCCTTTGTGTGAGGTTGCTTGGAAATTAAGGGGGAAAATGGCTTTGGGACTCGAGCCCTCACGAGAGTTAAAAGACTCATGCTAAGGAGGAATTGTTAAGACCCAGAGGGAAAGATCTGATCTACCGTATGAGATGGTGTAAGAACTTTGAGGGCTTTCTCTGAGGGATGGAACCAAGTTTGGAAACTTTGAGTGATTGTTTGATCAGTGATTGATGTGAAGGTGGAATTGTTGAAAATGAAGGTCAGAATTCATCTTGTGTTGTATAATTGTAGGATGGGTTATAGAAAAAGATACTTGGTTAGAATATGTGATGGTGATGGTAAGTATAAATTTCACTTGATCATGATGTAGAATGTTTGCCAAGTAGCTACGAGCTGGTCAATCTACAGTATATGTCCAATCGAACGATACAATCGGCCCTTTGAAGGATCAGCTACGTCATTTTCGCACTGATGATGATGATGATGATGATGATGATGATGATGATAATGAGGGTTTTTGCCAAGTAGGCTATCAGTGCATTTTTGATCGGTATGATATTTGATTATGTATGTACATACCTCAGAGCAAAGAGCATCGAAGGATCATCAGCCTGGGCTATGAAGATTCAACAAATCGAGTAACTGTGACAATGCTCATCACAAGGGTGGAATGGCTTGATAGGTCGATGCTATGTGTTCTGATCATCTTTAAGCTGATCAATCCTCGAAACAATCAGTCAATCCTCAACGCGATTGGTTCTGAGGGGAATTCAATGCGAAATGATGATGGCACCGACCGTCCCATGCTGACCATCGCCTATAAAAGGCGAGCTCAATCCTTCAATCATAAAATTCCATCGCTCATCACTCGCATTCATCTTCATTAAAGCAGGCTTTAAAAACAACTCGAATTATATATATCAGAATTTTCTTCTGAATTTCATCAACAATCTTTCCTAAATATTGATCACTTTCAAATCTTCAATCAATCAAGATGTTAAAATTTAACTTTGTCCTTCTCTGTCTCTTTATTTCACCTTTCCTTCTTGATCAAACTTTCTCACTTCCAACTGGTCTTGGATTCCAACGTTTTGATGTAGGAAGCGCTAGTTCATCAGACATGATGATGTCAAGAAGAGGTGAAGAAGAGGGCGCTAAGGCTCCAGAAAAGCCAGATTGCCCTGAAAAAGAAAAACCGGAGGAAGGAAAGCCAGAAGGAAAGCCAGAAGGAAAACCAGAAGAAGGAAAACCTGAAAAGAAAGAAGTAAGTGGTACTGTAATCTAAGCGTGGGTGCGATTGTTTTCTGATCTCTTTCTCATCCACCAGGAACCCAGCGCAGAGAAAAAGCCTGAGGGAAAGCCTGAAGGAAAGCCTGAAGGAAAGCCTGAGGGAAAGCCTGAAGGTAAGCCTGAAGGAAAGCCTGAGGGAAAACCTGAAGGAAAGCCTGAGGGAAAGCCTGAAGGTAAGCCTGAAGGAAAGCCTGAGGGAAAACCTGAAGGAAAACCTGAAGGAAAGCCTGAAGATTGCCCCGAGAAGAAGGCCGACGCAGAGGCAGGTCCAGTGAGTAGCGTTCATATCATTATTCCTCACATAGTTGTCACTAATCGTACGATTTATTGCTCAGCCTGGTGAAGCCAAACCCGAGGCTAAAGAGGGAGAAGCCAAACCCGAGGCTAAAGAGGGAGAAGAAAAACCCGAACCTAAAGAGGGAGAAGAAAAACCTGAAAAGAAAGAAGGAGAAGCGAAACCAGAACCGAAAGAATCAGAAGGAAAAGCCGAGGCCAAAGAGGGGGAAAGCAAACCCGAATGCAAAGAGGGAGAAGGAAAACCGGGAAAGAAAGAAGGAGAAGCTAAACCAGAACCGAAAGAAACAGAGGGAAAACCCGAAAAGGAGGAAGGAGAAGCGAAACCAGAACCAAAGGAAGCAGAAGGAAAACCCGAAAAGAAGGAAGGAGAATCAAAACCAGAACCAAAAGAAGCAGAAGGAAAACCTGAAAGGAAGGAAGGAGAAGAACCATGCGAGAAGAAAGAAGGAGAGCCAAAACCAAAATATTAAAAATTGAAGCATTTCAGAGCTTTTTGATTGGTTCTTGTTAGCATAATTTGCATTTGTTGTTTCATAATTGATCAGTGATTGTCCATTTTGTGGTTGATTGTAATTATTTTAAGGGGGATTCATTGTAAATAACTCGAAATATATAGCTCATATTTTTAATCTTTGAAAGGACTCATGTACTGTGGTTAGTACTTGATGTTTGATTGTGTATCTACAACTACGGATATGAAAATTGAATGAGTGATTTACCGCTTGACGGAGTTTTTGAGATATCTTTTGATCAAAGGTTTGACCAAATAATGCTCCAGACATCATCTTTTGGGTGTAGTGAAACGATTTTGATCAGTGTCTACATTGCGAATTCTAGCAAGAACTCGAACCCACTAATCATTTACTTTGGCTTCTCTTCTATATGCCTAGTGCTAATTATTTGAGTACACTACAGTCCAGTCTTTAAGGCCATTTATGCACTCATAACAATTTTAACTTTGATCTCCGTACATTTCCAGTTATCTTCCAAATACCAATAATCTATGTAATTCAATCATGAATTTTGTATGGTTTGGTGCATGATGCAAACTGCATGTGAAGCTGATGTACTTGTAGTATATTTAGTTTTGTGAAGTCTGTCATATAATTAGGACATAAATGTGCCCATCTATGTACACAAGATGTGACTCTTGTATAAGTTGGATATAACTTTGGTTTTTATTAAAGTGGACTTCAATCTAAAGTGAGCAGCTGGGGCCAAAGCCCTGTTGCAAGCCCAGCTTTGGTTGGTCATCAAGCCCTGAGATGTAACTTGAGTTGAAAAAACCCAAGTCATGAAAACTAGTCAGTGATAGTTTTCTTTTCCCTCACCTCTGTGTTTTCTTATCTGTCTATCATTGACCTCAATATTGATTTGTCTTTATTTCCTCTATGGAGTTTTCATTCTTTGAATGGCTCATTATACAATCAGTTCTTTATTCAAACAGTTCTTTCCTAACACATTGGATCCATTTTTTCCTCTAATCATCTTTGATGTCTACCTATTGATTGCTATGAATCTATCAACATTTCCAAGATTCAAAATGATTCAAATTAATCAAAATCATACCCTTATTGTAATTGAACCCAAAAAAGCTATGCCTCTATTGCTTTTTTCTTTCTTAATGCCCTCTTGAAATGTGCAATCATTTCACTTGCATCTGGTTGTGTTGTTTGTAACTCAATATTGTCTCCCAACAAGATCATATTCTATCTCATGATATGCCTTTGAAAGAATCTCTCCCTCATGTCAACAGCCTTGTCAAATTCCGGGGTCCTGAAATGCGGATCAGAAGGTCTCAAAAATGTGAACAATTTTTTTCTAAAATCCACCCTGATTGAGTGATTTTTTTGATCATAAATACACCAATTTAGTATGGTAAAATATATGTCTTTTTGACAGAGTGTTCATGTTAATGTTTTGTTCCTGGTATCTCATTTTCTATGGATGTGTTTATGACCTCACGTGCTATATTTGGGAAATATACTGTGATATTATATCAGGATTACAAAACTTCTGGACTGTAGCGCACATTTAGTCCCATTTCTATGTGCTTGAAGTGTACCATTCCAATTGATGAGTGAGATATTCTTCCAAATGTCAAATCATGTGCTTGATTTGAGTTCCAGATAGACTATGATATCAATCCTGATCTATTTTTTCAATTTTTCTTCAACTTTTGAGTTAGACACATTCACAATTAGAATTGCTACATCTTAAAATCAAAATTCAAGGACAGACTTCCATGAGTCAAGTTTGTCTGCAGGCCCTGAGTCCAATGGAAATTTAACTTTTTCAGTTTTAGGCACCATTCATTCCTCACTGTGTCATTATCTTTTTGATTTACTAGAGAACACGCGGGCATGCCTGCCACTGATGAAACGGTCCACACTGGGCATTAATGAAGAGATGAAATACAAATGTTGAGTTGGGGAAGGATTCTTTGACAGTGCCTAAGTTTGATTCAATACAAATAATTTGATTGTTAGTAGATACTTTGAACCAAAAATTTGTGACAACCTTGTTCACATGTAGTAAATTGGTTCTGTGCATTTCTATCTAACATTATCCATCATTTTCATTGTAGTTACCAGATGGAAAAGGTTTGGGAAACATTGGAACCCTGCTTCTATTTGAGTGAAAAATTTGAGAACATTGTCCAACTCATCCCTCTCCATACTGTGCAGCCATAAACAATCTACATCCTCTGCATTCTTTGGGGTCCAAAAATCCATCTCCACCAGAGTAATGAAGTCCCTTATTCTTGTCACAGACAGTCTAGTGTAATGATTCCATTTATTGAACATGCTTTTGATTAAATTAATGAGTTCACTGACAATCTCAATATTTTGAAGACATTATCTATATGCTGGTTGGCAGACTGATAGATAGAAACCAAAATAAGCAAATAACTCACAAAAACAACAGATTAGGCAAAAGCTTCATGACTGTAAAGTTAAAAGAAAAAGGAAATATGTGGGCTCACTCAATAGGAAAACTGACAATAAACCAGAAGGCTAAAAAATGCTTAGCCCCACAAAAAGGCCAAATTTGTGAACTGTATACAGAAAAGGAACAAAAACACTGTGGAGAAAAATCAAGGAAATCAGAAGATGACTTACAAACAGAACAAGGAAACAATAGAAGCAAGGACAAAAAAGGACACATGCGGGCTCACTAGATATGCCTGACCATGCAAAGAAGGAAGAGCTGGTGCACTTGGTAAAGAAAATCAAACAAACCCAAAATGTATGCTTATGCTTTCACAACAAAAACACAAAATCACTGATTGTGCAAACAATAACAATTACAAGGGAAGGAGTACTGAAATACAAAGGGGGCATTCAAATAGAACAGTAAAATTGCAATTGGGAAGTACGGGTGGAAACATAAAAGACAGCAAGAGGACCAAGGAATGTACATGCGGGTAGCTCCTACGTTTTTGATATTTAGATAAGCATCATGCACTTGCCTTGTTGCTTTTTGGTGTGATCTTTTTTTGTCTTTGGAACAGGGATGCGGATTTTCCTTGTTCTCCCCCTTGTATGAATATTGTTTGTTTGAAAGTTTTTGGACCTTTTATTATTCAGGAATGCCTTTTAAAAATGATTGTGGTTTCATTGGTCTTGAGTAAAGTTGACTGGTGTGTCACCAACATTCTTTTGTACTTTTGCTCTGAGAGCTTTTTGTCATATAACTGAATGCAAGTGCATCTTATCATCATTGTAATAAGTTCACCTACCATTTAGCCAAGGGTGATTTTCAAGTGCAATGTTTTGAGTGTAAAGTTGAGCTCTTTGAATGATGTTGAAGGCTCATCAGATCTAATGATATCATTCATGTATATACCCTCCCTGAATCAACTCATTACTCAATGTTCTTAGAACTTGTCTTCTCATTGAAATCCTTTGCTCTCATGATAAATTTAGTTTTCAATCCTATTTTACCTGTCCATTTTCTATTGGATACCATGGAATTGATTTTGACTTCTTCTGAACTGTCTGTGGATTCAATTTGAGATCAATCAGTAGAAATTATGCTGATTTGAAATTGAAACTGTAACATGTGGGCATGATCATATCATTGTTGCCACAATTGACTTGGAAGATGATCAAGTAATTTGAATGTCAGCTATGTCAGCTGTTGCAGAATTCCTCATTTGACTTTGATTGCACTTGATGACTCTCCAATCAGGATGCCATGTACTATAAGTGTCACCAAGAAACCAAGTAACTTCCCCATTCAATTTGGCTTCTCTTGTATGGGTTCAGTCTGGTTCAGTGTTAGTTTCCCCCGTTTTTGGTTTTTTACATGCTCCACAAGAACTGATCCATAAGGAACTTTGATGGAACCTTTGGAAACGGGACATCCCTGGCAATCTTTCCTTGGACTAATTGATTATACAAAGCTCTTTGGACTTTTTCAACAAATGGAAACAAAGAATGATCAAATGAAGATTTTACTTGAAGATTTAAAAAGAAATCAGAACATAAAATTGCAAAAAATGAATCGTTTAACTCATACTGATAGAATCAATCAATGAATCATCATTCTCCAACCCAAAGATGATAAAATTCGTGAAGCAAAAAGGACAAAGTAAGATTGTTAAATTTATTCAAAAAAAAAACTACTTTGATTGTGATACCAGACCACATGTAGATTAAGAAAGAGGTTAAAAAGAATAAAGCAACCAACACGTTCCAAATGGAGAATGATTAAGATTTGTACTACCTAAAGAATGATTTGGAAAACAAAAAATTTGGAATACACATTTCCAAATTGAATAGTTTGTGGGGTATATAACATTTGGTTTTGTATTCAATTACATAAACTTAAACGTCTAAGCCCCCCCTTTGAAGCATCAATCTTGCAGCAATTCTGCTGCCTAAGACTATGCTTTAAAGGCGGGATATAGACGTAAGCTGACACATTCCGCTTGGAGGCGTTCCAGAGGTCATTTGACCTAAGGTGCCCGCGGAATGGCCTGATGTGCCGGCTGTTTCTTATCTCTAATGGCTCTTATTTATACCTTTTTGCTCCCTCCCACTTTAGTGGCATCTACTGTTCGCAACTTTCAAATGCTCTGCTCCATCTCCAAAAGCTCTATTTCAAAAGCGCTCCATTGAACCTATTCATTTTCATTACAATGCAAAGCGCACTAAATTTTTCCAAACCCATCAAGTTATTTGTCCCCCTCCAACTCATTTACCCGATTCGTCCTATCATCATCTATTCGTACCTTCTGCTATCACGCAAAACTGCGTTGTTCATCCGTTACCATCTATCGTTGATTCCCATTTACGGATGTCTACCCTGCACCTCATAACATTATTGAGAATTTAATTATGGCGTCATAACTCTTCTGTCTCCCTGATTTGGCAATGCAACCCTGGTAGCTATCCTAAACGCGTCACCTTCTTTTCTTCGTTTTTTTTACATGTGAGAAATATATATATCTTATAATAGTAACCCTCTTATTCAATTCTGCCTTTAGTTACTCTATCCGTAATCCACCTCTGCCAAAAGTCTTCATCGTCTATCCAAAATGTGTCAATAAAAATGATCTTTACAGCTTTTCACTTACCAAGATGATCACCTTATCGGTCGATCTATTAACTCAACCCGTTTTTATATTCCTTAAATTGATTACTTGAACCAATCATACAGCGATCATTACCTTCGCTCCCTTTTCACTCCAAATTCAAGTCTTGCTTCTTTACTTATTTCGATTACTGTCCATTTTTATTTTTGTATTTGATTGGTATCTTACTTTGCCTTTCCCGTCTTATTATCTTTCAGCTATTGTTGTCCTTTCCGCCGGATTCGGAGAACTCAAAATTATCGACTGACCTAATGTCACTATCTGCTTTAACATCTTTTTCTTACATTGTGATTGTTATATCTTTATTGACTACATGGACACCCTGAGTATCTCCAACCATCTTCTTCCTCTCTAATCTTCAAAAATACCCTTTAAACCCCCTACCCATGTTTTCTTCAAATTCCACACCAGACTCTCCTCCGCATAGATTCGACGTATACGCTCTCTCCAGTTTGATCAAGGATCAATTCAATCTGATCGTAATTCTCTAAAAGCTCAACACAACTAGATAGTAATAAAAGAGGGAATGCAGACGTGTCTGAGGTGATCACGAATACCGTGAGTACAAGGTTAAACAACCTAAGATCACGTATGAATGATAAGAGAAAAATAAGCACCTGTTGGAAGGTGGCATGATAAAAAGTGGATAAATGTTTGAGGGAGAAAAAGAACTATAGAGCTTAAACATGGCCACTTTTATGATGGAGCTTTCTCAATATGTCAGCCATTATGATTCTTTCCTCAGGATTTAAGCAATTCTATTCAATTTGATGAGATTTCTTCTCCAGCTGAGCTTCTCTCTTCTACTTCAAGGATCTCCTCATCAATGATTTCTTATCAGCATTTTCGACTCCATTTCTTGACTCTGTGCAATCAATCTTTTGCATGGATTCCTGCTAATCTTCGAACGATTCGACTAATATTACTGATGATAATCCTCTGTGACCTGTATCTCCATCTGCTATGATCGATCTAATGTAGTTTTGATCTCTTCGTTTCCTGATTGATATGATTCACCCATTTTGTTCGATCATGTAACATTTGAGCATTTACTAAGCTGGCGACTTGGGCTGGCACAGTAGTATATGGATGATCGGATTCCATCGAGAGGATGGGTTTTGACTATACAATCTCATGGAAAGCGTATCGCCGCATTGTCACTCATTGAGAATTGATTGCAGATCACTGGGGGGCGCTCATGTTGTAGGAAGAAAAACCAGATTCAGACAAGAAAGAATGAGTAGATCAGAACAAGATAGAAACTGAGTGAATCAGCAAGAGAGCGAGACGGAGTCGATCTGAAATCTTGTAAAGGTGCCAAGAGTCCAACAGAAATGTAAAGAACAGGTACAACATACTCAGGGAGTTGAGATTGAAGATGAAGATGTGTGAAGTTGAGAAAGCAGGAAGGAGAGTGTGATGAAGATTTGAAAGAGAAAGTCTGACGAGATAATTGAATTTGGGTTGCAATGTTGTATGAAAGTGAGAGAAATGTGGACCGAGTCAATCGAAATATGAAACCATTCTGAAGGTAAACTCAGCAAAACTATATCAGCAAACAATCAAACAGCATCATCAAATGATTCTCAATTCAAGAAATCAACTAAAGTTCTTCACTCGATTAAATCAAACTCATCAATTCAATCAATTCTCAACTTCAAGAATGACATCAACTAACATAAAAGAATTAACTCGATCGATCGAACAATGGTTCAAATCATCACGCTTTAAAGATACAAAACGAACTTATCCAGCATCATTAATAGCATCAAAACGTGGTGCATTGCCAATCCATTCAAACAGTTATGCAAACTTAATGTCTCGTCAATTATTCGATCAATTAACTGAAGCAGAGAAAACTGGAAAACCATTACTTACGATGGGAGCGTTGGACCCAGTACAACAATCTCAAATGTCAGAATATTTACCATTGGTTTATGTTTCTGGTTGGGCCACTTCAAGTACCTTTGTAACAGGTTCAAACGAAGTAGGACCAGACCTAGCTGATTATCCATATACGACTGTACCAACTCAAGTTGCGAGATTAGTAAAAGCTCAAATGTTACATGATCGAAAGAAATGGGATGAATCATATCAATTAGGAAACGAAGAGATCGAAACTAATCAACTTAAACCGATCATTGCAGATGGAGATACAGGTCATGGAGGATTATCATCTGTGATGAAATTAGTCAAATCGTTTGGAGAATCAGGTGTAGCAGGAATCCATTTAGAAGATCAATTACATGGAGGTAAGAAATGCGGTCATCAAGCTGGCAAGGTATTAGTACCTATCTCAGAACATTTAAGTCGACTCAGAGCCGCAAGACTTCAATGGGATATCATGGGATTGGAAAGCTTATTGATTGCTAGGACTGATTCCGAAAGTTCTAAGTTGATTAGTTCCGATTATGATCCACGTGATTTTAGATTTATACTTGGAATTGAAGATGCTGATAAAAAATCATTGGTTGAAGAGATCCTTGAAGCTGAAGAAAGAGGCGCAGCTGGAGAGGAAATTGATCAGATTGAAAAGAGATGGTTAGAAGATGTTGAGTTGGTCACTCTTGATGAAGGTACGGCGCATAGATCGGCTTCATCTCGAATTTCACTCCTGATTTGATTATTGATGTGTCTCTAAAAACAGCCGTAGAACGAGTATTCCAAAGAAACGGATTACCATCATCAACATACACATCATACATTCAACAAATCCAAGCTCAAACAAACTCACATACAAATTCGTTGAAGCTAGCCTCAAGTTATTTACCTGACAACTCAAAATTTCAATTACATTGGAATCCACATTTGCCTAGAACTCGCGAAGGGTATTATCGATTTAAAGGAGGATTGGAAGCTGCTTTGTTTCGTGCACTTCAATATTCACCTTATTCTGATTTAATTTGGGTTGAAACTAAAAGGCCTGATTTAAATCAAGCTCGATCAATCGCCAAACATATTAAAGAAAAATTTCCTCACAAGTTGAGTGATTTCTCAAACAAGATAAGAACTTGGAAGATTTTAACGCATTTTTTTTGGTAATGTTTGATAGGTGGTTGTTTATAACCTTTCACCTACTTTCAATTGGTCTGAACATGGATTTTCAGATCATGATTTAAAATCATTTGTATGGGAACTCGGAAAAGTTGGATTCAACTTACAGCTAATCTCATTAGCTGGACTACATTCAACTGCCACAATGACCAGTTAAGTTTCACGAAAAGAATCAATTCCGTTCTTTCCAAATCCGAAATCCAAGATTTGAATCTGGAAATACTCATTGAGTTATTTTTTTTGTTCTATAGATCAATTAGCCAAAAGTTTCCGAAACGATGGTATGTTAGGATACGTCAATTTGATACAAAGAAAAGAAAAGGAAATCGGTTGTGAAGTTTTAAAACATCAGAAATGGAGTGGATCTGAATACATTGATCGAATCTTAAATGGTAAGTCATTGAAATCTTTTCATCTTTTAACTGTTCATTCAAAAAATACATTAAGATTTGGAAGCAAAAACTAATGAGAATTTCTTTGGGTTCTTTGGTAGCTGTTTCTGCTGGATCTAGCTCTACGGCTGCCACCGGTTCTGATTCAACTGAGAAAACATTTTAAATCATAGGTGATTGCATAGAATTCATCTTGAATCCTATAACCTCTTGTTTCCCTTTATCACTTGCAAAGTTGAATTGTAAATTATCTTTTGAATTAAGTCATAAAGCCTTTCAATCTTTGTTCATTTCCCTTTCTCATGTAATATTAAACTGTTTGAGCAAACATTATATAAGAGACAAATAAAAAAAGGATTATCATTTGATGAGCTAAAATTACAATATTGTACTATTTTGAGCTTGTTATTTATGACCACTGTGAATCTTCTTGTTGAAAACCTGTTCTACATACAGAGAAAATTTCAATGTTTCAATGAGCAAAGCTTTCAAATGCATTACAATTGAGAGTGAAAGGAATGAGAATGAGGAAGAAATTATGATAGAAAATTCACTACCAGCATGAAGGTTCCAGTAGGAAAAGAGATTGAGTTTAGAGCCACAAAGCAGCAAAAATTGCAGACTGAATCTATCTTCAATCCTTTCTTGCTATAAATGTCACCTCTTTTCATGACTTTACTTTTTGATGGTAGTTCAAAGAGTAATGATTATGGTTCATCTTCTCCATCAAATTAAGAAATACACTATATTTCAAAAGGTTTTGTAAAAGTTGTACAATAAATTTTTGTCAACAGTTTGAATGCTCTGTCTATCAAAAACAAAAGATATTCATAATTTTTTTCTGGGGATATGTTGCCATGACTGTTTCCAATGAGGCTGCAAGATGGTTCATTCTTTAATTTTAATTTTGATTTCATTAAGCTTTCTTTAATTCTTTTTTTGTTGATGCCGCTGTTGACATTGGGTGAGCATTCAATATTAGGTTACAATACTTTACAAACAGAGGGACAGGACATGATAAAAGGAAAGAGCAACAACTTTGACACAATTACATAAACTTAAACGTCTAAGCCCCCCCCTTTGAAGCATCAATCCTGCAGCAATTCTGCTAACTAAGACTATGCTTTAAAGGCGGGGCTTAGACGTAAGCTGACACATTCCGCTTGGAGGCGTTCCAGAGGTCATTTGACCTAAGGTGCCCGCGGAATGGCCTGATGTGCCGGCATTTTAGATTTCTAATGCCTGCTATTTATACCTTTTTGCTCGCCCCTATTTTTACTGGTATCCACTATTCGCATCTTTCAAAAGCACCCAGTGAAAAGCGCACTATTCACTCTATTCATTTTTTTATTTACAATGGAAAGCGCACTAACCATCCTTTTACTTAATCAAGTGAATTGTCATGTTTTCTACCCCAATTACTCGATTTGTCCGCTGACCACCTATTGTACTTCCGGAACATCCGTTCCTTCTTTGTTCTCCTATTTTATCTCATTGATGGCTTTGTCAAACGCTTTTAGGAAAGCATGAGACTTTCTCTGTACGCGCTCTTCCCTTTTTTATCCTATCAAAGTAATTGTGATAATACATTTCCATTTAGGGATTTATCTCTAAGTTCCTTATCCTGTATCTTTATTTCTATAATAGATTTCTCGGTTGTAAAACTTACACAAGTGTATTTTCTTTTACGGTTTATAGTGTTTTTTGGATTCAATATATCCTGAGCCTACGTTTAATGTTTCTCTGTAAGTTTTCTTGCGGTACTCTACATGTACGGAATCTTGAGTTGTCCCAAAAACCTGAGTGGCGGGCTGGCCCGCCTATGCTCTAGTAATCTATGTAATTTTCCAAATTTTAATATCAATCATTCTTATGATAAAAATCTACGACTAATATTCGAGAGTCTATGATCTTTTGCTTGGTAGCTGTGAAAAGAGAAAGGCTCAACAAGAGATGACTATGAGTAATAATATGATTGATGTAAATAGTATACTACTATGTATCTCTACTTGACATTCCTCATTTTTTAAAAATTGTGCAATCCCTGTGTCTGAAAGAAATGTGCACTCTTCATCCCGACAGGGGTTTCCCTGAGGCTGTAGCCTACTAGCAAAACTTTTGCACATGTTAGGTTTCTGTCAGATACTTTGAAATACGAGCCATCCGCTCTGTGAGGTTGCGGCTGGCCACAATGCAAGGTGTTTCCAGATATGTCATATCATCTCAGGAGGGGAAGAGCAGGGACGGCCTATCTCAAAGACAACGTGCCATCGGTCCCCAGCTGGGTCGGTCGTGAAGCACGTCCACGATTTTGTATGGCAGATTAACCGACACCGTGCAACCACAAACCTGATCATCAAAGGGAAATATTCAAAAAGGCAACGGTTCAAAATATATAGAAGCACATTGTATCAAAAGTGGGGAAACTATAGCCTTACACTGAGCTTAGCCTGATCGCAACAAAGAAAACATCTGGGCACGTAAGAAACCGAATCAACTTCTCTCGGCAAGACTTGTTATAACGAGGTCCATGAAATCAATTGAAAATCGAGGTACTCGAGAGAACCAGATTCGCGAACAAGATAAGCTCAACCAGAACTGACCAAAGTTGTACCTCGCCGTTCCGTCTTCTGTGGGATAGAAACCTACAGTCGTATTGTAAAACGAGACTTCTTCATAGCTTCACTCAACCTCCTGCGCCCACCACCCTTAAGAAAACATTGAATACTGGATCAACATCTCGATAACTGATCAGATCGCTGCACTCTACCAATATTGCTTGCGGTGTTCATTGTCTACTTAGTACTAGAATTGATCCAAAATCGAAACTTTCGACTTCTGTCCACTAGCAACAAACAAAGCAATCAATGAATTATACTTGGGTCTTGATCCTGGTGGTCTTGTCAACTTTGTCACAAGACCCCGCAATAGTGTCCACAATGTCACTAGACCGACGAGCTGGAGCTGCGCTGCCTCCAGCTCTTTATATGGAATGTGTTGGCGGAAGTCTGGCTGAGATATGCCTGACAGACACATACTCGGATCGTGTCGTCAAGTCTCTCAACAAGTTTACACCCCAGCACTTATTTACAACTATAGGGTCAGGATGCAAGTTCACCAGCTGGACAGAGTGAGTTGATCTTACATACATGTATATTGTTCAACTCTGAATACCAATCTAACCAAATCTCTATCTTGTCAAAGATCTAATGGTGCAGATGTTCCGATGACTCGCGACATGTTCGGGGAGATAATAAAGGTATTATTTTTCATGAATTGGTTTATGAGAATAGTTGGACTGATTTGGTTTGATTGAACAGCAAACCAAGGGTTATTGCACAAGCATAGGTCTTCGCGCACTCAGAGCCAATGAGACCGCAACAAATTTCAAGAATGTGTTTGTTGGGACCACAGTGCGTTGAAATCCAATAGTCTGTAACTGTGACAAAATACATTTCTGACCATATCTGTCTTGGTGAAATCATAGCATGAGGGCAAGGGTATTGTTATGCAGTGGCAAACAGTACCAACTTGAGTTTGACACAAACTTGCCGCCAGTACGATGATGTTTTGCAGACAAAATTGGTCAATCTTGGTGAAATGGACTGCATGTATAGGTAGATTTTATCTATACTTTACTTGTGCCCAAGGTTATAGAACAAGTCTTGAATATCAAAAAGAAAAAGTTGAAAAAAACCTTATTAATTTCCTTCAATATCTCAGTTCATTGAAGATCTTAGCTTGTCGAGCTTGAAAGGGGAGTTGGTCTCATGATTTCATTCTATTGCTCTTGATCAAGGTAATCTTTTCTGTACCTCCCTGAATTTGGCTCATAGCAATTGAAAAGGAATGTATACAGTTGAGCTCTTGAAATTGTATAAATAAGGGGCAAACTCCAACTCAAGAATTCTGTAGGCAATGCAAAATGAGATCAATGTCAAGATAGGCCAAATATGCATCAAGTCAAGCCTGTATGTTAGAATACATAACATTCATAGTGTTCCAAAATTGATGAGCAAGGTCTGTGCAAGACAAAGATGCAGGATCAGTTGCAAGATATCATTCTTGTTAGTCCAGCACATTGATTTTTTGACTCAGTCAAGTGGATAAGTCCATTATAAAATAATTGGTTGCACTAGTTCATCACCTATCATTCCACACAGTTTTTCTAGAAAACAAGTGACTTCAGCATCCATGCCGTCCACCAATCAAAAAACACTTACTATATTGTGATTGCTTACATATCTTGACTGGTGTGGTGTTGGAGAATCACATTCTCAAGTGAGGTTTCAAGAACATCAAGGTAAAATGTTACAAATAATTCAGAACAAAAAGTTTCAAACCAATCAAGATTAGAAATTTACAGAGTGATACAAAGTGACAAAGGCGCAAGGCATAGTTAAAATTGAGGGGAATAATAGAAGAATCTTCCGCATTTGGATTAGGACAAGGGTACTGTTTAGTTTCATTTTTCCAATCAAACTTCAACTTGGTATGTTCCCCTTCCCATCAATTCTACCCCACCCACTGGGATGAGTAGCATTTTCACTCACTTGCATTGGCCATTCCACAAACAAGTCAAACACAGTTTCAAGATTACACTAAACCCCAATAGAACTGTCCAAAACTGTCCTAAGATCAAATCAAAGCTAGCCTGGTTCACAAAGTCTCAACTTACTGGTCATCCAGGCATAATTTACTTAAACATTTTGTCTTCCTGTGGCTGGTGATCAAGTCTGTGTGTGATGGTGATGATGCCCTTGAGACTTTCTCACTCAAGGACCAGTAGTGGGCGCTTGTCAATACCCTAGTAAAGTTTTTGTCTCCCATTGCTGAGGTCATCAAGTTCATCCGAGGAAAGAATAAACAACTTTCTGTAGTTTTATGACGGACTTAGGGTCAGGGTTAAGATCTTTGGACACTTTGGAAAATCTTCAAAGCTGATGATATCAAAAGACCATTTCATAAATTGTAATATGCTAGTGTGCGAGCCAAGCGGGAATTGGTAGCTTGAGTCTCCTTGGGGACCCGCGGGGAATGGGTTTTTTAGAGGCAGCAAAAAGCTTGAATAGTCCAAGAAAATCAACAATAGTGTCTTACAAAGACAAAAACGTAGAAACACGGCATCAAACCTCAAGAACGTGGAACACACGGTACAAATGGGACAGGTAGATTGGTTACTTAAACGAGCACAAAGGGCACAGAGGACATGGTTAAATAGTAGAATTTCAGGCAGTGTGTATCCTCAAGTGGTTCATTTCAAAATATTCCGCAGTGCGTGATGTAAGATGCTGAACTTAGCTCTCCTATTTTAATCCCTATAGATATTCAGTACACAAGGTCACTCATTATGTAAGTGGAGCGTGTGGGTTGCTGATCATCATGTAAATGGAGCGTATGACGTATAAGGTGCTCTTCCTTTTGCAAGAGACTACTCAGATGCACCTGTGTAGCCTGTAATAAGTGACATGTATACCCATAGTATTGGGTGCTGTATCACAGGCTGTAAGCCGGAATTTGGCCTCAGAACACTCCAGGAGCTCTGGAACACTTTTTATCAACCTCATAAACACCTTAAGTCACCACAATCAAGTATTGAAAAAACAATTCTGAGGACTTCAGAGACTATACTTTCAAACTAAATCAAATCTGGTCACTTCAGATTAACTTTTAAAGTTGACTCAATAAAGCTCCATCCAGAGCGCTCTGGGACCCTATCAGAGCGCTCTGGGACCATGTCAGAGCGCTCTGGCCTCACTTGAACTTGTAATTTACAAGTCACACGTGAGTCACACCATGAACATCTTCAACACCATCCTCACCAAACCCCACCTTTGAGTCAACCTTGCTCCACGACCCTGTATACTGGTTCAGTAATCTCTACCAATTCAACTCTAGTGTAGTTGCATTACCTTTGGAACCCCTCGAAACAAACAAACTACAAATTGAATAGCATCTAAAACAACAAAAGAACTCATATACATACAAAGAAGTACTCAAAAACACAGCAGCAAGAATTTCTTCGATCAAATCTCCGCCTTATTCTCTATCCAAAGAATCATGTCCTGAATCATAGCCTTCAAAATTGAACACATTTGCATCTTCCTCTTGATCCGGATCAGGCAACTTGTCATCTTTGTCATCTTCCGCTTGGTCCTCATCCAGCGGCGCCGCCTCAAGGATCTGTGCTTGGGCCACTCTTTGCCAGGCTTCTCTTCCACACCTCACCAGATTGTTCCATCAATTCCCAAGCACCACCTCCTCTTCACCCAACATTTCACTGTACCCAACTGTAGATTGGACAACAGTTCCCATACCCAAATTCCAATTGATCCATAAGCGGGAATATCTTAGAGAAAGGTGAGCCACCAGTGCGAGTAACACTTCCTTACTTTCAGCCAACCTTGCTGACGGTCTTGATTTTACAGATCCTACCACTTCCATCATCCATTTATTTGCAATGTTGTTGACATTGGGATCTATTGAATTCAACCACTTGATGAACATGATATCATACACACCATCCACAATCCAGCATTTCAACCACTAACCTTCAAGTGCAACAGCAGTCTGAAACACAGATATGTTTTCATCTATCTTTAGTGCCCATCTCATCATTTGTCTACATTCCCGACTCAATCGCGCCAATTGATCTCGTGCATGAGTCATATTAAGGTAAGCTTGGATTCCCTCCTGAGTATTCTGATCCACAGCCCAAGCTTCGCCGGGATGTGTAAGCTGACCCAGGTCCCAAAAGGGGTCATAAACTTTCAGACCTCGTAAGATTTCAAATGAATGACAAGCAATCGGTGTAGGACTGGGAAACTCGGTGTTCAAACTTGTCACAAGACAATAGAATGTTGTGTACTTTGCTTTGAAGGTAGTTTGTTTTTCCTCAAAACCTTTTTCATTTTCTGTTGAACTCGAGTCCCTATGTTTTATACACCTCATGACTTAGAATTTCATTCATAAAAGACATAAAATCATGACATTGTGTACTATACCTGCTCTCCTATCACTCAATTTTTGCAAAGTAAAAACATCAATCTTTGCCCCGTGTAGCTTTGACTTTGCGACTCAGATCCTAATCAGTCCTTGGCCTTTTGGAGCTGGCACAAGAAACTTTAAGTAACTTGTGAACTTGCTTAAGAGATTGTAGATAAAATAGCCTACTCCTTGCGCCAGGAGTGTTGCGGAACTCATCCCCTCCTAGCTCACCAAAAACATTATCAATCTTATTCTTGAGAAGGTCAATTCTGCCTGGAATATGATCAAGTTCGGTCTGCTCTGCACGTGTTCGGTTCCCTCTTTGCTTTTGTCGCAAAGCCGTGAGATCTTCCCTATCATACATATATAGATAGAAAGGAAAATAATCAGCCCAGTTTGTAACCAACGCAAGCATGAGACTCAACTCGGCTTCGCGAAGATCCTCTTCCAAACCAACAAGCTTGTTGAGTTTGTTCCTTAGAGCCTGTGAGTTCTCAACAGCAAGTTCTCGCAGCTGACACTCGCGTTGGCGCTTCCATTAGTCAATGAAGTAACCTTCAGTATATCCAGGCTGCCAATACAAGATATCCAACTTGATAGTTGACGCAACCAACAGCTTTTGCGCTTTTTTTCACGTGATTGTAGCCATTTGACTATGTACCAAAATTCCAACGTCAGTCATTTTTTGCTTTCAAGATTTCAGCACCTGATAGTACCTAGTTTTGCACGGCCAGCTTTGTTAAGATGCTGGCCGCGAAGATGCAAGGCACAGAGCCAATGGTCTCTTGTTGAATACCTCAGGCTGCCAATAAGAGGAGCCAGACTGGACCAGATGCGCTCAAGCCCTTCGCCATCCGACAAGCCCCAGTCAAAGTTAAGCCTTGGATTGTACTGTAGTTGGCAGACCCACACATGTACAAAGGCGTGGAACACACTGGTTCTGAACATTAGTAGCTCATTGTCGCGTTCTTCTGCAAACAGATTCCTCTACAAAGGTTCAAGTCAGACTTATGTAGATATACAGACTGTGGGCTTGCCATCAAATGTCACCTACTTTCAAAATTCCTTTTTCCATGTTACACCCAATGTTGTAAAGGACACTGTACCTCATGTCCTCTTTGCTCTGTTTCAAGAGCCAGTCTAGTATAGCAACCGGAAAATGTCCACTATATATTGTATAGGGCATACAGGTACAATAGAGTTGTGGGACGAGATGAATTTAAGAATCAGTGTCAGTATCATAGAATTGAGTTATGCAATATGAAAATTGTATGGCTAACCGCTCCCCACTCTGAACTATATTGATAAACTTGAGAATTTGATCATGGCGACAAGCCATACCCATCAAACCTGTATCATCATAAGCTGGGAAGGTTTGGCGTCCTCAAACATCATCGGCCGCAGTATGTTGTTGAGTACAAGGATGCTGCATGAAAAAGACACAAAATGTAAAGAGTGTAGTATGTCTAGACTCTATGTGTTATTCTAACACTGGTTGATTAAGAAACTCACAATCACGTCTTTTTCAACAGGGCGGTATGTATTCATTCAAATCTCCCAGGACTTGACATTTTCAGAAGGCAGAAAAAGTGCTGGCATCACGCCAGATTCTCCTCGCCATCCAGCACTAGCAGCCTTGTGGCGACGGTGCTGGAAGTTTCCATCAAAGCAGCCAACCACGTCTGGCTCCTTAGGACGCTTTCCTGGGACTTTAGGTCCAAAACAGGGCGGGCAAATTGATGCAAGCTGGTCTCTTGGATTTAAGCGAAGGGCCTTGACAGTGAGTTCATCCTGCAACCTCATGATCTCCCGATAGGCATCAACAGCGGCTGAGAAGCCTATACGCCAATCACAAGACTTTTTTGAAATGTGAGCGTCTCAATACTAAAAATCAAGATGCAGTTGATGATATGACTTACCTTATTGGTTCCGGTGACCAGAAGCAATGAGGCATGAGCATCAAGGTACTCATCTTGTGACTCAACAAAAGGAGCCAACCGTATACAGCAATGCTTCCACAAGATGTGGTGATATCGTAGCAACCCCAGTGAAAAAGCCGTTCGGGGAGACTTGGGCAAACATCCCATATAGCCCTGTCTGACCAGTCGAACAACGTCTGGTGTACATTGACACAACTGTATTTCCTTCTTGACTCTACCTAAGGATTACAATCAAGACAAGTGTTGAAGTTGATTGTCTAGTCGGCACCACAGTAGCGTGAATATTGGTCTCTGCATGTACAAACTCACCTATGAAGTTGATCGCATCAATTTCAACAACTTTCTGTTTCCAGACAGGGCAGTTGCAGGGTTTTTTGAAGTCGTTGTCCCAAAGTAGAGGATCTGCCCACTGGATTCTCTTGTGGCTGCATGGCATGAAAGCTAAAAAGATAGCAGGCATCACTGCCTTCCAGTTTTATTCTTCCCGGAGTCGTCTTTCCTGGTAGGTGGTGCCGCAAAAGTAGTCAGAACGATCAAACTGTGGTTGCTGTTTGCCGTTGTCACTTGACACTTCCATCTCATCCGGGCGAACCACATTATCATAAATTACTGCTTGCCCGGCGTCTTGTGTATTGGGTCAGTGAGGTGGAACTTGGTGAGGAACTGCCGGTGGTGCATTCAACAACGCCAGCCTACCCTCAGATGCCTTTGCCTCGCTTCCCATGAGGTTTGCCAATCGGCGGCCGGTTGATGTTGTTGGTAGACGCTGACCAGTTCTTGAACGCTTATTTTTGGGTTGAACCTTTTCGCCAGGAAGCACCATGATGAAGATTTTTGGTAGAAGTTGATGAGAGATGGTGTGCTGAAGTTTCTTAGTGTGTGTGTCAAAGATTAAACACCCTTGATATGACAACAAATCTTTTGATTGATTGTAAGGATTGTACAAATCCTTAAGCAAGGATGAGTGATCCTTCAGGGGTTTGATGTGATTGAGCAACATATACGGACCTGCTTGCTCATCATGAAAGACAGGACACCGATTGATTCCAATCTACATTGAAGCTAGTGGGTAATTCACAATTATAGGTGATTCTCGGCTATTCGTTCCTTGCTAACCTCCATCTCCGCCTGTGGCTTGTTCAGCATTATGGTGATAGATCTGAGCGGTTGTTTTGTGCAATTGCACCATTTTATAGGCGGCCTGTGATGTGTGGGTGATGAGCTGGGTTAGGCTGCAAAAATTGAAAGAATGGAAATAAATCACATCAGGTGACTTACGGCTATGCAACTGTGTGCCGCTTCAAGTTCTTGGCTGCCAGGTTTGGGGCCAGCAGCTGATGCAATCAGCTGCTTTGCTGCACTCACCTGTGGCACCAAAAAAAGGTGAAATGATGTTACAATCTTGTAAATCACCTGGCAGAGCAGGGATGAAGATGATTCAGACTAAAACCTTGAATCACAGCCTTGAATACTCACCTTCACCCAAGATTGAGTAGAAAGTCTTGGATGAAGAGAGAATACTCTTGGATTCTCTGTCGGTAGTATAAATATGAAAACGCCACAAACAGTACATAGGTTTGAGATTAGGTTTGAAACAGTTACAAACAGTATAATGAAAACATTATTAATAAACAGACATGTGAAATGTGAGAAAGATAATTCAATAGAAATGTCTATCATGTGAAATGTAAATAAACTTGTCAAGTGAACATAAGATATGATAATTATCATTCCTTCAACAAATGAATCAGTGGAGATGTGCAAAGTAGGACAATGAATGTGAATATGAAACAAAGGGTACAAAATCCTTCACTGACCTCAGCACTCTTTTTAGCCAACTGATCCTCATTGACATTTAAGATCATGATTGATCCTTTTTTTGTCTTGTACTTGTCAATGAGCTCCACAAATTCAAACCAACCTTGATGGCCAGCAAGAACAACCTTGGTACGGCCTATTACACCCTTCCATATGAGGTCCGGAGCTAGCTCACTAGTAAGGAGGAGATGTTGGATCATGGGGGCGTATTGTTTGCACAACTTGGCACATATCTTCTTTAAATTGTTGAGGGACTTGCCATAAAGGCACATCTTGAGCGCACTAGGATCGACGTTGTTGAACATCTTGGAATCCACCACTTTGGCCTTTGTAGCGCTCATTTGATGTCCATTGGTCACATTTGGTGGCATTGGTGCCACCGTGTTCGCACTGTTAGTATATATCTTGAAGACAACCGCAAGAGATACCTTGTGACCCTTGTCAAAATTAGTCCTGCCTTCAGTTCCCTCACGGAACATGGGACCTGAAGTGAACCTCGCCGGCGCATCAGGTCCTTCCAATATCAAAAAAGGAACCTCAAACACTGATGAAGAGACAAGTCAGTGTCATAATGAAAAAACGTCATTTCCCAGGGATTACCCCACTTATACTGACTGTCATGTCCCTTGACAACCTTGCGGTTGTTGATTATTGAATTGGGTGGTGAGAGAGACATTGCTGAAGCGCCCAAGGTTAAAAGATTCAGTTTTTGATTTGAAACAAGAGTTGATTGATGCGGTTACAAAGGAAACACACTATAATTGGAAAATAATAACTGTGGACTGATGATACCAATGTGAAAATAGAAGAAGTTAGAACACCATACTATATTTTAATCAACAAACAAAAGAAACTGACTGGACAAGTAAAAAAATTTGGAATTGTGTGAAGTTGTCAAGAATTTTTTGAATGAAAGACCAAGGAGGAAAAGGGATTGAAGTGAAGATCAGGCTGAGGCAATGGGATGGCTTTATAGCTTGACGAGAGCAGTCATAAATTGATGACCCAAGAGGCAGCACAATCCTTTGATCCTGGATACCTTGAAATGAATTCCAGGATTGAATTGATGTTGATAGAAGCCTAGCAGTGTCTAATGAGACTCCTTGAATGAATGTTCCTGGTGATAATTTGAGGCAAATGGAAAACATCTGAGCGGAAGAAAAACCATTTGATTAGTTTGAGTCAATGGATAGATGAAAGAAAGGCGGCTGGTAGAAACAATTTTGATCAGATCCAAGCAATTGAGCCTATACCTGCATGAGACTTCAAGTCAAATTTGAAACAGCCCAGGAAAATTCTTACTCACTGAAGAGTTGGAATGTGATGCGGTGCCACACCAATGACCACGATGGTACTGAAAGATTCCAAGAAAGAGCTGAGTTTGACGTTGATTGATTGCTTGAGATGAACGTTCCAATTAATTGGATGTGGGGACCATGGAATGGTTGATGTGAAACCGAGCCAAAGGAATTTGATGCAAAGTTGCCAAATCAATGGCTCAAGACCTCATGATCCAATTGATGCCTAGTGTTTTGCAAATTTGGCCAAGGGTTCTGTGTCTGGAGGTGAAGGGCAAACCAAATTGTTTGTGGATTGATTGGTACTGATTGATAACCGACAAAGTCCGTGAGTGATTATGAGAGTAGATGGAGGAGATTTGGTGGGGACCAATGCAGTGTGTGTCGCTGTCAGTCGGTGAGGATGTTGGAGGTGAGCCCCATTGACAATGGCCCCAATCAAGTCTGGGAGTCTGAGTTGGTGTTTATGAAAAAATACCCTGTCAATCATGAGCCAAGAGAGAGATACTTGGACATGTTGAACTATAAGGTTTCCGGTGGACAAAAGGGTTTTTCTAGAGATTTAACCCTTTTAGACATCCTCCGTCGGTGATCCAAATTGGCGAAATCTGCCACAAAAGTTTTTAGTAGCTGGAATGAATATTGAAATAAAAAACATAGATTGACATGATTTAGAATGAATCCCAGGTCAAAATACAAAATTACAGATGATGATTGATGATTGAATGAAGCCAAGAATATCGAGAAATTTATTGTAGAAAGCTGAAATCAAGACTGAATTAGTTCAATTGATCTAGAGTGAGATACTGAGGATGGGAAAGTGGAGAAGACAAACTTACATACATAAAATTACATTCTTAAATACAAGCATAAGGCTAAAGTCTTAGCTTTGACTTGAGCTGGTTTTCTCAGGGAGGTTTGAAACTTCTCGGCAATAAGAGAATCTGCAATTGCTGGGTTGAGGTGGTGGAATAGCTAACTAATTAACCTAACACTTAAATGAATTTCACACTGGTGTCCTGGTAAGCAAACAATAGCTAAATTTGCAACAAAAAAAGCTAAGCGGGGACAAAGGTATTCCAGCCTAGCTCTTGCTATAGCTAACTCCAAAAACGCAACCCTGCACCAATCCACATCACATCTATCCTACAACCCAACCACAAACTTTGATTTGCCTCACAAACCTTTGATCAATAATCTTTATATGTCAGCCCTGAGCACATGTACATGCACTCAAAGGATGACTAATAACATATTAAACCCACTAAAAACACAATTACATACATGTACATACTAAATACAATATGTAACATATATGTAAAAACCCATAAAACACAATAACATCTCATAACTCAATGCCAAGAGTTAAAGATGCTTATATTGAATAAGGTACATAATAAACCTAAACCTTAACATCCATAACCAAGAACAATTGGAAATCACCATTCAAACCAAAATAGTGATATAAACAAATATCACAAAAGTTAGGTTAAGAGAGAGGAATATATAAACCCTCCCTCTCAACCTCAGAGAAAAGACCCCAGAGATTAATACACATTACAATAATTGCTTTTAAATCAATAAAAGTTCTATTGAAGTAACAATCAAAAGTCTTATAATTAAGACTAGTGATACACTTCATACACTTGGAATTTCCTTCATTTAATAGTAATAAATATCAATCCTCCCTATCAGGATCCTCTACCTTCCCCAGGTAGACCACTCTTCAGGTTAGTGACCTTTAATAACTCTAGGTTAGTGACCTTAAGAAGCACTTTAGGCTGGTGACCTCTTAACAACCCCAAGTTGGTGACTTCAAGGACAACCAGACTAGTGACCTCAATTCACTCCTTAATCTGTAATATCAAAGGTTAAGGGAAGGCCTTGGATCCACCCTTCTGTAAAAGTCTTATTTCATACTTAGTCTCTCTTATTTACTCTTTACTATAATTGTATTTAGATATATATGAAATATAAATAAATAAAATTATAAATATAAAATAAAATATTATAAATATTATACTTTAGTGAGCCTAGAGTATTCAAAAGAATACACTACCCTCACATTATATGGCTCAACCACCCAAACCAGCACCTGCGCAAACCACTGTTACCACCACAAAGCATGGTGATGACTTTAGGCTGATGATTAAATTTTTTTAGTTTTTTTGTCTTCAAGACTCAGTTTGTTTTTGCTCCAAGATTAATTTTTATATCAAGACTCAGTTTGTTTTTATCTCAAGATTCAGTTTCTTCTAATTCCATCAATCATAATTGCTCATGAACAAAAGCAATCAGTCACACAGAAGGATAATCAGATTTGGCTCAGAAAATTGTTCTCTCATATTTGTGTAGATTCAGGATTGAATTTTATTGCATAACAATAGTCTTTGAAAAAGAGAGGAGCAAGTGAAATGAATGATATACTTCCTAAGATTTCCTTTTGACAACTAATCCCCCCTGCGCCTCTTTTATCTGCAGCAAGATTTTGAGATCTTCTGTCAATTGTAAATGTTGATTTCTGTTTCCCAGCTCAGCATTTCCATTGTAGTACTGAGAAGCGGTATATCCAATCTGAGGATCATTGTGAATTAAAAAAAGAGGATTGATAATTAAAGGACCCACCCTGGGATCTGCACAAAGTTTTACACAGTATAAGCATAAAACATTCTTATATACTGGGGAGTGTTTTTTTACCAAAAACAAATGCACAAACTCACTTTTTTTGATATAAAAAACTTCAATAACTATTATGTCTTCTAAAATCATTGTTCATGCAGATACTAAAAAGGTGGTTTCTGCACTCCCCTGGACACTGATCAACTCCAGCCATAATTGTGATGGAATTTGTTTGAAGAAATTGTGGCAGAGTTGAATAGATTCAAGTATACACACATGATGTTTAAATTACCAAAGAGGCTTAAAATGAAAAAAATCAAGTTTCAAAATCAAAAAAGTCAGAAAAGAAAAACAACAAATAGAGATAATTAATTGAAATCTTCAAGTACCACAACAGTAACAATACCCCCTGTGTTGTTACTAGAAACCCAGTATTGACACAAAAAGTACAGAACAGTTGAAAATTGTGCTCTATGTCTGTGAATTTATTAGAAATCCAATTGATGCACGGAGCTGTATTGGTCTTGCTGTTTTGTGTTTTTGTATTCGAATCAGCAAAAAATCACAATGCTTGTTGGCAATGTCATGCTTTCTGTAGCACAAGGATAAACCCATGTGGGATTATTACTGAAGTTTTCAAAGCAATCAGTTTGCTACAATTATCTTCAAGACAAAAAATACAAATCATGGTCCGTGTCATCACTAAGGACACGGCCAAAGGATGGTACACGGGCCCGTGCAGATCCCAGGGTGGGTCCGTGTATCTACTAATCCTGGACAAAGGATTTATTGTGGACGCGACGGGATGGAAGAATTTTGAGGAAGAGGAAAGTTTAGCTCCACTTTAGCGCAAAACAATTGTGAACCCACGCTTCAAAGCATGGGTTAACCTTGACCTAAACCACCTTTAACGCCAACGACTGTGGGATTGGGCTTTAGGTTAGTTGGCCCCGGCTGTAACCTTTAGTTCTAGATTAACTAACCCCAGATTTGACGCAAACAATTAGGGATGCCCTTATATGAATCCCGGGTCTACCCTACTTCAGCTCATAAGTACTTGATTGAACGCCTTGCGAGGGCGAAGGACTTCGTTGATTTTGGGCTTAGCTTGACATTTCTCACTACACATGCATGTACCTATCCCATTAAGAAATGTTTACGTCATGACTTCCTCTCATTCTCTACATTAAGGGGCATAGCTTTGTGGTGTACGACAAGATCTATTGCAAACAGCCAACTCAAATTACAAGACATGACAAGGTGTTATAGAAAAAAATGGAGTAGGCTGAGGGGTATGGACTCCACCGGGATAACTACACAAGGGAGCAAGAGCTCAAAGTCAGCTATCAAGACTCAAAGGGTACGAGGCATAGAATTGATTGAAATGAAACGGAAAGGGTCAGACAGGCGGTAAAAGGTAGCGGAATGGTTTTCGTCAGTGCTGCCAAGTCTACCGCAGTTAATTTGAAAGCCAAAAAATGACTCAAAGCTTAAAGCGAGTAAAAAGGGCGGCCTACAGCCAAATGCCTCCAATCATCATATAACAAATGCAGGGAGTATAAAAGAGCGAGGAATGAAAACTAACCTCATGCTGAAGCGGCCATCGAAAGTAAATTTAGGAGCGACACAATCGTGTCGTCCCTACATAGTATATCGAGGCTCGGAGATCTGGATGGCCCATGGGAGTGAAAGTTGGGATAGGGGGCAGACCACACTGCGGACAGGATCGTTGCGAAATATATGGAGACCCCGGTATCGGTCAACCTGTGGTTTAGGCAGCCAAAGAGGCGGTATCGGCGTACGACTGAAGTCACTACTGCTTACAAGCATTCCTCATGACCTATGTGCAAAGTATGCTACTACGTACTTGAAGCCATGAATCTCATCTGACTGGCTCTGCTTCAAGGTCTTTGCAAGGTTTTCATCTTTCAGACTCCCTCTCTTTGATAAAAACTACTGGATTACAAAAACGCAAAATGCCTTGTTGTCCTCTGTGTCATCTTGAGATTTGAACCTCTTCAAAGCTCTACTGATCTTGAGGAGGTACTTTTACCATGAACCTGAAATTCTTATGATCTTGCTGGCAAAAACCGTGATGAACCAAGGATACATCTGGGGCCTAGCATCAACAGGTATCTGTGGCTGGAGAAGAAATATCTACACTTTATGCTTATTCCTTTGCCTCATCATTCGAATATCTTGTCGGCCGACAAAGCACACAGAAGGGGCCAATCGAACAAAAGTCCTGGTTGACGTGTATCAACAGTTTTGTTAGCTTAGACGTGGCCGCGCGAGGGGTTTAGTTAAGCTAAACAGTATTGCGACATTTTTGATATGTTCACGAAAGCCCATCTTCAGCGAGTCGGTGATAGTCGACACATGGATGAAGACTGACAATAGAGCATTTTTACCGCAGTTTCTGTTTGGGCGAGGAACGGTCTGCTAGAAGTTGTTTAGACCTTGGTTTGGACGGTATCTGCTTCGGCGCCTCGAAAAAACCCTCAAATCATCCTGGAGTCTCACTCACATACTTGAAACTACTCAGAAGTCCTCGAAATAAAACATGCGGGACAGTTCCATTTGTTCCCGCAATAAGACTAGAAGCGCTCGTAATCACACTTCTCGTGGAAGTCTAACTTCATCGAGATCGAGGTCAAGCAGGTCATAAGATATTCAACTCGCTATAACTCTATATCAACATGCATGAATGTCCATTCTGCTTCTTGTTACTTTGAACCGCCTCACATTGGATCCTCGTTTTTTTGATTTATGATTGACGTTATATTATCAAGGTTCTTCACTTCCTTGTTCCCTTACAGTTTTCCTCAACGTCTTTTTTTTATCTTTTTGTTTCGTCTTCCCTCTCTCATTTCCCTGTATCTTCTTGTCGCCGATCCCACCATACACCTTTCAAAAATATTTCAACGGATTCATAGCCAGATAAAGAAAATCAATATTGCATGACCTTGTCGGCGTGTTTTCGCTTTCCCAAGAACCTTTTTACCATCAGTACAATCAAAAAGACTTCTCAATATTTATTCGTGGTGGTCAGATGCTAGGAAACCACCTTAACTTATCGATCTGTATACTTATAGGATGTGAAATCCTCGCATTACAGGCCAACAGTCGGGCACTGTCTTCAATTCACAGAGCAAGAGAGCTGCGCACTAAACGGCAGACTGGTTCCGAGAAGAATTGTACCCTTTGGGAGTCATCATGGCGTTCTGAGACAGTAGATGGAGTGACAACTATCACTACAGCAACTTTCGGTAATATGCCAGTTGGCGAAGGTATCCCTCAAGCAAGCTCTGCACTCTGGAGTTATACCTACAGTTATCCTGAGGCACCAAATATCACCCAAAATGTTGACCTCAACAACTCTTACGGCTCATTGAATGGGATTGAAGACCCCGAAAAATCTCAGGATCAATCCTACAAACCTGTTTCCCCAAACAACTTCTCGGGCCCATCAAGTCAACCGAATAGCAATGGACCATCCGGTCCATCGAATGAAGATGATCCATCAAGGGCACCTAGTGGAAATGGCCCATCGAGCACCCCAAGCGGCTATGGAACATCGACCACAACATCGAACGCACCGAGTGGAGATGACCCATCGAGTGCACCGAGTGGAGATGACCAATCAAGCACATCAAGCGGCTATGGAACATCAACCACACCATCGACTGCACCGAGTGGAGATGACCCATCGAGTGCACCGAGTGGAAATGACCCATCAAGCACACCAAGCGGTTATGGAACATCGACCACAACATCGACTGCACCTAGTGGAGATGACCCATCGGGCGCACTGAGTGCAAATGACGCATCGAGAACGTCGAGCGGTCGAAATTCACCGACCTCACCGAGTGGAGATGAGCCATCGAGCGCGCCATCCAGATCTAGTAGACCAGCTCAACATATCAAATCAGTCGAAGATGCTACAAAATTTACCACTCAACAAGCAACAGGCGATATCAGGGAGTATGTGACTTTCTATCTTTATAATTTATACTGCTACCCCACTTATATCATATCTTTGACCGTTTTCTCCAAAAGATGGCTGGATGGTCATAACCTTTATAGATCTAGATATGGAGCACCTGATTTGAAATGGGATTCAAGTCTTGCAAACCAAGCACAAGGTGTTGCAAATTCATGTCGATGGAGACATACCGCAAATAATCCTAGTGGCGAGGTAAATTCAATCATGATCTGAATTGAGATTTTCAAAGTGAAATTGACTGGATGGAATTCCATTCATTTAGAATATCGCTGCAGGTCAAGAATCGGCTTCAGACACGGTTATAGCTTGGGTAGAAGGACCAGATGAGAAAGAGTCATATGATCCAGCTTCTCCTCAGTTTTCACATTTCACACGTTAGTTATTGATCATCATGGTATCTTTCAAGTTTACTTTGCTAAAGATTTTGAATTTTGTCGAAATACTCAATTTTAACATTCGCAGAGGTCGTATGGGAGTCAACTACTCATGTTGGATGTGCAACAGTCTCATGTTCAGACATTCAAGGCGCATCATTACCTCAATCTCCTGTTGATTTCTATGTTTGTGAATATGCACCGTGAGTGAAGAATTCCGTGAAATCTATAAAAAAGAAGAGATCATGAGTTATAATGCTTTATGATTTGTTTGTTTTTTTTTTCAAAAAAAAATCACAGGAAAGGAAATATTTATGGACAATTTAGAGAAAATGTTAAATCTGCCAAAGGTGGTCAACCTTTAGGATCCAATACAGTTTATCCTAATCGATCAAAATCCCTTGGAACATCTTATTATTTTCCTGCACCTGAAGGTTAATCATTCTTTCAAGAACATTATTGAATAGGTTGTCTTATTAGCCTTAAATTGACAAAGCCACTTTCTTGGACATTCAACCTTATCTGATCATATCTAAAACAATCAAACTTATCTTCAATTTGTATTTTCTTCTATCTCATCTCATTCTTTTGCTTTTCTCACACATGTGTGATTTATCTATCTGACTTACTTGAAGGGTTTGGGAATCCTTTGTGTTCCAGGGATCTTGTCTTATTGGAATGATCTTTGATACCAAACAAAACATATGATCAATTTCCCCATTTTTTGGAAATTCTCAGATTCAGTATCATTGTTTAGAGTAAAACAGGTTAAATCAACACCTTGAGTATCACTTTCAAAAAATCCTTGAGTCATATCATGAGACTAATATAAAGTAATCCTGATTATGATATGTATAATAAAGATTGATAAAATTCACACCATCTACACTACTAAAACTGAATGGAAACATACCATTCAGTCATCAAGCTTAGATTCTGGCATAAGATGACAATGAATCCCATAAGAGTCAAGAGATTTTACCTGTTCAACATGAATCCATTCCTGAGTTTCCTCTTCGAATCTTGAGATAAATTTAATCCAACTTTAAGACATACGTCTCAAAAAATTGATTTTTACCTTCATTTTCTGAGTGTGTGTGTGTTGAAATTCCATTCTCCTTTTCAGTTTTCTAAGTTCAGGGTTTCTTTCCAAACAAATAGAAACATAAATCACACAGATCTGAATGAATGTAAAATGAGAAATTGAGAAACATTAGCTCTCAGAGTAGGATAAGATCCAGTTCAGAATCAGAACTTAGTCTTCATCAAAAAACTCCTCAAGTTGAGACTCATCTTTATTCAAAAAGTGTGATGAAGAACTTGAATGAAGAAAGAAGAATCCTAAGCTGTTGCTCTTCCAGTTATATAAAGTGATAAATCATGAAAAGTTAGGTTTGAAGTGAGTAAAGTCTCAAATGATGACACGCAAGTCTCACTCAATGATATAATATAGTAACTTTGTGTAGCAAGTTGACAGTTTTTGATCAACAGCTCACAGCCAAAAAGTCAACGAACCGGTTGTACCAGGTTTTTCACCAACCGAGGGTTAAGTTTAAACACAGCTAAATTTCAAAAAAAACAATCACATAGATACATACCTAAAATTGATATATATATATATATAAAACTGACTCTGTTCAATGAAAAAAATGAACATAAAAAAAAGAATTAAATTAAATTATAAGTAATAAAAAGATAAATCGATTTATAAACCATTTTGATTTTTAGAAAAGGAAAAAGAGAGAGGGAAAGAGAAGATCTAAAGAAAAAAAAAGAGATCAAGAGTAAAAACCTATAAACCTAATTCATCCCAGAAAAAAAGAAAAAAAGAAAAGAGAGAGAGGGAGAGGATTATCTAAGAAATAAAGATATATATATATATATATATATAATCAAAGAAAAAAAACCACAAACTTCATCCTATTTACACAACCTCCCAGATTTCCTAACCCAACTTCCAACTTCATCTTTTCTCTTCAATTTCTCACTTCTTTCCCTTCCCTTCCCTTTCCCCTTCCTTCAACTAAACTAAACCAAACCCAAACCTAAAGTTTCGAATCTCATTCTATTCTTCAACTTTGACTAAATCCGATCCATCTTTCGGATAATTCGAAATATTATCTTTAAACAAAATACTTAAATCTTCGACTCGACGTTTAGCTAATTCAACTTTACTTAAAGTTTGTCCTAAACTCATACTAAAGAGAAAAAAAAATCATTTCGAATCAAATTCAAGATCATCCAAAGCAAAAAAAAAATTGAAAAAAATTAAAAAGATGGAGACCAAGTTCAGTTTTTAACTTACTTTGCAAGTTCGGTTTTTCTTTTTTGAATCTAAAATTCCAATCAAATTCATCAATCAAATTCCGATCAATCAAATTCATTCATCATCAAAATTGATGAAAAAAGTTTGCAACTTACTTCTAACATGTTTTGTTCAACTGATCCAGAAATAATATACCTAATCATTCGAACAGGTTTAGTTTGACCAAGTCGATGAACTCGATCCACAGCTTGATTCTCAACGGCGGGATTCCAAAAGGGTTCCTTTTTTTAAGTTCAAACCCCATCCATCGCAAAAAAAAGTAAAATCTCAAAAATCAATCCTCCATCGCAGAAAAAAAAACCAATCCAAAGAGACAGTTCAAAGGGGAAAAAAGGGATTGAAAAGTTAAAGAAAAACATTGAACTGACCATTAAATACACTCTTTGAGCACAAGTTAAATTCAATCCAACTCCTCCTGCTCTTAAGCTCACTAATAAGACTTCACATTTCGGATCGGTTTTTAAATCTTCCATGGCTTTATTTCGTTCAGGTCGATTCATCGTTCCATCTAATCTACCATATCCAATCTTAAATTCATCAAGTGCATTTCCAATCCTAAGTGTTTGGTGAAACGAAAGTCAATTTGGAATCTCGAATTGAAGAGACGAAAAAAAAAGATCAGATCAACTGACTTGTCTAATAATTTAGTCCATTGACTAAACACTACACTCTTCACTACAGATCCTTTAGTAGCTTTATAATCACTCTCAGGATCTTCATCATTCTCAGTTTGATGTTGATCTTGAAGTTCGAAGATCGGATGATTCGGATCATAATTCATCGAAGCCGGATTAGCTTGACTAAACGGTAATAGATCACAAATCAAATGTCGAACTTTAGTACTATGTCCATACTCATTCTTTTCCTTTTCTTTCTCTTTCTCTTTCTTCTCCTTCCTCTCTTCTTTCACTTCTTCTTCTTCTTTTTTCATCACTTCTTCAATCTTTAAATCACTGATCTCCATAATATCTTTTTTTGGGTCTTGTAAGACTTGAAAACAAACCGTACACTCGGCTAATCCTTTTAATAATGGCCAATCTGGACTCACTTCTTCTCTAAAACATCTTACACAAAACAAATGTTGACATCTAGTGACAATGATCGATTTCGAATGATGATTACTTGGAGTGCTACATATCGATTCAACACCCTCTTCGAGATGACTCTTGACTTTCTTTTTGTTCGATCGTTTATTCGATCTGATAGATGAGCTTGGAATCTCGTCTAATTCTTCTGAAGGATTTCCAATCATCAACTCTTCTCCACATTCACTACACTGTCCAACTCCGGTTTCTCTCATCAAATTTAATAATTGAACCGAATTGAATTTAGTTAAGCCTTCCTTTTCAATCTCCTTCATCAATCGATCTTGTCTTTCTAAACTCTTAATGAATTGATGATTCCCATGATTTGATCCTAAACTGTTTCCATCCGAATCGGTCACTAATCCCATATGTGCACAAATCTGTCTTAATCTTAATAATTCTTGTAAAATCGAACAATAATTCTTTAAAACCGTTTGATCTTTTTGTTGTGATTCAAAATTCTTTCGAGATCTTTGATGATAGGTTGAATAAAATTTCTTTTCGATCTCATCTAATTCTAAATAAACAATCGTATCTCGTTTAGGTGGTAAACTTAAAATCGGTTTTCCATTCTTATCTATCGAATTCTTCGTTCGTCTTAAGGCGATTTGTCTCATAATCAATTTTAATCTTGAAACTCCTAATTTATCTCCTAATTTGGCTGGTGTGCCAATATGAGTCGTCCAAAACACTCGATCTGTAAAAGGTTCGAGTCTTAAAAAGGCGACTAATGAGAACAGATCATTGAGTGAATTTTGTAAAGGTGTACCGGTAAGACAGACTCTTCTTTCAGCTAATAAATCACAAGCTGCTCTTGATTGAATGGTAGAGTGCTCCTTGATCATACTAAATCAAAGATGAAGAAGTTGATCAGTCCGAATTGAAAGACTGAGATGGTTTTCAAGTCACTTACTGGGCTTCATCCAAGACTACCCTAAACCATTCGATAGACTGTAGAGGACTTGGAAGTCCATCTCCCTTGCGTTTCCTTTTCTGAGGTCTCTTCCGTTTAGAATTTTCATTGGAATCATTCATCGTTAATGGATTCCCAGATCCATCTAGTTCTTCAATCCCTCCATCACTACTATCCTGACCGATTCCATCCTCTTCTTTACGATTTTGTCGAGAATATTCATATCCTAATAAAGAATAAGTGGTGATGACTACATCATGATCTGCTAAAACTTTGGTATCCGTTGTTCGACTGTTACCATGATAAACACATACACTTAATCCAGTGTCAGGTTGATCTTTTGAAGTGCTTGTTGAGCCCTTTCGAACGTGTTCTTCAATCTGACTTTCCCAATTTTGTACTGTAGATAAAGGACATATGATCAACGTGGCTCTTGATTTCATCTTGATCAATCGGTTTCGATCGATCGTAGCTTCTTTTTTCTTGATCGAGCTCTTCGTTTCCTTTTGTCGTTTCTTAGGATTTGAAGAGGATCCTTCAATGATCATCATGTGATCATCTTCATTAGCAGTTGATGCGTTTGAATCTTTGATCGTTGTTCTTGCTGTTGATGATGATGATGAATTCTCTTGCGGTGGCTGTGATGAGGATGAAGTTTGATTTTGTCCAAAGTTACGAGCTTGAACGAGCGTAGTAGCAATGAGTGAGATAATAGAAATAGTCTTTCCTAGCCCCATATCATCAGCAAGTAATGAACCACGACATTGATTAGGTGTTTGAATTCCAATCTGTTCAATCCCTGTGACCACATTCACCCAACCGACATGTCTACCATACGGATCACGCGATTTCTTCCATAGGCACACCAAATTAGCTTCATCATCAGCAAGTAGAGCCTTTCGCTCGGCCGGATCGTGTATCACTTTACTAAGTTCAGGTGCAACTTCCTTAGGTGTCTCGCGGTCTAGCATGAAGGATAAGGCTTGTTTTTGATGGGCATACAGTTTACTCGAGATTAAATCGCTTGGTTGAGTTTCATCTAGATCCACTCCACTTGCTAAAGATTTGAAAACTGCATCCACTTGTTCAAGTGCATCATAAGTTTTGAATTGTGGACTTCGGGTACCTAAGAACAGATTGGAGGTTCCATAGGCAGGTCCGCCTAAGAGTCTTTGACGAATTTGATCTAGACCTTCACGTGGTTGTGCTGAATGAGGATTATGATAAGGACATCCCAAGTGAAGTTCTGGATCATAACTAAGTGGATGTTCGAGAATGACGTTTGAACGAGTGAGATAAGCTCCTATGGCTGAGATCGATTCAGGTAAACAGAAGACTAAGAGTTGTAAGGGTAACATGAGTGGATTCTTTTCACCACGTCTGATCACACAACATTCTATATAAAGTTGTCGTCCGAGGGGTGGTAGCCTACGTTTCAACTTATTACCTCCAAGTCCATCCGTTTCCACAATCTCATCATCATCATCTGATTCTGTAGCTTTCCATCCACCCACACTAGGACCTCCACTGATCGAATCTATTGGACCTAACAGGGGTGCGATCACATTACCGACCTTGTGTTCGACCATTCCGAATTCTTCATCAGAAGGTGCTAAAGAGAAGATTTACATGAATGTTAGTTTCTAGACCAAGGAGATGAGAAAGGCAAGATGAAGATTGATGAATTGGATTGATTGTCGGGTTCTTTTTGAAGAGATGAGGACTAACAAAGCACCTTCAAGGTCTCATTACCACCATTGGGAGGCAATCTTCGAAGTCTAACAGGTAAAGTTTGAGCCCTAGGTTTGCCAGCTGGACCGAATGAATCGGTTTGAAATTGTTTGATAGGATATAAGATCAAAACCAAAGAACTTAATAAGCCTATACAGACAGGTTTATGAGCTGAATTATGAAGTTGATTAGATTGAGGATTGGTAGGATGATGATTTGGATGATTAGAGGTAGGTAATGAGAACGTATTAGATCTCGGAGAAGGAGTAAGTGAATAAGATGAAGGTCTTTGAAATTGATGTAGTTGAGATTGAGGGATTGAAAGTGAAGAAGTTGAAGGAGTGGAGTAGGAATTAGATGATGAAAAGGGTTGTTTTGGTTGATGATGTGGTTGTGGATGATGATGATGATTGTGAGATGAGATGTGAAGTTGTGGTGGTTGTGGTTGTTGTGACCTTTGTTCAGCTTGTCTTCTTGCAGTGGCTTGTAATGCAGCTAATTGTTGTTGCCTTGGACCATGTCTAGCTTTGAAACTTGAAGCTAAACCTGTAGCTCTACCTGTACCTGTTGTTGTTGATGATGATGATGATGATGATGATGAAGTAGATGGTTTGGTTTGATTTTGATTTGATTGATCTTTAGTTAAATCAATGATTTGAGGTTCTTTTTGTTGTTGATGTTGATGATTGTTTTGATAGTTTGAAGTTGAAGTTGATGAGAATGAGATTGGTTGGGTGATGGGTGATTTGGACATGATGTTGGATTGGTTTGGAATGAGTTTTGGTAAGTTGATGATGGTAAGTTGATGATGGGATGATGGTTTGATGGTTTGATTTTGAAAAAAGTACACTTTGAAACTACAGTTTAAGTCACAACTGGTTAGGTACTTAAGCGACTTTCACTTAACAACACACACACACACGTGATAGGAGGGAGTGGCAGTGCTAGGTCGATCGATCGATCACTTCAACACCACCAGCACCAGCACCACCACTGACTTTGATGCTGATTACCCTTCATTCATTCATTCAACCTCAACCATCATCACCATCACCATCGCCATTCAAACCAAACCAAACCAAACCAAACCCATTCAAGCACTTATTCAAAAAATGAATCAAAACAAGCAACTCAACTTACCATCCATCTCACTTCATTTACTCTCAGGTGCAACTTCAGGTTTCGCTTCTTGTGTTTTACTTCAACCATTAGATTGTAAGTTTTCAATCAAAAACAACCCTATCAATCCTTTCAAAAACAGGTTTCAATCAAAGCATAGGAAGATCATTCTGAGATTGATGATTCCTTTTGATGAATAGTGATCAAGACTAGAATTCAACAAGGTGAATTTAATCTGATAAACTCATCAACAAGGTATCTTCTTCTCTCCACACTCAGATTCATCTCTTTCGATCTTCATTAATCCAAAAAACCTTTCTTCTCTTCTTCTTTTCTTCTTTGGGCTGGGCTGGGGTTTATAGATCTAATCTAGTCTTCAGTTTAACATCTAGAGTGATCAAAGAAGATGGATTCATCGGACTTTGGCGTGGAATGACACCCACGATCGCTAGGTTGGTAGAGAAAACACTCACTCACACACCCATCATCTGATCATGGACTTCAACTCAACTCTGAATCCAAAACTGAGCTTGGGTTTGATTTGACTTACTTTAAGAAACGTTCCAGGGGTTGCATTATATTTCTTGAGTTTAACCGAATTAAGAAAACTCATGACCACCCTTCCTCAATTCTCGACTTCAACTTCAACTTCTTCAAGTCATTTATCCAATTCAAAGATCACCATCTTACCCAAACTTTCAGTCACAGGTGATCTCACCGCTGGCATCATCGCTCGCACTTCCGTTGGCTTTCTCTTAATGCCCATCACCGTCATCAAAACTCGATTTGAAGCTAGTACATTCTTAATGACTCTCCACTCTTTGCACAAGAACATCAAACGCGATTCATCCTTTTCATGATTGATCCTGATTCGTTCATGGATCTCTTCTTCTTTTTTTGAAATCCAGTCTAATCTCTACTCATATCGATCCATCAGATCAGCTTTTTTCGATATCCTACAGCAAAACGGGGTGAATGGCTTATGGAAAGGGTTTATACCTACGATGATCAGAGATGCACCGTTTGCAGGTTTATTCGTTTCAACTTATGAAAAATCAAAATCATCCTTACAATCTGATTCGATCCCGATTTGGATCTCTTCAAATTCGATTCTCATCCATCTCATCTCTGCATCTTTCGCTGCTACTCTTTCCACTCTGATCACCACTCCATTTGATTTTATCAAAACGCAACAACAATTAAATCCAACCCGATTTCCTCATTTCCTTCCTACCATTCAATCAATTTTCAATGGAAAACTACAAAATTTCAAATTCTTCTTTCGTGGTTCGAGTCTCAGATTGATTAGAAAAGGTCTTAGTTCGGCGATCGGATGGTCAATCTAGTTGAGCGTTTTCTTTTTCTTTCTTTTTTCAGGTTTTAAACTTCATCTTCATTGACCTATCCTCTTCTTTTTCATCCTTTCTTGGTCTATCAGTGAAGGATTGATTCGAAGATGGGCAACACAGAACTCATAAACCGTTTAGATTCTTGATCTCTTTGCAAAACTTCTCTTATATATATATATATATCCTGTATAAAATCAGGTCGCAACTCTTTGAAGATATATATATACAAATATGTACGATACTTTTACTTGATTCTTGTTTTATCAAATCTTATGCTTGACTGCCAATTTGAGTCGATTCACAATCCCTTATCTTTGGGTGTGTTTTTTTGCTACATACAAAAGATGACTGTTTTTCTTTGGAAGAGAGTGAATTGAAAACCTGTCTAAAGTGATGTGAATTTGAAAGTTGACATAGTTTACAGATCAAGAATTGAAGTCAAAAGAAGAAGAAGAAAAAAAACAATTCAGGAGAATCAAAAAACCCCAAGAGTTGAGTTTAAGATTTAGAATAAAGTTGATGAATCGAATCAATGATCAAAAGTTTAAGTTGATTTAATTCTTGACTGATCAAAATCAAATCAATTAACTTCAATTGAAATCGAACATCTTCAAAAATCTCCTTCATCTCTTCTTCTTCTTCTTCTTCTTCTTCTTCTTGTTTTCTTAAATCGATTTGTAATTCATTTAAAGTTTTTAACCATCTCTGATTTAAACTTCTTACTTCTTTTGAAAGCTTTGATAATCTTTGATTAATCCAATCAGTTGTATAAAATCGATGAGTTTCAATCTTTTCCAAATTCCCATCATTTTCACTCGATGATCTTAAGTTGATCGATTTTTCAATTGATCCGAGTTCCTTCTTCTTTTCCTTTGCTTCATCTTTCAAACTTGAATCACAAATTTGGATTTGATTTGATTTGATCTCTTGAGCTTTTTCTCTATCACTCCTTTCCTCATCAATTTGATCAATCTGATTCGTTTGATTCCTTAATGAAACACAATCATCATCTTTAGGTATTTCATTCATCTGATTTGATACGAATTCTCTTGCAGTAAACTCATTTAAACTTTCAATCACTTCATCCTCTTCTTCGATCAAATCTCTTTCAACCCATCCCACTTCACTTTCAATCGAATTCAAATCCAAACCCACTCGTTTCTTTCCGTCTCCTTCTTCTTTATCTACAAACCTTTCTTCAATCACTTCATCTTCCTCATCAAATCCTTCAAATCCCTCAACGATTTCTTCTAGATCGATTTCCTTTAAAGTTTGATTCATCAGTTCAGATTCGATCAGAAATGGATTCAAGTTATGATCAAATTCAGAAAAGGTATTAGGTAAAGATCTCATTAAATCTTCCATCAATTCAACACATTCCTCCATCCTCAATTCTCCAACTTGACCTGAATACTCTTCTACATACCTCTTCGCTTCTTTTTCTAATCTTTCAATGGCTCCATCGGATAAAACGGATTTGAAGAGGATCGGTAAGATGAAATATTCGATAAAACCTTGTTTTGCTTGAGTGGTATTGGGGAATAAGCTTTTAGGTTTGAAGATTGAGATCAGTTTGTGAAGTTCTTGAAATGATGAATGTCTTGTGAAGGGTGAAACCTTTTCAACAATCACACACATAAAAATTCAATCCATCAGTTTGATCAAAGTGGATGAGGATGAGATCTTGACAATTCTACGGCTTACAATCAGACTTGGCCATAAATCATTTTCAGATGAGTTGATCTTTTCTTGATCAAGAGCTAAATCAATTTCATATTGAAGTTGAACTTCGATCCTAAACCATCTTTGATCATTGATTTCCATCGGATTCACCATTACCACTCGTCTCTTAAAGCTTTCTTTTTCCTTTGATTGAATTTCAATCTGTTCGGTGGATAAGATTTGATACCTTTCATCCTGACATTCATCACATCTTTGTTTTCGTTCACATGCATGAAACCTAGTGAGCTTTGAATCTAAGGTGATCGAAGTGGAGAGTAATGGATAATGTTTTTTCAAACTAGGTAATGTGTAAAGATCAAATTTATATTGATCTACATGAATCTAATCGATCGATTTCCACAAAACCAAACACGTTCAGATCTCGGGTTCCGAATCGATTCAAATCGATTCAACTTAACTAAAGTTTGAAAATGAAGGGAGATTCGTTCTAATAATTCTTCCCAACCCCATGTCCAAGTGTTGATAAAGAAGATCGTATGAGAAGGATAGAGTGACATGAATCGAAGTGTAGAAAGAATAGCTTGTTCCTAAAAATTCGATCAAGATATCAAGATCGATCAGATGGATTTGAAATTTGATGGATCAGATGATGGAACTAAATCAAACTTCTTCACCTTTGTTAAAACACTCTTCTTATATAACAAAGCTGAAGTATCTAAATAAATATTATCTAAACGGATTCTAGGATGATGATGATGATCTTTTAGATGATTGAAATGATTAAAATCAAGAAAAGGAGCTAAGATGGATTCTTTGGTTAAAGATTCGATCCACCAAGGTTCAGCTCGAATATCACCGGTATATAAGATTGATTTGTTCCACATTTGAATCAAAAACATCACCGAACCAGGTGAATGATTGGCATCGAATAAGGTAAGTTGACATGTTTGATTTTGATTGGGATTTAAAGTAGGTCTTAAGATGATTTCAATGGGTTTTTTCATCGGTAAAGCTTTTAAAATCGAATTTGATCTCAAGTTTTCAAATTTGTATTCATCTTCTCCTTCTTCTTCTTCATCATCCTTCTTGATCGAATTAATCCTTTGTTTAAGAGTCTTTAAATTTAAAATTAAATCTTTGGTGATGCTAGAACAATAAATATAACAATCTTGATCATTAAACGTATTTAATCCGATCGTATGATCTGAATGTGAATGTGATAAGAGATATAAGATTGATTTGATGGGTTCATGATCGGTTTTGAAGTCTTTCTTGGTGAAGTTGTCTGCTCTGATTAATCCGTTAAACTCTCGAACTACAAAATCAATCATCATCAATCATCAATTTCAATTTCGTCAAATGAGTGAATCGGATTGAATCTCAACTCACAATAACCATCAAACGTTGACATTGATTGGATGATGGATTGAGTCAATCAAAATCAAGTTCTTTATATGAAACTGTGAGACGAACACCAACGAAACCCGATGGTCACAGTGAAGGTGATCGGGTCAGCAACTATCCAAAAGCTAACTCATACAACTTAACTACTGCAGGGGCAATAAACATGAACAGTTGGATGATGACGGTGATTTGATTTGTCTTAGCAAGATGACAGTATCAAAACTAAATGATTAGTTTGGGAGTGAAGTGACACAATCACACATTGGTTGAACCTCATTCACTACTTTCACCTGACTTTACAAACTTTCTTCGACTGATCACCTCTCAAGCCAATCAATCATCAAAATAGATTACCCAAGCCTACGAACCAATCTATGGTGAATTAATTCAAGCATTCCCAGTGAGAAAGAAAAAACAAAGATAAAGTAATCAACTTCAAATATTCACAAAGTCAAAAAAAAGAATGTTGCATCAGTAGAGAGAAGAAAAGAGAGAGAAAGAGAGAGAGAGACGAAATTGGAGAGATGAATGAAGTAAAGAAAGAAAAAGAACGATGAGTGAGGCCTTTCTATGGCCGGACATATTAAACAATATTTACTTTTCTAATCAGTAGTCAAAAGCTTGGTTTGTTTAATCAAAATTAATTCTGGAAAGGAGATTTGCTCTTCATCTTCTACAACAACACATACAACATTTTCTTCAGACCATTGAGATTCTTCAGTTCAAAGTGGTTTATCGATCCTGATTAGTCTGACGTCTTGCTTCCTCACGAACAGCTTGATTCCAAGCAGCTCGACCTGCCTCATCAGATTGTAAACGCAAATCACAAAATACCTGTTGAAAGAATTTAAGCGTACAAAATGATCATCAGTGGGTCAATCTAAGAAGCTTCTCAAAGGTATACAGACAAAAAAGGTAATTGCGCATACCTCTAACATCTTTGTTTTGAGGGTTTTGATAGTCTCCTGCATTCGAATTTCTTCAGATGGGTCGACTTCCTTGGTTGTGTGGGTCTCATCACTGCTTCCTTCTGGGCCCCCATCAACCTTGGCACCCGCGTCCTCACTTTCGAGACTGAGCCGTCGGCCATTCTTCGAGCTTGCATCTGTATGTAGGATCGGGTAGAGATCGTTATAAATCATCTTCACCACTTCCGTATTGGCAAGGGTAGTATAGTTATGGGCCTGATCGAGTAAAGGCATGATGGGTGCCATCAATTGTCCGACGTTTTGTGTCTTGTCTAAATCCGCTGGGGGTGGGTACCGAATGCCAGCAAGTTGGGTGGCAATACAAGAACTAGCAACAAATATCTGGCGAAGAAGGATTATGTGTTCGAATATGGCTCGGTTTGGGAAGATGTATGAAAGCGATTGCGAAATCAATGTGGTGGAAGTCGAGGTAATGAGTGAAAGTTCAGCAGTGAGTATAAAAAACAGGACGGTCCAACGCCACTGTTCAAGGATACCAGAAGCGTATCAGTAAGAGACTGGAGTGATGAGTGAAATAATCAAAATGACTGACAAATGCACCAGGATCAGTTTTTCGAAAAGTGCCCATGAGTGAAAGTGAGGCAATAGTGAATGTGTAAAATGGCGCAAACATCTTGAGGCCTTCGACAAGAAATTCTCGAAGTGTAGCGCAAGTCTTCCAAGTACCGATCACAGGTCCAAACCTGACACCAAGCCAACAAGATCAGAACCATGGAGAGACTGATTGGGAGGTGGGCCAAGAGTGAGATGAAATTATGAACAGACCTATCATAGGCCCATCGCTTCGTTCCGTCACTGAGGGTCTCGTAGGCCTCTCGCATCCCAATGAATTTTGAGTCAATTTCACTTTTCCACTGCAGGACCTCATCTTCGCTACCTAAGTTAGAAGGCGGATTGAGCTTGTCAGGGTGAAAAGCTTTGGCTAATTTCCTCCAGTGGGATTTGAATCCAGAATCGTCAAGTTGCCCCTCAGATAATACCGGAGGTATATTGATCGCGTTTGTTTGTGCGCTAGGAAAGGGTAAATTGGGAGCAATCGAATTGGATCCAAGGCCAAGAGTTGAGTAATAATTTGTGCCGGCCTGCTGCTTATATGTACTGAGGACACTATAGCCTAAATATAGTGTGATGACCAAAGCATGAGCCACCGTTCGATGTCTTTTGAGGTGATTAGTCTGTTCCAATTTATGAATTTCATAGATCGGATCAAAGACTGGCTTTTTGTTCGCATCAGTCGGCTGAGGTGGCAAGGGTTTTGGACGGTAAGAAGGCCTTATTGAATAAAATACCCCGAGTGCGAAAGAAGACATATAGCCTGGCAGGAACCACCAGGCAAAGAGACTGATCACGGGACTGAGGTCGCCCAGATGACCAAGAAACGCCGATGCCATTATCTGGGAAGGTAGTTTTTGCTGATCCCTATGAGGTTCGGATGAACATCGCGAAGGAATTCATAATCAAAAAGTTAGTTTTCAATCAAAGATACTGAAACTGGATTCAGGAGTAAGAATGATCCCATCAGGCCAACAAGTTGCCAGATTTTATTATCATGCATCCAAAATAGATGAGCGCCAAGTTATGATGGCGATAAACAGTACAGTTCAGAGACAAAACTGATCAGAAAGACTGTCAAAAGTGACAATCCATCGAACAATGGGAGGGTGAAATCATTCCCAATCCTTGCCAAACATGAAAGACTACGCCACAATGAATAGTCTGCAGTGATTCGGATCCAGTCACCTCCAATGTAGGCCATCCATCCATCTTGATCAGAATACTGAATCTTCCAAATCGCAAGACTGAGGACCATCATACATCAGATGATCGCAATGGCAAAAATGTCATTATACCCTCCCGGTACGGGTCAATTTGAATCCCGTGTTTCCATTCCGTGGCCACCTGAAACAAGAGTGATGATCACTGTAACATGAGCTCTGCATAAAGCAGTTCAAGATCAGGCTTAGCTGGCTAGAGGGTGACCTGATAGATCATTGGCATTTCAACCGAATGAAAAGGTCTTTGAAATATAAGCTCTTGCCTTTGCGAATGTCACAGAAGATGAATCTATTCTTCCGAATCGCCAATGTGTGAGAACACAATAAAGAGCTTTGATGCGAACTTGTATGTTTTTAACCGAGAAAGGCTCGATCAGACTCTTAAACCGCAAATACTGGCCCCCTGAAAACCGTTGACGAGAAAGTGTTTGAGAGTAGGATAGAATACCGTTTGAGCGGTTTGAAAACTTGACAGGTCACCATAACATTATATCTACGTCTTGCCTTACGATCAAGCAAATCCTTTGAAACTTCATTCGATGACGAGAAGGATGGACCGGGAAAAAGACGTTGGAAAATGAGGATGAGAGGAGTTCGAATTGCAAGAAAAGAGCACAAAAGCAATAGACATCCAGTAAGACCAAGATTGAGTAGTCAACCAGTCATTGATCGAAGCCTGAGCCGAGCAGCAGGTTCGAATTGCAGTCAAGATCTGAAGGCGAGTACGTGAATCTGACCAAACAAGGGCTGATGTGCTTTGGATCTCGACCCTTTTACTATATAAAACATCATGTGGGATAAATGTGAGAAGATAAAGAGAGAAAGTCACTTACGAAAAAGCGCGTAGGTTATACGACAGATAACCTTAAGGGTGAGTAAGTTTCGAGGGTGATGAGATGTGGATGAGAATGATTTCGATGGCCTGAAGTTGAAGATGTATGCTGAAGGTAAAGAAAGGAAGACGTGGAAGAGAGATGAAGTCTAGAAAGTATTTAAAGTATTTATTAAATAATTTGACAAACACTCAACTAGAAACTCAAATATACAGTTCAAGTCCTCAAACTGAAAAATCAAATTATCCAATTATAAGGCTACCTGAGCCTACATATCTTTATATCGAAATATCATGTATCGCAACTCAATTCCTGCTGACGTCCTCCCGATCTCATTCAATTCGGCTGCCCTTGCGCATACCCTCTGAACACACCCTCACGGCCAAAGGAGTACTCGAGAAAGGGAGTTGAACTTTGACCTGAAGTTGATCCAGACTGAAGCTAATTGGCAAGTCAAGTCTCTCCGGTAGCTGCACCCGAATTAGTATCGCAGCAGTTCGATCATTTATAGGAGGGTGTGAAGATGCTGAGTACTGGTATATTCCTCACCGGTGGATTGAAAGGCTAACAATTCAATGATCAAGGTTCAACTAGTATAGCAAAAAGATACGATATGTATGTCTGGGCTTTGACATTCTAAGCACATTGATTGTTGCGCTCAAACACGAGCGCAACAATGATCAAGCAACCCTTTTACAAGTCTCGCAATCAAGAAGGGCTTTTGGTTTGATCAGGATCTCTTCCCATGCCTTTAATATTAACTTCATTTTACTGGCCCATTGAGATGATATAAAGGCAATTGCAAAAAACTTGACAAGAATTTCACGCCAAATCACTTGGGTTTGAGATGCAAACCTCGGTCAACCTTTTTGCAATTGACCGTAACAACGGATTTCATAGGAGAAGCATGATTGAGATGTGATCCCAGAATGGCTTCGGAGCTGTGAAATTAACATGCAAAGAGAAAAGCGTAATTCTTTGATTCACAAGGAAGTTACCTGTTAGATGACTTCTCTCAACTAACAAAGACTCTAGATGAAAGGAGATTTCTGTTTTGAAACCAAGGGTCAGTATTGATATCTTTTCAACAAATCGAGTCTGCAATGGAGACATCTTTGATACAAGGGAAATGTAGCGCTGATTTTGCAAAACATCATCGTTTACCCATCGTTGCTTCAATATGCACACTGGTCAAAATCTTTCTATACAACCTAGCATAGGTCTCGAGCCGCTATCTTGTGGAACTCTTTCTTGTTGATGATGCGAGTGACAGGTACGTGTCCGAATCTCGAATCATTTGCAACGTCTAGCCACACTGTAAAACTGGATCATTTAGTAAGCTAGTTAATGCTTTGAAGTGAGTGATGTGGATGTGAGTGGACACTGTTAACCTGTAAGCTGGCAAGCAACCTTGACGTGATTTCTCGCAAGTTGTGCTATCATGGATATCTCTCAGAGCCAATGAAACTCGTTGTTTGATGGAAATCCTCAAGATGGGCGGTTGGACTAAATACATGAAAGAATTGTACATCATCTGATTTCCTCCAACAGGGTTGAGTCTGCGGGTTCCAGTTTCGAGTCTTTCTGCACCGTACAATCTACAAAACTACACAGCATACCTGTGAGACGCGTCTTCGAGATACGTTGGAAAGAAACAAGACAATATCAATCTGGTGGCAAGAATTGATTTCCTTACAGATCACTTCATCTCATCATGGCATTGGGCCTGTTCTGTTCAGGCATTTTCCACCTTCTAGTATTCCAGTCGAACTGCTTTCCGACAAAACCATCTGGCTCGTCTGCTTTCCCCACAGCTTCCTTGGAGAAATATACCCACAATGAGGCGTATGTAACACCTACGCCATTTGCCAGAGACTCAGTTGATGTTCATCGATCTTGGAAAACATCGAAAAGTACAAGCGAAAGAGGTTTTGTTGAAGATCTTCACATCAATTTGGATGATGTTGTACCGAGCTTGGGTCAAGAGGTTTCTGAGAATGTGTCAGCTAAGAGAAAGAGGGTGGACGACTTCGGAAGAGTCTCCAAGAGTTCAAGATTTTCAAAAGACTCAACATCAGAACTTGATGACTTATTCGATACCGATATACGTCATTCACCGGGAATTGACTTGAATAGCATGCCACCAGGGACCCCTGACAATTTTTGGTCAGAGGATGCATTCGTAGGAGCTCCATCAAACGCAGGTGTGTGTAGTTCAAAAGAATCAGTGTTATTCTCGCATGAAGATATTTCCTATGACTGACAAATTGAGAGCATTCTGTGTAGCTCCAATTGTCTTGTCACCAAAAAAGGGAAAGGGGTCAGAGGCTTCCAGTTCGGAGCCTCGTAAGCTAGGCACAGATAGTTCAACATCCAACAGCCGATATTTTATTCAAGAAGAAGACCCCACGGATGTTATCTCATCCAACATCAACATCATCTCGAGTCGGGAAGTGTCAAAAGGTGATATGAGACCAAATCCCGGTCCGAAGGACTTCATCACTGGTGATAATGGGGATAACACTACTATGAAGAGTGGTGAAAGACCTTACATGCCTAATATTCAAGATAATGACCATGACAGGATAATCCGCCAAGACACGCATCAGGCTCCTACTGAAGACGTTTCACTCACGGAAAAATTGAACAGCCCCCAGATACATTCCTTTGATGTGACACGTCAAAGAGGAAATATTGAGAGAGCTTCTAGCAGCAAGTCCCCAAGTAGGAATCGACTGGAGGCAGGTTATATATTCAAACAGGTAGGCAGGGAGCATATTGTTAATTCACCTGTCTTGCCTCACATCACGAAGTGGTTTGATGGCTTACAGAAAGAAATGTACCGCAATAATAAGAAGTCGGATGACATTAAGAGGGATATTGAAGGCCTTGTCAAGCGGGCTCAAGATGATTTGACTATTGGTTTTTTGGGAAGTCTGTATATCTTCGAGTACAAGAAGCCTCAATGGACAAAAATCTCGACCCTTTTTCAGCATGGTTGGGAATTCATGAAAAGTTTGTTTGACCAGTGGAAAGGTATCAACCTGGAAAAAGTCAAGAAGCTGAAAACCAATGACATTGACAGGCAAAAATACTGGTCAGACGGATCCTTGAATATTGTGAAGATCTTGAGCATGCATCACAAACAAAGAATACCAAAGCAAGTGTTTTTGGAAATTTATGTGCTCTGGGCAAAGAGCCTGCCAGAATCAATGCAGAATCATCACATAAAATCAGATTACAAAACTTTTTTTGACCAAATAGGTAGGGTGAAAGACACAAAGTCTTTGGGAACTGAATTCTATAGGATTGCCTGTGTTAATAGTCCAGAAACTGAGGCATATTTCAAACTGATAACTGATTGCCAAAAAGGCTCCACTGTTAAAGCACAATACAAAAAAACAAATCTTGAAAGATTTTCAAATGAACCAAAAGTGGGACTTGGTCTTTCATCAAATATAAACAGACTGCCCTCAACTGCAATTGACTGGGATAGATTGACACTAGAAGGTACCAAAGATTGTTTTGCGGTGAACGCATTGGAAGATGTTCCGCCAGAACCAGGTGTGTTTAATTTAACCCAATGAGTCTCATCCTCCCCTGAAGGTAGGTCTTGTTTTGAACATACATAAACCTTTATGTTTAGATTCAATCATATTGTTGCCAAAGATGCGCAAGTCGACTGGAGATGGACATACAGCACTTCAAAAGCTGGGCATAAGGCGTTCCAAAAACAGAAATTTGATTCAGAACAGAGAACCCACAAGTTGCATTACTCCCACTAGAGACCTCATTTTGAGTCCAAAGTCCTCAATCCTTGAAGTCAAGAGGAGAAAGAAATCCAGTTTGAAGAATTCAAAAATTGGTAAAAGTAGTAGCAATGCTATGTTATCAGAAAATTTAAAGCTTTTCAATTCAAAATTCAAATCCAAAAAGAATGAGTGGATGATGCACCCTGAAGACCAAGGCACACATTGGGACACTAGAGGTGATTTCCCACCAACAGAAATAGCTGATAATCTTCACAAGAGTCCCCTGAATATTTTACAAACAACAGATAATATTGATTTATCATCTACTAGAAAGTTTACTAGCAATATTCAACCTTTTTATGCCTCAGGTATATTTAAGGGTGTAGGAAGTTTTCACCTTATAAATTCACCCATCTTGCTTGATATTGATCATTGGTTTGACGGCTTAAAAAAACAAATGTACCACAACAACAAGGGTTCATTTCCTGGAGAGATCAACTGCCTTATAAAAAGGGCTCAAGATGACTTGACCATTGGTTTCTTGGGATGTCTATGTGTCTTTGAGTTTAAAAAACCTGGATGGACAGATCTCTCAACACTTCTTGAAAATGGTTGGAACTTCATGAAATCTTTGTTGGGTCAATGGGAAGGTATCAATTTGGAAGATGTCAAGAAGATGAAAGATAAAGGACTCCTCACTGGCCAGAAATTTTGGTCAGATAGCCCACTAAGCAATGTCAAGTACCTCTTGAGCATTCATCTTAAACAAAGAATACCACAGGCATTATTCCTGGAGATACATATGCTGTGGACAAGCAAATATTCTCATTCAATGGAAAATCAGCAATTGAAACGGCAGCATCAAGAATTCTTCACACTGTTGAAGGGTGTGGATTCAAGGTCTGTAGGAGAGGACTTCTACAAGATTGTCTGCATCAATAGTCCAGATTTTCAAGAATATCTATCAAGAAAACTTTCTGATAGCACACAAATTTATACTAAGCAAAAGAACAACTTTGGTGACTCGCTTAAGAAGATAGGGATAGATTATGCAAAACTGGAGCTGAAGGAAGATATAGATCATTACTTTGAAAAATTGAATAATGAGATGACAGATACACTTTTTGAAGAGTCTGATGTAGAGGATTGTTCTGATTCCATGAGGTTCTCTTCACCTCTTGCTTTGGGACATCTACAAACAAAGAAAAAGGCTTCAGAAAGACTCAAGAAAGCCATTGATTCAGCAAAATTCAAGGTGACGTTTGCCTTTTTGGGAAGCCTCATTGAGATATACAACAAAACATTGCAGCCAAAATTAATTGAAGAAGTATTGCAAAGTGGATGGCACTTTCTTAAAGAGCAGTTCAGTACTTGGAAAGATTACCGTCTCAAACCTTCCCATGTGGTAAAGAATACTCATATTGTCAAGATGAAACCAGTAACAAAATTGACAGAAGATGCTTTTGAGATACTTCACTACCTCCTAAAACATCATAATCAGCACACACCTTTGAATTGTGTTCACACTCTTTTAAATTTGTGGATACACAATCTTTCTTCCCAAACAGAAGCAGGGAAAACCTTAAGTTTCAAAATCCCTTCTCCAATCAAGAAGCCTCTCGGGTATGCTTTGAAACATCCAGAAAAGTTGTTCTCTGAGAACAGTTGAAGTGAAGGATTGGAAAATTGAGGTAAATGAATTTTATGGATTGTTCATCCCCCAATTATATTCCATTTCTACTAGGTTTTTATCTCTACAATATTTTATATGTTCATAGATTGCCTCATCCTTCATTCTTGTTTGTCACTTGAATATCTTAATTACAGTGTATTGGGAAGGGCATTCGGCTTAGACTGACTCAATCAGATCATTTTCAGACTTCCAGGGGGTTGTAATTGGGTGGATGGAAGGTTCGAATAAATTGAGAATTGTAAGAAGTTGATTACTCTATCTTGATCAAAGTTGCAAAGTTTTCCGATTCAAGATGTCAAAGATAAAGAGCGGATCCATCAGTTTATGATAGTAGTGATCATCTATGGTGGTTTACCTGGTATTTATATACACGACTTATTTCAACTCCAAATTGACGCCCGGGTGACGCCGCGCTTTGGTAAGGTGTGTGTCAAGTGAATGGGCGGAGCTGGACTCAAACTTAACAAAGTCCCTCACCTCGCGAGAACTCGCGGGAGACCACGAGCCGCGTGCGTCAGCAGACGGTCGGATGCGTAGGGAGATTAGAACACGGCATCCAGGGTTGTACTCCAGGATTTCTGCTGAGGCCGCGCGAGGGAATGATTTATGCTTACAGTACACTTGGGCATGTAAGTTCATTCGTCAACCCGGCGTCTGCGGTATGGCCCGGGCTGATCATCCTAAACACTGGACCTTCGGATGGGATTTTGCCCACAAAACACGAGATTGTTCATATGAACTGAAGAAAGATTATGATCACAGGAGTCTACTATAGTCGCACTGTAGGAGATCGCTGTTGTAAAAATCCTCATCGCCAATTGAAAAGATAACATGATTTTGTTGCGTTGGTGCTGAGACGATCGAAGACAACAACTGTCTCATGAGTCTTACTTTGGGGACTTTCGTGGGGTCATCAACATCAACGGTAGCGTAGGAGGGACATCAATTCCAGCATATATCGGCTTCTACCTCGCTCCAGACTACCGAAAGCTAAATTAATCAAGTTGAGCTCACTTCATCGCCAACCTTACCTTAACCACACCACAAGCCGATCTCTAACTCTGATAACTCTTCATCTAATGTCGAGCATTGTTCTTTTTATATTCTTCGTAATCGGTCACTTTTAATTCAACTCTCATCATCAAATCATGCGTTTCTTGCGACATCTTTCTACCATTCTCCTTTGGAAGGCATCATGGGCCCAGGCGGCCTCATACTCCCCAGCGCTGGATGTCACAAATCCACCTCAACTGTTTGCTGCGACGACTCAAGCGCTCAAGAATCTCTTGACGTACTACATACCCACTCAAGTGAGTGCGATGCGCTGTTTATTTTCTGATGCTTTCAAAGAGGCTTCGTTTGATCGAACAGTGGCGGATTTCTTTTCCGATCCTGTAGACTGGAGTGTTCCCTCAAGCACAAACCCCATGGCACGAATCTGGGATGATTTGGGGTATGTTTTTCGATTATGCAAAATGGACAGGCGACACACAATTCTTGGACCTTGTCACAGATGCTTTGGTCAACATTTCATATGTGACTGAACAGTGAGTCATGCTACTTCGAATGACGAGCACTTGTGCTGAGGTTTCATCACTAACTGAAAATGTCTATATTAGCGATTTCTTGGGTGGAAGTGCAGTCAGCGTGGTCCAGACCATTTTGGGAGTCTGGAACGACGATGTACTATGGCCAAGTCAAGTGAGTCATATCATTTGCATGTTATCCATTGGGAATAGCTCCGTCACTAATAGATGTTTTTTTCTCTAGGCAGGTAATTTAGCTATTCTACCCTTTCGTATTTAAAATTCATGGTCGGCGTGAGACTGAAACTTTGCGCTCACCCCTTTGATAGCCGTAGGAGGAGCAGAAGTATTTGGTCCGAATGCCATCATGCCTCGTTCTAATGGTGACTGGATCTCACTCGCCACCAAAACTTACGATCAAACTGGAGTTGAAACTGATGACAAATGTGGTGGTGGGATCTATTGGGTGAGCGTCCCTGTCTTCTTTCAGCGGAATGAATTCTCATCTCTTCGGGTATGCTCTGCACAACCTCGCTTCTCCTCCAGTCTCGCGATCGTGGGTCTCCGTCAGGCGTATACAAGTCTCTCATTACGCAAATCGAATTCATCTCACAAGGAGCTAGAAACTATCTTCAAACCAAGAATGAAACAGCATTAGCTCAATCTAAGACAGTCCTTGATTGGATAATGTCCTCCGGTCTTGGAAATTTAAACACAGGCGAGCTGCTTGATGGAATGCCGACCACTGACTGCACAAAATTCACCAAAACAAGCTGGAGCTATAACTATGGACAATTGATTGGATCATTGGCTTGGATGAATCTTGCAACTAAGAATCAAACTTACTTAGACATGATCTCTCCTTTCTTTGACTACTCTGTGAAGCTTTTTGCTCCGACTGGCGTCATCACTGAGCGGTGTGAAGCGGATGTGTCGTGTAATAGAGACCAGCAAGGTTTCAAGGCAATTTATGCGCGTAACCTCGTGTATGTTTATCGCCAGACAACTAATGCGACTATCAAGAATGTCATTCAAGATATAATTGATGCTTCAGTAAAAGCAATGGTTAGCAATTCTTGCGATAAGGATTGGAATTGCGGGGGAAATTGGACGACAGACACTCAACCCTTAAAATACATTCGGTCTCAGCATGTCAGTGCTGCCCTATTGGTATCAGCAATTGGGATCCATGGTAATGCTTCGGCTGGATTGCTACCTGATGTCAATTCACAGGCATTAGGATCCAGTATAAGAGTATCCAAAGAGAAGGCGAAGAAAGGCTCATCTGCTAGCCTCAAAATCGGCTCCTCGAGAATGCGGATCTTCGGTCTAAGCTGTTTATTGGCAGCGGCGCATGTTTTAATACTCATCCACTAATGTATATTGACCTGTTACACTGACATTGTTACCCAGTTCTTAAATCACTGTTGCTCAACTGCATAATTGGCTTTTCATGGTCAAAGTTACACCCACCTTTGTTGTGGTCATTTTCTAGCTTTCTTAAATTTTACCTTCAATCCACAGGATGGTTGAACTTTGGACATAGATTCTTCAAAACTAACAATCTCTCTTTTAGATCTCTTATTCAATCAAACAATTTTCTTTTGCAGTTTCTTATACAGATTTATGTAATCATGGTCATGAAAATTAAAACTTGGAGATATACATGTTGATTTGTATGTGGTTATGATGTAGTTTATAAATGCAATCTTTACCTTTCTATCAGATATAAAATACTTGAAGTATATGACTTGAGGTCTAGCAATATTTCATTTGGGCCTTTTGACCCATATCCTTGATATCATACAGAGAATGGCGTTAAGAAGTTCAACAGCTTCCTGCTACAGTCTTAGAACCTTTCTGATGGAGATCAAGTCATCTTATCAATCATAAATAATGAAAGTTGTGAAGGTAGAGTGATAGCTATCAGGGCTGGAGGGGCATACCAATTCCTAGCGCCTATCACAACCTGGGTGGTGATAAACACTAATCAATTTCTAAATAGAACAGATTTGATTGAAAGTGTGAGGCTAATAAAGGAGTATGGGGGCTTTGCTTGTTATACCCTGAAAACATTGCAGAAACATCTGTTTGAAAATTCTGCTAGCTTACTAGTGAACACGATCAAACTGATTTTGAGCTTATTAGAAAGAACCTTTCTACCTTTCTTTGAATGTTGCTTTGCACCAGAACTTGAACATACTGACTTTGTTGATTACACCTCAGAATCATGCATGTTATATCTGAAAAAATTGAACAACATCAAAAAGGTTTTGTGATGATAAACATTTGAAATCCTCAAGTCGTCAAGGGCTGAACTTGATGAATTGTTCGTGAAAACTAACAAAGCAAAATTCAAAGGATGGGATCAGATGGGCTATGATTGAAGAGAAGCATTGATTGAGGCTATCTAGAAAAAACTTGGTTTAACTTCAAGCCAAAAAATTCCTTGGCTAATTCAACTAATCTTCCTTTTATAAAACTTCCCCATGCATTCAGCTTTGAATTCAAATCTATTGATAAAATTAATTCATTTGTCTAAACTCCATCAAGAAAGATCACAAAGAGCTTTTGTTCTCATCTTTTTGAACTTTGATTGCTTCATACAAGTGAATCTGATCTAAATTATTCTACTCGCACAATTTTACCAAAAAAAAAATAAACAGAAATCTACCCCAAACTCTCGCTCACTTATGATCACATACATACACACACACAACTCTACTCAACCCTAATAAAGAAGGTTGAAAGAAAACCATAAACTTAAACACACCATATGAAGATAAAAGAATCACACAACGACCAAAAGAAAATTAATCCGAAAAGAACAAAATATTCAACCCAGCCAAAAAAAACAAATTACAGAAAAATGAACAGGAATGAATTTGATAATTAATGAGATGTGAAAAATGGAATTAGAGATTCATTATTCCGTCACTCCAGTAACAGTTTTCTTTTTAGCCCTTGGTTTCTTCTTGGGTCCTTCACCTTGTAAATCTTCATCAACTGGCCCCGTTGTCGGTTTACGTTTCTTCGTTTTCTTTGGTTTATTACCACTCTCTCCTTCCACGTTGATACTCTCATTAGCTTCACCGCCTCCCATTTCATCAAACGGCGGTGGTTTAGATGTTGGTATATTTGCGAAGAAGCCTAATGCTTCTTCATCATCGTCTATATTACTACCCCAACCTGTCCCAACTTGATTATTATTACTGTTTGCCAACGCAGCTTTACGCTCTTCCCTTAGTCTCACACCACCTATCGAAATAACCAAAGATACAATGAAGACATTTCAATAAAGATTTATTCAGTAGATCGGGGAAGAAAGAGACAAGCTTACGTAATCCGTTTTGAACCTGTTTTTCTTTCAAAGCCTCTCGTTTAGCAGCCTGAGCACGAAGGCCAGCCTCTAGTTCTTCTTCATCCAGCAGCAACGAAACAACTTCGTTGGGTTTCGCTGCATCTCCGCTGCTGCCCGACATTGGATTTGCCCCACTACTTGATCCTACTACTGCGTCTTGCACTGTCTTCTTTGTTCGTGCCAATTTGAGTATACGTTCATCAATAGTACCTGATGTAATCAATCGATATACTGTCACTTGTCGCTTTTGTCCTAGTCGATGTGCTCGATCCATAGCTTGTTGATCGTTCTGGAAAGGAGAACCGCCCCGCATATGTCAATGTCACGTTGTTATTCATGATGGTCATGAGAACTTCCGTGTGCGAGTAAAGTTCTAGTCCACTTACCGATGGATTCCAATCACAATCATAGAAAATTACTGTATCGGCAGCAGTCAAGTTGATACCTAATCCACCAGCACGAGTCGATAGTAAGAAGATAAATATCTCCGGACGTGTTTGCCAATCCATGACCATATCTCTTCTCTCGCTAATGGTTGAACTACCGTCCAATCGAAGATAACGATAATGTCGAAAGCTAAGATACTCCTCCATCAAATCAATCATCCTCGTCATCTGAAAGTAGATCAAGACTCTATGACCACCTGTTTTGAGTTCTTGTAACAAGCTGTCCAATCTTGCTAATTTACCAGAGTCGAGCATTAATTTCTCTAATTGAGGTACTTCCATGAAAGAACGAGGTAATTGATCGGTCGAAGAAGCCCCGATGATACCGTTGGTTTTCAAGCATGAGAACCTGCCTTGGTATCTTTCACACATCTCGATAGATTCCCTTGATTCTTCGGGCATCCCATACAACGCAGCACGTACTATAGGATCAAATCGAACGCGACTCTGTTCGACCAAAAAACTTTGGTCTCGACAAGTGAAATTGATTGGCGGTGCGACTACTGTCTCTGAATAGATTTGAACATCTGACCGATTCATTCTTGAAGTCGAGCGTAGGTCTTGGACAATCTCGGACAGTAGCGGCGTGTTGGGTACGTGCGAGACAATGTCTGTCGCAAGAATCTCGGATCGAGATAAGACATCAGTTGTTTTCATATCAAAAGCAACCGAATCCGTTAGACTGTCAAGTTATAATGAAAGTCAACACCGTCAGTTCTGAGACAAAATTGGGACATATCACTGTTCATTTATATCGAAGCATTCATGATGCTCACCTGCTTGCTTTGGCTATTTGTCTCACATGATCTCTCCGCGACAGAAGCCAAGGTATGCGTTTTGCTGTGGAGTCGTTAGCCAATCCTTGTATGTCTCCAATACTAAAATCTAGCAGCCTGGCCCATGATGGAACTAAGCATCCCTCTTCAGCGGCTTCGAGTAAGTTAGGTGTCGACCAAATGTTCATCAATCGATCCAGATAAAGTGTATCGAACCCAGCACGAGATGATGAACCAGGCACCGATAGCATTCCTCCCTCTCGATACACTGTCTTCGGAATAGTGAAGTCAATCATGCTCCGAGTCGAGTAAGCACACTCCAATAAATCCCCATCTCGTGCCACATTTGCTGTGACGCCAAAGCCAGCGAATGATAAGGGTGCCGTGACATCCGCACGTTCAAAAAGTTCGGGATGATTACAAACTTTACGAAATTGCATAATGAGATTCATCAAACGCTTGACGGCCACGTCATCATTCGATAAGGAAGTGGCCTTTTGGACCAAGTCAGCAATTGACATATTCTCGCGTAACCGACTATACATGAGTTTCTGTCTAGGAGTAAGACCACAAGCAACATCGATCTCAATTTTGTCGCCCAATTCATTCTGTACGTTCTTTTTGATTCTTCGAAGCATAAATGGTTTCAGGATCATATGCAATCTTCTTAGCTGATGTTCGTTCATTCCTCCAGCCTTGTCGACGCTATTCTCGATGTCCTTCGAAAACCATTCACTAAATTCTTCGTGTGAATCAAACAGCTGCGGCATAATGAAATGCAACAGAGCCCAGAGTTCTGATTACAATGCCATAGTAATCATCGACAAATATGGTTAGATGTCGATGAGATGCGATTGAGATGTATCTGAAAGAACTGACCAGTCATGGAATTCTGGATCGGGGTACCCGTCAATAATAACCGATTCCGGCAATGAAACCCGAGCAGAGTCTTCCAACGTGTACTACTTGAGCTTTTAATGGCCTGTGCTTCATCTAAGATCATGTATTGCCATTTCAAGGTCTGGAAATATTTCTCATCTTGTACGACCTGTTTGTTGATCAATCAAATCATACATTAATAGCCATCGATAACAGAAGAGATAATGATAAAACGTCTGACCAATTGATAACTAGTGATGACTACATGGAACGGGGCTTCCCGATCATACCGTAAATGTTTCCGATTCCAAAACTTTCGCAAAATCGCTCGGTCCTTGACGCTACCCCAATACGGCAGTGCTTTCAAGGCCGGAACAAATTTAGTGATCTCTTGCTGCCAATTGTGCAATGTGGAAGCTGGCGCAATGACTAGGAAAGGCCCCCAGATGTTATGCACTTCAGCCAAGTACGCCATCAATGAGATCGATTGGACCGTCTAGAATTCACAAACAAATATTCATAAGTAAGGAACAATATAGATTATCACATGCAAAGATCACATACCTTTCCGAGTCCCATCTCGTCTGCCAGAATACCGTTGATACCCTGTTCATAAAGATTTGCCAGCCAATTCAAACCCTTCAACTGGTATTCTTTAAGCTCAGCCATGAGCATCTTGGGTTGTTTGACTTGTATGTCACCAGCCATGGTAGGATTTTGAAAGTTAAGATCATCTCGATCAACTGGATGGCAGAAACAGCCAAAAGTTTGAGTCAGGTGAAACATTTCATAGACCGACACAAGGATGATTGACAAAAACTACATACTGTCAATCCCTGTGACCATTTTGTTGCCTTCTTCATCTGTGGGAGCAGCAGTATCGGGGGCAGTCGCGGCGAGCTTTTGAGCAGCCGCTGTATCAAAGGCCTGAGCCCGCTGTTTGGCGGCATCTACAGCCATTCGTGCATTGCGCGCTGCATGTGCATGTAGATTAGACTCGTCATCTACAAAAACATAAACAAAATTTGACGAGATTCAATTGAGTTTCAGCGTTTGACGATGTGAATGTGACATATCATCTAGGTGAGAAAGTTTACCATCATCAAAATTGATGTCTGCCAAATTGGAATCTGCGCCACCATTCGCCAAGTCATCGGGCAGTTGAACAGTCACTCCTGTGCTCGTGGCCACAGTGACGGGTTGATCACCAGCGACGGGAGCGGCGCCGGCCGTCTCTTCACTTTCTTCTGCTTCTTTGGCTGTGGGGTTACATAGACAGCAAGACTATCAGTGACCAACGCATGCATTCGTCAAATGTTCATACAAAATAACGCACTTTTGATCTTGTTGCCCACAAAGTGCGAGTAAAGCTCGGTTTGGGTGATGAGGAAGTTGAGCTTTCGAGCCTGACGTTTGACTTCGCGCATTTCGTCATCCTTCTTAGCTCGCTCGATTGCCTCCTTGTCGGCTTTCCTCTTAGTTTCCCTTTCACGCTTCTCATTACCACGGTAATATACCAGTAACTTTCAAACCAAAGATAAAGCAAAATGCGATTATTAGGTGTGAAAAGGGCCGGAAACGTGTTCAGATCATATGACTTGTGTACTTACCTCTCTCATCAGTCTCTTGGCCTTTATTTGCACTTCTTTGGATGCTTTTGTGCGGACAATTATCCGTCTTCCCTCGCGACTGACCAAGGCGCTCAACCGTTTGGCATACATTAATCGACTCTGACTAGCTGCCTGTTGAATTTTACTGACTCGAGGGATATCTTTGCGTGCGATTTGAAGCCATACCTGTCTAGAATTTTCTTCGATAGCTTCCCAGCGTTTATTGGCCAACACTTTGGGATTAGCTAGCGCGCGTTCACGGACAGGTAAACTGTAATCCAATTGATCTGAGAAGGATTCGTAAGGCTCTGTTCCATAAGGTAGATCGCGACCCCACGCTGGAAGAGATCTCCTTTGGATCCTCCGCGTCTCTGGGTCGATGATAGGCTGCGTAGGCTCGCCAGACATGTTTGATTCAGCAATAACTACATGTGAGGGGAGGTGCGCTTCAAGACCTTCAGAAGCAAATATTCGATCATCGGCATGCTGGACAGTTCTAGATGAAGAAGAGGATGGCCGGGGCTGGTGATAGACATCTGAACCTGCAAGACGGACTCGGCCCGAGGGCGAAGCGTGGTTCAATCCGGTACTAGCTACTGCACCTGGGCCAAAGGGATGATAGAGAGGAGCCGCGAACCCAGCTGGAAAAGGTACTGATTGGCCTGAAGCTGGATGAGGGACTATGTAGTGAGCATATAAAGGTGGAGTTTCGGTGGGATGCGCAGGTTGACGTGAAGGGTGGGGGTGAGATGAGGAATCACTTGGGGTAGGTGAATAGGTGACTGAGTCGGTAGTCTTTCGTTTCCGTTTTCCTGTCGATCCAGCGACTGGACGAGGAATAGGTCGCGAGGTACTGCGATCAATTGAAGGCGTTTCGGCGCCTAGCGTAGCATGGTGATCGTGTGGGGAATTCAAAAGATTTGCTAGATTGGAAGGAATGCGACCTTTTGCCGTCTGTTTGACATCCCCGACCTCTTCATCCATCGTCTCCTCCCCTGGGTAGCTTTCTCCTTCAAAGGGCTGTTGGTGTTGATATTGATGAGATGAAGAAGCCGACCAATTTTGCTCGGGATGACGAGAGTGTTCATGATCAGCTTGACCGTCAGCATGAGGTTTCCAATTGGCAGGCTGGCCAGCGTGAGTTCGTGAGCGAGCTTCTGTAGCTTCAGCCTCCAGTCTAGCCCGTTCAAGACTGGTCTGAGCGGCCAATTCCGCCTCTTCACGAAGGTGAGCTTGTCGAGTTTGTTCTTCCAAGGCTTGCACCTGATCACGAATGGTATTGGCTTTGACAGCAGCGTATTCCTCACGTCTCTTCGCCAGTTCTTCGTCACGTTTCTTAGCAGCTTCCTCCTTAGCGATTCGCCGCTTCTCACGAGTACGTTGCTTTGAGGCAACAGCAGCTTGCTGTTTGCGAACTCTTTTGGCTTCTTCGACTTGTGCACGTTCGATCCGCAGAGCTTCCTCTTGAAGTAGTAACTTCTCTTGTCTCACCCTCTCTTCTTCTTCCTGACGACGTCGTTCAATGCGGGCCTGCTTGAGTTGAATAGCACTTTCAGCACGCTCACCAGCCCAGGCGGCAACTCGAGAAGCTGTCTCTTCCTTCTGATTGGCATCCCAATCATCAAAGCCACGACTGAGAAGCTGCTCGCGCCGACGAGACGAGACCATATAATTATTGAGTGGCTCGCTCCAAACCTCGGCAAAGTCATCGAGATCGAAGGCATCCGAAGATGCATATCCTTGAGGAGCCGGATAAGGATGTTCACTCATGGGTGGTAATGCATCCGGGTGAAGGTCCTCCAATGCATCTGGATCGAGGACCTGGTCCAGGTAACGTTTCGGACGAACGATTCTTGAGGTGGTACCACCAGTGGTAGACCGACCGATTTCTGTCTGAACAAGATCCAAAAGCAGAGTAAGAAAAGGAGTAAGGAGAAACGTGACTGAAAGAGATGCGAAGTGAGAGAGAGGACATACCGAATGAATTGTCATTGAAGGTTCTCCAGATGATTGTGGTGTAGGATCAATCGATTCGGTAGGAGGAGATAGAGGAGTGACGAGCGAGGAGAGTTGACGGGACTGAACGGGTGAAGGAGGGTTGTTGAGGATACTTCTGAGACTCATATCGAGGTGTCGAAGGTTGACAGACTGATGAAAACTCGGTGGGGGTAGATGAGAATGAGAAGAAATTAAATTTGGGGGATCGGAATTGGAAATGGAACTTGAAGGGAGAGAGAAGGAAAGAGGAGGTTCGTTCAATTCGAGTGACTCTCAGCACCACCGTACCAATCAAACTCACAGTCTCAAGTCTCGGTCAGTGTTCGATCGTGAAGTTGAAAAGTGTATTATATGAACTTTTGGACTAGATAGGTATAAAGTACTGACTACAACACCCTCTCTCAACTTTCAAAGCTTCAGTCGAGATGGGAACGAAAAGATTATTTAACTTCAACAATCTAATTTCCCCTGACTATCCTCACTACAAGCTCTCTAGAACTCTTATCCTTATAAGTCGATCGTTCAAGAGTTTGTTCTATCTATAAATCTGGCGAGGTGAAACTCATCAATCGAAGTAGCCGCAGAGACGGCGCTTCTCCTCATCCGCTTCCTGCCGGCTTATCTCTCGCTACCAAAGAAGTTAGAACTCAATCTTCCGTATGCCTCACATGATCTCCAAAAGTGACGTATGCCTTTACTGTTTCTTCTCTTACTCTTCGCTGACACCTAGTCCCCTTCCTTCTTCGCGTCTGTCGCGCTTTTGTCATCACAGACCCCGCTGCCGTTCTTGATGCCAATCGTAAACAGATACTAATATTCCTTATCGTGCCCAATGCCCAACAGAGGAAAGTTCCCCCAGACATCACCTCAGAGTCAGTCCCCGCCTTCCTTACCGGCCGCTCACCTACGTAGTCACGTCCGACGTCTCCGGAATTAAACATGACTCGCCTGCGGTGCTTAGCACTGCTTGCGACACAGTAACCTTTCAGTATTGAAGTTCAGGCAAACGAAAAATAAATGCGGTCCCCTCTGTGACACAAGCAGGTGAGTCGAGGACACCACTTGACGATCAATAGTATTACAAGCAATCGAACAAACCACACGCTCGGTATCGGACTACCAAACACTGGCAAGGTTCTTGTATTCAGCCCAGTTCAGCACCTAATAAAAGCTATGTAGAGCTTGGGGCTGGCGATGTTGAAAATTTGGTTCACGAAGAAACTTTTACGTCTTGTTGGGTTCCATCCATACCTGATCATCAACTTGAAAGATTGAATTCGATAGAAACCGCTTGAAGTCGTTCAATTAAGGAAGAATGTTACAACCATTCAATCACATAGTCGAATACAGGATCAAGACCTACTTTGAAGCCTTCATGCTCTGTCCTCTGAATATCATTTTTCATCCAAGACCATCTTTGCATCCAGAATTCCCGAGTCATCCATGCATTCGACCAATAAAGTTAGTAGAAGTGATTATCCTCTAGAAGTTAAACTATCCAAGATATATATTATCAAACTCAAGCCAGATCACACTCATCAAAAGTCATTGATCATTCTTTTAAATTGACATGTCTATCTTTACAAACCCAGTCTTTCATCACGTGGTAGGAGTCCTTCCTTGATCTCTAGACGAGACACTAACATGTCCAGCAGAGGCAGAATTTATTATTTCTCTGCAGTCTGCTTTTTGGATTACTAAAACCTTTCTGTCCTGATCATGAGTTGAGTACCATGTTTATAAACTCAAAGCTAAACTCCCTATGCAAAAATTACATTTTACATAGCCAGTGTCATGAAATTTTGATTCCAAAGTTTCAGATAGTTTGCCTGAACCTACAAGTGTAGAGTGGTGCCATGAAAGTGATTGGTATAGTGATGTATTCTTGATCACAAACATGTGTAGCATAAGGTCAAACATCCCTACATAGACACACAAGCTCTCTGAGATAAGGAAACAATCTTTTTCTACGTGACCGTACAAGCTTCTCCAAGGTTGGTAGAACAAACTAGACTCAGACATCTGTTTGTAGCATAATCTCCCACTCTCAAAGAGGCAAAAAGTGCCAAAACTGTTAGAGACAGCACTGCCAAATGGACACTATAAATTTTGGAGAATGTGATTTTGTGCCCTAAGTCTAATTAGGTCCTACCCTATCTCCACCCATATCTGTAAGAAAGGATTAATTCTTCCATGAGATTTCTTTACCCCTTTCACCACATTTGAGTACTCTGAATCTGAACAAACCCTACAAACCTTTCTTGAGTCTGAACAGATAATCTCAATCAGGGAAGAACTTGAATACAGAGAAAGTATGGCTTCCTATAGCTGCTTTGTTTGACAGTTTTGTAGACTAACACAGGCTCCTGGAGGCTCAACCTTTGCATGAAGCAAACATCCATTCAACAGTAAGGTGTAATGAGTTTGGGTCATGTCAAACTGACACTGAAGCCAACATGTCACAGGATTGAGAGGATGGCAATGATCAATGGGCTGAAAAGATCAGTGCTGTTTGTATCCCTGCATAAAGTGTAACACCAAGGGAGCTTGAAAGGAACATCTCCAGATAACTATGTACCCTTTTATAGGGACATTCCTGGGTCCTCTTTGAGACCAAGTAAAAGACACTCTGGGTGGAACTCCAAATTTTTTGGACTCATGACTCTCACTCAATATCAATCTCACACAATAGTTTCTTGGTTGCAATGAATTAAACACAGAAATCAATCTCACCTCAAGCTAGTTGCACAACCATCTCACATGATAAGTGCCCTTAAATTTTCCTTATGTGTCTGTCAGGTGTACTCTTCACTGAGAGTGGAGTAGGGAATTGGTTAGCTTGGATTCAATTGGAACACCCAAGTGGAGACCACAGCTAGTTGACCTCTAAGAAGAGGGTTTGAGTAGGAGAAAGAGGGGAATGTTATGACCCACTGTCACTGGTTGGCACAGAGGATGAAGGAATGCAGCCAAGAGTCTTTCCTACTGACTATAGTGATTGTCGGATAAGGACTCATACAATCTACGTAATACAAATGATATAACTGGAAGTTTGTGTGACATGTATCAGTCCTTTCACAACCCGTTACATTTGTAACATTATCCCCCTTTTAACGCCCAAACTCCCTCTTGCGAGTTCTGCGTCCCTCCCCGGGCAGCATTAAAAAACCCCTTAGGGAAAAAGCTATGCCCTTCCCTACTTTCTCCTTTTCCTTCTTTGTTTCGCCTCTGTGGACGGAAATCTTGAATTAAAATCATTTAATAACTCCTTGCTGTTCTCTAAATTGCTTTCTGGTTCCCATGAATTGTGATTTGAATTATACCCTTTCCATTTGATTAAATATTGCTTCTTCTTGTGACGTGTTCTTCTGTCTAATATTTCTTCGACTTCCCACTCATCTTCTCCGTTAATAATAATTGGTGCTGATGGTGTTTGCTTTCTATGATCAATTGAATCAATTTGATGTTTTCGTAATAGAGATACGTGAAATACTGGATGTATTCCTTTCATAGTATTAGGAAGATTCAATTTGTAAGCTGAATTTGACACTTTTTCAATAATATGAAATGGACCTAGCCATCTATGATCCAATTTTGGACTTGGCCTGGTTGTCGAAATGTTTTTTTCCATTGAGCCAAACCTGATCCCCTATTTGCCAATTAGGTGTCTTTCCTACGTGTTGGTCAAACTGAGTCTTCATTGTTTCCTGCGAAAGTTCTAAACAATATGTCAGTTCTTTCTGTACCTCTTCAATCATCTTTAATCTCGTCTCGACAATGGGGATACACTGCTCATTTGAAGGGACTTTGTTGAAAGTTGGGTTATAACCATAATTCGCCATAAAAGGTGACATTCCTGTCGATTCGTGGTCCCTGTTGTTATAAGCAAATTCAGCTGTTGGCAATAGGGCTTCCCAGTCGTCCTGTCTGTATTGTACGAAATGGCGAAGATATTGCTCAATTGATTTATTCACAATTTCGCTTTGACCGTCCGTTCGTGGGTGGAATGCCGTGGAAGGATGCAGACGTATGCCAAGCCTTTTGTCTAGCTCCTGTGTAATTTGAGAGATGAAAATGGAACCTCTATCGGACACGATAGTTTTTGGTGTACCGTGGAGCTTCCACACATTCTTTATCATAATGTCAGCCAGTTCATTAGCTGTCATGGATTCTCTACAAGGAATAAAATGAGACATCTTAGTGAATCTGTCCACTACAGTTAGTATACTGTCGAATCCGTTTGATACTGGCAATTTTGTGATGAGGTCGTATGCGATATCGGTCCATGGGCCCGCTGGAATTGGTAGGGGTTCGAGGGTACCGAACGGCTTTTGTGTTGTTGATTTCACCCTCAAACAGGAGTCACAACCGTCTACGTACCTATTGACGTACATCTTCTGAGACGGCCATGTGAAGCTCCTCCGTATCAAGCTGAGAGTTTTAGCTCTCCCGGGATGTCCGGCCAACAGTGTATCGTGGCGACTGCGTACAATGAGGTATTTGATATAATCGTCGTCAGGAACTTCTATACGACCTTTATTGTATAGTATACCGTCTTTAACATCATAATCAGTAATGGCTTTCTTCATCTTCGTCGATATGGGATTGAGTTTGGCATTGATCAATTCGTTAATTCGTTCGTCTTGTGTAGCTGATTGTCGTATTAAATCAATAATATGATCATCAGTAATCATATCATCTTCCCCCGTGTTGTTGTCAATAGGGTCCGTTATTCCCAGCACGTCAATTTCGAACCAGTGCTCAGCATTGTCCAGTTCTACCGTCTCGTCTTCAAAAAAACATTCGAAGGTATCTACTTCTGTCGGGAATGAGTCTTCAGTTAAATTACTAGGCTTGATGAGTTGTCCGAATGTCAGTCGATCCCCTTCTTCTGGCGCTAGATCCGGCCTTCTAGATAGGGCATCTGGTTTTGCGGCATGTCGTCCAGGTCGAAATTTAATGACAAAATCAAAACACCCTAATGTTTCCGCCCACCTAGCCTGACGCCTGGTAAGTTGTTTGGTCGTCATAAAGGTCTCCAGGTTGCGGTGGTCGGTGTAGACGATAACCTCTAGTCGATGCGGGTTACCCTCGAGGTAATGACGCCATTCTTTGAAAGAAGCCACTATAGCCAGTAGTTCTTTATCAAAGATCTCGTAATTTCTCTCTGCCTGAGCCAAAGACCTTGACAAATAAGCCACCGGATGTAGTTGATTATCTTCATCGCACGTCTGAGATAGCACCGCCCCCAGCGCAAAATCCGAACAGTCGCATTCGAGAATGAATGCTTTGTAAGGATCAGCTATCTTGAGAATTGGGGCGGATGTGAATGCGGTCTTCAGTGATTCGAAGGCCTTATCACATTTGTCGTCCCAAACGTAAGGGGTGTGCAGCTTAGTGAGGTTATGCAACGGCCGTGTAGTATGAGAGAAATGATCAATGAATCTTCGATAAAAGTTCGAAAACCCAATGAAGCGCTGTAATTCGTTGACGTTGCGAGGTGCCGGCCATTCCTTTACGGCTTTCACCTTTGTAGGGTCCATCCTGACTTTATTCTTTGATATTAAAAAACCGAAGATCCTGAGACTACTTTAGACTCCTGGTGAGGGAGAAAGCTTTGCTGCTTTACAGTTTATTTCTAGAGACAGTGATAGCCCAGGGCTCATAGAAATCAATACCAAGGGTGCTCAGCAATGGAAATCAAAATGCTCAAGGTTGGTCTTTAGACTACACAACTGATCATGTACAGTCAATTTCAAAACCCTTGAAATCAAGAGATTTTCAAAATCAAGAGGTGGACCATGCGGGACCTGTGAAAGGTGTCAGATATGCATACAAGAATGTTATAGTAATCAGCATAAACTTCCAAGCTCCCAGAGTTATGTGGTGCACTTGGTTGTGGGCCCCTCGTGTGTGATTGAACATCACCAGAATACCTATGTTTTTGGGTTCAAGCCGCACTGACTGTCTCTTTTGACATTATATTTTTTACAAGTTTTTCCTTTTTCAATTCGTTCGTTATCATGAAACAAAACAAAGAAATAGATTGGCTATTGTTTTTGTTTGCAAATGTTTGTGGCAGCTCTATCAGTAGACAAAAAAGTAACAATCAAGCGGGTTGCATGAGTCAAACACTAGAGTGGCAGTACCATTGCAGCAGCCATCACGCCATCTGACCACTAACCCACCAAGGAATAAGAGGATGGGGGTTAAACAAGTTAATTGATACAGTGTATTAGTTGATCTGGCAGGTAAGTTTGACACCTTTCACAGGTGGCGCACGGTTCACCTCTCAATTTTTAAAAAACTCACAATTTCAAGGGTTTTGAAATCTACTGTACTCAAAGATCCTGTCAATAGGATCCAAGTATAATGTGATAATAGTGTTGTGGTGTGTCAAAAAGATGTGGGATGAATCAAGGGAAGAAGGAGGGGTTTATACACCCACAAGGGCAAGCATCAACCTGTGGTTGTTGTGAGACTCTTGTCTCAATGCTTGGGTTTGCTTGGGTTAGGTTTATCATGTATTTAATACATCACATACATCTGTTGAAGTGGCTCTTGACACTGAGCCTTGAGATGTAACTTATGGCTTTTAACAATATTATGTTATTACATGTGATGTTGTTAGCCTGTGGTCCTGTCATCAGGGCTCAGGGCTGACAGAGACAACCACAGTTTTGCCCATTTCTCTGTCCATCTCAAATGCATTTGGACATATTCTTAGACCCAGAAATAAACCAACAAACACCAAACAAATGGACTCCCTTTAGTAATCCACACCCAGGTGAGTTCTCAAAGTATCAGGTAGTTCAAGAGCCTCCCTCAACCTACATTCCAATAGGAATGTTCTTAGAGAACCTGGCCAGGTGCAGTTTGAGTGATTACACACAACAGAAGTCAAGACAGTGGCATGTTGGTTGGGTGAATGACAATAAGATGCATAAAACTATGGAGCAGGAGATTTTTAATAACAAAAAAACCAAACAAACTCATCAATCTCTGTCTTGCTACCATATAAAATTTACAAAACAACAAAAGTTTTGAACTAGTTCAAAATAAGATATGCAGATGATCATTTTGACTAACTCTCAAGAATAGAACCTCTGAATCATCTAAGTTTGTGATCTAAATGATGTTTCCAGAATCCTCTCCCAAAAGAATTGCCAATCAAGTGATCAACTTCTTTCCATCATCCACCATCATCCCAATCTTAACACAATTCATGGAATAGTTGATGATCTGAGAGAGCTCAAAGTCTGAGTACATTCTTGAAATCCGCTGACCTAGAATGCCAATAAAGAAACCATGGACAATCAAGTCCCAGCTGGCCTTGGATTTCAATAGCCTTTGGCTAGAGTCCAAGTGATTCATTCAAGGGTTTATTCAGGGCCAATGAATGTATCAGATCAACTCCTTGGACACACAGTCCAAGAGAACTTGTTTCTGAAGATACTTTGGCTAAATCTGAGGCATCTGTGTTGGCTGTGCAATGTACTTTCTAAAACATGACTTAATTTCAAGTCAACCCAACAGGAATCACTTTTTGACCACCAACACACTGCCCACAGAATTTCCTCAGGAGCAGACATCCAAGGAGTCTTTGAATGGTACTTTAAAGGAAATGGGCACCCAAAGGGGGCTGTCAAGGCAAATTTTGATCCTGTAGGTGACTTGACAACTACAGGGACACAACTTCATCAGAATATGGTTACAAGAAAGTATCAGATCTTTTTTGTTATTCTTTTAATTGAATTATACAAACTGATTCATTGTATCAACAGGTGAATTGAAAGGACTATAAAATACACAAAAACAGAAGTCTGTTTGAAGTACCCAAACCAAATATCATCAACAACAAGATCACTCAGATCTAGCTGAGATGTTCATCAATCATTCATGAGAAGATCTGTTACAGTATCCTTCTGTATCCCATATGAACCTATCAAGCAGATCCTCTAAAAGCCCTAGAAATTTCAGTACCTATCTCTCCCAGTACATCACCAAGATCAGAGAAAGTGCTTTGATCAAGTGGAGATGCATCAGGATCAAGATGAGATAAATCAAGTCCTGAGTTCGGATCCAGATCTCTTCGAGATTCTCGAATGATCTTAGCGATATCAAATTGACGTTTTAACCATTTGGTGGCCTCTGGAGAATTTGAAGATGGAAATTTTTCACGCCAACCTCTTGCTACTGAGACTACTCTGACTACTCGTGATGGGTCTGTTGAATCATCAATATCCGGATCAGATGAAGTAGTTAAGAAATCGACGGATGCTTGGGATGAAGGTTGTTGAGTTGTAGAGGTAGATGTAGATGTTCTTGATACATTGGATAAAGGAGGTGACCTAGTAAAAGGAATCCATTCAGATAATTTTTCAAGAGCTGTGGAAGTGGGCGAAGGTTGTGATAGTTTTGATTTAGGTTGAACTTCAAGTAAATAATCCACACTACGAATTTCTTCTAAACTTGCACCTGAATAAGTAGGATCATGTGAGAAATGAACTGAGATCGTTCGGGTTTGTAAGTCGTAAAGAAATTGAGGTGGTGGATGAGAAGATGAATTTGGATTTGAACAGATCGGTTGTGAAGTTGATAGGACAAGACCAAAGTTTGGATCAACATCAACTGTCAGATGTGAATTAGCCGCACATAGACAACCGTGCCAATCTAAGAAAAAGAGCTGTAGATAGCAAGAGATCGATGTGATCAACCAAGAGAAGTTCAAAAGGGGTGATAGAGTTTCATGGATACAGTGGTTCGTGTGTTTCGTGGGTGCGCAATGGTGATGACCCATCTGATCGATTGAGAAGACAGACCTGATTATTCTTACGATGCATAAGATCTCCATCTAGTAGAACAGGTCGCTTCATTTGATAAGCAATCACCTGTTAGGAAAAGCATGGTTAGTATGATCTTAAAGGCATCAGATTTGAAATCGAAGCTAACCTCTGATCCAACTTCTGACGCTCCACCTCGAACGTCCAAAACCTTTTCTGAGCTTCTGTTCTTGATGATAAAGAGTCCATCAGGGAAATGATGAGATGATTCAAAGGGGTGAGGTGAGATTGATGGTGTAGATTGGTAAGGTTGAAGAGAATGAGCTTCAGCATATGAGGGAGGAGGTGCTGAGTGTATATGATGATGAGATGTGGTTTGATGAGTTGATGAAGAAGGTTGAGGATTGAGTTGATGATGTTCTTCTGATGAGTTCATGATGGTTGAGAATGAATTGACAAATCAAGTTTTAGTGTTCAGCTGATCTTAAAGCCTCAGCCTAAGATACTATCTACTACAAGATTGGTTAAGAGAAGCTGTATGGTGAGAAGATGAGAAGCTTCATTTCCATCCTGATTCACCTTTTAAATCTCAAAGTTTGGAATTCCCACTGAAGTTTCACTTTCATCGTTCTTCATCTTCATCCCATCAATTCTACCAGACTTGATGAATCGCGGAAATTGAAGGATCAAATGTCATCATTCAAGAAAAAGATACCAAGTGAAAGAACCATTCCAACAGGGTTTTATCCATCACATTACAATGGTCTTCCTCTCACTTCAACAGGAATCGCTTCATTAGATGATGTACTAGGTGGTGGAATTCCAGCTTCATCCAGCTTTCTGGTAGCTGAAGATAGTGATTCATCTTATTCGAGACTCGTCCTTCGATATTGGATCACCCAAGGCTTAGCAGCTGGTCAAAGGTCATTAGTGATTGGTTCTTCTCTCGATGATGGTGGTGGACCTACGGCTTTGATCGATCGATTAATGGATCTCACTGATAATGAAAAATCAGTTCAAGTTCCAATTCAAGATACTGGAATAGATGAAGAAGATGATGAAGAATCAAATCTTGACGATAAATCAAAACAAATGAAGATCGCCTGGAGGTATGAATCTCTCGGCAAACATCAAGCTCAAACAGGTCATTAGATAGGCTTTCACTTTCTCACTCGTCAAACCCAGCTTTTCAATCCGATCGCTGAGTTCGTCCTTGGACATTGTCAACAGAATTACATCGGCGTGGTCAATGTCATTCTTTTGACTTAAGCAAGACTATGATACTTTCAGACGAACAAAGAAAAGGGATCACTTGCATCGATGTTGCAGATACGCCTAGTTATGATGTCCTTCTTGATCAAATCGATCAAATCCTCAGCGCCCCAGCTCCTTCACATCCACATCCACCCCTGCGGATCGCCATTCATTCTTTAGGCTCTCCGGGATCCCCAGCAGCATCGCATACTGTGAGTACTCTGCTGAACGCTTCTGAGACGTCAGGTGGACAGTGTCTGTCCCAGTCTTTCAATCCTTGAGCTTGTCATCACTTACGGATTGTGTTTGTTTTGGAGATCAGATCCTTTTTAAGTTTCTACTCAGATTGAAGTCTCTCTTGCAACCTTCATCTTCAGTTGCCATGATCACCTTCCCTAGCACGATATACTCAGCACAGGTGATGCCAATGCTTTGTTGGGCAACCGATGGATGTCTTGCACTCGAAAGCTTTGCGGGCAATGATGCTTCACAAACTGCATTTCCAAGTAAGCATTCAATGCTGACAAAGGATGTCTAGCTTTGTGAACTAGAAAGAACCCTCCTGAGTTGTGCTTTCTGACGGTTTGTGCTCGGGTTGATGTTAGATCATCAAGGTGTATGTCACTTCTTACGTTTACCCTCACCTGCCTCTCTCTCGCCCCCTTCGACCAAGCTTTCTGTGCTACGTGGACTTGGCGCTTCAGATTCTGCCGAAGCTGGTGGGATCGATACCAACCTAGGCTTCAAAGTCGGTAGACGCAAAGGTTTTAGAATTGAGATGATGGGGCTCGGAATCGATGCTGAACCCAGTCGAGACGATCCAACCAGTCACCCACAATCGGAATCGAACGTTAATCATCACCCTGTTCTATCCGAACCTATAGTAGAGTCTCCGAAACCCAAAGGCAAAACAAAAGCGAAGGCCCGAGTCCGGTTCGGAGGCACTGATGATCTAGAAGAACATGCGAGCCATAAACACCCTGTCAAGCATCTTGGCAACACTGATTGGTGAACTTCATGAGCAAGATTACAACAAAGCCTCTTCTCCTGGATTCTAACTTCATATCAAAGGTTGTATTGAAATTGTAATCTACTAATTTTTCTACAAAATGGTCAACCCCATGACAAAAGTACGACTAGTGTTAACTATGAGATGTCATTTATAAAATGGGGTCAATGGTTCAAAAATGCGAGCTCTTCAATCTGCGGTTGCTCTCAGCCTACAATAAGCTTTGATGATAGATTGGATTAGCTGGTATACTAAACAAAGTCAACACACCAATTTCCACATGTTGAGACTTGTTCCATACAACAATAGAATTGTCTGAATTGATTACTTGTATGAAGTGTACCTTTGTCTTTCATAGATTGATCAATTGTTCCTTGAATGTGAACCCCAATCTCAGAGCCCATAGAATTTGCTGGTTGATGAAATATGTCCTACACTTCACCTTGACTTCAATACCTTGATACGTCAGTGATTGTAAGGGTGTTTTGATGTGAACTTGACTTTCCAGAATGGTCTGCTGGTCTGGGAGAGGACCTCCAAAGTAATAACACACATTGTCACATTGAGTTATTAAACATGGTAAAGATCATGAAATTTTTTGGTTTAGTTCTTTCAACACTTCTTCCCACTGACCATCTTCTTTTCTTTATCTAGGCATAGCTACTAGGAAGTATTTTTACCCATCTTGCCTTGCTTATAAGTTATGAGATGTCTTACTTCTGTGGGAAAATTGTGTTAGAAAACATGAATAGCCATTGCTTGATATTGCAACGTGAATAAATGCCGGTGTTATTATCTATATAGATGTCAAAAAATTAAACTTCCATATCATATCTTCTTTCTTCTTCTGTTTTCAAAGCCTTAAAGCCTTGAAAAGCTCCCCAACTGCTGTGATGGCTTATAAACTTACCCAAAAGAACATCTTGGGGTTCCTTGAATGGTCCCAGGTGAGCACGACCTGAGGGGCCACAAAAAAGTCACTCATGTCCTAAGTTTGGGGAAACCATGAGTTTCTTTTTATTGCTTTATGCAATCTTGGGTGAGAGTTGTAGATTGTTTTACAAGGTACACCAAGTCTGCTTCTATGAATTCTTGGGGTTCAGCCTTGTTCATACCTTCAGGATCATGGCTTCCAGAAACATGTATATCACTTACTACAGTAAACAGAGTCTGATATCTAGCCTCTCTGGTTTGCAATGATTATATGCTTCTCAATCGAATTTTCTTAATTAAATGCTCCTTCTAAGCTGGAAAGCTTTGTCCAGCGGTAATTTTGTTTTTGATTGGCAGAAGAGTTCTTGCATTCTTGTGGTTGGAATGTGATGCATGGCGTGAATTGACTTTCCGTACATTTTACCATGGGAGTGCATTGATACTGCTCAGAGGGACTTCAAGAATGGACAACTGACCAGAGACGTTTTATAGCACAATGAACTCAATCACAATCAATCTTTGTTTCATAATCCTTTTACCGTAAATTTGGGTCGGACTGTGAAGCAGATCTCATCGAGTATATCAAACCACCATCTCTTCAACGCAAATGAACCCAGCCGGATGAGGGGATGAGTACGAGATTTAGTTAGGCAACCCTGATACATTCAAGTGGCAGTTATCTTTGATTCCAAGAGGCACAAGCCCAGGGTTTATATGTCTCGTAAGTTAGGAACATTATTTGCGAAGTTTGATTGATCGCAGTATTCCCAAATTTGTTTATTTCAAACGAGGGGAAAAGTCGAATCAAGTGGATTGTTCAAAATTCACAACGCCGTTGTTTTGACGGACTTTCTCGTCACACATTGGACAAATGAATCGAAGTTTCATTCAGCTGGGAGCGAAAAGATCTATATATCACGACGAAGTGAATTGCGACTTGATCTTTTCGGAACATCAGCAACCTAAGAACTCTTTAGAACCAAGAACTGACTAGGTCAAAGACAAAAGGCACTGGATGAAGAGATTGCGAATAATGACATGAAAGAATCCAGGTCGAGAAGATCAAATTTCATATCAGTAAGTTTGCGAATGTAGAGCTTAAAATTAGAGATCTCATGATAATGGGTTTCCACCTACAGGCTCGAAGGGTGATGACCGTGTAGACAAAGCCTTCCATCGTTCGACGAGCCTCGGCACGTGCGATTGCGATTTGTGCAGCAGAAGGTGCCTGTTGACCTGTTTCAAAAAGACCAAAATCAAATCAAGATCTGAAAGACTTGTGAAGTTCTTCACGAGAAAAGATTGAACGGGCTTACCGGAGAACATTGTCGTTCAGGTTTTTTTGGAAGTTATCAAGTTTATTCAAACTGCTCAACTATACTGCGTGAGACTTGGTTGAGTTTTTTGACGAAACAGTGAGTCTGAAAAATTAGCCCACCTGTGACCCAACCCATCACTTGAAAGTATGGGATTAGACAGGCTTTCGGTCTATACAGCTTACATAACTTCTGAGCCTACGGAAGAGGGAAAACCTCATGAGTCCCAGTGCCACCAACATCATCTTGTCGCCTGCAAGTCATCCGTCAAGACAAATACTTCAACAGGAACTGTTAAAAATACCAGCTACGCACCAAAGTCTTATTCATAGACTAATGAAAATAACTGACATTATTTTACCGGACAAACATATATTAGAGACAATATACCCATACCCAGAAGCCACATGGATCAAACCACAATGGACAGTGAAGAATGTGGGATGCAAAAAAGACGAAGTGAAAGATTGAATACCAACACAAATTGAAGAAGAAAGAAAACAAGGAGCCTGTGTAATGTTCACAGACAGATCCTTCATACCAGAGGTAGGAGTGGGAGCAGTGGTTGTGATGGATGGAAGAACAGCTAACCAGGCCTATGTACCACTGGAAGGAATCTCAAACTATGAGATGGAAACAACGGCTTTAATGATTGCACTAGTTCAATTCAAACAATTAACTGACACATTACCTGATCAATTTATGTCTCTAGCAACTTTGAGTGATAGCCAAGCGGCACTGGACTTACTTGCCAAACCACTTCAGCCTAAATCACTCCAATACCTCACAAGATTTCTACTCCAATCATACAAGACAATATTGCCATAATTCCAGATCAGACCCTATTGGACACCTGGCCATGAAGGAATTGAATTGAATGAGAAAGCTGATCAAGCAGCAAAACAAGCAGCAGAAGAAGACTCAACACCAATGATGCTTCCCATGAGGCTTATCTATTTCATCAAAGGGGAGTTGTCTCTATCAAGCCATATAAAACAAAAGCAAAATGGATAGCTGACGCACTTAACGCTTTAGAAAAAGGAGATGCAGTGGCAATTTTTCAATCATGATGTGGACACTGTCCTTTGAATGAGTTCTTACACCAAATAGGAGTTGAGCAAGACAATAAATGTGAAGGGTGTTTCTTGATGGAAACACCAGCACATTTTTTGATTTATTGCAGAAAATACAATAAACAACAACAGGCCTTCAGGAAACAATTAAAAAAAGGGAAACTTCAATTTGGCAACAGCACTACTAGACACGTCCAAAACTTATCCCTATGTGGCGCAATTCATTCAGTCAACAGGAAGATTCTCTGACCTGAAACCATACTTAGATATTTAAAACAAATTAGAAGATATTATGCTCTTTTTCCCTTTTTTCTATTATTTTTATGTGTTTATTTTTCTTTGTAAAATCTTTGGGAGTGGTGTTTGGTTTATGTGTCAAAACAAATCTATTGTAAAGGCTTGGTAGTCCAATACAGTATAAAACCCACAGGAAGTTGCAATAGTTTCATGTTACAGTATACCTCCATAGTTAATTAGTGTGATATGTGAAATCAAAAGCACTTTAAGTCAAAAAAAACATCATCCAAGTTTTTTAAAATAGGGCCGTCCTGGTAAATAGAAACATAAAATCTCAAAAGGCAGCACTTCAAATGCAAGAGGTGGCCAGGTTCATTTTTTATCCTGACTCCAATTGTTTTCAAGAAGATTATATAATAGAAGAATTTTTCCCAGGGGCAGACCTGGGACTTGGGTGAATGACCGGGGAATGACTATACATGAAGAAGAACCAATACAAAACCATACAACACAAGACAAATAACAACAAAAGAACCAAAAGAGAGCTATTAGGGCGAGTGAAGAAAGACAAAATGTATAGAAAATAATACGACAATACTGCGTTGATGATGAGAATAAGAGCTTTTGGATCATGAATTGCATTATTAGGTGGAAAAACTAAATGAAAAAGAGCAGAATGAGATGTGGAATCTTAAAGTTTTTACCTGAATCAAAACTTGGCTCATCCCAACACAGGAATAAATTATCACCAGTACTGAGAAAAGGGAAAAGTGATATAAGGTTATTTGTGCAAGCGCCAACTCTTGGGAAGATCTTTTGCACAATCAGAGCTTATTCGACGCAGATAAGACAAGGATTGATGATCATTGATACAAATCATCTTGTAAAAGGCCTTGTCTGTAATCTTTACCTCCAATATGTTCAAAAGTGTGAGAAAGTCTTTATGAATTCTTTCAATCTTCCAACGGTCATTTGATTTTGAGATAGTTTGATCCCAGTCCTTATGGAGTTCTTCAATCAACACCTTTGACACCCTTTTTTGACTTTGTAATTTTCTAAGATGACTCAATTCTGACTTGAAAGGGCCCTCATTATTATGATCAATGAGTTTCCATTCGAGATTGATCCACTGATCAAGGATGCTCTTCATAAAATCCCAGCCATTCAAAAAGAGTACCGATAGATCACTCCATTGGGGCTTTTGATATTCAAAAACTTTGAGACATCCTAGAAACCCTACAGTCATATCATCCCTGGCCCGTGCGATGAATAGATCAACCGTATTGCGCCATTCTTGTGAATCTGCTTTCTTGAGGTACATATCTCTCCTTAGTTGTTCAAACCAACTTCGTATCTCAACTAACAAGGGTGACCCAGCAAGATGGAAACTTCCGATCATTCCAAAAATCTCCAATGCAGAAAAATGACTTCGCCCACTTCGAGGCTTCCTTGTAACAGCTTTTGTGAGTGATTCCCTGTGAGTCAAATCATGATTGTCCATCATGGAGATTTCTTGTCTAGTTTTCGGCTGTGGGTCTGCTCTTGAAGAAACAATGTGAGGGTAATCCTCACTTTGCCGATGTGATATTAAAGACATTCCACGTTCTGGCGACAGCAAACCAAAGGAATTGTCAACATTGAGGTATGCAGTAGGACTCTTTGTTTTGCTAGGATCTGCGGACGCCATATGTGAAGAGAATCTGTTGGAAGAAGATTCCCTCTCCTTCGAGTATTGATTCTGATTTACCCATCTGTCATTTGATAAATTTTCATGGAATATTTGAGCTTCTGAAGTCAAAGGACTCTCCGGAACAATCTGTTCATCCATGTCCATTGGAAAGCTATTCAAATCAATGATATTATTCGCCAACTTTTTTCGCGATGGGAGGACATCAATCCCTAGCGTTAGATCTTTTGGCGATATTGCATTGCTTGATATCCTTTCTAAGGTACTTCTGTCCTTCCTTTTACCCAAAACATCCTTTGAAACAGTGAGATCATCACCGTCCGACAAGCATCTGGGAGATGGAGTCGAAGTTCCTGCACTTTTTACGTTGTTCAGGAGGTTAGTTGTAGTTAATTCACCTTTGTCAGAGATTTTAGTTTGAAAACAGTATACTTGGAATATGAAAAGTTGCGCAAAAACGTGCCACATTGAGAGGCAGACCATGTTGCGAGGATGATTTTTTTGAAGGTCAAGCACATATGCTCATGGGATACTTTCTCCTTATATCGACGCACGGCTACATGGAGTGCAGATATACAATATCTCAAGTAAGTTTTGGACCTCGAGGATCAACAAAGTACAACTGGCATGACTACAGATCATGAGATATTGTACATTTGTGTTCCAAGTTTTGATTTGTCTGCGAGCAGAGTGAAAAAGCTTCGCTGGAACAGACTGGCATAGTTCCAGCGAGTGGTCTATTTTAAGTTCTGTAAAAATTGTGCTGAAAAAGAAGGAATGGTCATCAAGTTGTGAACAAAGAAGTATAACTGGCTTCACATTAATACTGGTCTCCTCCCTCTGTTCACATTTGGCCGCATTCTACATTTTGTATTCACGTGCTCACACGTAGGACTCCCGGTCAAAGCTTATGTCCAGGAGGGATCTGGGGTAGCGAGCAGGTGTTCCAAACCTCGCTTCAGATGGATTTGTGTGGATCTTTGAGATCAACAGCTCTTGTTAACCCATCGAGTTTGATTTTCAAATGAACTTCTGTAAGCACATATCTGGTTATGCCCAATCTGCCGTGCTGGACAAGATACGAGTGCGACCCGATCGTTCTTAGACCGAATTGGTCACCGAGTCAACCTTGCATCAACCACTCGACCTCATTGCTTTGACAATGAAGCCGCTAGAGAACATATATGAAGCTTTCGTCTTCACTGTTGGTTTTTTAACCCATCAGCAACATTTGCGCACCAATCAACACCTCACTACTTCATACAATCAGTCATTTCATTCACTGGTCAACCACTTTGCTACAAAACCGTCTTTATCTCTATTTTTTTATCTTTCATCGACTCATTCAGTAGTCAGAAGCTGGTATTTCTTTTCTGCAGCGCATATCACCTTTAAAAAAACCCCAAAAACATAAATTACAAATAAATTTGAATCACACAGTTTTACACAAAATGATTTCCTTCAACTCTTCAATCAACCTAGTCTCATTTTCTTTATTGATCTCTTCCAACATTCTTCCTGGGGTTTTTGGTCACGATTATATTAAATATTGGTCCCCTGATAATGGAAAAACCTTTGAAAAGGGACACAAGCAGCCTTTGGCTAAAACCGCTCTTCGGGACGTTTCCGAGAATACGGGTTGGATTGGAAGTCAATACCTCATTCATCCCGCAATCACCTGTGGATCCAGTTCTACACCTAGTCAAAGAATCGCTTCTCCGGGTGGCAAATTATTTAGTGATGCTTCTCAAAGTGCAGGAAAGACTATGGCTGTTCAGCCAGGCGCATCTGTTCATTTGATTGTTGCTGATGATCCAGGAAAAGGGTAAGTTTTGATGTCCCTTCACATCATCAAGTGCTTTTCATCGCCTAAAATCAACATCTGGCCGGCTAAGAGAGTTGAAGCCGAAATCACTTACACTCGTTCGTTTTTCTGATGGCACATCTGGGGCAGATTTCCTCATGACAATGGGCACATTCAAACCTATCTCGCGTACTGTGGTGAGAGCCCCACAGCTTGTCAGGATTTCGATGCAGCCTCTGTGCCGTACTTCAAAATTCAAGCGGAGAGAGATGTTTTATCCAACAAGAAGAAATTCCCTATGAACAAGGCTCGAGACGGAAACGAGTGGGCTATCCCAATTCCTGATAACCTTCCAAAAGGTAGTTACATTCTAAGATCCGAAATGTGAGTTGTCTGATCTTTACACCCATCACACATGCTACCACATTCTTTCCACATATACGCGGAGAATCATGTTTTCGCGTATCCGTCCATCCATCTTTAAATACCGGGTCATCGCATTCATTTGTTGATCAATGTTGACAATTTCCATCCGGCGCATTTTACTTTAGCATTGCTCTTAATCAAGGCACTGAGGCAGAGGGAAAACAAGATCAATATTATATAACTTGCGGACAGATTTCGCTATCAGATCCCATCTCAGGCCCGGTCGACTTATCCAAGTTAGATACCGTGAAGTTTCCGGGCGCCTACACAAATGGAAAGCTAGATCCAGCAAGCAAAACCTTACCCGGACCAGCACTCTTCAAGCCCAACTCTGAACCTGAAAGAGGTGACGCTGAAGGTGCTGTCGAAGGAACTGCAAGAGCCGTTACTCCGACAGCGCAATCACCCACGGAAGAAGCTTCAAAGGCACAATCCAATCCTCCATCATCACTCAATGATTCTGGACCTCAGTGTGAAAAGTTTTGCCTCAGACGAAACCTACAGCTTACACCTGAAACTCTTGCCCGGTCCTGTGGATCTAACAAAGACCCTAAGTGTTTGTGTGCAGATGATGGATTTGTACAAGCATTCATCAACTGTGCGCGTGATCACTGTCAAGTAAGTGAAACCCATCATCTACAAAACCTTCTTGTTCGAAAAAAAATCAGATCTTCCAGATCATCTTCCTTTGCTCATCCTTCATCAATTCATTCTTTCAAAAACCTAGGCCAAGTGCGAAGCTGAGAGTGTGATCAACGAGTTTAATTCCAAGTGTCAATTACCCTCCAGAATTCATTGTGGACCTCAACGAGTCGATCAGAAATGATCACCAGATCTGTTTCCACTACAATTCAATCTTCTATTCCAATCATCATTCCCTTTTTTATCAAACCTCATATGTTTTTTAAATCAAAAACTATCTTCACTTCTCAGTCGTTTCAGGAAAACAACAATTTAAATGTCTAGTAGAAGTTTTAAAGTCAGTGACCAGTTGTATGAATTCGATTTTTTTTCTACTCAAATTCCTCTTTAACGTCTGAAATTCGATATGAGATACAATCAACTTATCATGTAAAGCATGCTTCATTGATTTATACACCTGATATCAATACCAATCGTAAAATCAAACACAATCTTTTGTACAGAAACTGTGCATCCAGGCTTGATGGGGAAACAACAGATTACATCAAATCATAGAAACCACCATTTCCAAAGGTTCCAAAAAACTAGGATAGAGTTGAGCTATAAGTTTTATAGTAGAAAAGAGAACAAGAGCTGAGCAAGTTAACGTCTGAGAGAGAGATCTATAACAAATGAATCGAAGAAAGTAAAATTTACAACATCAGAAAACAAAAATTTCAAATCGATCACACCTGAGTCGAATGACAGATCTTTCGAGACAATCATCTCAATCCTATGATCTTGCCTGGATTTTTAAAGTAGTTTTATACTAGCGGATAAGTTACCTTATTCCTGACTTAGGGTAAAACTGTTGAAGTCACATTCTTTGTTGGCAGAGTTAATGTACCGTTACTTGTTGGAACAGCTGATGTGCCATTAGATGTCGGATCAGTTGAAGTTCCATTCTTTTCAGTTGTTGATTTGTCGGCTTCCTTACCATGCTTGCCGTGGCTGTGTTCTTTGTGTTTCTTCTCATCCTGTCCTTTCTTCTCATCATGACCTTTCTTCTCATCTGAGCCTTTCTTGTCATCCTAATCGAAATTCGAAATTAAAAACAATCTCAGTAATCAAATTCAAAATTTATAGGACAAGACTCAAATTTCTGAAAGAGAGAGAGAGAGAGTGATTAGAAGATTTGGATACAGACATCCTTTCCTTGACCCTTTCCTTGCTGCTTGGCCTTTAATTTGGCTACTTTCTCTTCTTCATGAGCGATCTCTTGCTTGTATTTCACAATCTTGGCTTCCAATTTAGTAATCTTAGCTTGAATGGGATCATTGCTTGGGATAGCTGTGTCATTCAAGGTAGTGGTACCATTGGCCAAGGGACTATCTATACTGTTTGGAATGAGAGAGCTACTGTTACTGGTGGAATTGATTGCTGGAGTACTGGTGTGTAAATCAGATGTTTTTCGTGCCTGAAATGAATCATAAGACGTCAGGAAGAATTTCAAGGATTACACCATACGGTCAAAAACAAAAGTAGACGAAGCTCTACTAACCCCAATAGTTGATCCATAGACGGATGAAGCGCTGAGCGAGAAAAGTAGACTGATCAAAGTGTATCTCATCTTAAAAGTGTATATGTGAAGGAAATGAGGTATGAAAAGTAAGAAAGTTAAAGTGAGTTTTTCACAAATTTCGAGTTGAAGTTTTATACAAAAGTTTTAGAAAAACTTGCAATGGAAATGAGATAAAAAAAAAGGATGAATGAAGGCATGATCGAGAATGAGTACACTTGAAGGAGCTCTTTGTACTAATTCATACACCAGCTGAGCTTACCAATTTCACACATTTCCTTATCGGTTAGTCAAATCTACTGAACCTTTAAAATCCTCATCAACATTAAGAAGGGTTTGCCAAGCTCAGGTTCTGGTTTCCAATTCTCCATAAGAATTTCAAAAGGATTCAAAAGTCTTCAGAATTGGTGGATGAGGGTTCAAGTGGTTGAAAGTGAGGAGCTGTAAGCTCATCGTGGTCTGAGTGATACTCGCTTTGATGATTTCTACTTTAACATTCTGGCGTGACTCGTCATTAAGGATCATTAAGGATCATTGAAGTGAAAACCGATCTTGATGGTAATTTTGGAGGCAGAAGATTTCTTGAGATCCTTGCCACGTCAGTGTTCCTGCCGTGTCATTTTCTCTTGTGAGGGTCAATGTCAATTTATTTTTGAAGGTTGTGCAATCAAGGATCATCATTTGTTTTTACTGTGACTTTGTCTGATTCATGTTCTTTTATCTTTGATGGATCAATTCGTTTTTGGAAAAACCTGTTACTGATTAACTTTTCATCTCAACTTCTCTAAGATCCATTCAAGAGTACTTCTGAATGAATTCCAAAGAACGTTTCTCAAGCTTCAAATCGACTTCTGGCTTACCCAAAATCGTCTTTCCCCAAAACTGATCTCACTTTGTTAAAAAAAGTTTGCAGTCAGAGGAGATCCTTGTAAAGTTCTGACGCTGCGTATGTGGGAGAGTTGAGGTTTGATTCAATTGAATTCGTTACTTTACTTCACTCTCAAACTAACTTACACCCAAAGTCCCTTCGCCGAAACCAACGGAGGACTTCACTCCACTTCACTCCACTCATCCACCATGCGATTGCAATTCCACTTGGCATGGATCTTTTCTTCAGTTCGGTCCCCCCCCCAAAAAAGGCTAAAGTGTCCAGTATTGTATTGTATGTAGACTTGGAAATGAGGATTTAGTGGTCCTATGTAACTCAAACTCACATCTTAGTCAACTCCAGTTCTGATTCCGCAATCAATCAAATTTGCACAAAAAACAAGGGGTACAAACATTCCAAGTCACTTATCAATCAAAATCAATTTGAAAAGATGATGTCCGTCTTGGATTCCGTAGACGGAGGATTGAGTTGAGCTGAATTGAATCTGAGGAAGCTGAGCTTTGAAATTCTTTAAAGACTGTTACGAAGTCGAATTGAATGGTTTTCAGGTAGAATACTCAAGATTCATTCATTCATTCGATCTGATCTGATTTGATTTATGTGGTAGTAGTAGTCAAAGTGTGTTTCTTTGAAGAGTTTGAATGAAACTCCAAAGTAATCGACTCACTCACTCGATCGATTGACCGAATGACCGAGTGAATTGTAGCTCATCCAACAATACCATCCTAGAGTATGATGGTTTAATTTCTCAGTCAGTCAGTCAGAATGAGAAGAGTGAATCGAATTGAGAAGTTGGAAGTGATGAACCAAAATGTCTAATCCTCATCACTTTCTTTTTTGTACTTACAATCTTCTTTTGATTTCTAATCATCAAGAGCCATTCTTCATCTAAACTTCACTCAAACTCCATCATCACATCACATCACATCACATCACACATCACAGCTTACCTCATCACAGCTTATCTCACCTCACACCTTTTCTTTTCGTCTAATCATCACACCTTTTATTTTAAATAAGCACATTCATCCTGAGATTAAAGAGTGAATTCTATACATACTATCCTTCATTCACTCATCCTGTCTGACCTACTTCAACATCATAATAACAAACTAAACATAGGGTTCTGATTATCAAGACGATATAGATCAATATATTTCAGTTCATCAACCATCATCTCTCTTCCGAATGTCGTTTGATTCTGAAGATGAATTATTGAGATCACTGACAGTGACTTCTAGAAGGATAGCCAAAGAAATCGAACAATCAAGATTCAATCATCATCATCAACAAGAACAAGAACAACAACTTTCACCCAATTCATCAACAACACATTCTGATCATCAACATCATCCCCATGATCTATCAAATTCTCAATCAAAGACGACTTATCAAACCAAAAGATTAACACCCATCATCATCACCGATAGTAATCTAGATCATCAAGAAGAAGAAGCAGAAGAAGATCAAGATGAGAAACTGATGAGAAGGAGTACTAGAACAGTCACTCCAGAAGTCAACCATCGAAACGATTCTAATCTAACCTCACCCTCAACACCTTCATCCATGAGTTATACACTCAAATCAAGATCTCCCACCTCATCAATCTTTACAAAATCATTACCAGCACCAACATGTGCTTTACCACCTACACCAGATCATTTGAACAGCTCAACTCTCCAAGAGAAGATAAGATCAGAAGAAGAAGAAGGCGAAAACAAATCAAGTCAATCACCCGTCAATGAAACAGATCTAATGAAATCAAGACCGAGTCCAACTAGAAGCATTTCTGCCATCACACCCAAGCAGAGCACCAAACCAGTAGGATTGATGAGTAGAAACCGAGTCAGATTAGCATCAACAGTAGGAGGCATTCGACCCAAAACCGCTCCATTACAAATCACAGCAGCATTACAAATCAACAAAACTTCATCTACTTCATCATCATCTACATCATCAACTACATCTAAGATTTCTAAAATCCCTACAGTGACTCATCGAGTTCAAAGTATGAGAAGACCAGAAGGGGATGTATCCAAAGAATTCAAACTTAGACATCAAAGCTCATTACAACCCATCACGAATTCAAACAGGACTTCAAATGTTCTTCATCGAACCATAGCTAGTAAGAAAAGTGTGAGTGATTTGGTGGCTAAGATTGAAAGAGAACAACAACCGAATCGATCATTGGGTCATCAAACCAAATCGATTGATTTCTCGACTGAGAGGAATCGAAAGAAATCAATGAAGAAAATGGGTGAGAGTGAGAGTGAGAGTAAATGGGTTGAATCGATTGAGAAGGATGAGAATGAAGAACTCTCAAATGCTTTTGAAGGTTTGTCATTCCTTTCGATGATTCAGATTGGTTTTTTTTGTGGATTCGTGAACTCATCCCATCTCATTTGTCTGTGTTTTTTTTGTGTTCAATTCGATTATTTAACTCTGTCTTGGATTTTGATTCAATTTCGTTTTTCTGTATTGTGATTCTGTATTTAATTTAATTTGCTTTCACGCTGATTGATGGTGGTGGTGTTGGTTGTATTGTTTCTGTATTTCACTTGAATTTCAAACATTTGATTTGATTTGATTTTATTTACACTACACTATTACACTCTTCCTCATTACATATCACATACTACACACTAAAAATAAATTAATTTCAATTTAATTCAAATCTAGAAACGAAAAATCTCAACTTATCAAGAACACAACCATCTACTACCTCAACTTTAACTTCAACTTCAAGCTTCACTTCACCTTCAAGCTCAACTTCAGGTTTGGGTGTTCTTTTCTTTTATATAAAATTTCAATTCAAAACTCACATTCGAAACTAATCTCAATCTGCTTTATTTCAATTTCAATCTAGATCGAAGGATTGATGAATCTCAATCTCATCATGATCAATCTCAATCAATAATAACTAATCATTCATTCAAATCATCATCATCACAAGAACAACAACAACAACACCTTAATACTAATCATAATACTAATCATAATACTAATTCAAATCAAAATCAAAACAGCCATCTATCAAACGAAGCCTTTTATCCTTTCTCAATGGCTGTCCCTTCATCTCCTTCTCAATCTCAACAACCCTTATCACAATCATCACAACACTCTCAATCATCTTCTTTACTCAATACTTCAAATCAACAAACTCATCCGAATCCGAATCACAATTCAAATCGAGCCCTTCGACCTAGAAGATCAGCTGCTTCTTTACATTCGATTCCTGAACGGAGATCAAAAGAACTCGATCAACCTCCACTCCCTGTACCTCCTACTCCTTGGGTAGAACCGGCTACTCCAAACCTCAATCCTCCTTCTCGTCAAGCTTCTTCTTCTTCTAATTCGGTTTCAGACAAATCACCTCATCATTCTCATTCCTCCTTCAACATCCATCCTTCACATTTACTCTCACCAAACGATTCTAATCCTGATACTGATCTCGTTCCACTAGACAGTCCTTTACCTTGGGGTACTCAGGACCCTACCTTTCCCACCACTCCACCGGCTACCACCAACACGCCTGGCTTACGCGATCAACGTCTCTTGAGTAGGTACCGTGCCACTTCTCAATCTGTTTCTACCCGACATTCCGAAGGGAGTCAATATGCTACTTCCTCATCAGTTTGGACTCCTTCCTCAGTCGCTGGTTCTCGACTAGGCTTCGATTCCGTTGATGATGGTGCTCGTACATCTGTTGCAAGTCGTGATTCTCGCTTCACGGCTGAAACGGATTATGAAGATTATTGTCAAAAGGTCTTACAACATTCTAATCCGAGTGCATCTGCTCGATCGATTCATTTGGCCATGTCCGCCTCTTGGCACGGTCAACAACCCGAACCGATTTTCAATCGCCCTTCTTCTTCTCCTTTTATCGCACAAGCTGTTCCTTTGGTTCCCAATCCTGCATCTGAACATCTACAGAGACCTACTATCGTCTCTTTGATGGACGTAGAGGAACAGTCTGAGATGGTCGGACTCGGTATCACCTCGGATGAAGCTGTCAGTGTCAGCCGAAACTCTCGTAGTCCTTCTCTTACCGGTCGTCTACCTGAAAGTTGGCGTCCTAGCTCTCAAGCTCTCAATTCCTCCAACAAGCTATCCGCACCAACTTCTAATCCTCATACAAATGCATCCTCTTCCTCCTCCCACACGATTTCCTCTCACGATCTTGAATCACCTCGCTCTCGTTCTGTCACTCCTATGATGGAGCCTATCTCTTCAGCCCCTCTGAGTAACATCTCTATCAAAACCCATTCGTTAGGAGTAGCTGTCAATCCACCACATTCGTCGCTCGCCAGCCCTAGTACACCTGAAGGAAACAGTTTGAGTCGGGCACCTAGCTTTCATCAAAAACATCACGACGCCGATCAAGAGAAACCCAATCCAAATTCTGGCTTCACTGATCCGACTGATGCATCCAAAGCACGCTTCTATCAACATCATCATCAAGCTCATTGGGACGATCTTGATGATGGATCACCTGTCTTGGCTTCGAGCGCTGCAATACCTAGTAAGGCTGTTGTATTGGCTGAAGAAGGAGGTCAGATTGTTGATTTCTCAACATTAAAATGTCGATTAGAAGAATTGCATGTACCTGATGGTAAGTGTGCTCGATTCGGTAACTCACTGCTCACTTTGTTTCTTATTGACCTGGTTATTTTGATTTTTGGATCCTTCTTTCGACGCTCTTATGTATAGATACTACTCATCTTCTGATCACAAAGACCCAGGGGCCCTTTGTGCTCAATTCATTACTTACCTCGTGCTTACCGAGATTGACATCTACATTGGTAGTATTAGATATCAGTGATTCCTACTTGGCATCTTTACCATCCGCTATCGCCTCTTGTGCAGCGCTCGAAGAACTCAACATCAGCGGCAACATCTGTGCAAGTGGTGATCTTCCTGCTTGGATTGCACATCTTGTCTATCTCAAAGTTCTCGCTGCAGATCGATGTGGTCTCATGCAACTAGTCAACCCTCTCGGGAGTCTTGTTCATATTCACGATCTCTCACTTCGATCTAATCATCTGAAGAGTCTACCGTCTTGGCTTTGTCATCTTCAAGCTCTTGAGGTTCTTCTGGTAGACGATAACGAGTTTGAACCACCTTGGCTTGAACTTGCTGAACCCTTACTTTACTATCGTTCGAATGAAAGTGAAGCAACCTTACCAACAGCCTCTAGTGCGTCTGAAAATGGATCGCTTTCTAGTTCATTGGCCCATGGTGCACAACACACTCGATCAGCGCCTGCGGAAGTTACAAGTTCATCACACTTTCCTATGAACATCAGTACTACGAACGACTCTCCTGTCTTTCATGGTCGAGTCTCGCGTCCGACTAATGGAACAGCTGACTACCCACGTGCCTCTCAGACTGGCTCTTTGCGGCTCTCGCCTGCTCAAAACGAACGTAGGCTAGAGGGTGTTGAATCATTAAATCGTCGGAACAGTTCCGCTCGTCGATTGCGTAGCTCAAACGATTTGAGAAGTACAGTTGCTCGGCCTAATTCTTATCATGATCATAGTCCCTCTCTAGCATCTTTCATGGAAGCTGAAGATGATCATCAATCCGGCCTTGGACCTGCTTCTATTTACACATATCCTCAAATTCACCCGCAAGCAGACGTACATCATTCCATCCGATCGGCCCCACTAGGTCCCATGGAAAGGGCCACTTTCTCAATCTTGGATCGATTTCCATCCAAAGGGATTCCACAAGGTGTTAATTTCCCTCCTCCTCAGCCCCCTCAATCTAAAGAACCTAAAAAGTCATTTGGATTCTTGAAGAAAATGAGCCTGGGTAAACTTCGGCGTGAGGTGACAACAGTAAGGGAGCGTACCAACACGTTGGAGTCACGTGGTGGTTCTGCGGTTCCACTTACTGTCTACGAAGTTGAACCGCCCATTCGACCTCATGTCCACCCTCTGATGGAATCGCCAAAGGCCATCAGTGAAGATGCGGTGATGCTGATGTCACATAGGGAATCATCAGCACCATCTACCAGACCTCAAATGCCAGTCACACAATCTGCAGACGCTGGAGGCTGGGGTACTCATACTACCGAACGTGAAGTGGGGAATAGTCGACGCCGAAGTTTCCTGAATATTGACCCTTCTGTTGGGATCAAAAAGTTTGAACCATTACCCATGATTCCTACTACTTGGACCCACTCTATGAGTGATGCCGAAGGAATGGTAGAAGATCTGATGTTGGCCACTTCGATCAATCAAGACCAAAATGTTAATCACCACAGGGCTTCAAGTGAATCACCATCTTCACAACAACATCGCGAACCTCCATCACCTGTCTTACGACATGGTACACCATCTCACATTCCCCAAACCAATCGATCCTCCAGTATTGATCCACGTACAGGACTTCGTTCAATCATGATGTATCTACGTGACGTTCATGATCTGTCTGGAGAACCAGCTGCACCTGCAGGAGTGAATGCTAGACCGGGTCCGATGTCTCGAGCTTCAAGTACAAAACAACCTTCATCTAAATCTGTCAATCATCCCGATTTTCATTCTTTGAATGGTAGAAACAACAGTATAGCCGGTATGAACGTGATGGCCTCTTCACTTGAAACTGATCCAGAATTAGATATTTCACATTCCGCTTCGATACATCAATCTCAAACTTGTTCACCTGTCTTGCCATCAACAAACTCTGTACCTGTTTTACCTACTGAAACTCGACCCAAGGTCACTGATAACCCAGGACGAAGGTTAAAGGTGATTGAAGAGATCATTTCAACTGAAAAGTCATATATCAGAGGATTAAGAGAATTACAAGACATTTATATTGCTAATGCAGTTGCGATGTCAACAGGTGGGATTGGAAATAACAAAGAAGCTGCTGTACCTAGTTCAGAAAGGAAAGTGGTGTTTAATAATGTGGAAGCCATCATTGGATTTCATGTAGAAGTTCTTTTACCTGATCTGCAAGAAGTTGTGGATAGGTTATCAAAAAAACAATTAACGATCTTAGCACCTAATGAAATGAGATCGATAGCCGCTATGAAGAAACGAAAAGAACAAGAGGCCGCTTCAGCCATGGGTTCAACAGTGAATTTAAGATCAGACGATTCGATTGATAAAACCGAGGAAAATGAAGAAGCTTTCTTAGAACGACAACGGATTGAAATCAATGGAGAATTGATTAAAGCAGCAGCAGAAGAATTGGCGAAAGTGTTTATCAGACATGCAGCCTTTTTGAAATTATATTCAACTTATATCACTCAATTCGATCTTGCATTAGAAAGACTAAGAGAATGGACTGTCACCGTTTCACATACGCCTACCCTTACCAATCATAATGGGATGAGTAGTGGGGGTGCATCTTCTTCATCATCTTGGGCACCCGGATTAAATGCATCCTCTGGCATTCCTCCCTTGACGACCAATCAAAAGAAGAAATTAAAGACGTATTTGAAAAGATGTAGAGCGAACCCATCCCATAGTCAAATGAATTTAGAATCTTATCTACTCATGCCTGTACAACGATTGCCTAGGTATAAGTTACTCTTAGAAAACTTACAGTCTTGTACACCCGATCGACCGATCCCTCCTTCTGACCAACCTACACCACCGCCACTCTCTTCTACTACAATAGAGGATCCTAGCATGATGGGTTTGTTACCTAATCAGATGGTTAGTGAAGCCTTGAGTTTGATCAGTGCAGTGACGGCTGAGATGAATGAAAGGAAAAGAGATTCAGAAGGTAGACAAAGATTGGTAAGTGATCGTAAAGGAAAAGAAGGGGTGTGAGAAAAGAAGAAATGGTAGGAGAAATTGAACTGATTCGAATCTTTCTATAGTTGTATTGGCAACAAAGGTTTGGAAATAAATTTAGATCTCCTTTGGTTCAACCACATCGGACGTTGATCAAAGAAGGCAGAGTAGTTGAGTTCTTGTGTATTTTTCCTGTTCTACTCTTTCTTTTTCTATATGAAGTCCTTTTTCGTATTCATCTGGATTTCGCTTTTTTTTCTTTGGCTGCTGTCTTTCTCTCCTAGACCTTGATGCGTACAGTCAAATTGACCACCAAAGATGTGGTTTCTTCTACCGGACAGAATATCAGAGTTAGAGTCTCGGCTCTCAGTACTGATTCTCAACCGGTGACAATGGTAAGTGTTCCGAAAACGACTTTGAAGATTGTCTTGTAAAACGGTTGAGATGTTCAAGAAAAACTAAACTGGTGATTTGCTTTTTGTTAGATCTTATTACTTTGTACAGATTTACTGATTTTGGCTAAAGAGTAATCATTCAATTTTTTGATGTGTTTGTGTTGTGTAAAGAGAAGAAGACTGATTATGATGATTTTTGTTCGAATTTGAAAACTTTAGTCCAGGAGATGGAGGGTCTGGATCAGCTTCTTCACCTGCTTCTTTACATCAAGCCTTAAGACTTGCACAACATACCAGACAATCATTAAGTTTACCTGCTACGGTTTTTGGAGCTGAACAAACGAGTTGAGTGTTTTTTCCTTCTTTCTCTCTCTTTGGTTCAATCTAAAATTTGAAAGATTGAAAGTGAAAGAGTTGAAGATTAATGCGAGTGTGGTGGAAAATGATGAAAAACAGTGGTTAGGTTTGTCGATTCGAAAGCGATCTTTTATTTTCAATGTGATAATCAACGAACTGCATCTGAATGGTCTGTAGCGGTAAATCAACAAGTTCCATTACTTTAAGGGGATCTTTTTTTTGAAAACAAAACAAAATAAAAACACAAAAATGATTGATCAATAAATGGGAAAAAAAATGAGAATCATGAAGAAGAAGAAGAAGAAGAGAGGGAAAAAAAGAAATCGGAAATGAACTTGAAGGGTGGTTTTTTTTTTCTGGTTGAGTTTAGAAAATGAAAAAAGGGTATTGATATGGGTGTTGAATTTTTGAATAGAATAGAATAGAACAGAATGTGTTTTTTGATGTTTTTTTTTTTTTTTTTTTGATTTATATTTGATTTGAATTCATATTTTTTTTTTCTTTTTTTGGTGATCGTTATTAATATTTTTTTTCTTTAAATGATGAAAGTTGAATTAGAGTTTTGAATTTGAATTTGATTAAAAGCCTGGTTTTTTTTGTTGTTTTTTTTTTTATTTATTTATTTTCAATTTGATTCAATTTTTTTTTTCTCCTTAAATAATTGAAGAAAGAGAAAGAGAAAAAAAAGAGAGAGATAATCACCCCTTTGTTTTTTTTCTTTGTTTTTTTTTTTTTCAATGATTATTTTCAAGTGTTGTATTTGATTTTTTTAACTTTTTGATATTTTTCTTCTTTTTTTTTACATTCATTCATTTTCATTTTCTTTGCACTTTTTTCTTTGCATTTCTTTTTTTTGATATATAATTTTTATTTTTTTTATTTTTGATGAACTTGATTTGAATTTTCTTTATTGGTTTGGTTTTGTCTGTTTGTGTGTTTGTGTTTTCCTCATAGAAAAGAATGATTAGAAAAAAACAAAACTTGAAAAATCAAAAATTGAGGTTTTTCTTTTTTTTTTGGTTTATTACTATATATATCTTTATATATATTTTTCTTTTTGCTTGGTTTATAATCCTTACTTCTTTCTTTACTTTTTACTTTTCTTTTTGTTTCATTTCTTTCATCGTTCTTTTTCTTTTCCATTTCTTTCAATTTATTTTTCATATATATATATATATATATTGATAAAAAAAATTAACCCTTTTTGTTTTTTTCTCTTTTGTTTTTCATTCATTCATTCATTCATTCATTCATTTTTTTTGTTTATTTTCTTTTTTTTTGTGGTTTTTAAATTAAAAGTTGAAAGAGAAATTTGATTTTGGTTTTTTTTATTTGATTTTTTGTTTAACTTGACCATCTATATTTAACTCAAGTCTTTGATTTTTTTTCTTTAGACAATTGTTAAACAATCCTGACACCTTATTAGGAATCAATGGGTGGTGAAGCCTGATTGAAATAAGTTACAGTGACAGAGTCTGTAACTTTCTACAATTGCAAGTTTGGGTTCACAATTCATTTCCAATTTTGCTTGCTGAACACTCTTGAGATGACTTGTGTACAGAACACAAACCCAAAAAGCTAGAGATTCATACAGACCTGTACAAACAACTTTCAAAGAGGACTGTCTGTGCTGAGAAGTTAGCATTCTTCTGGCTTGTTTCCATCCTACAAAGCACATTTGGGTGAAAAAACAAGATTCAATGTGGTGAGAGGAAAGACACAGGGGAGAAGATGAAAGAAGCTCTATAAAGACTTGAGCTCAATTCTTTTGACACTCATGATACCCACATGATGCCAACACTCACTCTTCAAGACATGCTCAAGTTCTTTTGTTGATGCATTTCATTTCAATTCTCACAAAGAGGAAAACTGATTCTGTAGTAAATTGAATTGATTCAAATCTCAATCCTCAGTTGAGAAAGGATTGTTCTTGGATATCCAACTCATCTGTACCACTTCAAAAGAATTACATACAGTCATCTCTCCAAAAACCCATACCATTTTATGGACTCCAAAAAGTATGGGTTCCCATGGAGTATGTCTTACGGAGATCTCTCTGAAAACCCATAAACTCTATTCTGGGAGCAAAGTATGGGTTAGGAGAGAGATTTTTTTTAAAAAAAACAATTTTTATTTCAAATCAAAGTAGAACAAAAGGCTTGAGGTATTTGAGGCTTGGATGAGAGATAATGGTTTAAGTTTGACTGAGTCATTCCCTTTGAGCATGCAGCACTGAACTTTTGCAAAGCTTGGCAAATGGCTTTGCCACAAGCCCTGGCTTCCTTGCATTCTTCATGCCTGAGTTAGGCCATTACAATATCACTTGATTTTAGCAAGTTGGAATATGATGGTTGTGGAGGTACTTCAACTTCAGTATGCTCAGGTTGAGGAAGACCTTCATTGCTGTCATGTTCTTGAATTGATTGGAAGATTTCCTCAGGTGTCCAGGTTTCAAGGCCACTTCCATGCTCACCCTGAGTATTTAAGAGCTTGCTAATAGAGATCATGTTTGTTTTGTGAACAATGCGTAAGGAGATTAATTCTTGAAGGTCTTGCTTCAGATCTTGATGAGCAAGATCATCAACCAAAGGCTCTGTGTTGAGATTTGCATTGGCTGAGTTTGGATCATCCAGAAAAGATCCATTGGAATTTCAAGGGGAAAGGATGCCTGCCTTCTTGTAACAGTTTGAAATTGTATCTTGAGTTACGTCATGCCAAGAGTTTCCAGCTTGCTCCATAGCAACAATTTGATTGATTTTGAGAATTGTTGCCATGGGGACTTCATTCTCATAGCAATTGATGACATGACTAATGTATTGAGATCTATATTGACATTTCCATGATGTGATTATGCCAGCGTCAAGTGGTTGAACATGTGATGTAAGGTTTGGAGAAAAAAACTCAAGGCAAATACTGGTAAGTTTGTACTTGGAAGGTTCCTTATGACCATAAAAATTGTCAACTAGCAGTAATATAGAACGGCCCTCTGCTGATAGCTTGATGTCCCAATCTGTAATCCATTCTGAAAACAATTTGTATGTCATCTATGCCTTTGCATTGCTCCGGTAGTAGTAGCCAAGAGATTTGCCAGACTTTTTGTTGAAGCAGACTGGACGCTTGGATTTTCCAATGATGAACGGTTTGAGCTTGTCTGTTCCATCTGCATTACAGGTGAGTGCAAAGGTCAAGCGTTGCTTATCACCTTTAACACCTGATTGCTTCTCTTTAGACAGAGCTCGATCCGGTGGCATTCTACAATATGTGTTGAGAAATCAAGGCTCATTAGCAAAACTCCAGAGTACATTACAGTAGAAATCTTCTTACGCATAGAACAATCCTGTTGTGTCCATGTTATAAATGTCTCTAGGATGCTAAGATTTGGTGATATCCTGGATTTGTCTTTGTTCTGCAATGACCATATTGGGAGTAGCTGCGCCAGCCTTGCTGTGTCTGACTCTTTGTTTAAGGCCATTGCGTAGTTTGAACTTTGTCAGCCAGCCTTCACTCAGCTTAAGCCATTCAGACTGAGGCACTTTAAAAAGTGTTGCAAATTGATGCCACTTTGCTCATATCACATAGCCGCTAAGTGGAAGTCCAGCAATGTCAGCCTGTTGAACCCAAGTCTGTAGGGCTTCTGTTACTTGTGGATGTTGAGTCTCATTTCTCCTCTTGATGTTGAGCCCTACACCAGACTTGTAACTATCTCTTAACTTTGATTCATTATGTACCCAGATCAAGACCAGTGGTTGTTTAATGGTAACACCAGGAAATTTATTCTCAAAATGTTTTGCTGTCTTGACCTCAACTTGACCATTAACTCAACACTAATATACGCTGAGCTAGAGTGGCATTAGTACAAGTAGACTTTGATTGCTTTTGTTTTGAAGGATTTGGCTTTGGATTGTTGGAAGAATCAACAGAAGGATCTTTCCAATTTCGCTTCTTTGTACCTGTGTGTTAAGCAATGCATAGGTCTACAATTAGTGCCATGTTGGATCTTTTGGAAGTGTTTAAAAGAGATATTCACAAGGTTTAGCTGCAGATGGATCCACAAAACCCTTGTGCTCAAACTTATAAATCAAGAGTTCTAATGTCTTCAGCTCATCTTTGCTGAGAGTCTTAGCAGCATCAGAGACATTGCTGCTGTTTTTTATTTTTTCAAGGACAAGAAACTCATCTACCATATTTCCGGCTTTATCAAGAAATTCTTCATCTGCTTGCAATAGCACCTTCCCTTGGCTCAGAAGTTCACGCAGTGGACCCATACGTCAATTGTTCTCAGATTTTAGCCAATAATAACCTTCCTGAATATCTGCCAGAGTAAACTTTGTGAGGTCCTTCAGAAACATTTTTGAATAGGTGGTGGAGTTTGAGTGTTGATATTTGTGTTTGGATTGGTGGATTGGTGACAAAAGTAAAATGTAGAGCTGCAAATGGAGATCTGAACTAAGTTTTTCCACCAGTCCCAACCTAATCCCACCAAAAGTATGGGTTTTTTATTGCTGGGTGGCTCCAAAAAAGTATGGGTTATGGAGAATGATAGAGATACGGGATTTTTGACCATTTCCCCTACCCATAAAAAATATGGATGGAAAAAAGCATGGGTTATGTGAGAGTATGGCACATGGGGTATATGGGTTTCTGGAGAGGCAACTGTACATATCATTCCACAACTCCACATCACAAGTTACTTGGTTCTTCACAAGATTATTGAGTAAAGCAATATATTTGTACTTTGATTATCATAGTTTGTTATTACCCAGGTTCTTGTGAAACCTCAAGTAGCATTCTAAGTTTGTGGGATCAATAGCTAACAGAATACACTTACAATTTACAAAGGGTTCCTCTATAAGAGAGTCTAAAGTACCCTGCAGTACTTTGACCTCTCAGAGTGTAAAGTACTGCATACTTTTGAGTTGTAAGATTGACCAAAGCTCAGGGTACGACCCTTAGAGGGATTACTTAGCCATCACACTGGAAATGTATCATCTGTTTAGAGGTCAATTAACTGTAGTCTCCACTTGAGGGTACAAAGTGAAGACTTCATGCCTAATCTTTACCCTTCTTTAGTGCAGAGTCAGCCTAACAGTTGCTGACTCCTGACAAGGATTGATCTGATTTTGAGAATTGGTAGGATTGATCTGTTCTCAAGAATGAATAGGATTGATCTGATCTTGAAAAGACATAGGAGCAATTTGATCAACTGTAGACACTCTAGGAATGATAACATTTAGAGAATCCATAGGTATAACGGGATCTTGAGAAGCAGTGATAGTGTTAACAGGATATGTAGTAGCAATAAGCTTGATATGACTGACAGCCCAAATAGAATTGAAACATTTGATGGGATCTGTGGGGGTGAGAGAATTGAGATAATCTATCTGGTCTGCAGGATCAGTAGAATCCTCAGGATCAATAGCAATGAGAAAATCATGTGAATGTGGCAAATTTGTAGGATTGAGCAGATTGAAATAATCTAAAGAACCAGGAGAGCCATGATATTTGTCCCTATCTGACCTTATGTACTCAGGTACCAACCTAATTCAGTGTTAGGAGGTGCTAGGGCCAAAACTCTGATGCCAGTTTTGTTTGGAAACATATTTTTCAACATGTCCTCAAAATATTTGGATCAACCTCAATGAGCACATTTCAGCTGTCTAAGTTTCATGGGCCAACATCAAAGTTTACTTGTGCATCATTTGGTCAACAAGTCAATTTTTGGTTTTACCCACTGTACAATCAGCAATTACATATAGAGATACAGTCTGTACAGGTCATCTATAGGGACAGAAAAGGTGGAGTGACATATGATCTAAATGGTTCTTGAATTGAATCTTGATGTAAATAATGCAAAGGACCACAGTGTTGAAAGCTTCAAAGGTCCATTTCAACAAATTCCAACTGATTCATTCCCAATTTCATACCACACAGATCCAAAAAACAAAATTGATGAGCTAATATTGCCCTAGCTCAATGTACTCCAATAAGACATTTAATGAATAGTATAAAACCTTTTGGGTCAATTTTCAAGGTGTTAACAATTTAGTAGGTATCTATCATTACAATCCTACCACCAGAAAGATTTGCAAACATGTCAAGGAAGAATTGCATCATGGAATGAGTTTCAATCAGATAATTTGTATATACTTACCCAGCTCATATCCAATAGAGAAGATGCCAAGACTGGACAAATCTACCACCAGGCTGACCTGAGTCTCAAGACACTGATGTGTTGTGTGAGTAGATAACAGTTTATGACCATATACAGCTCTCTATGAAGCCTCATGACACAATGAAGAAAGAGTTAAACTCATTCTACAGATCGATTGTCAAAAGACAAGAACTAAACCAGTAAGGATCATCACAAAGAGATTTTCAATGAGACTATGATCAATACAAAAGAAAAGAAAAGAAAAAGCAAGGGAAAGAATCAAATTCAACTAATCATCAAGAGTATCAAAAGAAAAGAAGTAAGTCTTGATCTGTTTATATATATATAAGATTGAATGAAGAGATCTGTTATTTGGAAAAAGGGTGAAGAAGAGTTAAAAATACAAATGCGTTTCTTCTAATTGGGATGGACAATAAGCTAATAAGCTCATGTGATGCAAGTCCGTCAATTTGAAAGTTTTAGCACACAGATTGGAAATGATGTTCAAAGTGTTAAACCCTTAGAGGCTGTTTAAGCCTTGCGTTGATGAACTAAATGATAGATTAAATCAAAATCTTCACTTTAACATGCACATGCATCTTTCTTCTGTTCATCCGTCTTTGAGAGATTCACTCGTCCATCATCATTACCAGAACCTGTTGTACCACGACCTGCAGTCCCAGCTCGGCCACCTGCACCACCCGCCGCACCACGAGTAGAAGACAAGATATGTTCCAAAGGAATCTTGGCAGCTATGATATTGATAAAGAAACGGAAAATAGACACGTTCAATCAATCAGATCAGGATTGATAAGTGAGTGATTTATGAAAATCAAGTCTTACCGATCTGGGTAAAGACTTCAACAATTCCTTCACCCGTCTTAGCACTAGTCTCAAAGAAGAGTAACCCGGCATCTTTCGCATAAGCTTCTGCTTCGTCTTTCGAAACTTGACGTTTTGAGGATGATGCAGCAGCGTTTGTGTTTGAATCGGAAGAGCCAGCAGCAGGTGCAGCATTATCGGGAGTAGCTGTAGCATCGTCTGCTTCATCATCACCATTCGATGAGCCAGAACTAGATGAACCGGAACCTTGTTGAACGAGATCGATTTTGTTTCCTATATGAAGGATCCAAATCTTAAGCACTAAAACAAGACTAACTTGATGAGATGAACGAAATTCAACCAACCAATCAGAGCAATCACAATATTAGGATTACCTTGACGTTGAAGTTCCTTAACCCATGATTTGGCTTTGTCCAAGGAAGACTATTGAAAAAGTTCAAGATTAGGAAATGGATGAAATGAAATGATCGATTAGATCTTAAAAAGGATTGCTTACACTCTTAGTCACATCATATGCCACTACAGCAGCTTGAGCGTTACGATAATACATAGGTGCAAGACTATGAAAACGTTCTTGACCTGCAGTATCCCAAATCTCAAATTTGATCACCTTATCTTCTAGCCTACATTTCTGAGTTAAAAAAGCAGCACCTGATTGTTTGGGAAAAAGGTAGATGATGAGTAAATCTGAATTGAAGAAGATTGAATTTAAAGGATTTTAGATTGAAAGGAGATATACCGATTGTAGGTTCTTTATTTTCTTGAAAATCGTTTGAAACGAATCGAAGTACAACTGAAGATTTACCAACAGCCGCTTCACCCAAAAGGACCAATTTGACTTGAACGGGACGACTATCAGTTTGAGGTTTATTAGAAGTTGTAGATGAGTCGGTCATTGTTGATGGATTGATGGATTGAATAGTTTAAGAATTGATTGAGTTGAAGTTGAAGTTGAGTGTGAAGATGATGAAGAGAAGTGTGGTGATGGATTAAAGAAACTCAAACAAAACTAAAGTAACTTAACAACAGAACTTAACTAAATCTCAAACGACCACCACACTTAAGACTAAATTCAAGCAACCAGCATACTCATTCACTATCTATCTATGACATCTTAATTCAATTCAATCTTTCTTAATCTCTCTTCACTTTTTCAATTTCTTACTTTCTCTCTTTTTCAACTCTTTGCTTTTAGTACCAAGAACAAGAACAAGCACAACAACAACAACAATCATCTTTTCTTTTTTCATTCACTTTCCTTTTTCTTTTCTAAATTCAACATTCAAACATTTTCTCAGATATCAACAATCTCAACACCCAAAAAATCAAAAAAAAAACATCATAAAAAAACATCAAAAAGAAAAAGAAAAAAAAAGTAAAATAAAAAAAGTAAAAATAAAAAAATAAAATAAAAACAAATCCGTTCATCAAAAAATTATATAAAAAAACACCCTAAGCCTTCAATTTCCCAATTTCTCCCAATCCTTTGATCAACTCAGTTTTTCAACTTTTCTTTTTAAATCCATCAATCCAACCATTTTGATGATTTGATGATTTACCAACCACTCTTAGATCCATCCATTAATTGTGCTAAAGTACTAAACACATTAGAAGAGATTAAATTAGATTGTGAGAAGATTTCCATTAGATTTGACCGATTTCCAATCAAACTGGACGGATTCATTTCATGATCTTCATCTTCATTTTTCATCTTTCGATTCGAATTGAAATTGAAGTTCATCAACTGTTTCGTCTGTTTTGATCCACCTTCAATCTTTTCCTCTTCTCCTTCCTCTTCTCCTTCTTCTCCTTCTTCTTCTAATTTCATTTGTCTTATCTCTTCATCTTCTTGATTTGAACCTTCAATGGACCAAAGTGTTTGATTAAGATTCGATTTGGATTTCATTCCATTTTGATGACTTTGATCAAATCCACCAGCAAACCATTGAATTCTTTCGATACTGGATTCATCTAATGATCCACCTAACTCACTTTCTTCATCAATCAATTTAATGATCTCAATCAATCTTTCGATAAACACTTGCATCATCGGTTGACATTTCATCATCAGTCCTCCTACTCCTCCTTCTTCTAAACTTCCGGATGGTAATAAAATCCGATTCAAGATTTTGATCAAAACCTTCAAAACCACCAATCTAGATCCTGATCTTAATTCTACTTTGATCTCTTTGGGTTGTAAACAAACTATATTGAAAAGTGACATTGAAATTATCTCGGCTCGACTTCTTGCTTCTTCATCTGTACAAGCCAATAAGATTTCTTCATCACTCAAAGGTAACAATTTAGTTAAGATTTCAAGTAATTCGATTGAGATTCGATGTGAATTGGTTTGATGAATCGATCTTCTCAAATTCAATCGATTGGAATCCATGGTAGCAATTCTTGAAATCAAACAAAGTGCTGAATCTACATGACTTGGTACAACTGAAAGTGATCGGATTCGAATTTGACTTGCTATCGAAACTTCTGGTGAATGCGGTACTTTAGCTTGTACATGATTAGATACCTCAATTGGACTTCTATCGATCTGTTGTGGAGCATCAGCTAAGAAAAACAAACATAGTTCCATGATAGCAGGTGCGATTGAAAGTGTTGATTCTTTAAGTTGAATACCAGGTGCGATCTCAGATAAGATTTGTAAAACTTCTCTTCTGATTTGTAATCTTTCTAATATAGTAAGTTGTAAACTGGGTCGAGTCGATTGTTTTGGTCTTGTCAAATCTAAATCACAAAGACTTATTAAGATCATAGCTGTTCTATCATTTCTACCCATAAAGACTCCACTATCTTCTGACATTGCAAAATATCTCAAAATATTCAGGATACTTAGAATTAATTCCACTTGACCTAAATCTGGTCGGAGATCGTTATTTGACCAATCCTCTCGTAACAATCCACTTCGACGTGGAAGACTACTAGAAGGTTGTGTTGACTCATCTATTGCTCGAACCATCATATTTTGAAAAGAATCGAAAGGCCATTCGATCTTCATTGTCTCACCACTTGTATGTCCTCCTTGAGAATCGGGAGCACTAGGATGAGGGCGAGTTGATGGACCAGCTTCTTTTGAATCGTCGTTCGGACACAAAGCCACTTCTTCCAAGATGTCTAATAGTTCGTCCAATAAATCTTCGCACATACTCAGCGGCAAGGATAAAATTCCATGGTTCGGATTATTGTCATCTCGATACAGCCGGAGATGAGGACCGATCATTGTCAAAGTGTTAAGCGCATGAGCTACCTCACTCGCAAGTCTTGATTTGAGTGACATCACCAATGAGCGGATATCCACCGACCCTAAAGATGGATGATGGTCAGCTTTCCATGAAAAAAGTTACTAGGCATTTTTAGAAGAGGTTCAACACAACAAGAAACACTCACCTAGGTCATCAAGATTCCTTCTAGGTTTTGCTAACAAGGATTTGTGAAAGACTTCATCCACCTCTCTCATGTCCCAACCGCCGGTGTTATCCATAGGTTTCATGATAGGAGTATATCGGACCACTTTTTTCATCTTTGGATTCTGATTTGCATTTTGAGGTGGTCCATTAAGGTTAGGATCTGATTGATGAAGGTTGCTCAAAGGCTTGCCTTTCAAAGGCGAACTGGAAGGCCGAGGTTGCAAATTTGACAATCGAGCAGTAGGTAATGCCGATGGGGTGGTAGCACGTGGACCGGGCGGCAGATGATACTGAACGTTATTGTACGGCGTTTGACTTGACTGATTGAGTACAAGGTGATTATTCTCCAAATTTTGCTGTGCGTGGGGCGGTTGCAATTGTGCGGGTTTCTGAGGTGGAAGCTGAATGATCGAACCACCAGAGGGGGACTGATGAAGAAAATGAGATGAAGGATCGTTATGTTTCGGAGGTTCTTGTTCCGTCGAGCTAGGCTTCGGTGAACCTTGAGAGGAAACAAGATTCTCGGGATTCCTATTGTTTGGTGAGGGAAATGATAGACTTTGATGCTGAGGAGTCTGTGATGAATTTGCCAGTTGTTGAGGAGGTTGCACAGTGGGAAGCGAGGTAGCCTCGTTCGTCACATTGCCCTGATTCAAAGCCCCATTCTGGGTTCCCATGGCAGGTAAGGCAGCTGTTAAGAGGGCAGGCGAGGGCGAAGGTTCGTGATCTAATAGAATCCAGGGCGGGTGTTACTTGATCGACATACCATAAAGACCAACAATGTAACAGATGCGCTTACCTTGCTTTAATCGTTTCTTTTTTTCGGTGGCGCTCAACGTTTTAGCAGCCTTGTCGGTCAGTTTCTTCGCACGCCCGCGTTTAACGCTTCCTACAGTACTGTGAGATTGTACAGGTGTTGCTGATAACTATAGGGATAATAATATATGGAGATAATTGGCTCGACTGAGGTTACCGCGAGTATATCTTATTTAAACTGAATCACTCACACTCTCAGTTGGACCACCGGCTACACTACCTGGACTTCCAGCTCGACTTTCTGCCGGCGTGCCAGTGACTGTTCCTGCACCAGTATTCAGACCCACATATGATAAGGTGGGTGTAGGCGGAATACTATTATCTGGGATGGTACCAGGTCCGCCGGGCGGGCTAGCTTGATTCAGGGGCGTAGAAGCCGAGGCGTACGGCTGTGAGTGGGAATTAGGAAAAGAATGTTGCATTTGGTTGTTAGTCATCATACCAGGATGATTGTGCATGGATCCAACCGGTGAGGTCATGTATTGATTAGGGTTGTTCCAATTTGCTTGATTTTGTGCTGGCAATGCAGATCCCATCGCCAATTGCTGCTGCTGCTGCTGCTGCTGCTGTTGTTGTTGTTGTTGTTGCTGCTGCTGTTGCTGTTGTTGTTGTTGCTGCTGCTGGTGGTGTTGCTGGTGTTGTTGTTGATTATGTTGAGCTTGCTGGAGTTGTTGCTGATGAGCTTGGTGTTGTTGCTGCGCCTGCCTTGCCCGCATCAGTTGCATGATCTCAAATTGATACAAGTACTGGCCGTAGAGTTTCTGTAGGGCTTGAACTTGCTCTGGACTGTAGCTGGCACTGGTTTCTCCTCCCATCGATCCGGATAGCCTCCTATTTTGTGGAATGAACTCCATGGCGCTAGCAATCTGTGGCCATAAATTGAGTCGGTTCACGTGGTGAGACCCACCAGCAGAATGTACAACATTGTATAACTTGAACAAATCGACCGCCTGGCCATCAAATATAGCAGGAAACGGCACTGGCATTCCGCCTTTGATGAGGAAATCGGACAACTGATTCGAGAACCTCTGTGAGTTAAAGGGTGAATGTGGCTGGTTTGGATGAGCTGTAGTAGCAGATGTTGACTGGGGTGGGATCGGATGTGAGTTGAAGTTGCCAAGCTGGTTGGGAAGAGATGGATTCGAAGATGTCGATGAACTCAGTTGACTTGATGGAGCCTGAGCTTGTGGATGTGGTGCTGGTGGATGTTGAGCTGGTGGATGTTGAGCTTGTGAATGTTGAGGTTGAGGAGGTGAAGTTTGATGCTGATGTGGGACAGGATGAGTGGTATTCATCATACCTATCAGGTTAGCGTTATTCATATTTGAAGTTAGTGTCGGCTGTGAGGCTAAGGGAGGTGGAGCAAGTGTACGTTGATTAGAATGACGTGGACTTGAATAATCTGAAGGAGGTTGTTGTGGAGAGAATAAAGCTCCATAATTGTTCATCGTCGCTCCATTCATATTGTTGGTCATCCCAGTAGTTCCTGAGTTCATTTGCATCATGGGTGTATTTGAAGGTCCGGAGAATCGCTGATGAGATGGATTGAGCATTGATTGTTGAGGTTGTGAATTCGGAGTGATCGGTCGATAATGTATACCAGAAGTGTTCATCGTTCCCTGTCCTACTCCTCCGCCCGGATTGACAGAGTTACCAACAGGAGCAAGGGGATCATTAAAGTGTTTGGGTTGTTCCGATGTCTTGAGGTGACGCTGAGCCAAGAGGTAGTCTTTATAAAGTTTCAATTCATGTAATCCACAAGTGCCATACAAGTAAGTCTGCTCAATAGCTGCCATGGTATTTTCGGATACTCTCAACCCAGTACGAGGATCGATGGGCATTGTACGATGATCATAACGTCGAACCGAATGAGATGGATTGGATCGATCTGCATCAGCATTCAAACTGATAGCAGTGATGACCTGACTCAGAGTTTGTTGCATCAGCTGCTGATGATTGATCTCGTCCATCGTACGTAAACCTTGAGGATTTTGAGACGAAGGACCTGGTTGAATAGAGTTCTGCCATGTGTTGGGTAAGGATGGAGTGCTAGGATTCGTCGAAAGTGCTTGATTGTTGGTATGCAACTGATGCTGAGAGTTTAAAGTAATTGATGGATTAGAAGGGTTATTGTAAATATTGTATCCATTAGATATCTGAGGTGTGTACTGAAGTGATGAATTGGAGAGAGCGGGAGAGGCCGGGAGAGTTGCGGTCTGATTCGAATGAGGGTATGAATTAGGTCCCGCGTTCGGAAGAGATTGAGGAAGAGCTGTAGGATGATATGAGTTAGGAAGTGTAGCTGAAGCAAGATTATTATAACGTTGCTGTTGCTGCTGTTGATGTAATTGTTGTTGAAGTTGTTGTTGTTGCTGATTGTGCAACTGTTGTTGCTGTTGTTGCAATTGGGTTTGATGATTATTATAAATCCCGTTATTCATCATGCGCCACAATTATTCCTGATAGAAGTGAGACGATGATTGAAATTGAGATCAATGATAATCAGCTATGAAGGTTGAGAGAAACCAGCCTTAGGAAGAGAAGGTGATCAATCTCTTGAGATGAGTCTGATTGAGTCATAAGGGATTAAATAAGTGAAGTAGAATGAACTGATTAGTGATTTTGATCGATTTCCAAAGATCAATCAATGAAAATAAACTTAACAGTGATAAGATGAATGGCCGTAAGATGATATCTTTTCTTTGATCACGCCAATGAATCAAAAGGTCCCAAGTTAAATATAAATGATCAAACGCGGTTTAAAGTGATCTGTTGATGAAGTTTGAGGTCAAAATAAAGAATTTGATGATCAGATTTTCAGATTGAAAGAATTGCGCGTTTGAAATGAATGAAGTTGAGAGTGATAATACTTTAAAAGATGATCGATGATGTTGAAGTCATAGATATAGAAGTGAGACTTAGTCGCGTGCTGATGAATAAGTTCTTTCAAGCTGAAGTGTTCTTGATGAAGAGGATGAGTGAATTCGTCTTGAATGTTTAAGATGAGTTTGATAGACTGATAACCAATATCTGTTTGATTTGTGATTCTGATCGATTTGAAGTGATGATTGATTTGTTTGTTTTGAATGATCTAAACTAGCAAGTAGGTAAGTCAATGGTCTTGAGACTTCAATGAGAGTCAATGAATTGTTCACTTCAGTATCATCTGACCACTCAACAGCTGCACTTCTCATAGAGTCATGTAGACGAATCGATCTTATGTGCAAAACCCTAGATTAAACCATTTTAAGCTCCTTAACTCGGTCTCCTCACGGCCAGCCCGGGATACTCCAGTTGAGTACCGTAGGCGTGGAGTAGGTGATCCACACGGGACTCATTTGGGCACCATCTGCGAGTATCATGGCGGTTCAAACAACTTGCTGGGACCAAGGACTCACATTGAATCTACTCACTCAGAGTGGATCCAACTTTCCAAAGGTTGCAAGTACTCTCACTGGTTGGCTATCCAGTTTGGCAGTTGAAAGGCCCAATAGTTTTAATTTGTTTTCAAGCACAATTCCCATAGGGAAATTATAAGGACAATTGATGGGGATGTGTCATATAGTTGGGGAAAATAAATTCCTCACACAATTTTTGAAAACAAATGTATATAAGATGAATAGAGATGAAAAAAAGTTTTTTGTATTGTATGGGGGATATTTGATGTGTTTAAACATCAGATTGGATGTGGACTTCTCACATAAAAGATGAGAAATTGAAATAATCAAAGGCATTGATTGATTATCCCACATTTCCTCAGATGTACTCCACACCCACGGCCTCATCATTTGTGAGCCGGTGCCACACTAGGACCAGGTGGCACATGATATCAGTGTCTAAGTAACCTCATTATGGAACAGCAACGGTTCCTGAGATCAAGAACACTCACTCTACCAAGGCAGATGCTGCTGGAACTGTGAGATGTTGGAGGGCAATCTGAGCTAAAACCGGTAGTGTGCCACTTTTGGACATCCACTGAATGATATAAGGGAGTCAGTACAGTGAATGAAAGTAAAAAGAAAATTGAGGGAAAATACTCACCGACCAAAAACAGTAGCATGCTGCTTTTGGACATCCACTGAATGATAAAGTCACTACAGTGAATGAAATTGAAAAAAAAAATTGAAGGCAAATACTCACTGTTCAAAACTCTCAAATGCTCTTGTTGGGAAGAACAGGGTCTTCACAAGAAAAATATGGGTCAATTTCATCAATTTTACCATTTTTGCTTGTTGTAGGAGCTGAACTGGTGTCTAGAAGGGTGTAAATGTCCTTGAGGTCTTTGAGCACCAATTTTTCTTCTTCAGCAGGCAGGTTGGGAATATTGAGGTCAAATTTGGTTGAGCTGGGCTTCCAAAGGTTGTATTTGTCTTGAACGTAGTGCTTTGCAGCCACTCCAACTGCAACATGATTGATGTTGCTTTGGAAGATAGTGTCTTGATAGATGGGGTCAAGAAGAGTGGCAACTAAGGTCTGCTGGTTTGATTCCTCACAACTCAAATACTTCACCAACTTCTCTTCAGCTTGTTTGCAAGTGTTACCCCACACGCCAGGAACCGTCTGAATCTTCTTCAATACCTTTTGAAGTGCCCAGAGTGTTGGGAGTACGCACTGCTTTGTTGCATTGTTTGATTGGAAGATTTGGGTGGCGGATTCAAACATCTTGAGTACAGGCTTCATATACTCAACAGTTGTCCAATCCCCCTGGGATATTGTCAGGTGGGCTTGTTTTGGGTTGGCAGTGTAAATATCAAGTGTTTTCCTGAGAATGAGTGTGCCTTTCACCTGGAATTGATATACAAGAAAGAACAAAAGGATTGAGTTCAAAAAAAGAGGAAGGTGATGGGTATATAAAATAAAATGAACTTACTAAATAGTAGAAGTGATCCCAGCAGGTTGGAGGGCATCTAAGCAGAAGGAGTTTGGGCTCTTTGATGATGTCACAAATCTTGATGAAAACCAAAACCTTGACTTTTCATGTGTTCTGTTTTTGGTTATCTATTGCCGCTTTATCATCCCCTGTTGTATGATCTCCTTTTCTCTTTTTTCTGTGTTTTTGCTTCATAATCTTCTTCTTTGCAATCCTTCATGTGTTTATCAATCTTTCATTACATCTAATTTTGGTTGTGTAAACTAAACCTATTCTGACATATGCAAAGTTTCCCTTTTCCTTTCTTCTTGTTTTTTCATTTTTTTGTTGTTCTTTTTGTTTTGCCTTATTTTTTATGTCTTTCTTCTTTGTTTTCACTTTTTTTTCAGTTTTTTTAATTTTTCTATTGGTTTTGCCACATTCCATCTTTTGTGTTGTTAATATTCAGCCAAGGCAATGATTGTTTGCTCCCTTTGTGGGTCAATCCATCATGTCCATTAAACAACTCAACAAGGTTTTTGTAGCAAAAGTCAGCCAGCACTGTGACCACTGGAAAGGGAGGGGTGAGAGGGTGTTTGATGCGGGGATTGGAAGTATTGAGGGTTCAGCCAATTGAGTGTTTGGGTCTTTTTTTAACTCTTGATTGCAAAAAATACATCCTGAGTCACGTGCTTATGCAGTGAAACTTCCCATATGGCATGATGCATGAGATGACTCCAGGACACGGTTTTTGGGAAGCAAAAATCCATGCCAATGTGTGTCAGTATGAGTCATGGCAAGAATATTTTTGGCTCAGAAGAGAATTTCATTTAAACAAGACATGGGGAAAAACACATCTGTAAGTAGGGCTATGACCCGATCCCGACCCCGCCCGGCTGAGTCTGCCCAACAACCTCTTGCAGGCAGACGGTACGTGCCCTGACGTTTTAAACCTAGCTTTGTGAGAGTCCTCAAAGCCCCGCAGGCGTTCTGGCGCCCCGGCCGCAGGGATGCCGAGTGTAAAACCGTCACTCAAAAAAAATTCTGTTGCTTAAAGTTGAAATACAAGTCCGCTTTTATCTCCACTCCACCCTCCTTTGTGCTCAAAATAGCACTCCTTTGCCCTGCCCCAAGTCCTAAAATTCAGGGCAAGCCTCAGCCAACCCAAGCCAATTTGCCAAGGTCCTTGGGTCTACTCAAGGCCTGACCCGGCCTCAGTGCCAGGTCATAGCCCTATGTGTACATAATGTGCTGTTCATATGGTGGTATGAGTCTATGTCAGCCCTGGGTACATATACATGTACCCAAAGACTAACTTATAATAATCAAAATACCATTATATATATATGTAAACTTAAGAAGACACTAGTTACATACATATATAACATAAGAACAAGTGGAATATGTAATATGATGTTATTTAAAACGAAATTACATATACACACAACCTAATAACCATATGTAGCAACATGTAATATATAAAAAAAACATATAAAAACCATTAAATACAACTCATAACTCAGTCTCAAGAGTTAATATGCTTATACTACATATCATACTTAACACATACATGTAATTAAGCATTAACAAAAATAATAATAAATATTATTATTATAACCCTGAACCAATGTAGTGATATGAACAAATATCATTACAATTAGGTTTAGAGAAGAAGAGTATATAAACCCCCCTTCTCTCAACCTTCCAAAGAACCCCAAGCAATTATTACACCATACTTTTAAGAACTAACCAAAGTTCACCTGAAGTATAAAATCAAGAGTCTTATAATTATAAGACTAGTGATTAACTTCTTCAACTTTAAATCAGTTCCTTGATTAAAAGTAAGTAATATAACCTTCCCTCCTCTGGATCCTCTACTTTCCCTAAGTAGAAATATAACATAGGTTAGTGACCTCAACAACTCAGGTTAGTGACCTTAAGAAGAACTTCAGGTTGGTGACCTTAAGAACAACCCCAAGTTGGTGACTTTAAGAACAACCAGTGTAGTGATCTTTAATCACTCTTTAATCTGTACCCTCAAGGATTAAAGGAAGGCCTTGGGTCCAACCTTCAATAATTATATCATATTAATAAACCTCCTTTTCAGGAGTCAACTAACTGTAGTCTGTCTGGATTTACCCCAACAGATTATCAGTCAGTTTCTCCCTTATTTATTCCTCTTCCTTATTTCATATTGTACATACTACATATTTGAAATAAAAAGAATATATAAATAAAAATCATTATAATCACCCTATTCCCAAATTTAGTGAGCTCAGTGTACTCAAAGAGAGCACACCACCCTCACAGTCTACGTTGTGGAAATCAAAACCTAGGCGGTGGTGTTCTCTTTCTCAAACAACTATCATAATTCATTTTATATATAAACCCAAGGCGAAGACGCAATCACATATTTAATACAAGCGCACAATCAGGATCAAATCATTTTATATTTTATATTCAATAAGCTGAAAGCCATAAATCAACAATTAGCTCAGATTATACTCGAGTAAAGCATCAAAACATTATTCAAATAAATTAAATTATCAGTATTATTTATTCCTTTACAATTCATTAGTACACTACACACAACAATATCTGTACAAATCAATACCATACATATATAATCAACAACGGAAATGGAATACATACAGTTAGAATCAGAATAGTCAAAATAAATAGATCAATAAATAAATAACACATCAAATAATCATGGAACATAAAATATTGAAAAGTGATTAATACTTATTTGGGTAAACAAAAAGAATAGAAAGAAAAAATAAGGGAGAGACATCCCTAGAATGAGGCTCAGATGCGAAAATGATGGAGGTTGAAAGCTTAGATAAAGAAAATACAAATAATGTAGTCAAAGTTGATCATCATCATATCAGTTTATTCCAATTGAAGAGACAAATAAAGAATACAAATATTACATACCTAAATTAAAAGTTAAGATTGAAATGATCAAGTGATTAGACAGTTAATTTAATGAAGATTGAAATGCAATATTTAGATTGAAATGATTTAGAATGAATACCAGGGCAAAATGCGAAATTACAGATGATTGATGATTGATTGAAGCCAAGGATATCAAGAAATTTATTGTCAAATCAAGACTGAATTGATTCGATTGATCTAGGGCGAGATACCGGGACAGGAAAGTGGAGGAAATAAACTTACATACATAAAACTACATACGTGAGATACAAATAGATCCATCAATTCAAAAGCACCAAATAAATCTCAAATAAACAACGAGAAAGCCAAGAAAAGAAAGGAAGGAGTTAGCACATATGTAAAACAATACATACCTGAATTAATGATCAAACTCGAAATTAAGATCAAGGAAGACAAGAGCAAACCAAGAAGGCCAAGATGGGAGTGTGAAGAAGAGTTAATCTATGGCGCCAGGTGACTCAGAAAAGAACAATAGAAGCGGTAGAAAGATCTTACGCATGAAGAGGGTCAAAAATCGAATTTTAAGATTGAACGAGTGTTCAACATCAATTTGAGGAGGGGTGGAATCAAAATTGACATTGATAAAGTGCTTGGACCAAAGAGATGGTGCGAGAAAAGAACAGAGATCACCTACGTATATTAAAAAAAAACCACAGCAGAAGCGGAGAATGGTGCCAAGTGCAATCAGAGTTGTTTCGTGTGGAAAAAGAGTGGTTGTGGCGAAATTGCATGAGATGGGCAGTGATAGGGTGGATTGTAGGAGATAAAAGGACAGGTCTTGAGGGGGTTTTTCTTCTTTCCATGATCATTGGATTTTTTTTCTATCCTTTCATCCATACTTCGAATTGTGGAAATCGTGTTTGTTATTCAAAAGTGTCCGCGTTTTTTCTCTTATTTTTTTGTCTTGAGTGTTGAAGTGTTTTCTTAAATTAAAAGTGTTCAAGTGTTAGTGTCTGGGTTCGTCGTATCAAGTGTTTTTTTTTGACTCAATCAGTGTTATTGTCATTGTGCCGAGGTGCGAATTCATTATTATCAAGTGTAATTTGCAAAGTGTTGTGGTTTTCTTTGTTTTACTGAGCTCAATTGTCAAGACTTAAGCTTGTTAGAATTGTCTCACTCTATTTCTGAACTTCATACTCAAGGTTGAGGGCAGCTCAAAAGCGCTCAGGTTTCATTCACGTCCTTGGTGGTGATTCATCCCCTCTCCGGCTCAGCCTACGCTCCACAGCGTAGGAGTTCTACATCTGGTGACTCCACTGGGGCAATTCACAACAACTTTTCGTGTCTTTGCAGTTCAAAGCTTTTAGAATAATCATGTCTCACACTACCTATCTGCAACTCATCATATCTCAAATCTCATAGCTCACATCATCGAAATCATCTCAAAATTGCACTTTGAAGAAAATTCAATCTCAAAATCAATTTCTCATCAAATTTGAAAATATCAAAACTCAAATTGCGTACTTCAAAGTCATCAATTTAATCCACATTATCAAATCATTCAATCATAATTAAATATCTGTTATTCATTGAATTCTCAATTCTTATCATGTCGTCTCATATTGATATTACTTCAGAGGGAAGATCACCTCTAACTGCCGCGGAGCATGCATTAGCAATACTTAGAAGTAGCCATGAAAGTGCAGTTCAGGAGGGTCCTGCCAGTCAGGGAACAGAGGCGTATAGGGACCCTGTTAGCAGTTTTGATGACTCTGATGATGATGTGACGGCGAAAGCACAGGGAACAAAAAGCGTGAAGGAAGAGTATCACAATGGTCAAGGTTTTAAATTCAAGGATCAAGAATTATTCATGAAGGAAGCTATGGAGAATCTTGTGAAAGATATGTTGAAGAAGGAGTTAAAGAAGGCGCGTCAGGAGGGTGAATGTGATACAGGAAAAGAAAAGGGGAAAGGAACGAAGAATGGTATGGGTTATGGTAGTATTTGGGCAAGTAGTGGTGAAGAAGATGATGGTGTCAGTTCAGATGAAAGTGTTGATGAAGAAATCAAGAAGAAGAGCAAGAAGAAACAGAAGAAGATTATCAAAATTGAACCTCAAGATTCAACTTTACGATTTGGACGAGGTGATGATGTTAAAAAGTTTTTACGGGATTTTGAGGTGGCAGCGCAAGTTGATGGGGCTAGTGGAATTGATATGGCAATGCAGGTGTGCGCATTTGTAGATGGAAAAGACTTGAAGGAAGAAATCAAGGAGCTTGATGGTTGGGGTGAAGGCGAATGGGATTGGAAAACTTTGAAAGCGGAAATGAAAGATCGGTATGCATCACTCCGCCAGGCACCTAGGTACACAATTGAAGATTTAAAGGAACTAGCTTTAGAGTACGAAGGTAATGGTGGGATAGATTCAAAGTTAGAGTTTGAAGGATTTCGACACAAGTTTGAAAGTATCTTAGTGTATTTGAAGAAATACGATTATATTGATTCAGAAGATGAAGTTTGCAGATATTATTACAGAGCATTTTCAGATAATATGCAGAAGAAGATCAAGGAAAAATTACGGGATGAAGATGAATTGAAGATGACAAAGGAAGGAAGACATAGATTACCAGGTTGGAAAGTTTTAAGGAAGTCAATTGAGAAAGTTTTACGTGCAGAGGTTGAATTAGTATTTGAGGAATTACGCGGAAAGAAGGAAGTAGAGATGAAGAAGGACGACGAGATTAAGGAGAAGGTAGTACAGAAGGATATTGAAAGAAGAGGTTTAAAGATGGAAGGATTAAATAAGAAGATTGGTGGAAAGTCGGCGGATGAAGCAACTATCAGTGAATTAGTTAGACAATTTGCAGCGTGGAGTGGGCAAGGAATGAACCGACCTTTAGCTGGAAATCAGAATATTCAAAATCATTCTAGTTTTCAGAATAAAACCTTTTCCAGACAACAACAGAACTTTGGTCAGTCCGCGCAGAACACCGGTTCTGCACCTCCTTTTAATGCCTCAAGTTATTTTAGAAATGGTCATCAAGGAGGTCAGAACTCAAATAGTAATGCTTCTGGACCTAATGGTGGTCAATACGCGAATTTCGGGATGTCTAGAGGAAGGGGTGCTTATCATGGGAATCGGGGAGGTTACGGTGGAAATCAGTATGGACATGGAGGTTTTCACACAAATTCTAATCAAGGGAATGGTTCTGGAGGACAATTTCAACAGTATAATGGCACTCAGCAATCAAGTGTACCCTATGGACCTCCACCAAATAACGGACCTACTCGTGGAGAATTTCAACAACGGGCTTTTCGAGATGGACCATTGATGTGTTATTATTGCGGTAAAGAAGGTCACGGTCATAACAGGTGTCCAGATAAACAAAGAGACGTTAATGATGGTTTTGTTACAGAACATAATAATACTTACATCTTATCAAATGGAGCGGTAATCAGATGGGACATCAACAGGCCAATTCGTACCGTAGTTGCAGATTATTCATTACAAGTTGAACAAGCAAAAATTGCAGCGGCCAAGGTTGATAATTCTCAAGGTTCAACTAAACCTCATGTCGTGTCAGCTCCAGAAGTACCAGAGAAGACAGCTGTTACAGGAATTTTAACAAAGGCGGCTAATGGCAACCCTCAAATTCAAGAATTACGTGCTAGTTGTGGTATCTTAGAGAATTGGACGGCTCCAGGAATTACAAGTAAAGGAATGAAGTCAGTTATGGCGGGAGCAGGTACTAAGGTTTATGATGTAGAAGTGAAAAGAGGTAGAGGGAAAGCAGAACCAATTGATGCACCAAGAAAGAAGAAAGTTATGATTGAGAAGGAGAATGAAGAAGTGGAAGATGAGATTATGGAATTGGATGAAGATAATGATAGTAGTGAAGATGTACCTTTGGCAAAGTTGAAGGAAAGGAAGAAAGCAACTGTGGTGGCGCCACAAGCAGCAAAGCGGGACATAGTCAAAGGACGATTTGAAAGACCGGTGGAGCGGAGCTACAAAGGTGTGATGGATAAAGTTGTGGGAAAAATTATGAAGACTCATATTGAAGCAGAGGTTGGAGAATTATGTGCTATTTCGCCAGCATTAGCTGAACATATGAAGAAGCAAGTCTCAAAGCGACGGGTGGTCATACCAAGAATCATCAAGCCTTTACAAGCAGTGGCCGGAAGTTTAGAAGATGATAGTTCAACTTCAGGAAGTGAGGATGATGGAGAAGACATTTTATATTCTTGTCCTTTAGGTTATTTAGAAATCATGTTAGGCGGGAAGAAGAAGAGAGTTAAAGCTTTAGTTGATTCAGGTTCACAAATTAATATTCTTCCGGAATCAGTTGCAGAGGAATTGGGTTTGACCGGATTAGTTTCAATCAGATCTGGAGTTAGAGGAATTGGTGGTCAAAGGACGGAATTAGTTGGAATTGGGGAAGCTATAGAAGTGGTAGTTGGTACCAGGGTTCAAGGATTGGCACATTTTTGGATAGCAAAGGAGAGTAAATGTCCAATTTTATTAGGACGTCCCTTTCTCATGGACTTTAGAGCGGGAATGGAGTTTGGAAAAGTGGTTGGTGAGCGGTTAACTTTGAAGGACAAACGTGGAATTTGGACAAGATTTACTATATGTCAACCGGATGAAGGAGATTGGGAAAGAGAGTTGGATTTGGGCGAGAAAAGGACAACTGTGGTACAAGCTCAATTAGCGCAGTTGCAGCGGGAAGTGCAAGATGAAGACAGTGAAGTTCCGGATTATGTTGAGGAGAATTTCGGAGAAGAGGAGTCTTTTTTGTAGATGGTGTCGGTGAATCAATGGGCATTCAGTATATAGTAAATCCAAGTAACCTTGGATGCCTATTACCGACTAAGGGCAAAATGGGGACTTGGTGTTGTACAACAAATAATTTTGACTCTTATTTTCAATCTCAGTTTCAGTCTTGGTCGCGTTTTTGGTCTCAGCCTCAGTCTCAGGTTTCTTATTTCTCATCTTTGGTATCAATGGAGGACGCGCACAAGGGGCAGATAACGGAGGATAGCAGTTTTCACAATTTCATTTATGACTTGTCTTTTAGTTTTATTGAATTGTCTCTTTCTCAGTCTCAGTTTTCAAGTAGCGATGTACAATTAGAAGATTACGGCGGAAGTGTTCAGGAGTTAGAAAGTGGAATTAGAGGAGGATTATTAGATTATGATGAGTGGGATACAGTTCAAAAATTGAATCAGGGTTTTGATATCAGACAGCAAGCGGAAGTGTGTGAAGAAGGGAGGAAAGGTGGTTTTTTGTGTTTTACAAAGTACAAGCCAGTAGCAAAGAAGATTTGACCAGTCAATGCGGCAATGCCTCAACATCTCAATCCGCCATTACAAAGACCACCTTTATCAAGAGATCCTTATCAAACTCCTTTATCAATGAATCCTCCCGACTTTGTAGAAACAAAGAAGACTACTTTGGAGCGCTTGAAGATGTGTAATTTTGGACCAGAAGATTGGTTAAGTGATGAAGAATTAAAGTTATTATTACATGTGGTAGTTTTACGAGAAGGAGCTATTGCGTATTGTGAAGAAGAACGTGGAGTTTTGAAACATACTTACGGATTTCCTTATGCTATTCCTGTGGTGGACCATGAACCTTGGCAGAAGAGGCCAATTCCTATTCCGGCGGCTATCAAACCTGAATACATTGAATTGATACGGCAGCGGTTGAGAACGGGTTTATATGAACAATCTACTTCAAGTTATTCAAGTCCAGTGTTTTGTGTCAAGAAGCAAGACGGAAAACTCAGAGTGGTACATGATTTACAAGAATTAAACAAGGTTACAATCAAGGACGCAGGAATGCCTCCGGCGCCCGAAGAGTTTGTGGAATCATTTGCGGGAAGAGCATGTTACGGATTGGGTGATATCATGGGTGGATATGATGAGAGGGAGTTGGCAGATTTTTCAAGACCTTTGACTACTTTTGAAACACCTTTAGGACGATTTCAACTCACTCGATTGCCTCAAGGTGCTACAAACTCAGTGGCGGTTTATCAAGCTCAGATGATGTGGATTCTTCAAGATGAGATTCCACAGAACGTAGGTATCTTCATTGATGACGGCGGAATCAAAGGTCCTGATTCTACTTACGGCAACGCGGTTTTGGATGAGAATCCGGGAATTAGACGTTTCATTTGGGAATATGCAGTTACTTTAGAGAGAGTATTATTCAGGATTGAAGAGGCTGGTCTGACGGTATCAGGAAAGAAGTTTGCAGTTTGTGTTCCAGCATTGGAGATTGTAGGGCATGTAGTTTGTAAAGATGGAAGAACAATTTCAAAGAAGAAGAAGAACAAGATCCAAAATTGGCCAGTTCCAAGAAACACAACAGAGGTTTTAGGTTTTTTGGGAATGTGTATTTATGTTAGGATGTTGATTAAAGATTTTTCAAAGATTGCGGCGCCTATGCGGAAGTTAACTCGAAAGGATGTGGAATGGAATTGGACAGAAGAATGTCAAGCCTCATTGGATACGTTGAAGAAGACTATTGGTGAAGATATTATGTTGAAGGGTTTAGACACCTGTAGCTACTAGATTGCTGGACTAGTATCCGGGGAAAAACCGGACTGTATGATCGGATAAAGGCCGATAATGATTTTGAATCAGTCCGACGCGTCCGACTAGTCGGACGCCTGATTTTTCCAGGTTTTTTTCCCTAAGTCCCCTCTACCGACGCTTCCGACACCAGCCAGTCTAAGTTGTCGAAGTCCACACACCAAAATCACTTCACAAGTTCACAACAACTCACAACAACTCACATTCATCACAGGTCGCGCCCCACTTGAAATACACAAATACATAACATAACAACTTTTCACAAAAATAGAAAAATTGTATCTTGCTATCACATTCAAAATATGTATTCCTCATATCAGCCTCATTGAAAGCGATAAAAGATAACCAAAGAGAGAAACCACAATAAAGGATAAAATTGAGCAGACAAGGACAAAAGGTATGACAAAGAAAAACAATGACCAGACAAAACAAGAAAGAAAGACTTACGCTCACTAGGGTGTGTGAATAGAGCTACAGCTCACAATGTTTTGTGAAGTGAGACTTACGCTCACTAGGCTGTGTGAACTAGGAGTGAAGCTCACCCCATTTTGTGCAGTGAGACTTACGCTCACTAGGTTGTGTGAACTAGAGGTAAAGCTCACAATGTTTTGTGAAGTGAGACATTCACTCACTAGGCTGTGTGAACTAGAGGTAAAGCTCACAATGTTTTGTGAGGTGAGACTTACGCTCACTAGGCTGTGTGAACTAGGACTGAAGCTCACACCAATTTGTGAAGTGAGACATACACTCACTAGGCTGTGTGAACTAGGACTGAAGCTCACACCAATTTGTGAAGTGAGGCTAAATAGGAAACTTCATATCTAGTTCACACAACATAGTGAGCATAAGTATTGCTTCACCAACAGCTGTGTACTTCAGATAGAGTTCACTCAACAGTGTGAGCTTAAAACCACTTCAAAAATTTTGTGAAGTTCAGATTGAGTTCACACTATATTGTGGGCTGGAGCCAATTCACTGCCCAAGGTGAAATGACACTCAAGTTCACGGTTTTTGGGTGGACTTCTTGCATGGGTGTGAAGGTGCGTGTGAAAGTTGTGAGATTGTGAGCGTGACCAGGTTCACATGTTCACATGTTCACATGTTCACCTGTTCACATGTTCACACGCCTGCACATATTTCTTCCCCATCTTGGCATTATCACCTAAACAAATAAACACACCTCATCTACCCCTGACATTATGCCACTCACCACTCGTTCTGCCTCTAGAAATGCACCACCTAACAACAAAACCTCATCATCTTGGGCAGTGCAAGGCAAAAAGGCTAAGCCTTTGGTGTTGCGCAAGGGTCTAACTAGGAAACCAGCTAGCAAATCGGCGCGGTCTACAAGTACCTCTTCCAGGAAAGCTCAGCCCAAGAAGAATACGGCTGAGGTGGAAAGTCATAGCAAAGATGACTTGGTCGCTGAAGAGGATATCTACAAGGGATTGTCATCAGACTCTGATGATTCGGATTCTGGGGATTTGGACTCTGACAATGAGGTTCTTGAAGCCCTCGCCCAAACCAGAAAACCCTCCAATAAAACAACTACCGAATCTCTAACGAGCAATACCAATCGACCCCATCTGGAAGAATCTCAAAACCATTCTAATCCTGACACCAATCTTGATGACTTGACTTCCCGCCTTGAGGCTCAGTTTGCTAACAGCACTTCGAATCCAATGACAAACATTGATCTTGATGAAGAAGTTCAAGAAGATGATGTCCTGCCAACCATCGAATCTTATAAAGGGCAAGTCAAGGAGTGGCCAAGGAAGCGGATCACATCAGTTCAGGAACTACAGAAAAAGGTGACCTCAGTTCCCCCACACATCCTAGCTGAAGCAAAAGCAATCAAGAAACTGTATAAACATCACAAGAGGATGCTGGCGATGATGGGTAACATCACACCTTACACTTTAGATAAAAGCTTGTAAGTGAAGTGTTTACTTTTTAATAGTTGTACCAAACTAATCTGGGGATTGTATCATCTGTTTAGGGGTGACCTTGGAGGCACACGGGTTCCTGACGCATATCGTCTTTGGTTGAAATTTTCAGTTGAGGCACGAAATCTCAAAAGTGAGTCACTGTTGACTCATCACAACATACTGGGTCCATGCTGATATTTGATTTGTATTCAATTACCCTTGAAATGCAGTGCCCCGCAGAACTGAGGCTGGTGAAGTATTGGGTGGGCGGAACCGTAAGCTTGGTGCTGCCTGGAAAGCCATGTCGGCAAATCAAAGACGTGTCTTTCACCCTCGGGTCTTCTACACGTTATCTGGTCTTCCGGCACCAGACAGTGACATCAACAGTGATCATGAAGAAAATGGAACATTCAATTTGTCACCTGAGGATCATGATGAGCTTCAAGGGATATATGAAGGTGCTGTATGTTCTGCAAAGGTTCGCCAAGTCTATGCTAAGGCTTCTAGTGGTATACCAGAAGGGCCAACAGCACCCAAATACAATCAACTATCTTTGAAATGTGTTGAAAAGCTGCATACTCAGGTGTGTGATTCTTTTTTAATTATGTTTAATCTAGCAGGTGCCAACATTGATTGACTAACTAGATCAAAAACGAGGCAAATCGCATGGACTTTGGATACTATTTCCTTGCATCTAGTACACATCCTGCTACTGCAGGTGATTCTCCAGATCCAGGGTGGTGTAAAGAGTTTACCTCAAATGAAGAGTTGGCTGATTATGTGCGTAGTAAGGCAAATTTCCCAACCATATTTGCAGCACAGACCCAAGGTATCTCGGTCGACAAAGTGATTGCTAGTACAATTGGTAAAGCAGAAAAGATGAAAATGAGAGGTAAGCGTGTGGATCCTGGTGATAAAGTGAAAGGCGAGTTGGCAGCATTGTTGAAGTCAAGTTTAGGTGAGTGTTGAGTTTGACTGCAAATGCTCTTGTGTATGATGATGACTAACACATAAATATATGGCAGGAAAGGTATTAAAATTTGTTCCACCAGGGTTTCCTCGTGGTCCTGATCCTGAGAAGCTTATGATGGAGAAAGGATGGAAAGTAAAGATCAAGCAGATGCCGGGATCAACACTGCCCCCCGAGATATTGAAATTAGGCTTTAACGCAATGAACAGTCGCCGTTCACTTTGGTTGAATGATCTTAGGACTGGACTATTTCAATTTGAGAAAATTCCTGAGGGACAGGATGACATGATGGCGGGAGATCAGGAGGAACAATTGAACAATGATAAACTGCTGGGAATGGAGGATGAGCTTGGAGACTGGAATGGAATTGGTGAAGATGAGACTGATGAGGTGTAATGATACTCACCTTTGTCTCTTTAACAACTTTTGTCCTTGTTATTTCATCTCCTCACATTGTTCTTAATTTTTCTATCTCATATTGGTTACTCTGAGTCTCAACACTTCACAAAACATTGTGACCTTCAGCTCTAGTTCACAGAGCCTAGTGAGCGTAAGTCTCACTTCACAAAACAGTGTGAGCTTCAGATCTAGTTCACACAGCTCAGTGAGCTTGCTTAAGTCTCAGTTCACAAAACATTGTGACCTTCAGCTCTAGTTCACAGAGCCTAGTGAGCGTAAGTCTCACTTCACAAAACAGTGTGAGCTTCAGATCTAGTTCACACAGCTCAGTGAGCTTGCTTGAGGCCCAGTTCACAAAACTTTGTGAGCTTCAGATCTAGTTCACACAGCTCAGTGAGCTTGCTTAAGTCTCAGTTCACAAAACTTTGTGACCTTCAGATCTAGTTCACACACCCTACCTAGTGAGCCTAAGTCTCAATTCACAAAACATTGTGAACTTCAGCCCTAGTTCACAAATCCTAGTGAGCCTAAGTCTCACTTCACAAAACATTGTGAACTTCAGATCTAGTTCACACAGCTCAGTGAGCTTGCTTAAGTCTCAGTTCACAAAACTTTGTGACCTTCAGATCTAGTTCACACACCCTAGTGAGCCTAAGTCTCACTTCACAAAACATTGTGAACTTCAGCCCTAGTTCACAAATCCTAGTGAGCTTGCTTAAGTCTCAGTTCACAAAACTTTGTGACCTTCAGATCTAGTTCACACACCCTAGTGAGCCTAAGTCTCACTTCACAAAGACTCATGCACTAGAACTAGATCTGAATCTCAAAGTCTTTTGTGAACTTAAGTTCCACTTCACATGAAATGTTTGATCTCCAGATCTAGCTCACACAATGTTGTGAGCTCTGTATCTAGTTCACCATCATTGGCTCAAATCTCACTTGTTTGTTTTGTGAACTTAAATTCCATTTCACAAGAAATGCATGATCTCCAGATATAGCTCACACAATATTGTGAGCGTACGTCTCACTTCACAATGAGGTGTGAATTTCACAAAGTTTCCAAGGTAGAGATCACTGTTTGTGAGGTACGTTGTTTCACCCATGATGTGAAGTATTGTGAAGTGCACTTCACAATACCTCATGTCACGTGCCAGTCCACATGATAGAGTTGCATAATGGGAACTGATACAATCTACCAAACATCAACTTCAATTTCTTTGGGTTCCAGCAAAGGGTCATGCTCATCTCCAACATCCTCCCCAATAAGTAGATTCTGCTCAGTCATCTCCAGGTCATCAAGCCGTGATGCTTCAATACTAGTCATATTGACAAGCACGGACCAAGTTGTTTTTGTCCTGTCAATGAGGCCCGCCCAGCGAATGATAACCTCTTCCAATGTCTCCAGTTGGGCTGGAGTGTATTTGCAGGTGAGTCGGAGGAGAAGAACCAAAGATGAATTCCAGGACATCCGTGTCCGGCAATGATGCTGCAGTGTATTCTTGTGGAATGCCTTCAAGACATTAATACAATCTTCCCAGATGTCTTTTGAGATACGCTGGCCAGGTTGAACCATTTCAATCAGGGCCTTGCCTCCACTTGAATGATCCCACTCTAAAGTATTATATGTCAATATGCATTGACATTGGATAATTGGATATTAGTTATCAGAGCACGCACCACTATTACATAATATAAGCAGATTCTGTAGCTGCTCCTCTGTTCTTAGAGCAGCAAGGATCATTTGCTGCGATTCACGGCCAATACGTCGTAGCTCTTCCATACAGCTTCGATGAAGCAAGTAAGCTTGGATGCCATCCTTTGTGCCAGGATCATTGGCCCACATCTCTTCAGGATGTGAAAGAGCACCTACATTCCAAAAGGGATTCTCAAAGGGTAGTGCCTTTGCCTCCTCCAAAGTGGGACAGGGGAGATTGCTGAAAGGACGGATGTCATTATATTTCATGGCTTGTGTATTGTAGGTTGTCCATTTTCGCCTGAATGTGAGTTGTTTCTTTGTCATCATAGTCTTGAAGCTCTGCTGAACCGATGTACCTAGGGTTAATAATGACTTATCAGTGTAGTTATAGAATTATCTCTTTGATCGTTTTTGAGTGACACACACCCAAACCACATTGATCCCATCGTTTTTGTGCCTCAACAATTCCAACTTTGGCTTCATAAAGTTTCATCTTTGCAAGCCAAACTCGTATTAGTGCTCGACCTTTCAATGCTATAAACATTTAGTGGTTAGCATTGATTTAATCAATTGCAAATGAAAGACAAACTTGTGTTCTCCCGGATTTGTTGGAATTCAGGATCTCCTAACTCTTCACGCGCTTTCTGGGCAGCTGTCTCCATGGCCACAATAGAACCTGGCAGTGTAGTTATATCTACCACATCAGCTTCTGTGCGATGTCTACGTTGCTTTCGTTGCAGCCGTTTGAGTTCAGCGCTATTGAATAATTTTCCAGTCAGTTGCTTATGTTGACACCCTTGAAAAAAAAAGAGGTAGCTCACTGAGCCTCAACCAATTTTTCTTCTTGTTCCAGTAGCTCTGCCAGCTTTTCTTCTAGCTTTTTGAAATTAAGACTTGATATGGCTTCCAGCTGACATGTCTTTTGTCGCTTCCACTGAGCCACAAAATAGTCACGAGTGTAGATCCTCTTTTCCGTTCCAAGTTTATCCAGTGTGGTCTTTGCATTATCAAGAAGACGCTCATATTCTTTAACTTTGATCCAAGAGGCTCGCACTGATTCAAGAAGTCAGTTTGTTCCAGCCTTTCCAAGCGTGAACCAGGTAAAAATGTACTCACCGGCATTGGCCCGGGTGACCGCATTTCGATGTGTTGCTTTTAAATGCAGAGCATCAGCCCGATGCTGCTTTGTTGAATATCGAAGTGGGCTAACCAGGGGAGAGAGGAAAGACCAAATCCTCTCCAACCCTTCCCCATCCGAACGACCCCATCCTTTGTTCATACGTGGGTTGTAATGCAATTGACAAGCCCATTCATGGACATAGGAATGAAAAGCACTGGTCCCAAACTTCAGGCCACGCTCTTGACATTGCACTTGAAATATCTTATTCTACAAAGTGGTATGTATCAGTTGTAATTGGGGGTCTAGGAGATAGAAAGTACTATCACCTTGATGATACTTTTTTCCAAAGTACAGCCAATATCATACAAAACTCCCAACCTTTTCTTGCGAGATCCTGGCTCAGCTATCTCTTGCAATAGTTTATCAATCATTGATAGTACATAGTATTGCCTGATGTTACATTCTTCCAAGATTGGATATCAGTTTACCAAATCTTTTCAATCTACTTATAGATTTTGAGAGACCCACCGTTCACCACTCTGCACAACATTGACAAAACTCAAGACGTGATCATGCCGACAGGCCATACCAATTAGGCCGGTCTCATCGGCTGCCTTCCATGTCGATCCACCTCGTTGGTCTGCAGCGGCAGTATGCTGAGCAGAGCAACGATCCTGCAAAAGCACAAATAACTCAGCTTTCACTCTTATTGTTATGGAACGGAAGGAGGCCAAGGGTAGGAGTCTCAGAACATACATCAGTTTTTGCGTCATGTTTATTCCTCCTGGGCTCCCATTCCTCAACTTTTTGGGGGTCAACAAACAGCGAAGGCATACTGACCCCAATTTCTTCATGCTCACGGCTGGCTGCCTTGTGCCTACGATGCTGAAAGTTTCCATCAACACACACTATGTAATCTGGCTCATCAGAGTCAGGATTTGCTTGAAGCGGTCCAAAACACCGTGGGCAATTCATGGCCAGGCGCTCCATTGTGGTAAGAGATAGTGCACGCATAGTCAGTTCTTCCTCATTTTGAAGCATCTTTCTATAAGCATCTACAGCCAAAGAGAAAGGTCTTCGCCACCTTCGAGGCTGGAATCATGGATATTTGTAGTCAAAATAAATGTCCCCCTTTGACACTGTGGAACATTACTTACCTCACTTGTACCAGAAACCAAAAGGAGTGGGTTAGCAGGATCCAAGAACTCATCAAAAGCAAGTGAGAAGCCCTGAGTTCGAACTGTGCAATATTTCCACAGACTATGGTGAAGCCGCAAGAGTCGGATAGAAAATGCAGTCTCAGGGTGAATTGGAGAGCCTCCAATGTATCCCATCCGGATTAGTCTCACTTGATCTGGAAGGCAGTCACAAAATAGAATGGGCTGTTGCTTTCGACCTTCATTTGATATCAGATGTTGGTGTCAGATTGAAGTGAGTAGGAAATGGTGAAGAAGATTCAATCTTACTGGTAAGGTCCACCAGGTCCAGTTTTCGCACTCGGTGTTTACCAGACCCACATGAACAGGGCTTGTTGTGATCCTCATCCCAATTATCTTTGCCCCATTCAGTCTTTTGCTTGGACTCCACCATGAAATCGAGGAACATTGGGCCAAATACCTTGCGCCAATTCATTGCCTCTTTGATCTGTTTTGTTTTATAAGTTGGACCTTTGACGTAATCGCCAAAATTGACAACTTCAGGGGGTTCACCATTAGTGTCATTGAAGGGTAAGAAGTGATTGATGAGGTGAGCCTCATTTGGGTTGATATCGGAAACGTTATCCATCTCATCATCTAGATCAAATGGCTGTGGTGGTTGAGACTGCAATGGTATGTCTGTCGATTGAGTGTTTGTGGCTGGTTGTCCCAAGCCCACCATGGCCAGGCGTTGGGATTGTTGTTGTAGCCATGATGCGTCACTGGCGTCCAATTCAGCAGTGATCTGGCTGGAACCTTGGGGTTGAGGCTTTGGTTTTTTTTAGCTGAAGGTCCTAACGGGCATGTGATAGATCGTCCTTTTTTGCCCCCCATCACTGGGACTGGTATCTTTAGTTTATGGAAAAGGAAACAATGATTGGTGGTGGTGGTTATTGACTTGGGTGGATGATTTTTTGAACCAGAATACATTCACTCATCTCCTATTTCTTTCATGTGAGACATGTGACCTGTCCATGACCCGTTGAATACTCCTTTTCCACAAATAGTAAATAATGGTTCCAATTGATGACCAATTGGGTGCTGTCAGATTCTGGGTGACAGCTGAGACAGCATCTATTCATATTTTAGGTGCATTCAGATTGTGACACATATGTCACATATGTCAAAAGTCCATGGTCATTGGATATATCACCTGCAAGACCAAATACAGATATTTCTGAGAATGAATTTGAGATTTGAAGGTGATGATCTGGAGACATCAACAGATGTCAATAATCAAGACTGTTCAGCAGGTCAAGAAATATCAACCATGAGCATTATGATGCCACACCCACACATCTTCATTGTCATCTGTTCAGCAGGTCAAGAAATATCAACCATGAGCATTATGATGCCACACTGAAGATGACATCTTCAGTGTCATCTTCAGTGTGGTTGAATCCTTATTGCTGAGTAGGTGCAAAAGTGGAATGTGTTTTATGATGTCATACTGTCTTTGTTTGTTTTCTGGACATGATTAGGTCCAAATTGGGGGATTCTTCAGATTAGACATGAGGTTTGAAAATGAATACTTGGATATGTCCTTGTGGCTGAATGATAAAAGTTGTTCAGCACATATATAAGCATGAAATATGTCCTTGTTGATCTCATAGAACTTTTTGCACACTGATCCAATTTGCAACTTATGAGTGTCAATGATAAGCAGGTATAAGGGGGGTATGTAGTTCAAGTGTTGAACTTGTTTAGATGTCTATGCAGTGTAACTGCAGAACTTGTGTAATAATTTTTTCAAGTATGACATTTTTTTTACTATCCTTGTAATTACTGCTCTGGATACTATTCTGACTTGAAGATACATTTTAGGGTTGAAGGAGTTGAGTATTGAGAAAAGTGTGTCAAAGAAACATGATGGCACTGAAAAGCTGAACAGCAAAGAGGAGTGGGAGCATTTGGGTACTGTTTTCAGGGTGTTTTGAAAGTTTGAGTGCACAATTCATGTGCACTCAAAACAAGAGTGACCAAAGTTTTGCAAAGAACAACATTCTTAGATTTCAGATAACCATGCATGGATAAATGCTCCCACTCCTCTTTGCTGTTCATCTTTTCAGTGCCATCAGCGGTGGAGTATTGACACACTTTTCTCAACACTCCACTCCTTCAATCCACAAATGTATCTTCAATCCAATGAACACCCAATTTCCACTGCTGCTGAGCATGTAAACCATCTCTAACACATTGAAGACATGCCACAATGGAGTTGGACTCTCAGTCATGCATGGATGAATGCTCCCACTCCTCTTTGCTGTTCATCTTTTCAGTGCTATCAGCAGTGGAGCATTGACACACTTTTCTCAACACTCCACTCCTTCAATCCACAAATGTATCTTCAATTCAATGAAAACCCAATTTCCACTGCTGCTGAGCATGTAAACCATCTCTAACACATTGAAGACATGCCACAATGGAGTTGGACTCTCAGTGCCTTATGCAGTTTGGTGATGCAGGCTTCTTTCATTAGGACATTTTCTTCCAACTCCACACCTTCAACCTGCAAATTTAGCTTTGATTCTTGAAAGACATGCTTGCAACTGCTTCTGAGCATTAAACCCCTCTCACAGACATGGAAATTGTGCCACAGTAGCTTTGACCACCTGACTATTCCACAGTAGCTTTGACCACCTGAATATTATGGAGCATAAAAGCCATGATTGCCACTGCTGCTGAGCATTAAGCCCCTCTCACAGACATGGAAATTGTGCCACAACAGCGTTCTATGAATTGCAAAGTGTTACTGCATGGTATTTCACCTTAGAACAATGTCTCTTTTCAGGGAATGACATTGGAGAGATATTGTAATGTGCCTTATCTAAAAATGTGCCACAGGTAACCTGTTGGACAATAACTCTCAATGAACACGTAATATATTCCTCATTTCTCCAAAATACTTCACAAGAATTCTAGTTTTTCCTGATCAACAATATACAACACTTTAATACCCCAGGACATCAAAGGTCCTCAGTTTACACTTTTACTTGGAATTGTCATCAATGGCTCTAATTCAAAAAGGACAGTTATAGTGATGTCCCTAATGACCATTCAATTTCTATGACACTATAGTGTTGTTCATCATCATCATCAGCAACAACAACAAGTTCTTGCTAGTACTCTATCATCTACCTCATATAATCTCACTTGGCGTCAAGCTGTTTGTTATTTACTTCCTACCGCTTTCTTTGGTCTTGTGGCCTCTTGGTCAAAAGCTGAAGTAGCTGGTAGAGTGGGAATAGGTGTATGGCAAGCTTTAGAGGTGATTATGATTCCCTCATCTTTTTCCTTTTGATTCCTTCATCCGAAGCTGAACTTGATCATTATTTTCTTTTGATTCTCATAGATCTTTGCATCACCTGGCCTTTTGATTCTTGTCACATCATATCCACCACTTCAACCATCAACTTACTCTTTCGTTCTTACCTCATTGTTAACCTTTGGTGTTTCATTAATCTTATTATGTCAATCTAGTGCACCAGCGGCACTTGCCTTGGGTCTTTTATCTTATCTCCTACAGCGCAAGCTCTTTCATTAGTCTCGCTCAAAACTGTTATTTCCATTTCAAAACTTAGATCACCACTTTCAAACACTCTCTTAGGACCGGTTAGAAACTTGTTTTGTTTATTAATCTCACCATCTATCCATGTTTATGTTGGATTGACAACTGGAAATGCAGCATTGGTAGTAGTCTATTTACTTACTTTGGTGGGACTTTGGGCTGTTGAACCTGAAGTAGGACATATGGTTGGAATTCGATCACCCATCATCACAGAAGTAGGATTACGTACAGGTGTCAGACCGGGAAGAGCACCTGGATCGATCGATTTATTTTTTTTGTATTATAATGAACCATTAGATAGTTCAATTAGTGTGATTGAGTATGTGAGTAGTGTGTTACCAATCGCAGTTGAACACCCTAGAGTAGTAGTAAATCTCCAGAAGGAGATTTAGAGCACAATTCAAAAGTGACTGGAGCCGAAGAAGTGATCACATCCGAAAATGTAAGTAGAGAAGGTGGAACGTATCTTACTCATATCTCACGACATTATAATGCATCCATTTCCTGTGCTGGATTGATGTATTGAGAAAGGAAAACGCCAGTATCAACCAGACTATTCATCTTCAATTGAATCAAAATGAACATGAAACACTTGGTTATGCTTTGATTAAATCAAATTGAACATTGGACAATTTGATTTAATCAAAGCCAATCAACATTTATTGTACAGCTTGAACTAGTATAGCGCCTTGGCTGCTATATGTATTAGAAGCTCGATTGACACGGCACAAGAGCACAGATGCCAACCTGGCTCAACTAGACGCCTGTACAATTATGTATGATGGGAGGTGACTCTACCAGTATGAACAAAGATATAATCAAATGGCAACACAGTAATGTGAATTGGCATTTGATTTTAATGGCGAACCACCTGAATCACTCCCCTTTTGGTTGCTTCCACTCTGACTTGCCTGAACATTTCGTTCTAGATTACTTTTGATTTCATTTGTCCAAGGCAATCACTATTAGTCGTCCCTTGCATGCTTCGGACATTAGATCATCGCGACGTAAGACTCAGAAACTAGAAGAGACAAAACTAAAAGTGATTCCTTGGTACCTGTGAAATCAGACGTAGTTTGGTTTGATAATCTATCATTGTGGCTTTTATATTATTATCTTCCTTTCTTTATACATCATATCCATATCTGTCGTGGCCATGCCCAAGTACAAATCTCCCAGCACCCATAAATCTCGACTTAATTGATCTATACGCAAACATGAAGAGCGCCCAAAGCAACCCCTACCCCATGCTCGATCCCAAAAGAAAGCCCAATTGACGGAGGCCTATGGCCTACCTCCAGACTCGAAGTTTCTATTCTTCAAAAGGAGCGTAGTTTGAGTCAAAGTTCACAATGTATTGTGAACTTCAACTCAAACTTCACTTTGTAGTAGTAAGGAGTGTAGTTTGAGTCAAAGTTCACAATGCATTGTGAACTTTGCTTCTAGTTCACAATGTATTGTGAACTTCACCTGCTAGTTCACAATCTATTGTGAACTTTGACTCAAACTTCACTTCGTAGTAAGTCGTAGGAGTGTGGTCTGAGTAGAAGCTCACAATATATTGTGAATGTCACTTCCAGTTTACTGTCTATTGTAAACTTCAACTCAAACTTCACTCCTACTTCTTAGTATGGAGTGTAGGTTTACAATAGATTGTGAAGCTCACTTCTAGTTCACAATCCTCCTCCTTCTTAGGACAGAGTGAAGGTCACTTCTAGTTCACCATTAGGAGTTAAACTCACAATTCACCGTGAACTCAACTCATAGTTGACAATAACATTGTGAACTTCAAGTTGAGTTCACAAAGTTTTGTAATCCAACCCTACGGGACAATTGTTTGGGAGGTTCACAATTGACTATGAACTTAACTAAGCTTTGTTCAGAGCTGAATGTGAAAGGCAACTTAAAATCACAGTCAGTTACCAACTGCATTTCAAGTTCACACATTATTGTGGACTTGCGGTCTCTCAACTCACAACTGTTTTGTGAGCTTCAATGTTGGTCCGATTTCAGTCAAAACTCACAAAACAGTTGTGACGTATGTAATAAGTTCACACCTGATTGTAGGTGAAATCCATGAATTGTTTTCAACCTCATCCATCCTTCAAAAAGAATTGTGAACTTGGCCTGTAGCTCATGGTCACTTTGGAAATGAGGTTTGCAGTTTGCTCATTGCGAAGTACGATAGATAGTGTAACCTACAGGTTATTAGGTTCATCCTTCCTCCACACCCAATTGTCAAGGTAACTAACCAAAGGTAATTTGACTGCGGTGAACTACAAATGAAGTTTGAGGACCCCTAAGTGCTTAAGATATTGTGAGCTGACTGTAGTTCACACTCTGCGGTAAAGTGCAGATGATACAGATTGTGAGCATTTTTCCAAGTTTGCATGGAATAGTTCACATTGACATGTGACTGTAGATCAAAAGTTTAGAATCAGTGGTGAACTATCAATCTAGTTCACAAATGATTGTGAACTTTTGATCTAGTTCACAACTAATTGTGAACTTTTGATATAGTTCACAACTAATTGTGAACTTTTGATATAGTTCACAACTAATTGTGAACTTTTGATTGAGTGTGAGCTTTCAATATAGTTCACAACCAATTGTGAACTTCTGATCAGATGTGCACTATCACAAAAGATCACAAATAATTGTGAACTTTTGATCTAGTTCACACCTAACTGTGAGCTTTGGATTTGTGAACTTTTGATCTAGTTCACAACTAACTGTGAGCTTTTGATTGAGCTCACAATCAATTGTCAACTTCTGATCAGATGTGAACTATCACAAAAGATCACACATAATTGTGAACTTCTGATCTAGTTCCCAACTAACTGTGAGCTTTGGATTTGTGAACTTTTGATCTAGTTCACAACTAACTGTGAGCTTTTGATTGAGCTCACAATCAATTGTGAACCTTTGATCTAGTTCACACCTAATTGTGAACTTCTGATCTAGTTCACACCTAGTTGTAAACCAGGAAAGAAGTTCACAAGCCCACTAATTTATGTGAACTTTTTCGTGGTTCACAATTTACTGTTAACCAGAAAAGAAGGTCACAATTGACTGTGATCAACTGTGACTTCACAATGGACTGTGACTAGGAAGAAAGTCCACAATATCAATGTGATACCAGATAACTGAGAACTACAAGTTAACTCATTGTATGATAAATAAAGCATGGTTCCCTCATTGTGTCTCACTTTGCAAAGTTTATTCTAACAAGCAACATATACCATACAAAACCAGATAGGGATATCTACAGATAAGATAGGATACATACATAGTTATGAAGAAGAAGTGCTAGATAGAGATGAACTATATGGAGATGAGCCAGAATGAGGCTGACGATCTTCTGATTCATCACTGGACAGGAGGGATACAGGGTTTGATAATCTTGTTTGTGTTTGGTCCTTGTCATCTCTTTCTTTTCTGTTCACCCTTGCTATGTTTCGAAAGATTACATAATTTGTTTCATACATTCCCGCCCATCCATTGGCACATTCATCATGTAATCGAGCCCATTCGTGGTTTGATACCGGGATAGGGAGGTCGGGAGTGATGTTGAGCTCTAGTGAAATGTAATGAACATCTTGAACATGCGCAATTATGATGGGTTTGATGTTGGAAGGTGGTGGTGAAAAGAATGGAAAGGTGTGCATGGCTGCACTGTCGAGCGTAGTATAAAATAGAACTGGTTGCTTGTATCTATTGGCGATGAGGGTTGAGCCTCCAGGCATGGGGTACCAGAGGTCTGGGCCTGCAGAGTCCTCTGGGTTTTGAAGTATTTCAAGAATTTTCGTGATATCATAATTGATACACAAGTCGGGAATATTTTTTTCATACCAGTCGTATCGTTCCATAACTTCGGCTTGAAGTTCCTGGCGAATGGTGGTGGCTTCCTGAACTGAGCGACCTAGATTACTGCAATCGAAGCAAAAGAGCAGAGACCGTCGCCCGGGACATCGGTAACGTTTCTTAAGTAGGGGTACAAGTAGGAGGGGAGCTGGTTGACATAGGGTAAAGACGATAAACACTGGGATAAAATAAAAAAATCAACAATCAAAATCAGGGATTGAGGGGAAAGGTTGTGGGAGGTGGACTAACCTTATGTAAAGTCTCTGCGACTTCTGCTTCAGGTACATCATTATTGATTGTTTGCATGGGAGGCTATCAATTAGATGGACGGGTTTGAGTGGTCAGTTTATAATCAGCAAAGAGATACAGTGTGGCTTACATGAGAATTTTTTTCAGGTTGAGTGTGTAAGGCTTTGGACCGTAGGGTGAGTTTTATCCTCGGCTTACCTTGACTGGCTTCTTGTTGATGAAGTCCTGAGATCAATTCTTTGGCTGGCTCATCAGTACGTGGTGCATCAAGGTCAGAGTGGATGGGTGGTGGTAGGTCGATTGATGCGTCTTTCCGTTTGATTCGAGAAGATGATCGGGTGGGTGCAATAGGGCCGTTTTTTTTCTTTGGCTGCCGCAAGGTTTGTTTCGGTTTTGGAACTTGAGGTGCAGAATCGGCCTTGGATGGGTTTGAATGGGAAGCAGGTGGTGGAGGTGCGAGGTCGTTCGATTCGGCAGCTTGTATTGGATGGTTTTTCTTTTGTCTTTTGGAGTTGGAAACGGGTACAAGTGAGTTACGTGATTGCTCGGAAGGTTTCTCAGGCTCAGGTTGACTTTTTTCCTTGCACTTGACGGCCTTTTTCTTGCGCTTCTTAGATTTAAGATTTTCGAGAGGGAGCGGGGGGTTTGTTGCTTTCGTATTTGAGTTTTTTGCTGATCCTTGTTGATCTTCATCATTTAACGAGTTGTTTTCTTCATTAGTGTGGATTTCAGGCGCTGGTGGTATTAAATCTTGTGTTAGTGATTGTTCAATGAAGGCAATTGGCTTGACTTGAGCTGGAATCGAAGGGAATGTCTCATTGGGAGTCTCAAATTTTTCGTCTTCTTCATTTTCTTCAACCCATGTAAAGGGGGGTGGCGTGGACATGGTTTCGGGGGGAGATTCTTTGTGGATGTTGACATTGACAGGAGGATCTTTGTTGATTTCGACATCAAGTTTCTTTATGAGATGGGGTGATGGCAAAGTGGATGGGATGGGTGTCTAAAGTGCAACAATAGCATTTTTGAAAGTGGTAACAAATCAGTCTGGAGATTATTGGGGTGTGAAGTATAAAAGAGACTTACGTTGGGAGAAGAAATTCTGTCAGTTGATTGGGGACCGGTAATTCCTGAAACGGCTTGAGCGATTCCTAATTCTGGCGGCTTGCAGGTTTTGAGGGGTTGGTTCTCTTTGTCGAATGAATTGGATGTGGTTGCTTTGTTCTTAAGAAGTTCGATCGGTTGGTTTGCTTTCTTGATCGAATCATTCTCTTGCTGTTGGATTTTGACTGGATTCTTTGCTTCATGGTTCAAGTGATCAATAGCAACTTTGTTGAGTTCAGCGATGTCCAATTCTGCATCAATCACATCTAGCAGTGATTTCTGGCTGTCATAATCGAGGGCCTTTAAGCGGCTGATGAGCTGAGGGTATCTCTTTGCAAGACTAGGTTGTTTTTTGGGTCGATCGAGTATATTTTGATGAGTTTTGGATTCTTTTGATTCGTATTCGGTTGATATTGAGCTGGTTTTTTTAAAATTCTTGGGTTTATGAAATGATAGTTTGGTTGTAGCAGGTGGGTGATTGTGATGTGGGTTTATGATTGTCAGGGTCCAGGAGTCAGTGGGCAATTTTCGATCGGCTCGAGCTGAAAAGGGACAGTCGCCCGATGATCTTGCGTGTCGTGTTTGCCCTTTGTAACACTTGAAATCGATGTGGGAATCAAGGGCCATATATCGAGAGTCTAGAACTGATAGTTTGTATCCATGAGGTATAGTGAGAGGATCGACATACGCATAGATTGCTTCGAGGTCTTTGTAAACTGTGTCAATGGGTGGTGATTGTAATAGAGCATTGCCGTCCTTATCGATTGGAATGTAATGCGGAAGACTCGGATTGGGGGAATTGGGTATGTTAGCCATCGTGAGACTGATGATGAGTTAGAGAGTGTTGTGAATTGGGTGTTAGGAGAATTTGTTCGAATGGTGTGAAGTGAGGAGATGAGATTGTTGGATTGTGAAGGGGTGAGTTGGAAGTGGAGGGAGGTTGTGGGTGTACTTACTTATGTGTAAACGTGTTCTTGTGAAAAGTTGTTATGATGTATTTGTGAATTTCAAGTGGGGCGCGACGGGTGATGAATGGTGTTGTTGTGAGTTGTTGTGAACTTGTGAAGTGATTTTGGTGTGTGGACTTCGACAACTTAGACTGGCTGGTGTCGGAAGCGTCGGTAGAGGGGACTTAGGGAAAAAAACCTGGAAAAATCAGGCGTCCGACTAGTCGGACGCGTCGGACTGATTCAAAATCAGTATCGGCCTTTATCCGATCATACAGTCCGGTTTTTCCTCGGATACTAGTCCAGTAATCTAGTAGCTACAGGTGGGTTTAGAATACGGTAAAGGAGCAGGTAAAATTATTTTAGCGGTAGATTCAAGTCAGATTGCAGCAGGTGGAGTTTTGATGCAGGAAGATAAGCAAGGAAAACCACGGCCAGTGTTCTATGAATCGTTGGTATTTTCGCCGGTAGAGTCAAGATATTCTCAACCCAAGTTGGAACTTTGTGGCGTTGCTAGAATCCTAAAGAAATTTCAAAGCAAGTTATGGGGTCAACATTTTGAACTTCAAGTAGACGCAAAGTCTTTAATTGAAATGATCAATCGACCAACTTTACCAAATGCGCCTATGACAAGATGGGTTGCATTTATTCAATTATTTTCCTTTGATATTGTTCATAAGTCAGGAAAGAATTTTGGCATGCCGGATGGACTTTCTCGACGACCTGTTGGTGAAGACTCAACATCGGAAGGAGAAGATTTTGATGAAGAACAGAAAGATATTTTGCCACATGAAGGATTTCCGGTTTCTACTATTGAAGACAAGACAGACAATTTCTTACCTTGGACTCAAGAAGGTTTATGGTTACATTTAGAAACATTCTTGAAGACATTTAAAAGACCGGCAAATTGTTCAGATGAAGACTTTCAATGGATTCAGAATAGAGTGGGAACATTTTTTATGGAACGGGGAAGACTGAAGAGAAGAGGCGTACCTTGTGGAAGATTAGTAGTTTCAAGAAAAGATGGTCAAGAAACAGTGTTACAAAGATTACATGAAGAACTGGGTCATAGAGGCGTAGAAGAAACTTATAGAAGGTGTTTGATGCGGTTTTGGTGGCCGGAAATGAAAGAAGACGTGCGGAAGTGGGTTATGTCATGTGAAGCTTGTCAGAGACAAAGTCCAAGAACACAGAAGGAAAAGGGAAATGCTACAGGAGAATCAACAGTGTTTGGGCGTGTTAGCTTGGATGCAGTGCACATCAAAACCAGTAGATTCAAATATTTAATTGTTGCACGTGATGATCTTTCCGGATGGGTAGAAGCTAAGGCATTAAAGGCTCTAACAGCAAAGGCAGTGGCAGAATTTATATTGAAAGAATGGATATGGAGATATGGTGCGGTGAAGTGCTTTACTGTAGACGGTGGACCAGAATTCAAGGCGGAGTTGCGAGACGCAGTGCAGATGTCAGGATCAAAGTTGGGGGAGTCTACTCCTTATTGGCCTCAAGGTGAAGGAATGGTGGAGCGCGGTCATCAACCTTTGAAGGATACTTTAGTTAAAATGTGTGGAGAAGATGGGAAGAAATGGGCAGAGAAGTTGCCTCTAGTTCTATTTGCAGATAGAATTTTGACTAAGCGGACAACTGGATTTTCGCCGTATGAGATTCTTTTCAATCAGAAGGCCATTTTACCAGTTGATGTTGAAGCGGGAACTTTTCTTGGAGTGGACTGGGATACGGTTACAACAAGAGAAGAATTATTGATGGCAAGAGTTGAACAATTAGAGCAAAGAGATGAGATGCTGAAGAAGGCTTATGAACGTATGATGCAGGCAAGGACGGATGGGGTTTTATATTGGGACGAGAAGAATGCGCATAGGTTGAGAGGATCATTGGAAGTGGGTGATTTAGTCTTAGTTTACAATAAAAGTTTGGAGACGCAATGGGGAAAATTATTCAAAGATAGATGGAATGGGCCGTATCGGGTGAAAGAGCAATATCCAGGAGGATCTTATATATTAGAAGAATTGGACGGAACAGTAATGAGTAGAAGAGTTGCGGCGGAGCATATTAAGAGGTTTTTTCCAAGAGGAGTTTCATCAGTATTGACGCAGGAGGATTTTCAAGATGAGGGATCAGAAAGTGCAAGGAGTTCAGATTAAAATTCATTCTCATATTGAACAAGTTTCTTTTGGTTGCTTTTACATATACTTTATTGGTGAAGGAATGCTGTAATGGATTGGTGGATTTAGTGTTACAAGTTATTGCAGGGCGGATTTCTTTTAATCAAGTTTCTTTTACTTTTGATGGTGTGGGATAGGATTGACAAGGATGGTGGATGATGGCAGAAATGGATAGTTATTAAAATTCAAAATCAGCAACAAAAGTAGTGGGTACGGGGCGGGCAAAACAAATTAATTAATTCAAATTCAACTAATTCAAATAATTCAAAATTAATCACATGGAATACTACTTTAAAAATCAAAATTACTCTGTTACGAGCTTATTTCTTTTTCCTATTTTCTTTCTTTCTTTTTTTTATTTTTTTCTTTTTTATTTTACACAACATCATCACACAAGCGTAGTAAGGGGCACGGGAAGGGTACTAGTTACATCAAAACAATAATTAGTCAAATCAAATTTAAAAATCAATCAAAGGATTACTGCTATAAACAAATTTTCGCATCTTTTCTTCTTTTTTTTAGCTTCTTTTTTTTCTCTTATGGTCATATCAAATCAAGTTATCTCAAATCAATTTTCTTTATGTTGTTCACTGGAGTATACAAACAAAATATTATAAACACGTCAAGCAACACAAGTCATGGTCTCAGTTTCAGTTTTCAGTTTCTTTCTTCTTCTTTACGGTACGGGTGCGGATTGATGAGGGTGGAGGATTAGTTAGCCGGTATTAGAATATCAGTGTTACATCAAATCAAATCAACAAACAAGATCAAATTACGTTACAACAAATTAAAGTCTGTAGTAGGGGGTTTGGGGTGAGGCTGCGCATTAACAACATAACAATCAAAGCGGCAACAAAATTACAATAAAATTACATATAAATGGTTACTACTACAGCAAACTTCTTTTTTTCAGTCTTCAAATTCTACACGAACAAGATATGAAGCAACAAGAGTATTAGATTGGTGGCAATTAGATAGTTTACATCAACATTTATGATGATAGCTGCGGAAGATTTCAGTTTACACATTAAAGACTCAATATTTGATTTTACGCAGAGTGTGCATTTGATGGGACAACACAACACTCGAGTTTATTTATGACATTACATTTTGAAGATACAAAGATAAATTTATTTCTTGAGAATTAGTACAAGTTTGAATTGGAACGGCATGGAAGGAGCGTGAATTTGGTATTATTGTCAAGGCCTAGATAGAGGTTACTTGTGGTTTTTTAGATATATTAGTTGAATTACGGGAATAAGAAATGATTATCAAAATATCTCAAAGTTACAGTTACAAGCATACAAGAAAGTTGAGAAGTTGGTATCAGATACACAGGACAAGGACAATTTCATATCAAGTCAGAGATGATTGAATTAGAAGACAAAGCAGAGGTTTTTCATTTAAGTTGGGGGAGGCAACTCAAGATTACGGCAATTTTTATTCAAGTTGGGGGAGGTGGTCATCAGTCATATTTTTCAAAGCGTACAAATTCATAATCAAAATTTTTTCAGCAGCGCTGAGGACAGCGTGGAAGTTGGGGGAGGATGTGGAAATCAAAACCTAGGCGGTGGTGTTCTCTTTCTCAAACAACTATCATAATTCATTTTATATATAAACCCAAGGCAAAGACGCAATCACATATTTAATACAAGCGCACAATCAGGATCAAATCATTTTATATTTTATATTCAATAAGCTGAAAGCCATAAATCAACAATTAGCTCAGATTATACTCGAGTAAAGCATCAAAACATTATTCAAATAAATTAAATTATCAGTATTATTTATTCCTTTACAATTCATTAGTACACTACACACAACAATATCTGTACAAATCAATACCATACATATATAATCAACAACGGAAATGGAATACATACAGTTAGAATCAGAATAGTCAAAATAAATAGATCAATAAATAAATAACACATCAAATAATCATGGAACATAAAATATTGAAAAGTGATTAATACTTATTTGGGTAAACAAAAAGAATAGAAAGAAAAAATAAGGGAGAGACATCCCTAGAATGAGGCTCAGATGCGAAAATGATGGAGGTTGAAAGCTTAGATAAAGAAAATACAAATAATGTAGTCAAAGTTGATCATCATCATATCAGTTTATTCCAATTGAAGAGACAAATAAAGAATACAAATATTACATACCTAAATTAAAAGTTAAGATTGAAATGATCAAGTGATTAGACAGTTAATTTAATGAAGATTGAAATGCAATATTTAGATTGAAATGATTTAGAATGAATACCAGGGCAAAATGCGAAATTACAGATGATTGATGATTGATTGAAGCCAAGGATATCAAGAAATTTATTGTCAAATCAAGACTGAATTGATTCGATTGATCTAGGGCGAGATACCGGGACAGGAAAGTGGAGGAAATAAACTTACATACATAAAACTACATACGTGAGATACAAATAGATCCATCAATTCAAAAGCACCAAATAAATCTCAAATAAACAACGAGAAAGCCAAGAAAAGAAAGGAAGGAGTTAGCACATATGTAAAACAATACATACCTGAATTAATGATCAAACTCGAAATTAAGATCAAGGAAGACAAGAGCAAACCAAGAAGGCCAAGATGGGAGTGTGAAGAAGAGTTAATCTATGGCGCCAGGTGACTCAGAAAAGAACAATAGAAGCGGTAGAAAGATCTTACGCATGAAGAGGGTCAAAAATCGAATTTTAAGATTGAACGAGTGTTCAACATCAATTTGAGGAGGGGTGGAATCAAAATTGACATTGATAAAGTGCTTGGACCAAAGAGATGGTGCGAGAAAAGAACAGAGATCACCTACGTATATTAAAAAAAAACCACAGCAGAAGCGGAGAATGGTGCCAAGTGCAATCAGAGTTGTTTCGTGTGGAAAAAGAGTGGTTGTGGCGAAATTGCATGAGATGGGCAGTGATAGGGTGGATTGTAGGAGATAAAAGGACAGGTCTTGAGGGGGTTTTTCTTCTTTCCATGATCATTGGATTTTTTTTCTATCCTTTCATCCATACTTCGAATTGTGGAAATCGTGTTTGTTATTCAAAAGTGTCCGCGTTTTTTCTCTTATTTTTTTGTCTTGAGTGTTGAAGTGTTTTCTTAAATTAAAAGTGTTCAAGTGTTAGTGTCTGGGTTCGTCGTATCAAGTGTTTTTTTTTGACTCAATCAGTGTTATTGTCATTGTGCCGAGGTGCGAATTCATTATTATCAAGTGTAATTTGCAAAGTGTTGTGGTTTTCTTTGTTTTACTGAGCTCAATTGTCAAGACTTAAGCTTGTTAGAATTGTCTCACTCTATTTCTGAACTTCATACTCAAGGTTGAGGGCAGCTCAAAAGCGCTCAGGTTTCATTCACGTCCTTGGTGGTGATTCATCCCCTCTCCGGCTCAGCCTACACTCCACAGCGTAGGAGTTCTACAACGTATTCCATAGGTTCTCAACACTATCAAACTTGACATCATGTAATTCCAACATTCATACCATCATCTCTAATTTCAATTTCACACTTTTCACTGATGGAGCACAAATTTTATTTGATCACTCAAGCAAAACTTCCCCAGACTCAATTCATGTTAAAGCCATTGGCAATTCATGTTAAAGCCATTGGCAATTCACTCATCTATGCTCTTATTGTCCACTTCCAACAAGGAAGTGTTTTTCCAGTGTACTTCAAACAAAGGAAAACCAGGCATCTCCCAGTTGCGGCATGATATCTCTATTTTCTCAATTCACATGGCTATATAATACTCTTTCCCATCTTCCCTGACAGACTTTAAAGGTGTTAACCATTGAATTGTTGAGAGCGTTTAGAGTTGGATTGCATTCATTGCAACTGGTGTCAATGATGTTGTGGAATTTGAATCTTCAGCCAGCCTCCTGATAAAGTTAGGTGACTGTAAATTTGATGCAACCTTACAGCCCCTGGATGGACCACCTCCAGCTGTGTCTCTGTGGAAGTCTTATGTGTTTTGGGTTCCTCCACACTCTGCTCCACGGTGTTATTTAAGGACCAAATCTTTGGGTCTGTTCCAACATACAATATATCCTCAAGGTACATATTATTGTAGCTTTTACTACACAATTCCAATTGACTGATTGTTTTTCAGACTGTTGTTGGTTAGAATTGTTGGAGAACAACAAGTAACTGGTCCTGGGAATCATTGCACTTGAATTTCATACTATGAAAATTATTGTATTAGTGAACAGGGACTTACAGATAGTTTGACTTGACCGACAAAAGTGGCTAATATATCAGATGACAGGAATATTTGGTCATTAACAGTATTCAAAGTAAGTAGGCGGAACCTACCTACTTCCAGGCCTAGAACCTAAATTTTTTTGGCAGTGATTTTTGTTTTAAGTATGTTTTCCCAAAATTGGTAGCTGTGAGGGGTCAGCTAATTTCTGGCTGACTCTTTGCTAAGATAGGTGAAATGAGGATAGATGAATAATGATAGAAGATCTTTACTTGGTGCCCCCAAGTAAAGACTTCAGTTAGTTGACCTCTAAGGAGAGGGTTTGATGCCAGTGGGTTGGCAGAGTAATCCTCCAAAGGAGCTTACTCAAGAGCTCTGTGGTAAAAGAGCCTGCAGAATTTTACACTTTGATTGCTCAAAGGTTCCACCAGATACTTTACACTCAACTAAGGAGGTACCCTATGTAATTCTAAAGCTTAGTCCTATTTGCTATATAGTGCCACTTAGCTTAGAGCCCCCACTTTGAAGCTTACAAGAGCTTGGAATTGATGTCGAACCATGAGATCAATACTATAAAATCACTATACTCAATGCTCTTTGCAAGAAACAAGTAAAATGTGATGTAGAATAGTATAATGATCATAAGTTGGGTTCTTCTTCCAGAGTGCGGAGAAGGGGAGTTTATATAATCCAGACCTAGGCATCAACCTGTGGTAGGGGCTTATGTTTGTTCTTCTTTTAGTTAGGTTTGGGCTAGGTTTATTTAACTCTGTTTACGTAAGTGACTCTTGACACTGAGCCATGAGGTGTATTACTTATGGTTTTAAACAAGTTACATACATTTACATGTGTGTGTTAGTCTGTGGTCCTGTACACTGGGCTCAGGGCTGACAGTAGCTTTGAGGCCTCTGTCCTACTTTTATGCCCCCAGCATCTGTCTTGCAACTGATCAGTTGTTTAGTTTGTGACACAACAAAACAATACACCAAAAATGGTTGGTTTTTTGGGACTAAAAACAACTGATTGTTTTAAAATAATGAAGTGTTAAGGATTGAGTGTCTTTGAAACTAATCAAGTATTGACACTTGATTATTTGCAAAATGATTGATTGTTTGCAAAAAGGATTGATCCTTTGAAGTCCCACTTGTTTGAAGCAATTGATTCCTTTGATAAAGTATTGATCCTTTCAAATCTCACTTGGGTAAAGGACTACTCACACTGACCCTTCTCAAATCAATTATTGGTTCACAAAATCATCATGGATTTCATTTCCAAGAGGCACAAAGCAGACAAGAAAACGGATGGCTGCAATGGCCTTTTGTGTCTTGGGCAACAAGATTTAAAGAGTTAAGAGAGACTGAAAAGAATGAAAAAATGCAAAGTAGGCAAGCGGCACAGCTGTACAAGTTGGCTGGCTCACTTTCTCCGGTTGGAATCTAGTTTTTGTGGCACTAAGTAACTAGGTTTCTCAACTAGGTGGATTTCACCTACTTCCTTTGAGTACTGTTATTGTAGTTAATCATGACTTGCCTGTAAACATGTAGACATGACTTCATAAAGGGTGTTTCTTCCCTTTATATCTTGGCCTTTTTTTTGTAATGTGATACTTCTGACATTTAATCTATCTAAGAGCGTGTTCACTTGAGCAAATTCTGACCAAAAATCAGATTCAGCAAAACTTTTGATGCAAAAATGAAACATGCACTACCACACAAACACTCCAAATTTTTGAGAATGGGATTTCTCACCAGAACTTTCTTAGGTGAACAAGCCCTAAATGAGTCCAAATCTTTGATAATATGTACTAGTTAGGGAATACAGCATTTCAGGCACCTGGGACTGGGAGCAAGCTTGCTTGCAGAAGCTCTAGTTCAACTCATAAAACTCAATCTCACTGCAACTTCAACCCTTTACTCAGAATCATCAATCCTTTATAATCTATGAACCTCAATCAAATCTAGCTCAAACTTCATATTCCAAAACTGTTCTATAAAAGAATCAATGCAATACAACAAAAACTCAAATCTATATAATATTTCCAGAAAAAACTAACCACAATTTTTAATAAAAAGGTCTCCACCAAACAAAACTATTTTTGAAAAGAAAACCAAAAGAATTGATCAAGATTGATCATAAGGAGAAAAAAACAATTTTTATTTGGTGATCATCACAAACAAAGAAGAAAAAGAAGAAAAATCAAAAATGATTAACACCAAAGAAAAAAAAACATGATCTATCTATCTATATCTTGAAGGAAAAGGGAAAAAAATCATTTCATAGCTTTAAAAGCTTCTTCAGTAGGTATACTTTCTTTGGTATGTTTAGCTTCATAATGTGTTACAAGTAATTTATAAGAAGGAGTTGGAGCTTTACAAATTTGACATGCTACCTAAACATTCAAGATCAAAAACCAAAAAGAAAAAGAAAAACTTCATTCAAAAAACTTCATTTCAAGATGATGATTTGAATTTGATTTGAATTCAAAAAAACTGACTTTTGTAACTGCTTGTTGGGCGCTTAGTTGTGATCCTTTTTGTGATCCTTGTTTGGCTGCATTACGTGCTCTGATGAAGGGATTTGAAAATGAAGAATGGTCAGTTGATTGGATCATCAAGACTTCCTTGGAAAGATGATGTAATCTCTTTTTTTAGATTGATCAACCATCATGAAAAGGTTTTTCTATAAAGATGGTGATGAGTTTATTGATTCAGAAGATGATACCTACTGTGCTTGTGCCTAAGAGTTCAAATTTTTATAAAAAGAAATCGGGTGATCAGTAAATTGATGATAAGATTAATTTTAGTGTAAAAAAGGTTTAGTATGAGATTCGAAATCTTACTAACCTTTGCATGACCTCTAACCATCTTGATAAACTTTGAAAAAAGATTTCAAGTTTTAAAGTATGAGTTGAATAAAATTCCGTCGAATGAAACGAAGTGATAATTTAATTGTAAGTAAGGATTGATGGGTGATTCAGGTGTTTACAAATTGAAAAGGTTTTTATTCGAAGTGTGTGTGTAGGAAACTCGTTGTCATAGAATTTTCTCTTCCTCTCATTGTCAAGAACAGTGAGTGAATAAATCGGATACCAGAGCTTAAGTCCGAGACATGACCCGAGATGATACAGTGCCAAATGTGATGTTACCATTCCATTCTGAAGAGGATGAGCTTCGAAACAATTTATGAGGTATGTACATTATCATCATCACTTCCTAGAGACAAGATTAGTGCACCTTCAGTCATTAGTTAGGGCACCTATAGGCGCGCTTACAATCTCGATTTGATATATTGACATTTGCAAAGCAAATGAATAATTTAGTGTTGGGCGAATTCAGAGCTACTCTACATCTCGGTGATCTAGATCAGGCCATTGATTGATCAGACGAATTCCTAGCTTCTGACTATCAATTAATTCCCGGTAATTGAGGTCAGACCATTTACATGGCCATTTCTCACAGCCTGGTGATATCAACACCAATCAGAGTATAGCTTATAGATATTTACTTTCTTTGACTAAACAGCATTCTTCCCAAAATTTTACATCAACCACAATTGTTTCCACATTCAAAGTAGATTTACAAAAGTTTGATAGTATGAAAGTCAGCAAAAAAATTGATATCTGAAAACCAAACCAAATCACAATTCTGATCTCAAAGAAAAAGATTAAAAACACCAAAGCGCATTGGCTTCAATCATTGAATCTTTCAAGATTTCAAGTGATGTATTCTGATCTTCATTCAACAAATACCAACCTAATCCTGATGCTAACTTTTGAGAATCATTCGGTAAACGAGAATAAGGTCCAAGTATACATTTTTGATTTGTAGGATGTTTGATAGCAAAGAAAGGCGTAAGGAGTGGAGCTAGATTAACTAAGATCGGTTGAAAAAATGGTAATGATCTGGTAGTGATGTGATACAATAATGATAAAATCACCTTTGAAAGACAAAGCAATTGATCAGTGACACAGTCAAAGTGAAACCCAGTACCGGGTCTATCAGAAGTCTACATACTTTTGATGCCATTGGGGATTTGTTATCTAATCCCCACAAAACTTTTGGCAAACTTAGAACCCATTTTCTGAGTTTGTCCTGAGTTTCTGTGGAAGCCGACTCCAGTCGGAATGGAGAGTTGCATCCTGGAAGGTCGTCAATCTACAAATATACAATGCACATTGTGTCAATAGAGAAAATTTATCACTAATGGAGTAAATGCTTAGCACGCGAAAAAAGGCGATTCACAATAATGATCCTGCCTAAAAAACTGATTCCCAAGGTTTTGACTTCAGAATTTGAGCGGACGTGGTCTAGATGATCAATGAAAGCATTCATGATTTGATCGGACCAGTTATGAGACTTTGATTGATCGAGGTCAGGTGTATGATGTCGACGGCCGAGAAGAGACCATATAGTAGGTAGCATCGCAACGTATGAATCAGGTCGTAACACTGGAATGCCCGGGTTCATTTTAATGACATTACTCTAAGATTAATATCAGTCTCACCGAGAGAACACGAGAGGTAACTCGGACTTGCAAAAGAAGCTCACCTCGACAAGAAGTAACTGGGATATATAGCTTGCAACTCTCTCGAGTTGAATGAGGAGCTTGGTGTCTGTTTTTTTGGACGATAAGACAAGGAAGGACACAAGTTCACAATAAACAAGGTTGAGGTCCTGCAAGAGCTGTGTAGTCTATTCCGGCAAACAAAATCGTGATGTTAAGTAAGTACCTCGCCAGGTTTCATGAAGGTCACTCAACTTCACCTTGGTGTTCTTGCTATTTAGCTCATCAGCTCCGAATATAAAATATGTTGACATTTTCTCCATGATATGTGCCAAGTTCTTGGAGTCAGTTGGATTGATATTGGAGTTCGATGTCACACTAGCACGCCACAAGTCACACAAGATTCTTCCGACACACCAAACCAAACCAAGATGCGTACTAGGCTCTTTACTAGCCAAAGGGATAGCTTCATGGGAAGCCATTTCCGAATGAAAAGCTGTTGGTGCCGAATCTAAAAAGATGGACAGCAACACCGGATTCATTACCCTAAAGAGTTGTAAGGGCGAGTCCGGAAAAGCGTCCTCATCCGATTTCTTTACATCCTTCTTGCTGTCGTCGACTTTCAAAGATGGTGCATGATTGCGATCTGGACTGTTAGTTGTGATTCGATCCATAAAGACTTCTGCAAATGGTTCATAACAGTGCGTGTTCTGATCATCGATACTTTCAAAACCGAATTGTGAGTTAGGGGTCTGAGAGTTGACAGGCTGATGTTGATCTGGAAGAATGTTTCTAAATTGTTCAAAATCGCGTGCGTTGTTGAAAGCAACTTGGAAAAACCACAGCGGAAGTGTTGTCTTTTCCGATTCCGAAGCTTCTAGACGAGTAGCAGCATGAATAAATCGACTCAAGGATTTTAACACCATTAATTTAGACTGAAATATATAGACATATGCGTCAGCTTCACAAAACTGATGGATTTGCTTGAGAAATGAGATACAATATGGGCACAGAAAGGTTAATTTACTGTGTCTGTGAGTCGATTCGAGGAGGTGGATGCTACCCCAGAGGTAGCAGCGTCTGGTCCGATAGAAAGCATAGAGAGATAAAGCTGTAGTAATCGTCTTCCATGTTGTCCTTGTGTTTTGCCACTACTTGAGTTTGCAGGTGATGTAGTGTCTGTCCACCAGCCACCAATCACTGTATTCGGAGAAATTTCAAGGAGCAAATCGACAATTTGAACGGCATCCACCCGAATTTCGGCGAAAATGTGTGCAAGTGCAGAGCTCGCAAAGAATACGATAGCCGAACAAAAGGGTGTTAATAAGTCCTAATTATCCAGGGTCGTGCAAAGTAACGAATTTCAGCAGTTGTCATTTCACTATGAAATTGTATTCGCGGAAAACGCTGCATATAGCTGACTCACAGTGGGAACTTGTGGTAAGAACCAGGCGAAGAAGGCTATCAGAGCTTTCCGGACCGATGAATTCTCGTCCGGGATCAATCGAGCAGCCGCGTGTATGATTGAACCTAGATTGGAGCGCCAAAGTTCATGATGAGCCCCGAGTAGCTCTCGAAGGCCGATCAGTGCATCTATAACAAATTGAACAGCTACATCAGCTTCAGGCTCGATAACGCCTCCAGGGGATTTATGAATTGTAAGGTTGACCTTTGCGAGTTGTATGACTGTAATGGCGTAGATGGACCAGCAAATCATTCAATGTCAAATTACGCCGAGTTGTTGGGGCTTCTCCTTTCTCAGCTCCGATATTTTGATTGGGTAGCGCAATGACTGGTAATAAGAGATAATGATCGTTAGTCAATGTTTGCAATTGATCGACTGACATGAAAAAATGCGTACCTTTTGAAGAATAAGAGGTGTTGGTAGCATTGCTCGCAATTTGTTTTCCTTTCCCGAGCTTAAGTTTCGCCTTGCTAAAGTCAGCCGTGGCTGCTTTTTTCTGCTTCTGACTTTTTGGCATCTTGCAAAAGTTGAAAAAATCAATGGCTTTATTTTTTTTCTGGGATGCGAATCAAAATTATACGCACGGTACCGCCCCATCTAAAGGTCCGAGACTACTCGTGTGCTCCGACCCCGGTGGACGCGCATGACCTCAGGCCCCAGCTTCTCAATCCGGGGCAATCCACACTGTTAAGTACACAATATTAGTCAATTGGATAAATTTTGCACATTTGTTGAAGCAAGGTTTGTATGGTTATGTTTTTCTTAGACCCAATCATATCCGGTCAATGTGAAGTTGAATCTCTTTGAGACCAATGGCTATGAATGAAATATATGGATGTCGAGTTCTGGGGTAACTTGAGCACACTTATGAGGATACTGGTCCAGGTTTGGAAGTTAAATCAATTACCAAGTTTTCATGATCTTGCAAAGATGGTTGTCAATGTTTGCGTGGACCCTGTTTCAAAAATGTCCCGTCTCATAAAAGGATGAAATAAACAGCTTTGAGTCACATCAAATCTTGTGATTTTCTCAAACGTTTAGAGGAATTGTATTTGATGGTGACAGGCACAGGGGCCAAAATTGCTGCTTGCATAGAGGTGAGTATAGTACTCTTCATCAAATTCTCCCAAAGGTATTCCTTTTCTTTCAGATTCCCTCAATTGAAAATATTGGTAGTGTTTAGGTGATCAGCCTGTTTTGCTCAAATTTTGCTTGACATTGCTGCAAAATGCTTATTCCATCTTGGCTGAACATTCATTCCATCTTGGCTGAGCAACCATCTCATCTTGGCTGAGCAACCATTTCATCTTGGCTGAGCATTCATTCAATCTTGGTCACCCCTATGTGAGCATCTACTTTTGCCCCTGTGAGGGCTGCTCCAAGGCATCTTCTGGCCTTGAGGAGACTAAGGGACCTATGAAAATTATACAGGGCCAACCAGGGAACACTCTGATTCTTAGGAGTCCAGGCATGGCCAGACTCAAATTCAGGTGCAAAGACACATGGAATTGTGATAGATGTATATTCCAGATCTTTTATAACCTTTAACACTAAGGACCAACTTGAAAAGTAAAAAAAAATTGGGCTGAGAGACTAACTAAAAATTAAAACTCTGACTTTAATTGAGAATCTTGTGTATAAAAAGGGATATAAGAGCTCTAAGATCCTACTTAAAAATTGAACACAACCATGTAGGAGATGTCCAACTTTACTTGTTATTATAATTCTTGAGACAAAACTGAGCTGCAAGATTGCTGGGAGTGTAGGAGGCTTCTTGATCACTCATTTACCTCAATGCATTATGAATCAATCTCTCAGAAGGAGCAGTTGTGGCAGGGACTGCAAGCCTGGCCTTTGTCATGTGTGCCAAGCTGCGCCAGGATGACTAGAAGTTTACCAGTATACATGATGTTTGTATGCCTCACCCTCTTGAGGTGCAGTGGATAATTCTCCATCTGTGTGTATTGTGTATTTCACATTAAAACTTATTTTCTCTCTATTCTGAGTCAATTGAACACCAACATTCAATATTGCCTTGAAACACCAAGTAGTATAATTATGAAGCAAGCCCTCTAAAGATACAAATGGAAAGATTAATCAACCTAAGAGACAGTAAAGTAATACATAAAATATTTAACTAACCACCCAAACCAAAAAAATGACCTATCATATAGGCACTAACACCATGCCCACTCAATCCAAGTTGGCATAAAGTGACAAGCAATTGCCAATCAACTGGCAATTGAGGCACACTTGAGTTGTTGTAAAACACAACAATGTCTTTGATGAGATCTACCAGTCAATTGAAGCAGTCTTGTGACATCTGTGCCTAACAATAGTTTATGTTTAAACCTCATCAATATGAGTTGAAATGAGGGAGATGATTGAGCAATTGATAAAACAATAAAACATACATATCTTTGGAAATTTTGCTCATTCCTGTTGAAAAAGTGGCCGGATCTCAGTTGTTGGATGTCTGTGAGTCTTTCATGGATCTACGGTTCAACATATTGGAGGTGAGCCATATCTTCAAAAGCTTCACCAACTGCAACATAGCAGGAGCCCGCAGGCCAGAGCTGGCTTTGAGGAAATTGTTGAAGGCACAGATAAGGGATTGGAGGGCAATATCTAAAGCATCTCCAGACTTGCCTGGGGCAATTGATTTAGTTTTCATCAACTCCATGTGAAGGCAGGTGTATACGGCGGCGTAAGGTAGGGGTTGGGAGGTAGCAAAGAGGATTCATAAAACTTTGCCCCGGGCCTTTATGAGTTTGGTAGTGACCTTTCCCTTGTGGCCAATGTAAGGCATGACAGTAGGAAGAGCGGTAAGAGTGATGCTGGCAGGGAAATTCTGTTGTAGGGGCTTGGAGCTAAATACTTTGGGCAAGAAACATACAATGTTTTTATAATTCTACATTTTTCTACAACTGCCAATTTCAATTTCTTTGAATCCCTGTTGATGAAAGTTGTGGTGTCCAAGTCCACAACTTCCTTCAATTGTGGATTTTATTCACAATATGTTCACATTGGGTTCACAGGCTACCCTCAAGCTGTCCCATGTATGTATCTGCAGTATGTGCAAAGGGTATACACTGAGGGCTATGACCCGGCCCTGCCCCCGCTGAGCTTGCCCAAAGCTTTTCTGGAAGCAGTCAGCCCACACCCCGGGTCACCTACACCTGGCTTAAAGGCCCACAAAGCTCTGGAAGCCCCAGGGTCCCTCTCCCTGGGGCAGGGAGGTACAGGGAATGTGGGGTGCTTATCCTGAAATTTTTGGTCCTTTTGTAGGCAATACAGCCTTAAGGCTGACCCCAATTGATTTCTCCAAGTCATTGGGCCCACTCTGTGCTGGCCAGAGCCCTGTGGCCGGCCACGAACTCTCAAGGCCGGGTCATAGCCCTATATACACATACCCAATTGTCCTTTTTCAAGTCTTACTATCATTGATATCATTCATGTCTAGCACCATGTTCACTGGGAGAGCGGGCAGAACAGTTGCATTGAAGCAATTCCAGCCAGGGTACACTGGTCCATTTCATGTGATAGTGTTTTATGCAATTATGCCGAAATGCATTAAAAAAAACTTGTGGTACAGTTCGATAGACAGCTGTTAGGTTTAAGTGACTTAAAGTTGACAACGTGACTGAAGGAGAGTTGGCTAAACTGAAAAAAAAGAAACACACACCACCTTCAACAAATTCCTCAACGACTATAGTCAAGACTGATTAAAACAAGATAAAACTCAACATATCATCTTAATCAACTTGAATCAGCAAAATGTCAACCAACGGGCGAAATCCCGATCATTTTTCAGATGAAGAAATCGATGAATCAGAATTAGATATAAATTATGCAGATATAGAAGAAAAATATAGACCTAAGTTTCAAGATACATTTGATAACTTAATTGTAGTACATGGTGCACCTATCGTAGATCAAAGTAAACGTGATCGATTATTAAAAGCTATCGTTTCGACTTTTGCTAAGAAAAAAATTCATATTTCCGATAGTAAGATTGAAATGCCACAAGATGAAGATGGTTTAAGTAAAGGGTTCGTCTTCTTTTCTTTAGATTTACTTTTTCAAATTTATATCACTAATTTCTTTATCCTCGACTTATTAATACTTTATCTTTTTTTTCAAAAGATATTTGTTTATTGAGCTTGATCATCCAGAAGATGCTGATCGGGCAGTTCGTAATTTACACGATTATCCATTCGATAAAAAACATCGATTCACCGTTATCCGTTTTACTGAAGTTGAACGTTACTCTCATGTACCTGATGTGTTTGTTCCTCCTGTACTTGAAGAATACAAACCACGTGGTCATCTTAAAAGTTGGCTTGCTGATCCACAAAATCGTGATCAAATGATTTTATATCAAGGTGAAGATGTTAAAGTAGCATGGCATGGTCGAAATGGTGTACCTGAAGTTGCTCATAAGCGAACGGTTTGTCAAATTCTCACTCAATTCATCATTTCTAATGCATTGTAACTTTTGAGTTTCTGACTTCGAGACTTTTTGTTGTTGTTGTTTTAGAAATGGACTGAAGCTTACACGGCCTGGTCTCACGAGGGTACTATTCTTGCTACTGTTCATAACCAAGGTGTAGCACTCTGGGGTGGACATAACTTTGATCGAATCCATCGACTATACCATCCAAAGGTCAAACTGATCGATTTTTCGCCAATGGAAAATTATCTGGTCACTTGGTCCGATCAACCCATCGAGCTTTCAAACGATCCTCAAGCTCCACCAATCTTTACAGAAGATGATCAAGGTCATAGTATCGCTGTTTGGGAAGTGATGACTGGAAAGTTACTTCGTACATTTCCTGTCTTAAACGATCAAACTACCGAGGATGGGGCTCGTATTAAGTTTCAGTGGCCAATGTTCAAGTGGAGCGGAGATGATCGTTACTTGGCGCGTATCACACCAGGACAAGCCATCAGCGTCTACGAGACCCCCGGTATGGGATTATTGGAGAAGAAGAGTATCAAGATTGAAGGTGTGGTCGACTTCGAATGGTGTCCTTTAGGTGAAAAAGAACGTGAAGCTGTACTAGAAGCACAAAAACTGGTTGAAGAACCTGCTGGACAAAAGAACGGAGCTTCTGAAGCAGCTCCAAAGAAAAAAGGCACTGAACAGCCCAACATGATGGCCTACTGGACCCCTGAAGTAGCTAACCAGCCCGCTCGAGTCTCTCTCATGGCCCTACCGAGTCGTGATACTTTGCGATCAAAGAACTTGTTCAACGTTCACGATGTTCGTCATTATCTCTTCCTTTTCTCACTGTTGACTATTGCTGATCACATGTCACTTTACAGGCCAAGATTCACTGGCAATCCAACGGTGACTACTTATGTGTCAAAGTTGACCGACATACAAAGACCAAGAAGACCACATATTGCAACCTTGAACTCTTCCGCGTGCGCGACAAATCATTTCCTGTCGATGTGATCGAGATCAAAGGTACGTCACATGGATTTCTACCACGCAATTCACGGTATTGACCCGAAATATTCTTTAGACACCGTTACTGCCTTTGCATGGGAGCCGAAAGGAAACCGATTCGTCTTGATTACAACTAGTGACCCTAGTGTTTCACAAGGTCCTGTCCCCGGTCAGACAATCAAAACCAGCGTCCATTTCTACGGTATAGATCCCAAAAAAGGAGAATTCCGTCTCTTAAGTAGGTGGTTTAGACATCATAAGTCGTACTTGCAACAACCGCTGATGATCCGCGCTTATGATATCTATAGAATCGTTCGATGGAAAGTCGTGCAATTCAGTTTATTGGTCTCCTAAAGGAAGACATGTGATCACTGCTACCATGGAATCCACTTCAAAATTCGATCTTGAATTTTGGGATACTGATTTAGATGACAGTGAAAAAGAACTTGGATCTGGGATTCAATTATTGGCATCTGTTGAACATTATGGAATGACTGAGATTCAGTGGGATCCTAGCGGTCGATATGTTGCCACCTTGGGAAGTATCTGGGTCAACTCAGTAAGTCATATTCATCATCTTTTCTGTACTTTATTCTATCAGAAAGTTCTGATTTGACCTTTGATCATCAGATGGAACCTGGTTACGCGATCTGGGATTTCAAAGGTGAACAATTACATAAAGCCCAATTAGAAAGATTTAAACAATTATTATGGAGACCAAGACCCAGATCACTATTAAGTAAAGAAGCTCAACGGAAGATCCGAAAGAATTTCCGAGAATATAGTAAACTTTTGGAAGAAGAAGATCAACTTGAAGCGAGTAATGTAAGTGCGGAATTGATAGCACATAGACGTAGATTATTAGATGAATGGGATGCTTGGAGATTATCCTCTAAACGTGAATTGTTATTGGATCAAGAAGAACTTGGTAAACTTCCGATTGAGAAATCGGTCGATCAAAGAGATGATGTGGAGCAGATACAAGAATGGATTGAAGAAGTTATTGAAGAAACGGAAACTGTGATCGGTTAAATGACTACATTCCGTTTTTTTCGTCATCTTGGCTTGTCCCCCTAGCAATAGCTTGTATTGTGACCTAAAGAAAATGGAAAAAACATTATAATGGTGATGTTTTATGCTTGCTTATCCAACCTCGAAGAGGTGATTACGACTGTCCCAAAGTTTGTTTTGCATATCCTGATTTCCCTACATCTTCAACCCATGTTCTATAGCCAATCTTGATATCGACACATGTTTGATTGGCATAGATGTATACTTTGGTGCTAGGAGCAGGGCTATGGCACTCTGTTACGCTCCCGAGAATGTGTACCAGCACAAGGTCCATAAGATTGCCGACCATGCGTAACGGAGTACATTGCAACCCTGCTTTGTGATCGCATCTGTTGAACACAAAGCATGATCTCAAATGGTCATGTCAAAAAGCCTTGATGACTTTCTCAAGAGTATAGAGGACAGTATCTCGACGGGTTTTAGGCTACTGTTCAAATAGCTCGAAGGGTGTCATGACATGAACGATAGAATAGCTTGCATACAGTTTTAAATGGCGGGATACAATAAAGACAGTGTTGTGTAGTAAGCAAGAATGAAATTTACATCAGGTTAGATAGTTACACGATCACATTTGACCTCCACGCAATCTCAATACCAAGTGAAGAGTAGACTCCTTTTGAATGTTGTAATCAGCAAGTGTCCGCCCATCCTCCAATTGTTTACCTGCAAAGATTAATCGCTGTTGGTCTGGTGGAATACCTTCCTTATCCTGGATCTTGGCTTTGACGTTGTCAATGGTGTCCGAAGACTCAACTTCCAGGGTGATCGTTTTACCAGTCAGACTGAAATAAACAGGAGTCAGCCATGAGGTATCTCATAAGACCAGAGTAGACATAACATACGTCTTCACAAAAATTTGCATTCCACCACGTAAACGGAGTACAAGATGAAGGGTTGACTCCTTCTGAATGTTGTAATCCGCGAGTGTACGGCCATCCTCCAGTTGCTTTCCGGCAAAAATCAATCGTTGTTGGTCTGGGGGAATACCTTCCTTGTCTTGGATCTTTGCTTTGACATTGTCGATAGTGTCTGAAGACTCGACCTCCAGGGTGATTGTTTTACCAGTCAGGCTAAAGAGGAACTACCATAAGCTTCTAACGCCGACTTCAAGCTGGCATAAAAACTACTCACGTCTTCACAAAAATTTGCATACCACCACGAAGACGCAACACCAAATGAAGGGTAGACTCCTTTTGGATGTTGTAGTCAGCTAACGTACGCCCACCTTCCAGCTGTTTTCCGGCGAAAATGAGACGTTGTTGGTCAGGTGGAATACCTTCTTTGTCTTGAATTTTTGCCTTGACGTTGTCGATGGTGTCAGACGATTCGACTTCCAAGGTAATGGTCTTACCAGTGAGGCTGGGCAGGTATAAAAATTAACCATTGCTTGGACTGCAGTCAACAGCAGGTAGGTAGGGCTTACGTCTTTACAAAAATTTGCATTCCACCACGCAATCGGAGCACCAAATGTAAAGTGGATTCTTTCTGAATGTTGTAATCGGCGAGGGTTCGGCCATCTTCCAGCTGTTTACCAGCAAAGATAAGACGTTGTTGATCAGGAGGGATGCCTTCCTTATCTTGGATTTTGGCTTTGACATTGTCGATCGTGTCAGACGATTCGACCTCCAGCGTGATAGTTTTACCGGTCAGACTGCCAGAAAAGTCAATAAGTCAAGGAAACTTGTTTGAAAGTGAAAGGATGAAAACTCACGTCTTTACAAAGATTTGCATACCACCACGGAGACGCAAGACCAAGTGAAGGGTAGACTCTTTTTGAATGTTGTAGTCAGCAAGAGTGCGGCCATCTTCGAGTTGCTTTCCGGCGAAGATCAGACGTTGCTGATCCGGAGGGATACCCTCCTTGTCTTGGATCTTAGCTTTGACGTTGTCAATGGTATCGGAAGATTCGACCTCGAGAGTGATGGTCTTACCGGTGAGACTTCAAAGTGGTATAAGTGAGACATTCTACAAGCACAAGCAAAGGTGCAAGGCTTACGTCTTCACAAAGATCTGCATACCACCACGTAAACGGAGGACCAAGTGAAGTGTTGATTCCTTCTGGATGTTGTAGTCGGCTAAGGTGCGACCGTCTTCAAGCTGCTTACCAGCAACTAAGGAGAGGAAAATGAGATGTGAGACATGGTAAGGTAGGAAAACGCAGGGACAACTTACAAATCAAACGTTGTTGGTCTGGTGGGATACCCTCCTTGTCCTGAATCTTGGCTTTGACGTTGTCGATGGTGTCAGAAGATTCGACTTCGAGGGTGATGGTTTTACCGGTGAGACTAGATGCAGAAAAACGCCAGTTGAGAACAAGATCAGAGGATGGTAAGACTCAGCAAGACTGGTTGAGGTGAGTACGCACGTCTTTACAAAGATCTGCATGATGATAGGACGTTATGAGTCAAGTGAACAGATAGTAAGTGAGTAAAAAGTGAAATCGGTGATTTGTGAGTATATGATGGATGGATGGATGGATTGGACGAGAGGTGAGTTGGGAGGAAGTTGAAGTGATGAAGGGGGGGATCGATTGAGTGAGTGATTCGGTTATATATATCCTTGATTTTCCGGTCGGGCCGGTCTTGTACAGTTAGTGGCGGGGAAAAGGCTTTTGTTCAAATACATGATTAGCATGCGGCGAAGACTTGGATTCAACACTACTTAAAGTTAGCCATTTGGTGTGAACAAAACTCAAAAAAGGCTCCATGCTATTCCATAAGTTTCCATGACATCAATCTTACTGATCATATGTAGAATCTCTAATCCGTCTCAAACGGGTAACTTCAATTACCGACATCTTTGAGCCTCAGAGAAGGCGGAGCCAGATCAGCAAAACATCCGTTTGCCTTCCTCCAAGCTTAGGCCAATGTTCATTGACAATGGATCAAAAAAATCCGGGTAACTACAAGGGATCACGCAGTGCATTTGAAACGTCGTTATCCTATTGCCTCCTTCAACTCAGAGCCGGCAATGATTTGGGGGTGGTCGATCACCGTCGAAAATGAAGTTTCATTATGCTAGAGTATGTATGTTGTACATCGATGGCCTGCTGCCCAAAGGATCTCATTGGCGGTTCTACCTAATCGCTAATCAAGAAGTTAATATGGATGGGCCTCAATCTGGTCATCAATGCGTAATTAATGACATCATATTGCGTGACCTCCTCCGGCAAAGTCAAGCAACAGTCGAATCAAGCTACTTCATCTGACCGGCAAGGCTCGGCATCAAACAGCCATTGCACTATCCTGAATCTTACCCTGCAAGCCTTTGATATTGACAAGGCAGCTAACCACACAAGCTTGAGTGCTACCAATGCTTACGGCCATTTGACTATAAAGGATGACCACCAGGTGATCAATGGACTCAACTTCAATTCAATTTTGTAGTGCTGCTGCAATATTCGGGCAAGGAATTAGTGAAATAGACTACTGTCAGACCAAACCCAAGCTCCTCCAAGATGTCAGATGGTGTTGGTGAGTTTCTGTGATGCCCAAGATCTGCCCAAATTCTAGGTCAAGTGCATAGCAGATGCCTGTGGTCAGTGCTATGTAGGGATCTGAATGCAGGGTCAATGATTGAAGGTCTCAAGGTTCATGCTTCTATATTGCCCCTTACTTTGTCCATTAGACACCACATTCCCCACTAGATGCCATCTTTGTCCTCTATGGGCAAAACTCTTGTGACATCATATAAAAACTACTATCAGGCTGTAATGTTAACAATTCTACACGTCTTTCTTTGTACCTCATATGAAAAAGAGAAGAGGTCATATCTGCTAGTTCAGATATCTCTAAAAATCTTCAAGGGTCATGGTATGGGGATCAATTGTGAAGGAAAACAGGATCTTTGGGCTGTAACAATTATTTTCCAAGTGAACTGAGTGTTTGAGAAGCATGAAAGAATGAAAAATGGGTCATGTAAGCAAGGGTAAGATAGCCAGCGTCGAGTTGGTGATCATTGAGCTACGAACAATCTTGTAACCTTGTTGTCCTAAACGTGACCAAAGTGGAGCATCGAATCAGGGTCAGATTTTGCAGAGAATCACAGGCTTCATGGAATCCGTGAGCCTCGCTCTTGCGTGGGTCGTGAGTAGTGCACAGTACCGCAGTGGCCGGATCTGTGTGACACTTTGAGAGAACACCTGCGCCATATAGTCCTGATGCAGCCACATAGTACTGATGCAGCTATGACTGTCTCATCGCCGAAATGCATCAATGTCCAAAGTGTTGCATTCCGGCCAAAAACATGGCTTAGACATACTGGCTACACTGAACACGCTTCATCCATGAAGCGTGCAAATTATTTATCTTTTAATTACAACAATGAAATGATAGAAGAACGGCCAAAAACATGGCTGCTTCGATGCCAGGCATACTGGCTACATTGAACACGCTTCATCCATGAAGCGTGCAAATTATTTATTGTTTAATTACAACAATGAAATAATAGACGATTAATAGAAGATGCCGAGAAATATTACCTCGAACGGCACAATAGCCCTCCCAAAGCAACTGCTAAGCCGCGGCAGTGAGGGAAATGAAAAAACCAACCCTTCACCTCTTACATTTCCTCTAATTGCTACCTCGAAAGCCCATTCCGCACAATCCTCTTTCCCCAACTAACATTTTCCCCGCCGTCAACTTTACCATTTCTATACTTATCTCATTTTTACTGCATAGTAACTCACAACATAGTCATTTTTTCGTTTACATTGATCCCTAATTCTTTTTTCATCAATGGCAGTCCTTGTGAAAGATCTTATGGACCAACTATCCACCTTAACACCAACAATTCACGAAAGTCTGACACTGGGCCAACTTTGCAACTTTGCAACTCTTTCGGCGTCCTTCTTGAAGCAGACGGACCAAGCCTACGGGACCTCAACAAATCACGGCCCTCTTGAGTTCCTCGCTCATTGCCTTGACAGAGCTCAGCCCCCCAATACGTGGGCTCAGCTATGGAGTTTGACACACCACGATCTTATGTCATGCCTTCCGCAACCTGATCTTATAGCAAAGCATGGTATTCCATCTAACCGAGCACCCAACGCAATCACAATTCCGCAAAATACTTTTAGCCCGCCAACTGATGTCTGCTTCTCCTGCAATAACATTGATGATGTCAACGAGCCCCAACCACTTGAGATGCGGCGCCAGATCTATGGATACTTATACAACATCAACGGTGTCGAAACCCTTCAATATTTCTCCGGATATTGTCGCCGTAAGTCATTATGTCACGTTATTGATTATCTATGAATAAATTGCCTAAAAGTTGCTTCTTTTCAGATTGTAACACTACCTACACACCATGTTATCTTCGCCATGAGGATTATAGAGAGTATTACACTCAGGAAGAGGGACAGCCTCAAGCTTACTTCCAGGTAACCCAACATTACTTCATGACGCACAAACTCGCAGACTACTTCAACCATCTTCAGATGTTTGGAAAGTAAGTCTTTCTTGAATGTCATCACGAAGAAACTTCGCTGACAATCATATTTATTATCAACAGGTTGTCTGTGTATAATCTGGTCAGCTCTTACAACCAGACGCACTCGCCTTTCGAGTCCACCCACCCCAATGATTTTCATAATGATCAATACACTCGACCAATGAGCCAGCGTGTGTGCTCCCTTGCGCTGGACATTCACCGGCTCATGCTGAGCTACAACAAGCGGCAACTTCGTTTGCGAGGCGACGCTGGAGGAGATGACGAACGTCGTTTTTTTGGCGCAATGGAAAACCAAAGTGCTTGGCTCAAACATGAAGGAAGCGAGTTCCTGTCTCATGTATGCTCCGATTGTACGGAGGTCAATCACGAAGAGGGAACCAGTAAGTTTTTTATATTTATTGTAATTATATATTTAATCTAATATGTCATTGCCTGAAAGTCATGCACGCATTAGTCACCAATGGAATAACCATAGGCCACTGGGCATGTAGCGCATCCGAAACTCAGCTGAAGGCCCTGGATCCCGAGTGGACAATGAACTATTGCAACATACCCCTCGACAAGGTCACCCATCGATATTGTCCTCGCCACCACGAGATCCTCAAACAGTGTTGCCAAGCTCAACCTTGCGTCGAATGTGTCGCGCCTGGTTCAAAAACCTGCACAAATCCAGAGCACGAAATGGCATACAAAAACTTCAAAGATCGCAATTCATCCCTATTTGGCTTGCCTCGAAAATTCAACCGTCCTAACACTCGTATTCAAATAGACCCTACTGATATGCTTTCAGCAGAAACAGGTGAGATACAACCAACTGATGAGGTGCTGATGTACGCCGAGGTTGAAGAGCGAGAGCACGAGGCCGCGCGTGACGGTGGGGAGAGTGCGCAAAATAAGAAGGTCTTGCTGTCACGGATGCGATCTCATAACGAACAGTTCATGGTTTGCTGCTGTGGCATTGTGGTTGCAAGGAAGACCTTCTTCAAGTCGGAATCCATACCTAAGGTTAAGGCAAGCAACTCTCATCATTACTCCTACACATGAGTTTCAATATCACAATTAATTCCATTGATTGCCAATACAGGAGTTCATAGAAGAGGTATTTCCGCAGGAGATGCCTCAAGTCATCTTCTATGACAATGCATGCGGACTATACGCACACATCCGTAACAATCCTCAAGATGCTGAGAAATTCCGCCATACGCTTCTTCCAGTCGACACGTTCCACATCAAATCACATAAAGAAAGCCACACCACCTGTCGAGAAAACAACGACCCACACATTTTTCCAGAATTGAAGAAACCTGATGGCACATGGAAGTTCAACGCATCCGCGGCGGAAATTGTCAATGCCTGCTTTGGCAGGTTTGATTCCATATGCCGTAACATGCACCCTGTGCGTTACAATTTCTTTTTGGACGAGATGATAAGACTTCATAATGTCCGTCTATGTGAGCAAATCAAGCAGAGGAAGCATATAAAGTTTGTGGGTAATGTGATGTATCGAACAACACCGTTTTAGGTTTTGTTTTTAGGTTTTGTTTTTAGGTTTTGTACTCATTTTATAACATTGTTTGTTTATTTTTCATTTCACTCTTGTTCTCTCTTCAATTGTTGCGACTCTCATATTGTAATCCAACTCATTTTGATTGATACAATGTGAGATGTAAAGGTCACTTCTGCTTGTCGTACTTAGACAAAGAGCGTACATGCTTTTGCACTAACTAATAATCAAGGATTGTACGCAATACAATCTTCATGAGAATACGATTGCAAATTTCTTATTATCTCTTAATTCAAGCATTATAGTGTAATGGCCATATGAGCTATAAACATAGATTAGTTTAATAAGAAAAAATCCAATCTATAAACATATCCTATCATGTTTCACACGCATAACTAATCTCAAGAAGGAAATATAGCCGCTAATGCTCCAGGCATTTAGTAAGCAAAAAATGTACAACAAAAATATATAATGAAGAGACATTGGACTAAAGCTTTACCCGTTTGGGTGGCTGGTGTTGTTCAAAGCGTGTGAGGTCCGAAGCTCGCCACTCCGATTTAAAATGTCGTTTGCGTACAGAAGCTACGGTCATGTCACCATGTTGAGCTACAAACAGGTCCAGTCTATCTGGACGAATCAAATCGCACCATCTGCAATAGTGGGAAATGGTGGATGGAATGAAACGAAATCGATTGGAGAAAACTTTCTTGAAAGCCGCTTGTTGATTTATCTTGTTAGGTCCATCACGCGACAATTCATACACCTCTTTCAATTGTCGAATTGTTGCTGTTTGAGACCATTGGCCGCCTGCATTAGGAATATTCAGTTGAACTATTTCAATGTCGGAGGTCTCAATGGTCATAGACCTTTGACGTTTCTTTGGATTAGGTTGTGGTAATCCCGCTTCACGGTGACCTCCATCATCCATCACGTCTGTGTTAAATTCAGTTGAATTATTTGTGGTGTTGTCAAGAGTGTCCGACGTTGTCTGAATCTCAATGGGAGACTGGCTACCGACGGGCGGTGAAGGTGATTGCAAGTAAATAGTCTTGCCTTTGCCTTTGAGATCTTTCTTTGGCGTATCTGGCGTGTTGCGCTGGATGAAAGCAGTCATGTTCATGCTTTCCTGCCGACCGCCTGTGGAGACTGACGCCAAGTGGCGCTTGACTTCATGGCATGCATACGGGTCGAGACCAGGAAAAACTACTAAGATTTTGCGCACCTTCTCTGGGTATGTTACTAATATATCCAGAGAGGTGTGCAGCTTCAAATATATTTCCATTCAGCGCATGATTGGCGGATAACTTTGAAGAATTAAAACAGGTACCTACCCATAGTTGATTGTCTTCATTCCAAACCTGAAGATTACCACTCCAGCTATCCCCAAGCTCTTGAGATACTAAAGTCCTAATGTCCACTGATTCACCAAGCGCGAATTGTGGCCAGCTGCCAGCGTGAACCATGCCACCCCAATGGCCGGTATGATCGTGCTAAGAGATGATGTGAGGTCAGCAGTCATCCAACTCGTGATGCTACCAGATTTTATCTCACATTTGATCCATGCCATACAACCAACGCTATAGTCTTGCTTGCATTCTCAACAGTGACATTCCTTTTCCTTTCTGCCGCTTCTCTCTGTAGAGTCAATACTCGGAATTCGTCCAGGAAATCCGTTTGCATACGTCCTTTATATTGTCGTACTCCCATTGCACGACCGCCTTGAGTGTTTCGAGGTGCAATTGGATTGTCACTGTCGCCCGCAGATGAAGATATTAGGTCGATCACATTATCATTTGTTCTGGAAGGAATGACCGAAATTCTTCCGTTGTCTCGTATCTCTTTCTCTTTACGTTTGGCCATAGATGTATGCTTACGGCATGGTGTATCGCCTTTGTAGAACTTGAGACAACACTGGCGAGTATTGAATGGAATATTGTAAGTGAGAAGTACATTTCATGAGTTAAATTGAAAACTCACGGCCTTGCAAGCCTGTGCGTCGCATTTGGCATTGTTTCGCGGATTGTGGCCGGGTGCAGTGTGGCCATGAACGCCAATGCATTCATTGAATGCAGCACCATGCCTGGAATTTGTAGCGGACGGTTGTGTGTTGCCGCCGATGGGCTGCTGAGTGGCAGGCGGCGTGGGAGGTGCATTTGGCTGAGAAAGCAGGCGAGCAAGATCCATATCTTCGCAAGAGCTATTGACTCGACTATTGATAGCACGTAGTTGATCGTAAAAATGCTTAGAATTATATGTTCGATAGAATTGTCCGTCAATAGGGCACTACCAGGATCCATATGCATTCATTCCAGTAAGCTTTTGAACAGCAATCATCATATAGATAATTGATAATCACCTTCACCCCAGTTAGATGTTTGTGTGATGATGTTTGGTAAACAGTTGAATGGGTGGGTCTGGTGCGACAAAACTTAGATTTACACACTAAGCCTGTTTCAGTTCCTGCTGAGGCTGGCGGGTAAGGTACACGTCGAAACGGGTTAATGGGTTTGAGGTTATAGTTAGGTACGGTGATGCTGATTGGCATTGGAAGGAAGTTGAGAAAATTGAAAGGTGCAATCAATGCTAAGTGAAAATGCTTGGTTGGATGAGATGAGGCCTTCAGCTTCAACTTCATTCAACAACCGCATATATGGCAGAATATGAATCCTTGGGAATCTCGTTGCCCGGCTGCGGCTGCCGTATCAGTCTTCTGTTATTGTGCATTCTACGTTCATTAAGGCCAGTGCTTGCCTTACTTGAGCAAAGCATGTTCAGGTTGTGCGTTAGATGGAATGAGACCCGTATAGATCATGATTGGATGAATTGTGTGTGGGACACTTCCGACCAAACACGGTCTTGTATTACACAAGGGTCCGACTCCTTTCTACATGTGGCACTGTATGATTACAGCTGTCGCTGCGTGACAGCTGCGTCAGCTGCTGTGAAAGCTCACCGCTCACAACGGGCGTGGGCCTCGCGGATTCCATGAATCTCCGATTGCTCTCAGATTTTGTGAGTATTCGAGACTCGTAGGCTGATTGACAAGTCGAGGGCAGCGATTTGAGTTTGGTCCGTGTTTGATTGAGAGCTTTGGACAAGAGCTGGTTCATCTGACGGTTTGTTGACCACTATTTGCGCTGAAATGTGGGTACGATGTGCTGAAGGTGAGAAAGTAAAGAGTATGGGCGGGCGTAGGGTGTTTGGGGTTCAAATAGACTATACTGAGTCAAAACAAGGATTCGAATTGAGAGTTGATCATAGGGATAGAATGCCAACAGACAGGAGTACTGCAAGGAGCGAGGCGATGCTACTGTTGTTCATTAGGCCTTGCACGCCCTTCAGGTTACTGATGACATCCATGTAGTCAATCTTTTCAAACTTGTTTCTCTTCAGACTGCAGGTTTAGATAGTGTCAACACATTTGCTGGCATCTGCACAATCTTAAGAGGTCACTTTGATTGCTGTCTTTCTATTGATACAACCAGCGTTTTCATTTACATACCAGCAGAACGTCTGGACCCTTTATTAGACTCATACATCACGGACAGCACCATCATAAACAATCGATGACTGACATAGCGGTCACTTCTTCCCTTGCACGCCGATTCTTGAATTGCGGATTCGGTTTGTCTTTGAGCGGCTGGAATCCCTTCAAGGTGGGCTGGCGATCAATAGTGTGAACTAGGCAGTCATTGTGGACCCACTTCTAGGTTCATTATCAGTTCTCCCATCCATAGCTATATATCGGTCCTCACCTACACTCAGCGGACTTGGATTTCACTCAAACTCATCCACTGCTCGACGCTCACCTACTTCAGCGTATCAACTCTCTCAATTCACCAAGACTTCATCACCACCTTCCAAGAACAGACTGCAACAACGGACGGACTCGCAGAAGCAAGGCCCGTTGAATCGAGCTGACCAAGCTTCCGACCTTGGGAGTTAGCTTAACGAAGCTGTGACGTTTCTCCTGAGACTGAGTAAGTGCTTCGTTATCACAATATCTCGATTTCTTGGATGCAGTGGTTGGCATTTCTCCTGGCCTTGAATATTCCTCCGAATTAAGCTGCTGCTTCGTTATCACCGAAAAGTATTGCAGCATAACTTGACTGGCAACCACTATACCTGCTGTTGCTGAGGATGAGCATCATCAGGTGGGATCACCGGTCTGCCAAGGTGAAATTTCACATCGCGCAGACCAAAACGCTCGGCCCTCAAGGATGGTCATATCGTTTTTAATTTTTCTTCGCTTGTCTTCTTTCTGTCACTTGCTGCGGCCTGCCTTCTGCAAAGAGCAATAAGTGGCTGTATTTGATTTTGTGATTAAACTCCCTCAATTTCTGACACCCTTCGACCACACACTCTTCGACCGGTGCCAAGACTCTCTCTCATCTCCAAGTTCCAAAGACTCCAACTCTCACTCATCCATCCCTCTCAACCACTCCCTCTTACCTCATCTTCACCCCGCTGTCACACCTCTTCATTCTCAGCGACGGAAAGTGTAATCAACAAACCAAACCGTTGGCTGTGCTGATCAATTCCTTTTTTCCTCTGAACGTTCCTCCCGTCCGGAAAACTTTGTCTGAGTTGTTACATATTTTCTCAGCCAGAACACTTGTTTTTTATCTTAACCTTCTATAATCAGCAAAAACCTATCTCAAATCTCGCCGAATCCTTCATCACAAAATGGCGAAGTCTTCTTTACTCTCCGGAATTCTCGCTCTTGGCCTTGCTTTCTCGGCTCATGGGGCGTCTTACTCACCTACTTTGAACGTCAATGATGTTCCGGCACTTCGAACTGCAGCAACGGCAGCTCTCAAAAACCTTCTGGGCTACTACATACCAACATCGGTGAATTAATTTGCATCATCCTATTATTGCAAATTTGGATGTCAACTGAACATTCCGATGTCTTCCATTCCGCGACTCCTTAGGTTGGTGCCTTTCCTCAAGAACAAACACCTTGGCATGAATCCCAAATGATCTGGGGCATGTACATGGATCATGCTAAATATACAGGTGATACACAATTCCTCGACATTGTAACTGGTGCTCTTGTCAATGCTTCATACGGCTCGAACCAGTACGTTTGTTCTGCTTATCGCACTAGGATGTTCCTTCGTCTCACATCGCTTTGATATACCGATAGGGACTTCCTTGGTGGCTCAATGGCTGGTTTGGCAGAGACGTTGTTGGGAAAGTGGAACGATGATATTCTTTGGGGAAGCTTAGTGAGTTCATCTGTATGGTCACCTTTGATTCTTTTACTAAATCCTACGTTTGATTTTCTAGGCAGGTTCGGACCTTCAGCACACGACCTCTCTTGATCTCCCCTCGTATTCGCTTTAGATATGATATTGACTGACTTGATTTTGTTTGATTTCAGCGGTGGGAGGTGCCGAGATCTATGGCCCCAATTCCATCATGCCGGGTGCCAATGGCCCATGGATCACCCCTGCCCAGAAAACATATGATCAGGCGTATGAACAATGGGATGCCGAGTGTGGTGGAGGAATCTATTGGGTAATTCTCTCAGTCTTTGGATATCTTGTAGCATGCTCACTCATGTGCCCGGACTTGAATCTACAGTCTCGTGACCGAAACGGAAAATCTGCACCTTACAAATCGTTGATCACTCAACTCGAGTTCATCATGCAAGGTGCTCGTAACTACCTTCAAACCAAGAATGAAACTGCCCTTGCACTTTCTAAGAAGACTTTTGATTGGGTCATCAGCTCCGGTCTCGGTAATACTCAATCGGGCGTGTTGGCTGACGGAATGAACGCCGGCGCTTGCGGTTCGTTTACTTCCCATGTTTGGAGTTATAACTATGGGCAACTACTCGGCGCAATGGCTTGGATGCATCAAGCCACCGGCAACCAAACCTTCCTCGATCTCATGACCCCATTTTACCAATACGCTACTGCGACTTTCTCAGCTCAAAATACCTCTGGAGTTGTGACTGAAACTTGCGAACCGAATGCAAGGTGTAATCGGGATCAACAAGGTTTCAAAGCCATCTATGTTCGCAACTTAGCCTACGTCTACCGGCAAACAAACAATGGTGATATTAAAGAGTCGATCAAGAAAACCCTTGATACTACTATTCAAGCTATGGTTCAGAACTCCTGTGATCAAGACTGGAACTGCGGTGGAAATTGGACTACTGACACACAACCGATCAAATATGTCCGAAGTCAGCATGTCAGTGCAGCTTTGCTAGTAGCTGCACTTGGAGTTCATGACACTTCAACCGGAAGCGCACTTCTGACAAAGGTCAAGGCTGGTGCCTTGTCTGACACCACCAATGGTGCAGCTGGATTGGGGGGAGCGGGTACTAAGAATCCAGGAAAGATAACAAGTCAACGGCTAGGTGCTGCAGCTGGGCTCGATGCTCGGGCCTGTCAGCTTGCAATGCTCCTTGCAGTACTCCTGTCTGCTGGTATTTTATCCTTATGATCAACTCTCAACTCGAATCCTTGTTTTGACTTAGTATAGTGTATATATATAATTTGAACCTCAAACACGCCCGCCCATGCTCTTTACTTTCTCACCTTCAGCACATCGTACCCATATTTCAGCGCAAATAGTGGCCAACAAACCGTCAGATGAACCAGCTCTTGTCCAAAGCTCTCAATCAAACACGGACCAATCTCAAATCGCTGCCCTCGACTTGTCAATCAGCCTACGTCTGTCCGAGTCTTTCCACATAATTTCGAATGCCCGCAAAATTTAACCCTAATTCGATGCTCCACTTTGGTCTCGATCAGGACAAGAAGATTGTTCGTAGCTCAATGATCACCAACTCGACGCTCTTCAATGCCATTTGTGAACGTTGATTTGTTTGATGGACTGTACTTCAAGAGTTTTTTTGGACACATCGGACTCATTCTCTTTTCGCTACACTCACTTACCAGCATCCTCATTATTTCCCTTTTTACTAAAGCCTGCCCTTTTCCCCCTTGAAGAACTCTATCTCCTATTGATCATCATATATCATGTGGTTGCTATTTCAAAGTCATTTCTTCTCCTATCTTTTTTTGCTCCCCTGAAATCCAATCTATATCCTCTTTTGCATAATCGATCTTCAAATCTTTGTTGCCATTTTGTTTTGCTTCTTTTTCAAATTCTATCACACTCCTTTCTTTGTTGCTCAGTTTAACTTGAGTCTTCTTCGTCTTCAGTACTTTCCTGGAATGCAAAGGATCGGCTTCTACCTGAAAAGCGTGTGTGAGCTATACGTGGTCTCAATGCCTTGACACATCATTCACTGTGCTGAGATAGTGAGTTGATAAAGACAACTTCTCTACGGGAGTCTAGCTCCCATAAGATTTAAAGAATTGGCATGGCACATGAACTTCATCATCTCAGTAAGTTGAAAGACACATGGTCGATTTTGATATCGGAATAAATCTTCACCCACTAGATCAGCGCAATCATGAGCACTGTTCAGGTCATACAAATTTCTCCGCCATCATCTTTTTGCAATAGCGACAATGACTCAAAGCAGAAACAGCATCTTTCCTGCATCACTCTGCTTTGTCATCCAAGTCCACTGAAACGATGGTTGTCAACTTGTATGGACCTCAAAACCAGTCATCTGATCTATCACTCATGGCTTCCAAGATGTCTGTGCGCATATTCCAGCTTTACTGCACCGAATCTTGCGTCCCGAATCTTGACTGTGAGGGTTCTTGAGCGAACCTGTTTTCCATAAATCATCACTGGATCAATCAATAACAACGCGGGTTCCTCTTTGAAAACGCAACCAACGCTCAAATATGTGCATGTGAGCCCCAGCAACATATCTACCTCCCCTGGTGTCCACTTCACTGCCAGGAAACCCCCGAGATCCAGTAAAACTTACAGTCACCGAGGTCGTAAATATCTTGTCATCGCTGAAACCTCCGCATCTCAAAAACTGATCGCTATAGGTTGTTTAGCGATGCAACTTGTCACACTGTTCTCGACCTGGTTGATGTTAAAGATCAAGTGCAGTGCAACTACGCGATTGCGGAGTGACTCGAGAGGGTTGATTTAGCCGCTTCAAGGCGGGCTTTATCAACCACTGTGGTTTGCGTGTTTTTGGTCCCCATCAATACCAATCCATTTCCTCGTCACAATACCTTCTTTCATTCTGTATACAAAGTAAATACTTTCAGCATTTGAGAACAATTCAGCTTTTCTTTCCAGATTTTAGTTTGAAAGTAGATCCTAATCGCTAGGCGGATCATCTATCCTGCAAATCACAAGGACCATGCGCGAGACAAAAACCAATACCTATAGCTGGAAAACAGTATTCTATGCATCTATTCTCTCGGTTTCTACTATCTCATTCTATTCCATTCTTTGTGTTTTGTTGAGTTATGCTATACTCGACTTGATATCACCTCATCCGGGCATATCTATCCATAAGGATCTGTGTATGTGCCTAAATAATGACATTGCATGCTTATCTTTCGTCAAAAACTAATAGCTAGTTCTCTCCAAAATCTGCAAAAAAACCTATCAGCGAATTTCTCCACCTCGAGAACGCGCAGGGATCCACAGCAGATTCCACTCTCGTCTGCCCTCTTATCTGGAAATGCAGGACCCGATGGGAACCTTTTACCCAGTCCAGAGACACCTTGGGATCCAACTACCGAACAAGGTGCTAAGACTTTAAAGTACCTTTCAAAGGAAAGGTTTCCACTCACAATATCCCCAGATATGCCTATGGGATGGCAGGGTATGAATGCACCACCAAACTTAACTTGGCCTTCACCCAATGCGATCCAGTCCCGTTCAGATAAAATTTCGAGCCCAATTCCCGTTGCTCAGATATATGGTCAATCAACAGGATCGCAAGGTCAAAAAACTCCAGAACCCTGGAGAATACCACGTCAGAGATGGGATCCAGCTTCGACTAACCTGCCAGGAGGAAGTCGAAGCACTCCAAAGATCCAGTGGCCCGGTTTCCAAGACAAAACTCTATGGGACAGTTCACATCAGATGTCAGTCACCAAGCAGAGGCAGGAATGGGTCACCCGAGCCTTTAGTCACGCCTGGGAAGGGTATAAAAAACATGCTTGGGGATTTGATGAAATGCGCCCGTTGACGAACAAAGGCGTAAACACGTTCAATGGCTGGGGATCGACTATCATCCAATCTTTGTGAGTGATCCGACTTGAACCTCAGCCGTGGTCTGCCTGTAGTGTTCTAATGATCCTTGTGATTCCAGGGATACTTTGCTCATCATGAATATGACCAGAGAGTACAATGTAAATTCCTTTCGATTGGACTTGATTGTGGCTCCGAGTCAGATTTTAGTGATATGAAGTGATATACTAATCCTTTACTCATTCTCTCAGTATGCAAGGACGCATGTCCGGGCAGTTGATTGGTCAAGCGTCATGAATTCCAACCTGACTGATACCTCATCCACCGGAAGATCGGCAACAAATGTTGTCAATGTGTTTGAAGCGGTCGTTAGAAGTAAGTCGTTCGGCCGAGTTGATCAATGCAAACTCATAAGCTCTGCAGTCACCCTATCTGATTTTATATTTGTTTATTTTTCAGATCTTGGGTCCTTGATTTCGGCTTACGACCTGTCAGGTGATCAGCTGATGTTATCAAAAGCTGAAGAGCTCGCCCATTGGCTTCTTCCAGCATTTGGAACCAAAACTGGGATCCCACTTGAGAGTTACCAACTTGGACTGTAAGTCTTTGGATCCGAGATTTGTCACTTATTTTATCTCATTAATTACCATTGAATTCGATGCAGAAATCCAGCAGGATCACCCACAGGCGTGACGCACTTGGCAGCCGCAAGTGGATTTGTGTTGGAGCTCACTCGACTATCACAGCTCACTGGTAATGAATACTACATAAATGTCGTACGTGTAGCACCCATATCTACATTTTGATGCTGAGCAGGTTGATTAAGATCTCAATACCATTTTCATAGGCACAAAGAGCTATGAGTTCTTTGAACAGCAAAGACTTCACATCGCCATCGAGGTTAGGATCACTCTTCCCAACCAAATTTGAACCGGAAAACCCACAAGCTATGAAAGGCGAATACAGTTTAGGACACAGCTCGAACAGCTACTATGAATACCTCGTCAGTGATTCTCTGCATTAGATTTACATCAAATGATCAAACGTACTAATATAGATACCGACATCAGCTTAAGCAGAAGCTACTTTTACTGGGTAGCAGAGACGGACAATATGATACTTACCAATCTGCTCTAGACTCTTTGTACCATTTCTTGTTCAAGAAGATTGCACTCTTTCGGGGCACAGAAGGGCTTGTCATTGCTGGTAAACAAAGCAATGTAGGAGAAGCTTCGGTGTACACACCTAGTCTTACACAAGAGAGTTGTTCCTCTGCGGCATTTATTGGTATGGGGGCGAGGATTTTGGGCAGACAAAATGACTTGGATACTGCTTTACAGGTTTGTCATTCAGTTTGATTGATGTGGTCGGATCGCTGGATGGGAGCTGTCACCCTAAGAGTGAAAGTAGACCGAGATTTGCTGAAACAATGATCTTCTACCATCAGCAAACAGAAACATGCCTATGGGCGTATGAATCAAGCCCCGTGACCCTTGCAGCTGAGAGTATTGTGGTACAAGAGCCATCGAACACTGAGTCCTGGGCACAGGTCAATGTTACAAGTGAGTGGTTGGATATCAACTCGGATAAAAAACTCTCCAGGCTGCTAAGAATATTTTTTCTGTTTCTTCTTGCCTTTGAAGACACCACATACAAAAAACCGATAGGAGAACCTATTCCAGGGGTGAAATTTGAAGATCCTCGATTTTTGGCGTATCCAGATACCATTGAGTTAGTTTGGTCTCTCTAATTTGTTTGTGATCTAAATTCAACCTAACAAACACCTAATCTGTCTCTTCAGGGCTGTTTTCTACATGTGGAGACTGACTGGTGATAGAAAGTGGCAAGACAAAGGATGGATAATGTAAGTCAAATCATACATGATGTCTAAGAGGGAATCATGAAACAATACTCATATATTTTGAGAATTTTGTGGAAATTACAAAGGTTCACCAATTGGGTTGAACAATGTATAACTGAGACTGGATTTGCTCAGTTGAAAGATATCAGCCAGCAATCTGGACCTGAGTTGGATGACAATCAAGGTGTTTATGTCCTTGCAGAGAGGTAAGTTTGATGCTTAGGATCATAAATCTCATAAATTGTATGTGCAAGTAAGATAAGACTGACATTATTGACTGGATATCCACAAAACCAGCTTCAAATACTATTATTTGTTATTCTCAGACCCTAACTTCATTTCTTTAGACTCATATGTCTTTAACACTGCCTCACACCCTTTCAAGATCCCCCAAAAAGGTTCATCAGAAACAAAATTATGGAAAGGACCACAAGATATGATTGACTCACAATTCAATCCACCCAGACAAAATCAATTGAAAAAGTTAAATCAGAATCATCCTAAAGATATTGGAAGTTGGGGTACTGCTTTACAACAATGGTCCTGGACAAAAGCAAATCTAATGGAATCTAAGATTCATCAGGACTCATAACTTATGGGTTGGTTGATTTGATGTTAAGACAAAACTTGGTTTCTACTGATACATTTTGTCCTTCCATATACTCCTGAGTGTCAATTGAAGTTTTGTTGGGATAACTTTGGTAACTTTTTTTGTGATAGTAAAGAAATCAATCTACTTTCTTTTCTTACCACTCTTCTTTCAAATGAGAGTCAAGATATCAGATCTTAGACTTTGCAGATTCTTTCTCATTGCAACAAATCTCACCTTCCAATTTTTAAAGGACAATTTGTGTTTTTTGTGTGATTATTCTTTGGTTCTTTTGTTTCTAAGGTGAAATGTAGCTTGGATTTGGTCTAGAATGAACCTTTACCAATTGTTCCAATCCATGAGACTTTCTATGGTGCTCTACCAGGTGGGGTGGAACACTTCTTAGTCAGGCTGAGCCCTGGGCCTGAAGGGGTGCAAGGGCATATTTATAAGTAACACAAACCACAGGTTTCCCATGGTTTTGATGAGACCAAAAAGCCCAAAACCCTCTGCAACAACCCATGATTATTTGCCAAAAAGGGAACAGCCTCTTCCAATTCCTCTGCCATAACGCATAACTCCTTTACCACAAGGAAGGAACCAATTCCCTTTGGGAATAGAACTAACCCAGATACCTTGCTGCGGCCCATAAAACATTTTTACAGAATAAAAAACCACAAGCTGAACAAACTACAAAAGATATAAATAGTCAGCTATATCCCTGAAGATGAAGAAGGTCCACATAATCAATTTGAATAGGATTTTCTACTGTGTTAAATCTATATGGGAAAAACATGGCCTCAAACCCTTGATACCACTCCTTGAGGCACAAAAAGATCTCCACACCCATAGGAGGTAGAGAAGCGTGTTGAGGTCCTATAATGGACTTTGTCTTACTAAAAGCTCTTTTGTATGGAGTACTGGTGGCAGGAATGGCAAGGTACATTCTCTCTATCTTCGCAAGTCCTGGTAAGCTACTTTCTTTCTCCTTCCAGTAAGTTAGTACATCATCCTGAGAACAGTCACAAAACCCAAAACACAAATTGATGTCACCTTCAATCATGGAGTAGGTGGTTGGTTCTTCCCTCCAATAGATTGCCTTGGCAAAGCAATCGGGTTTTGAAATGGGTTTATTGGTTTTGGTGATTGGAGCACCCAGTGAAAAGTTTAATGCCATTGCATCAAACTGTTGCTTGAAGTTGTTTGGAGTCATCCCATATTTGCTAAATAAACCACATCAATCCTAGTAATATGTGATTGGAACTTTGAAATATTTTTCAAACAAAGACTTACCTCAAAGAACTTCATCTTTAGGCAATGAGTTAAAATAGTAGCACAAATAGCCACTGGCTTTTTGAGTGCTTCTTCAAGGTATTCCTCAAGCTTTTTCAACATGTTGTCTGCAGCTGGTAGAAGTTTATCATGATCATAGAGTTCCTTGACCTAAAGCTGTATAGATGAGTTAATCAGCAAAATGGAATGCTCAGAGAGAGAAAGAAATTGACTTGCCTTGAGCAAACCTTAAATGATCACTATATAAATTGGTATCACTTCATGCATTGTAGGGAATCTTCTGTGACACAACATATCAGTAGCTTCACTGAGTGGCTCCAGGGAGTTGCACATGGCCATAAGCCTGTCCACATGATCAGCCAAGTTTGATGATCTAGGAACCTTGGAAGGTTGCTGGTCAGGGTTTGATGGAGTGCAATACTGGATATACCAAAAGCATCATTTTGTTCTTCCTCTGTCTTGTTTGGCTTGATTCTGTCTGTATTGGTTGAAGCTTCAAGAGATCAAACTAGTGCTATAAAACTAGCAAAGGCTTGACTGCGTTTAGGAGTCTTTCAAGTGAATATGGCCAGGCTGTGGATGCAAGAATAGATGGACTTCAGGTTCACAGAAGTATTGTCAGGCGGGTAAATGATATTGTTGGAAGAGGGAGGTACAAAATCTCCTTCTTCAATTGAGTCATCTCCAAATAGTTTGAGACCCTGCTTTGCTGCTAGATTTATCACGTGAGCACAGCATCCCAACATCTGTTCCTTAGCAAATTGAATGTTGTTTTCTTGTGAGAGAATTTGGCCTATTTTACCATTGACACTTTCATTATTGGCCGTAATTCTTCAGATTTTCAAGCCTAATTTGTATTTACAAATATACTTGAGGAGGATGTTGGCAAAGTTTTCAGCATTGTGGACCCCTGGGAAAAATTCAGTTGTAATTGAAAAATTTTCAGCAATCAATCAAGATAAGTTCAATGGGATTGAAAGAAATAAAAACTGACCTTTGATTTGGGGCATCCCAATAACAACATCCATGAGCTTCCAATCATTTGTGATGAAGTGAGCAGTGAATCCCAAGAACCCGCAATGATTCAGTGGGGTCCATGCATCATGTGTGAAGGCAATGTAGTTGGTTTGATTGAAATAGTTAGTCTGAATGAGGTTCTGGTAGTGAGAAAAATCCTTGCTACAGTGCTGAGCAATCACATGTCATTGCACAAGCATTCCACTTGTTCGAGGGCTGACATGTAGTAGCAGATCTTTAGAAGACCTTTGGTTGACTATAGCATAGGGAAGGTTGCAATTGGAGATGAAAAAGATCAGAAAAACAAGGATCGATATAAGAAGAAAAGGATTGAGATCAGAAAAAAGAGAAACAAGATCAGAAAAAAAAGAAAGAAGATCAGAAAAAAAAGAAAAAGGAGAGATGGGGCAGTTTCAAAGAGGTTGTTCAAAATTTCAATCTTCCAATATTGGAGAAAAGGATTTTGAGAGGGGGTCCCATGGTCAACCCCAAGGGGCCCCATACAGGTTGAGGTGCCCTTGGGCCATTGGGCTTGGGGGTGGGGAGTCATTGGGCCAAGTGCAAGCTTGGGTGCAGGGAATACTTCCATATATTGGGTAGAGTTATGTTCAGGCCATCAGCCACATTCCTTGGGTTGGGGCTCAGCCTGACTTCTTAGAAATCACCTTGCCCCTCTGGATCACCACTAGCCCACATTGAAGAAGCTTTCTAGAGTTCTTATGTGTAATCCTTTTTTTGTTCAATGTTGACCCTAGCCCTTACCTTGATCTACCTACCTGTCACAAGTGAAGCAGATCAATACACTCTTGAAGAATTGACAGATCAGGCCAATGGTGAATTGTCAGCTCCTGTTGGCTGAGATGTCCGGTGGCTTAATTTTGAGTCACCACTGGTTTGGGATCGAATTGAAGGCATATATCTCCATGAATACAATTTGGAGAGCCAGTAGTTGCAACAATCATTCAATGTGAGGAAAGATGGTGAATCTTGTGTTGCATTTGACTTCAAGCTCTCTTGACAGCTCCTGTTGGCTGAGATGTCCGGTGGCTCAGGCTCGAAGGGTGACCGGCTCGGCGGGGCAAGCTGCTTTGTATGAAATCGCACCCGGTATACGCATATATGTATGTCGAATTTTTTTACTGGTCGATTGGCAAAAGTTTGTCAACTGTCATTTCGAACACAACCACATCAACCTTTTTGCAGGAATACAAGCTCCTTTCTAGATAACTGATCAAGTCAATTACCCACACCAGATTGTCTTACAATGGGTAAACGAGAGAAGAAGACAGCAAAAGGTCGATTAGATAAATATTATAGATTGGCCAAAGAACAAGGTTATAGAGCTAGATCTGCCTTCAAACTTATTCAACTTAATAAACGATATCAATTTCTTGAATCTGCGAGATGTTGTATCGATCTTTGTGCTGCACCAGGTGGTTGGCTTCAAGTTGCTGCAAAATGGATGCCAGCCAATAGTATGTCACATCTTTGTCTCTTTCTTCATCTGTTTGGATTGATTATTTGAAATTCATTTTTTTGGTTTACGCCAGGTTTGATTCTTGGGGTTGATTTGGTACCGATCAAGCCTATACCAAAGGTTGTAACGGCTACAGAGGACATTCGAACTGATAGTTGTAGACGATGGCTTCGAAGTGAACTCAAAGATTGGAAGGCTGATGTGTAAGTACCGAAAAGAAAGACTATACCCTTATGGATCAAAGACAACACAAGCTGATTCTTACCTTGCTTGTCTATGTTCTTATTCGAAAACAGTGTATTGCACGATGGTGCACCAAACGTCGGTACTGCATGGGTCCAAGACGCTTTCAGTCAAGCTGAGCTTGTCTTACATTCCTTCAAGCTCGCAACTGAGATGCTAGCTCCAGGCGGGACTTTCGTTACAAAGGTTTTCAGATCAAAAGATTATAATTCACTTCTATACGTCTTCAATCAACTTTTCAAAAAAGTCGAATCAACCAAACCACCTTCATCTCGTAACGTTTCAGCCGAAATTTTCGTAGTTTGTCAAAATTTCCTAGCTCCTAAGAAAATCGATCCCAGACTTCTCGATCCTGCTCACGTTTTCAAAGATCTTGACTCAGTGCCAGTAGCAGCTGATGGGGATACAGAGGGACACAGTAACAAGCTTACTCCAAATGCTCAAAACGTCTTCAAGCCTGAAAAAAAGAAACGTGCTCGAGAGGGTTATCAAGATGGCGACTATATCCTACATACTACTGTACCTGTTACGGAGCTCATCAAGGCTAATGATCCTATCAAAATTCTTGGTGTGGCAAATACTATCACATTTGGAAAGACAGATGAGGATAAAATGATTTTAAAAATGAAGTGTACCAGCAAGGCAATCTTGACAGATCTTCAAGATTTAAAAGTATTGGGAAAAGGAGATTTCAAAAAGATTTTGAAATGGCGTCTTGCTGTTCGAGAAATCTTAGGCCTCACGGTTAAGAAGGACCCCGAGGAGGCTGTCCCTCAAGATGCTGTAGAAGTTCAGCCTTTGGACGAAGATGAGGAAATGGAACAAGAAGTGCGTGGAATATATCTCCAGCTACGAGCTTGATCAGCTAACACATTCCAAGATGAACGTAGCTGACTATCTTGATCTCACAGCTCCAACGCATCCGAGAAGAAAACGGCCTACAAAAGAAACGCGAGCGAAGACGGTTGAACGAAAAACGCACGCGAGATCTTCAGCGAATGCAACTTCAGATGACAGCACCTATGGACATTGGATTGGAACGTGCAGATGACGAAGTTTTTGGATTGGAAGAAATCGATCAGGATGACTTTGGTTCCGACCATGATCAAGAAGGTTTTGAGCATGAAGAAATCGATGAGGAAGAATCCGAATTCTCTGATCAAAGTGATGATGAGGATTTATCAGAAGAAGAAAAGAAGTTACAAATCTTGGAAGCCAGTGTAGGTGTAGCATATGATCAATATCAAGAAAAGATATTAAATAGGGATACAAAACGTAAAGTTCGCGAGGATGCACGACTTCGTCGACATCACGATGAAGGTGAACAGGAATGGACTGGTCTAAATGAAGATGACTTGGATGGAGGAAGTGTACACAGTGGTGATGATATTGAGACGGTTCGAAAGAAGCGAGCTAGGTTTGTGAAAACTAGTAGATCTGATGATGATGAGGACAGTGACAGTGAAGGGGAAGATGTGACAGATCAAGCTGCGCGAATCATGGCTGAACGGGGCTCAAGCTCAAAAGCATCCACTTCCAAACCAAAACAGCGTTTGTTGACTGACTTATCTGAAAAGACGAATTACTCTAGCGAAGTGAAGAACCAAGCTACAGAGATGTGGTTCGATCAACCAGTCTTCAAGGATGTCAAGGGCCTCCATGGACAGCTGAACTTCGATGATGACGATGACGACGAGCAAGACGAATATGATGACGATGACGACGATGAAGATGATGAAGATGTCGAAGCGCGTTCTGCCTCGTCCGATGAGTCTGCAGATGAAGAGACAGCACAGTTGGACGAAAGTGACGATGACTTTGAAATCGTACCTCAGGAGCCTGTAAAGCCGACTGTGTGGGATGCAGAAGACTCTGACCAAGACGAAAAGAACGCTCGTATAGTACAACGTATGTTATGACCCTTCTTTGCATCATCTTCTTGATCACTGTACTGACTCATGCGCCTTACTGATCTTAACAGAGAAGGGACTTTTGACTCCTGCTGCAATGCAACTGGCCCTTGATCTTGTTAACCGACGGAAAACAAAAGATCAGCTGGTTGACTCCGGGTTCAGGCGAGATGCCTTTTTTGACGAAAAGGATCAATTACCTCCTTGGTTTTTAGATGATGAGATGCGACATTTTCGGGAACACGTGCCGGTCACCAAGGAAGCGGTGAAGATTTTACGAGACAAGATGAGAGCACTAGACGCTCGACCGATCAAGAAAGTCGCAGAAGCCAAGGGCCGGAAGAAACTGAGAACATTACGTAGAATTGAAAAGATGCAGAATAAGGCTAACCTTTTGAATGCAAATAACGACTTGACTGAAAAGGAAAAATCGGGTGAGATTGAAAAATTAATGAATCGCATGAGCAAGAATCCGAAACAAAAGAATGAAGTGAAAGTTGTGGTAGCCAAAGGGCTGAACCGTGGTCAGAAAGGAAGGCCCAAGGGTGTAAAGGGTCGTTACAAAGTACGTAGCAACATATTTTGTTCCTTTTTGCTATCGATCAAATGTTGAGCTTATGCGTTTTGCTCTCTGTAACAGATGGTTGATCCACGAGGTAGGAAAGAGCTTAGGGCTAAGAAAAGAAAAGAAAGAGAAAGTAAGAAAAAGCGTACTTGAAGCTGTTGTACTCGTTACTTTCATACCCACGTTCCTTAAACAATCGAGTTTTCAATGGACATCTGATGGGTTTGTCGAAGGCATCGATCAACTCTTGAACCCCATCTCTCATGATACCCATTGACTTGATAAATTGTAATGTAATAATTGCCATTTCAACGAGGCTTTTCGTCTGTTTCATTGCATTTGATAAGAGTCAGATCCGACGAACAAGCACGTATATAATCCACAGCTGTGGTCAGCTAGATTTAGATCCATCTCAATGGGCCGCTTCGCAAGGCGCGCTTTTGCTCAAGCAAATCACAGTCAGAAATTGGATTCTGTGAAATTTCAAATGTCTGCCATGTCCCAAGAATTTGATTTTTGCATTTCCAAATTCATAGTAAGTTCTGATCAATAGCCAGGCCAGGTATCTGAGTCAAGAGAAAGTGGTTGGAAAAATGAACAAAGGTGGCCTTCCTGATGAAGTTCAGAATTGATATTCGAATTCTACTTTCAAAGATTAAATGACCTAAATTATCTAAGATTAAGCTTGAATTTAGACCTTAAGACTCAAGACCTTAAGCAGCGTTTGAGTTAAATTAGATTTCGACTCAACAACCAAATCAAAGGAAGACTTTTCAAATCACTTCAACTTCAAAACAAAATAGAGGAAACACCCAATGATATGCGAAATCAAAGTCTACCCACTCCTACTTCATTACCTCGATCAGGAATCAAAGATGAAGAACTCTTAGTATACTGGGAAGACTCTCCTCATCATCGATCAAGAAATTCTAATCTCACTCCTCTCAAACCAAAACCAAAGCGTGATTCTTCGGCTGCAGAGATACCTTCACCTTCGAAAACAGTCATCCACGTTCATTCTTCTCCTTCGAATGGTCCCCCACATGCTCCACTGGCCTTATCCACAGGAAGCGATTCACGCAGGTCACTGAGGCAACATAAACGACTGAGAGACCGCCAGTCTTTGTGCGAAGGAAAAACTGCGGTTAATCCCACTGATTGCGTGTCGAATAACGCGTCTTCGGCACCGCTTCAAAACACAGAGATTGATATATTGCTTAATCGTCTGGCAGAGAGAGTTGACAAGACAAAAGCCAAAGCCAGCGTTGGTCTCTTTTTCCTATTGAGTGGTTTCATCTGAAACTTGTCTGCATATGTACTGACCTTGTTTGTTGCTCACTTTACTTTCTGGATTTATAGAGTCAATCTCTCTTAGCCCCGAAACGGTTGACTAAGAGTCCAAGTCGAACACCCACTAGAACTACTCCCATTCCTCCCTGCGTTCTCGCTTCAAACACAGATAGCGCTCGTCCGCATATTCACAAACGTACCCCTGATAACCGGAGTCCAAAACCCCTTCTAGGGACGACAATCTCTAAACCTGGCCTCCAACCCAACGCACATATCTTACAGACGTCCAATCGCGTACCACTCAAAGTGACGAGTCTATCATTACAGCCTAAAGCAGTCCCACCGGTACAGAAGCTTCCTTTGAACTCTATCTCCAACGTTCCTTCTGATCGATCAGTACCACCTACACGCGCATCACGCCCCACCGTCGCTACCCTCCACGTGACTGCTTCCAAACCTATAAACTCTAGCTGTGCTAATCGAGGAAATGGGCCTCGTTTGGCTTCGGTCGCAACAGTCCCACCAACATTTACGAAAAACCTGACATCGGTTCCTAGGGTGCCTGCAAAGGTACCACCGTCTGTTCCAAAAGTCACAACAGCTGCAGGACCAAAAATTCTACCGCGTGTACAACCTCTTAGCAATACCTCTAAAACTAATCTTAATACAACGGACCTCACGACTATGAAACGCTTCACAACCAAAACTCCGGCGATCGCACCGATTATAACGAAGACCACGAAGATCACCCCAACCACAACGAAGACCACAACTACAACCCTTATCAACTCTGCATCCAGTAAGACTACTACCAAGTCTGTTCAACATGATGATGACGAATCCATCTCTTTGCTCAGCGGACTTTGCGCCAACGACTTGGATTGGGATTTAGATGATTAACTAATAATGGCGACACCTTATAATATATTTGAAAATATTGTTCTAATTCATTCTGTATCACTAGACACTTCAGCGGTACGTCTTTATGACTCTTTAACAATATGTAATTCACCATGCTTTCATTACGATTGAGCTCTTGCCACATATACAGTTTGCTTGAAAGTCGATAAAGTGTATTTCGATATATTTCTTTTTTTTACTTGTGAAGTTTGCTTTGTCCGATTTATTGAAATTGTTTGAAAATGATGATCCTATAGTAAGCCTTCAGGTATGACTTACAGAGTGAGGTTCATTGAAACCTTCTTCAGCAGACGAAAAGGTTGAGTGCATAGAGAGTAAGTTAAATGCATAACCAAGCAGTTTGTTTTCGTAATTCCATTACTCTTCTCATTGTGTTCTGCCAAGTGTTATACGAAGAGGATCTTTGGTTTCTATATATGTACATTTCATTTCGAAATATACAAAAAGAGAAACTGTAAACTAAAAGCTGTTTAGGGTCGGTGGAGGAGAATAAAATGTGATACAAGATTGATCATCGTGTTGAAACTTTACAATAAACAAAAAAGTGATATGTGAAATATTACGCGAGTAGACTACAGGCGAGATAGCTAGGAAAGATAAATAAAATGAATGTAAGTTTGAAGGACTTTGAGGGCATTGTTGCTCAACTCATCTTGCACTCGCCCTTCTTTTCAGATAAGTAGGCTTATAATCTACATCTGATTTACGTACTTTGAATTTTAAATTGTTTAATTTCATTAGGGACACATGCAAAAGGTACTTCAGCTCTGAAAGAGAAATTTATTAGAGCACCACCACCGCGTGTTGTAAAACCCCAAATACAGGCCGTTTACAAATGCCGTGGGAAAAAATCCGAGGCACCGGGTCTTGTAAACGCCCTGTATCCTTGACAGACCGACTATAATTTATAGTCAGTCGACCAAATATGGTCGCTCAAGACCAGGCGACTAAAAAACACAATTCTCCCGCAATTAGAACAGGCATCCGACCCCTCCTACCCCTCCTTGATCACACAATGCCCGATCGCGATAAACTTCCAAAGGGCACCATTATCTTTTTGCTACCACGACCTATCCATTCAATCGAAAGCATGGCTTACTTCAAAGATTTTCCCATCAAATTAATGATCTATGCAAAGTAAGTTCTTTCTATTAATACTATGTTCGTACTTTTCAAACAAATAGGCCGAGTTTTGCTAATGTTTTGTCTTACTTTTTCTCTTGTTCTGACCTCTCGACCAGCGCAAAAGCCCGGACCCAATTGCGTTTGTACGTGGCCGACTCAAGCCGCTCATTGGTGAGATGGTTACACTGGAATGAGGTAGGCACTGGTGGGTTATATATAAAACCCACCAGCCATCAAATGCTAACATCCTACTCATCCCACTACTCAACTTATTTCATCCTTTTTTAATTCCTATTTCAACTCATACCCTTTAGTTTGCCACCGGTTGGCTTATCATGTCTGCACAACAAATCACCCGAACTCTTCAACAATTTCCTTCCACCAATTGTCCTCCACTGCAAGGCTCTCATGTCTCTCATGGAACAAACCAATGGTGGAACAATTATGAAGGCAACCATATGCCCGATAGTAAGTCATTTCAATCTATGTCCTGATTGTTTGTTACAATGCACAGATTCATTTTACGACATTGTTATGCTTCAGCCAATTCCGGTTTGTATCCTAATGTCAACAGGCTTCCCGGGCGCATCAATCATTATCAGTCACCCCCTCCTGGCGCTCACTCTCATTGGGCGGCTAACTCAACCTCAAACAATGTCAACACTCCTCAACAACCCACGTCTCAAAGAATTAGTACTCCTTCTCACATGCTCTCGTCTGCTCCCAATCGACACAGTGCTCCTGCAACCACTCCTGCCCAACCTCCTGCGATCGCTCCTGGCCTAGGTCCTGCGATCGCTCCTGGCCTCGGTCCTACGCTCGCTCCTGCCCCACCTCCTGCGACGGCTCCTGCCCCACCTCTTGCGACAACTCCTGTCGCTGTCTCTGCCTCAAAAAGAAAGTGCAAAGTCAAGTCGACTTTGCCTCCTCTTGTCACAACGGACTCTTCTACTTCCAGCTTCAATACTACAGTTGGCCGCAAAAGTAATTTTACTTCAGCTGAAGACCTGCAACTTTGTCAATTGTGGCTTAACATATCACAGGATCCTTTGGTTGGAAATTGTCAGACAATGGATGCTATGTGGGTTTGAATTAATGCGGATTTTCAGAGTGGCATCAAGTCTCATCACCTGAAGAACAACTCAATGGATGATTTTGTCAAACGTAACATTGGCTCTTTGCAAGCTAGGTGGCAGCTTGTGAATGAGTGTGTATCGAAATATGTAGGTCATTTATCAAAGTGCAAGAAATTGAATGGGAGTGGCAAGTCTCCCCTCAACATCAGGACAGACGCGAACAACATGTATCTCCAACTCGAGAAACATGTGTTCAAGTTTGAACACTGTCACGAGTTCTTGTCGTCGGCGCCAAAATGGACCGATTATGTCAACAATTGACGATTCCCTACTCCTAAAGCTCCCCCCCTCTTCTGCTATGTCCATTCACTCTACTCCTGCTCCCTCCGATTTTGATTCCGACATTGAAATCATTTCTTCTGAAAATTGTGATTGGCCTATGGGTGACAAATCAGCTAAGCGTGCTCGTCAAATGGAAGAATTTATGGAGCAGCTTGCCACCAAAACTCAAAGCCTTGCGAACTCAAGTGCGTCAATGGCTTTGGATTCCCGTGTTCAATCACAAGCTGTCAACTTTATGAAGGACGACGCAATATTGAAGACCAATACTAGCTCAATGGTTGGCGATGTGAAGGTTTTTTATGAGACACAAAAGGCACTAATTTTGAAAAAGTGTATGAATGGTGATGTGTAAGGTGGTAACTGGTTTACTTCTCACTTTTTTTATCCTGGTTTCTCTCACTGTCACCTTTTTTTGTTCTCAATCTTTTTTTAACTTTACCACCTTGTACTGATATGCTGATGGTCGTTGTCGTTGTACGTGAGTCACAAAACCAAAAAAAATAAACTTACAATGTTAATATTAATTAAACAATTTATGTTCACAATGGTTTGGCCCTTCTCACACACGTATCAAACACGTACTGCGCCTTAGGATTTGTTCAAATGAGTCATGATCGTACAAGCTAATCTTGAATACAAAGATTGAACCATGGAGAGGCTTTACAAAAGCAAGTTCTAATATCTATGATTTCTTGATTGAAGATAGAATCTAATATTTAAGAAATGAGGACAGAATAAAAAAACTTAGATTTATGAATGGTCTATAGAAAAAAAAATATTCTAGAATGGTCTGTAGATTTAGATAACTTTAAAAATCTTTTTATTTCTCATGAATACAAAAGAAAGGACACAAAATGTAACATCATTTATAAAAAAAATCACAAAGAGAGACATCAGTTTCAAAATGACAAAGAGAATGAGATCAATCAATTGACAAACTTTACTTAAAATTTTATTCAGCATCACCACCTAGGTTCCATAGATGCTCAATTAAGTCTCTCTGAAGCTGAATATGGACTGTTTGGTCTTGAATTTGTTGTTGGCGAGCTACATATGGAGCAACATCTTCATCGGCATGTATGATTTGAGGCATTTCAACCAGAGGAATAACTTCACGCAAGCCTTCTTCCCGCTCGTCTTCTACTACCATGTTGTGGAGAATAATACAGGTCATCATTATAGTCTTCAAAACGCTATGAGACCACATGCGCGCCGGGCCTGCTACAATCGCAAATCGTGCTTGTAGGATGCCAAAAGCGCATTCTACATCCTTTCTGATAGCTTCTTGCATCTTTGCAAAATGCTACCCAAAATATCATCAGCAACCAAAAATAAAAAAATACTCAGAAAAAAATAGTACATACTTTTTTTTTCTGATCCTGAGGTTTTGAAATAGTTTGTACAATGGTGGCCCACTTTGGGTAGATTCCATCCGCAAGGTAATATCCTTTGTCCAACTGGTGCCCATTGATCTCAAAGTTGCAAGCTGGTGCTTGGCCTTGTGCAAGGCGATGAAAAAGCAGAGAATGATTAAGAACATTAAGATCGTTGAGAGATCCAGGAAGGCCAAAGAATGAGTGCCAAATCCAGCAATCGTGTGAAGCAACGGCTTCCAAAATGATAGTTGGTCCACCCTCTTTCCCCTTGAATTGACCACTGAGAGCTTTTGGACAATTTTTCCAACGCCAGTGCATACAATCAAGAGATCCTAACATTCCAGGAAAACCGCGAGATTCGTTGATAGCAAGTAATCGTGCTGTGTCCGCTTCGTTGGGCTCTCGAAGGTACTCATTGCCAAAACACGTAATGACGGCTTCACAAAATCGTTTTAAACACTTCAAAGTGGTTGATTGAGCAATGCAAAGGTTTTCGTCGAGCTGGTCGGCAGGTCCTCCGTAGGCAAGGATTCGGATTGCAGCGGTGCACTTTTGCATAGCTGAAAGGCCCATCCTTCCAATTGCGTCAGGCTTTTGACAAAAGTAATCATCGGTGGTCGTCACACCATCAACAACTCGAAGCCATAATTGGCGGCCCATTCTGAATCTGTGACGAAACATTTTGTCTGTGTAACCCGGATTGGCACCAAAATAATCATTCATCAACTTGGCGTGTCCAGTGACCCGGTCACGCTCGATGTTGGGGGCTTTCCCGGGCTTGGAACCTCCGCCTTTGCGGGCATTATTCATCTCAGTGGAGATGAAGTGTTGAGCTACGTTGGCGGTAGCTTGACCGGCATTAGTTATCATGCGCATGCGAGTGGAGGATGAATCACATATCGCGATGAGATTTTGCAACGCCATGGGATTGGAGTTTTGCATGGCAGGCGAACGACAAACGACAAAGTTGATCTGGTCAACGGGGACCAGATCAATCTGCTTCGATCGTTTTAAAAGCGTCGACCAACTCTTGTGATGACGTGTATGTATGACGTGTGGAATTCACACGCCATCCAAATCGGGTATTTTATAGAAGCGACCGATTTTCTCTAATTTTTACAATTTCATGGGAGACGACTCAAAGTCCCAAGAGCCTGTCAAGTGGGCATGATACAGTCGCCGAAAGGGGCCTTTTTTTACAACACGCGGTGGTGGTGCTCTTAGACCACACCACGTCGGATCGCACTTTGAGACGTGATAGATCTGATTCGAGACCACTGACCTACCAATCAACAAAGAAACAAACGAAATGATCCTGTGTATCAAGAGGAACACTCAGTTCATGCTAGAACGCATTTAAAACAAATTGAACAGGTCTTAGCTTGAGATCATGTTCATAAGCAGGCAAGTAAAAAAGAAGATGAAATGAGCGATAATACGTTTCAGTCTTTGAAAACTCAGTAACACTTCGACCAATAAACAGAACAAACATACAACGAAACAAAAAGGAAACACTACATTTTTTGATGTCCAACTGATCAAATAAGATAAAACCGAAGACCAAGTCTGATAGGATTTAAAAGTTAAGAGTGATAAGCAAAAGCCTAAGAAGATTTCGAAAACAAAACCGATCATGAAAAGAAGCTTTGATAAGAGAACAAACATTGAAAGAAATGAAAGACTGAGAATGTATGATGAAGACAATAGTCAACAAATTAGATGTCTGTAAGGCTGACTTGAATTGAGAATGAAATGATACAATGAGGCCTAAAAAGAATCGACCAATCAACAAAATATAAGCGTGAATCTTGACCCAGACAGTATCCACAATAACCAAATCGTATCTCAAACGGTTGTCTCTTTCAAAGTTGAACAAAGAGAATCGTTATCTGAACCGCCTTCACCCTCTCTTTCGATCACCTTGCCTTGTAACCGCTTTGAAGCCATCGCACGATGAATCTCATTGATTTTAACAATCATCGCATGTACAACTGCCAATTGTCGTCTTGCTTGATCCAACTTTTCCTGTTGTTCCACAGATAGATGGACACTACTTGATGGAGTGAATGCTGATAAGGCATTGGAAGTATGCGAGACGCGAAACCGTTTAGATGGTAAGTCAGGATCGTGTTGGAACTCTGAATCAGAAGGAGCCATATGTTCATCTAATGACTCGATCGAATGGGACTCTGAAGCTGGTGGCGATGGTACCGATCTGAGTGATGCAACACTGCCTTTCCTAGATGCCAACTTCATACCGTGTACTCGACGTGACAATGAATCAGCCGTTCCTGGTCGCTCCACACAAGTGGAATCTTCCGCGAGACGTGAAAAGGTTGCAGTGAGGTTGGCTAAAGAGGGATAAAGAGGCTTTTGGTCACTCGATCGCGAATAATTATTACTAGCAGGCGGGCTAGGAGAATTTTGTAGAATCGAGGGATTGACATTTCTAAATAATGTCCGAAGAGGGGGTAAGGTAGTACCGGTTCCCAAATTCGACTTGTGAGGGGACGTCAAAGGTGCTAATTCTAGATTCTTCACTTTACAATCAGGATCCTCGCATCCTGCAGTTTGGTTGAAGGAAGGATGATTGGTGTCCATATCATCTGTTCCCGAGCTATCGACCGACACAAACGACTCTAAAGCAGAAGTAACGCCCGGCACCGCTTTTTGCAAGGGTGTAACTCTTTGAATATTCATTGACTGACTAGAAGGAGATACTGATGCAAGTTGTGGAGGAGCGAGTGGTCTTGAAACTCGAACGTTTTCTTGAATGTTGGCCATACTTTCATTGAACATTTGGTCGGAGCCGAACGTTGGAAGAGCTGGGTAGCTATGAGGAGACGGATTGAAGTGCGTGGGAGGAGATAAAGAATGGTAACTTTGTACAGATCCACGTCGGTGAGATGGATTTTGATAAGAGCTAACACTCGGATTGGAATTGAACATTGGGGGCATGGCAGGTGGTGAAAAATTAAATGGCATTTTCGAGTTGGCATTTGCATCGAGCGGGAAAGCTACGTTATATGGTACATCCTCTGGCCAGGTACCGGCCATTGCATTGGCAGTGGCGGACTCGATTTCGGTTCCAATGGACGCAAGTAGATCCGTCAACTTATCCGCCTCCGATTTCTCGGCAAGCCATTCAAGTTCACTGGGCGGTGTGAAAGACGCTGGAGCATCATTGTTGTAAGAATAAGGGGAAGAAGCGGCAGAAGACATATCAGAAAGCGAGTTGCGACGATCCAAGTCTGGTAGGCTTAGATTTGTTTCTGGTGATAATAACCTAGCGACACGTTCAATAGCTACGATAGCAAGATTCTTAGCATCAATTTGATGCGCGCATCAAAGAGGAAGGGCTACTAACACGACAAACCTTCATCATATTTACCTCGCTTCAGCCTTGAGATCAATTCGTGCGTCACTTCATCAAACTCACGCTTGTGTCCTTGCACGACGGGAAGCGAGCCGGAATTTGGGCGCGGTGCTTCTCTAAAGGTGTTATTCTCTACAGGGTTCGACTGAAACTCGGAAGAATGATTCATAGAGGCATCTAGGTTTCGGTGTGTGGAGGTACCATCTTCGACTGACATGCGATGCCCATGAGACATAGCTAGAGGGTTCGTGTTACGATAGGACGTATTATGATTGATATTCGTAGGCCGGTTGTTCTGACAAGCTGGCATGACGGTAGCCGGATTTGGATAGGTGCATGCGCTACTGGACATGACGGGGAGAGGCGCGAATCCTACGGAGGAATTCTCCATACTCCCCGGAGGGCTCAATCTAGGATATATCGAAACGGCCGAAGTTGGCGACGGATAGGAAGTGGCCGACATACAGTATGTGGCGGGGTATGACGATGCTGTGCTAGGTGGAATAGCATGATGATTGCTAGGCACATTAAGATTGGACGAAGCTAAGACCGAATTGTAAACTTCCTGTGCTGCAGCCTGGGCGGCCTGGTGAAGAGCAGTCTGGTGATTTATCTGCTGCTGTTGCCCAACGAGTTGAGCAGTCGAAATTCCGGGATATGGTAGGGTCGACTGCTGCCCCGAGTATAATGGGTATGCTGGTTGCTGAAGTTGCGATTGCGCGTGATGAGGAAGGGGTGCGTATTGACGTGACGTATCGTGTCTGGAGGTTGAGGCACTGACAGTCATGGCTTTAGAGTGTTTGTGCTGTATGTGATGTTCCTCGGTATGTATCTTTTCATGCTTCTTCAAATCTTGAGGGCGCTTGAATGCTTTGCCACAAACCTGTAAAGGGGATGACTTTGGGTCAGCCTGCTTGCCAATCCGTCTCGATCTGCCGTGTTGGCACTCAAACCAGTGCAAAGATTGAAAATTCATCACGTACCTCACAATTGTGTGGTTTGAGTGGCGTATGCACTATGCAAGAAAGAAATACCCTTAAACTTCTTGAACTGACAAAATCGAGCTTGTGGCAAAAGACAAATCGTAGGAGCTTACCTCTCAAGTGACTTGTGATATGATCACGCTTCACACAGACTGTGTCACAATTCTATAAAGTAGAAAACAATCAGTTTGGTTCTCGTCAAGAAAACGAGTATGAGCAGCTTTACCTTCCAATGACATTTCAAAGTTAAATTCCCTGTCGATTTACGACCGATATGTTGATCACATAGATGATGATATAATGCCTTGAAGGAATCATCGTACATGATGGTCAGTGAATAAATTGCGAGATAGGAGAAATAATCTGATATCAAAAGCCTACCTCTGGGTCATTAAACACCAAACCACACGAAGGCTCAGTCCATTCGCAGGCAAATATTTCAGCCGTTGAGTCGAGCAGATGACCGGAAAGGGAGTGGGTCAATGAGTGCACCATGACCGGCGGTGATGGTTCGAATGAAGAGGATATATGCTTGGCAAACGAAGGGGTGTGGCTGATAAATAAAAGGAAGTTGTATCTGCAAATTCTTAAAAAGGCACAGTGAACAACAGAGGGGATGAAGAGTTGAAATTATTGTACGTGAGCACAGACAGACAAGGAAAGTTTGTGATCTCGGAAAATAGCTTGAAGGAGAGATGAAGACCGCTTAAAGCTTGAAGAGAAGGTCTTGTTGGTTGACTACCTGTGAGATGAGCTTGATTGAGCTTCTGATCGATTGGTCGTTCTTGGCAAATCTTGGCATGCCAAGCGAGTTCAAGTCGGAAACAGCTCAAAGTCAAATTAAGCTCGAAGCCGAACTTGTCTTGGCAAAATCTAAAAGGATGTAATTGTGCATAAATACAGTTTCTTTACATACATACTTAAGATCTGGTGGGCTGTGTTGTCTCTAGGGCTCAAATACATAAGTACATATCCTCACGTAGAGCCTCAAAACTGGATTGTCCAGGCTGATCCAGAGTCACCGAATTGTCACAACTACTGTGTGTGCACATATCAGCTTCATCTGAGCCAAATCATTTCCACTTGCATCCACCAATCGTTCTGGAACATAGGGAGTGTGCAGTTTGTAATTTGCCTTTTCGTCTAGACTTTGGGAGCAGACCCACCGGCGCAAAGGCTTCAGTTTGCGTGGATTCAGCCGTGCTACACGGGTGCCTGAGCCACGTAGTGCACCGGTTTCTACGGCAGACAAGTCTCTCAGTAGATCCCGGCTGCCTCCCTGCAACGGCATACTTTATGTAATGCATCATCAGTTGAACCCTTCCGCTCTGCACTGTCTCTCGCCCCTCGGTTGGGCAACTCAAGCCGGCCAAAAGCTCATCGCTTGGCGTGAGACGGATGGTCGGTCAGAGACCCAGGGTTGCCGGGAATCCCAAGGAACAAGTCTTCCCTTTTATTCAAACACCTGAGGATCTTCGAGTTTGAGAATCGGAAGGGGAAACCGTTGTTTGGTCTAGAGTCATTGTCAGTTTGCATCTCCTTGTGCATTCAGCAAGAGCTATGAAGTGTTTGCGACATTCATTGAAGGAATCTGTTGGTGAATTGCGTCGTCGGCGTCAGGTCAAAGATTGAAAGGAAAACCCTCCTCCGAGCGTCTACGGAATATAGCTGACCAAGAGTGATTGAAGCGCCGAAAATATTCTCTTCAACCTGGGCTGAACGCCAAGTGTCAATTCTTCACATCGTCAAATTGATAGAACATTAGTTCACACTGTTATGGCATTCGTGTCTTGGCGTATTCGACTTTCTAGATCTTCAATTAAGTAATATGAGCTTTGAACTCCACCCAAAAATTGATATACATGGAATCATCACATATCACTCGAGGGTCGAGGATTCGGTCTTGCCAAGAGACAGACACCGTGTCATTTTGTATGAAGTCGCGAAAACCACTTTAAAAATTTTCACCAGTACAGTCGACTCTGTTAAAACCGATACCCAAAAATTTGGGTCAAAAACTATCGGTTTTTGCCGAGTATCGGTTTTGTCAGGGGAAATCTCACTGCAAATAAAAAAAATCTTTGGCCAAAATGTATCGGTTTTCAAGGAGTATCGCTTTTGACGGCTATCGGTTTTAGCAGAGGCGACTGTACTTATGTGATGTGAGAGCCCTTTATCACATAAGGTGGTTGTCGATGACGAATTAATTCAATTTATAGATAATTTAACGGACTTTGTGAATATTTCTACATCTCATCAATTTTTGCAAGATGATCAGTATCATATGTTAATAAAAGACAATCAAACTACAAGGATGCCGGTCAATTATTAATGCTGAGTTTGCAATGGGCCCATTTTGTCGCATCAGCCAGCAAGCTGCATACAGTCAACTCTGATATAATAGGTGGGATTTGTCCACGTTTACAAGTGATGCTGTCCTGGGAAATACTATGGCATGAAACTCCACAAATATCTTGTAATATTAGAATACACAATAAGACACTCAGTAGATCTTTGAACAGGCATTTACCAAGATAAACTACACAGCTTAGACCAGGATTAATCCTTCAAAACCACCTAGATACGCCCTGGCTGAGAATGACCATGGAATTTGGTCATGTCACCCCAGCCATAACTAGTCCTGAGTATAATGGAAAGATATTACAAGGAGTTTTATTAAGAAGCTAATAAAAAATAAGAGTTTGAGATTTCTGCAGGAAATTCCCCTGAGTCTGATTTTATTCACTAATCCTTTGCTATCATTGAAGAAATTTAATATTCATTAATTTACTTCAACAAAACTTGTCTCAAAAGCTTTTGATCACAATCTAACAAGAAATTAAATCAATTTCTGAATTTTCCAAAAAAAATTGCAATCTTTCCAAGAAAGGAATATAAATTACTTCAACAATATCAAGCTACTCAAGATCAACCTATTCAATCAAACCATCCACATCCTAATTCAAAATCTTCTCTATAATCCTAAGCCAATATTTTCTCTATCCCTCCTTCATCATCACCCACGAAATCTACATCTATGGATCTCCTTGCAAGCGCAGCAGCTTCTCTCCAAGCAGCGACCCCTTAAAGGGAAGCTAACACTGTCAACAGATCTGTAACCCAAACCTCCAGTGGAGCAACCAAACAAGGAGCTGGCTCCCAAACTGGAAAGGACAACCAATTGGGAGGCTCCATGCCAACTCAGACCCAAACAAATGACCAACACAATATTGTGATGAGATAGTTAAATAGAGGCAATAGTCAGCTCCACAAGCAGTTCACATCACATAGTTAAAGAGACAAACAAACCTTTACACTAAAATTGTTTTAATGGGTTCCATCAGTGATGATAGCCCAACAAAAAAATTACCTCCAAACGTCCACGTAGACCCAAGCTTGTTAATGAGCATAACCATGAGTAATTCACCTCCCCCTATATCTTTAGCACAAATAAAGAAGGTTCAAGGCACTCCGCCTCAACACCAAGGGATCCTTGAATAAGCAAAAAGATATTGTGAAATTGACAAGATTGAGCATGTTGCAAGCCTTTTTTCAACACAAGGGGTTAAGCTAAAGCCAGGATTCAATAAAAGATAAGTGGTGTATGATTCTGGGGCACAATCTTTGGGAGAAAGATTAATCTCCAATTCAAAGAAACCTAAAAGCAACAAACAGAAGATTTCAAAGAAACCTAAAAGCAACAAACAGAAGACAAATCATTTAAATGTACAATAGAAAATTTTGAATTGGTAATGTTCAACATTTGATTGTGGGCCTAACATTCCTGGTTCATGCAAACTAATTAAATGGATTGATTTGCAGTGAAAGTGCGATCAATCACTACACTTTTGATATATCTGAGATATTGATATCACCGGTTATCCTTGACCTTAAGGTGACAGAGGCAAAGCTACAAGTTCAAAGCAATTACACTCCACACTTGTCCAAACAACTGTCTGGTAATGGAGGTTGGGGGAAATTGGGTTAAGATATGTGCCAGAATGGACAGCACAATGTTTTGATGGAGCTTTGGATCTTGATTCACAGTTACTTCCTCACTTGAAATTGATATAGTCGCATACTATAAGTGACTGGGCTGGATTTATGGTTAAGCCATTGTTTTGACCATTGCAGACTGGTTTGTATTGCAAACAAGCAATAAAGCTATTGTGTAGTTGAACAGGTCCAAATCTTTTGATTGCATGCTAAATATTTTCCTGAATGATAGTCACAATATGTATATTTGGGAAAACTGCAGTTCACAAGAGCGAGATCATCATATCCTTGTACAACTTTTGACTCTTTTGATATATAAGTTGCTCTAATACCTTTCTGAACATTTTCCACTCTGTTGCCAGCCTGTCCAACTCGTTTGTACCTCTGAGGCTGGCTTACCAAAATGTTAGTCACCCCACTTTGTGAGAGGTTTCTTTCCCAGTAGTTGCCAGGATGTACAAGTGACTTTGTGGGTGAGATGAGATAAGATATCTTGCTCATTGATTACACTAAAGGAGTCTAGGTCTGCTCCTTAGTAGAGAACCAATATGTTAGAAACTGTGTGTGAGATGAAATGCAAGAGAGATCTCAGGGGTGTTCCTGGATTGTAGTTAGATTGCTAAGTGAGTCTCCAACAGCCAGGTTTGGAGTCAAGAATAATATCAATGACTATGTACATAAGAAACTCAGTACTTAAGGTGCTAAGTAGGTCACAAAAAAAAACTTGACTTCAAAGGGGCAACCAATTTTGAGTGATTTGGTTTATTTGATCAGCTCTTTCAATGGTTTGTGTAAGCAACTGCTGTGACAAGATATTGGTTTACTATTGGATGTACACAGATATTTTCAAGGTGCACAGGTAAACAAATAGGATGTTATGAAAATAAAGGTCTGGTGACAGTGAAATATAGATGAATGGAAACACGATTCCTAGAATAGACTATTTTGAAGTTTTTGAACCTTTGAGTGACTGAATTCCAGGAACAAACTTTTGGGATCATTCACAGCACGCCCGAGATCAACCTTGATTGGAGAAGGAATTTCAAAGTTTATAATTTGCCCTGCTTGTTTTCGAGAACAAAGATCATCAATCCACCAATTCAAAAGAGCACACACAAAATTCATATGTGCACGTTGATTTGGACGTGTTAGGATGTAGTGGAACATCTCAAGAGGAGTCTCTGCAGTATTTTTTCTCACTGGTTTCAGTTTGACCATGTCAGTCTCTTTCTTTCTCTGGGAAGGTCTGAAATTGTATTTTATCCATGTACTGAATTGCTCTTTGAGAAAACTCCATCCGCTCTGAAGTACCTGTTCTATTCCATCCGGCTGTAATCTTCCATTGTATATCTTCACCAGGCTTCCTAAAAATACAAGTGTCACTTTAGATCTTGCAGAATCAATTGCTTTCTTGATATAATTCAAATCCTGTGCCTTCTTTTGCATAGCAGAAGAAAATAACATGGAACCAGACTTGATATCTTCTTTGTAATCTATATCAAGATTGTTTGACAACAGATCATTCAATATTTTGAAGTAATTGTCTATATCTTCTGTTAGCTCTGGCTTTGCATGTTTTGCCCCTATGAGTGTCAATTCTTCATCATAGTGTGGATATTTTTTGATAGAAACCTTTCTGCTACCACCTATCTTTGTGAGGTATGATTGAAAACTTTGACAATTCATGCAGGCAATTTTGTAGAATTGCTTCACAGATTTTGAATCTAACCCCAACATGAGTTGAAGGAACTCTCTGTGATCTACTTGTATGTTTCTGACTTCAGTCAAACTTGGAAATTGATCTGTCCAAAGCATATGTATTTCCACCAACAATGTGCCTGGTATCCTTTGTCTTGGTTTCATCCCCAAAAGGTACTTGATATTAATCATGGGGTTATCTGACCAATAACTTTGGCTAGCCAGTCCTTTTGACTCCATCCTGTTGATCTCTTCCATATTTATAGCTCTCCATTGGTCAAACAATTTTTGCATGAAATTCCAACCATTTGTTTGAAGCTTTGACATATCTTTCCATGCAGGTTTTTGATACTCAAAGACATGCAAGCATCCCAAAAAGGGGATAGTTATGTCATCTTTAGCCTTTTTGATGATTTTATCAATGGCTTCATACCGTTTGTTTGATCCCCTATTGTTGCGGTACATATCCTTCTTCAAGTCTTCAAACCATTCATCAATACCAAGCAATGTTAAGTGAGAAAGTCCAATTTGCTTGAAGACCCTAGATGCATAGAAGCGTTGAATGCCACTTGCAGGTTTGCTACTCAGAGCATTTTCAAGATTTTCTGTGACATGTCCTATATTCAATGGATCAACTGTTTGTCTATCAGCTTTTCTTTTTGACTGAAAGGCTTTATTAGGGACCTGATATGTGGTGTCTTGAGGTCTGATGATATACTGATGACCCATAAGTTTGAGCTTTGAATTACTTATATCTTTGGTCATCATATCATGGTGACTATGATCAGCAAGGATCACATTCTTGCCTTTGAGTATATTGGATTTTGGCCGCTCTTGCCTTTGTGGTGACACAACAACAGGTGCTAAGAAGAATTTTCTCTGTTTGTTAGTCATAGGACCTGTCTTTATATGATCTCACATCAAGTCTGTAATTGATTTACACACCTGATTCTGATGAGCTCCTTTTCTTTGGATTGTCTGAGAAAAGATCTTTTGTCATTTCTGATGACAAGCTACTTGATCCATGGCCAGTTGAGTGTTGTATATTGCTATCTGATGGTAAGTCATCAAATCCTGATTTTGATAATCTTGAAATCTTTGAGGTTCTTATCACATTGTCCAATCTCTTTCTCTTAGCTGGCATATCTTGCAACAACATTCTCTCTTGACTTGAGCCTGGTGCGACTTTTGAATTGATGTCAATAAAAGACATTTTGCTTTTACTGCATAGAGGTTCATAGTATTGATCACTGTTAAAAACTCTTTTGGATGATGTTTTAGCAATAGGATTAGCCTCATTTTGCAAAAATTTCTCAAAATCAGCTTTAGGGAGTCCAGATGGGTCTGATAATTTGGTTGAAAAGCAGTTTCCCTGGGATACCAGAAGGTGTAATATAGCTACTTTGATCAAATTCAAAACCATGTTGAGATGATGTTGTTTGGAAGGAGATAAATCCACACAATCAGATCTCTGGTATCTTATAGTTTTCCAAGGTGTATCTCACACTTGTAACAAGGCTGTCCCTCTATAGCATGGCTGCAGATTCATCTCCGTATACATGATGTGTAGGAAGGTAGGAGAGTGATCACATGTCTCCAAGACTTCAACCCCATGTGAGGGAATCAAATTCTGGTTCATTGTCTCATGAAATTCAGGAGCATGCACCACCAGTGACTTGGTTGGTCACATCTGAGGTGTCCTTTCATCACAATGAAATTGGAAATGGCATTTGAGTAAACCATTCAAGGCCTCCCTTGAGGCCAAAAGCCTTGCCATATCCTCTCAGACATGCAGTCTGAGGTTCAAAAGCCTGGTGTTGTTGGGTATGAGAATTCTCTAAGTCTGAGGTTCACATAAGTTGGTTTATGAGGAGCTTTCTGGGGTCCTTGCACAAGTATTTGAAATTACAGAATACAAACATCAATATCCCAACTAATAGTGGGACTTTAAAAAACCCCTAGCCACCCCAATACCTGCCTAGGAGATGAGTCCTTGTATAGTTGATTCTCTACCTCATGCCAATGCCCTCTAAACCAGTCACCATACTTTATAAATCTCCCAAGAAAAAGTAAAACTGCAAAGATAATGCAAACTCTCAACAAATAATAGGTTATGAAACTGTAAAAGTGAAATATAAATGAGTGGGAATTTAAGATCACAAAGACAAATTAATTCAAAGCTACCCTTCAACTCACTTGTTCATGAGAACAATTTTTTGGGATTATTCAAAGCCTTCCCAAGGTGATCCTTGATTGGCAAAGGGATCTTGAAGTGTATGGTTCTCTCTGATTGTTCCAGAGAAGAAAGATTGTGTATCCATAGATTCAAAAGAGTGCGCACAAAATTCATTGGTACATGTCGATTTGGACGTGTAAGCATGTAGTGAAATATCTCAAGAGGAGTGTCCACACTGTTCTTCGTGACTGGTTTCAATTTGATCATATCAGTTTCCCTGGTTACCTGGGAATCTCTGAATTTGTATTTTATCCATGTGCTGAATTGCTCCTTGAGAAAACTCCATCCACTCTGTAGTACTTGTTCTAGTCCATCCTGCTGCAATCTTCCATCATATATCTTCACAAGGCTTCCCAAAAAAGCAAATGTCACCCTAGATTTTGCAGAATTGATTGCTTGTTTGATATCCTTCAAAGCCTGTGCCTTCTTTTGAGAAGCATAAGAGAATAGGATGGAGCCAGAACTGACTGCTTCATTGTATTCTATCTCTAGATTGTTTACCAACTCATCATTCAATCTTTTGAAGTAATTTTCTATATCTTCCGTCAGATCTATAGAGACATGATCTGCTCCTATGATTGCAAGTATATTTCCTTCATTAAACCGTTTTGGAATAGAAACTTGTCTGCTATCACCTCTCTCCATTAGGTATGATTGAAACCTTTGAGAATTCATGCAGGCAATCTTGTAAAATTGTTTCACTGATCTTGAATCCAAACCCTTTAAAGAATTAGAGAAATCTTCATGCTGTGTTTTTATATTTTCCTTTTTGATTGACATTGGAAATTGGTCAGTCCAAAGCATATGTAACTCCAAAAACATCGTTTTTGGTATTCTTTGATCCCTGTGCATTCCCAGGATGTACTTGACATTAATCTTGGGGTTATCTGACCAATACTTTTGTTTAGCCAGTCTTTTTGAATCCATCTTGTTGATCTCTTCCATATCGATAGCTCTCCATGGGTCAAACAATCTTTGCATGAAATTCCAACCATTTGTTTGAAGCTTTGACATATCTGTCCATGCAGGTTTTTGATACTCAAAGACATGCAAGCATCCCAAAAAGGGGATAGTTATGTCATCTTTAGCCCTTTTGATGATTTGATCAATAGCTTTGTACCGTTTGTTTGATCCCCTATTGTTGCGGTACATATCCTTCCTCAAGTATTCAAACCAGTCATGAATACCATGCAAGGTTAAGTGAGAAAGTCCTATTTGCCTGAAGACACTTGATGCATAGAAGCGTTGAATACCACGTGCAGGTTTGCTACTCAGAGCATTTTTAAGATTTTCTGTGACATGTCCTTTATTCAATGGATCAACTGTTTGTCTATCAGCTTTTCCTTGTGACTGAAAGGCTTGATCAGGGACCTGATATGTGTTGTCTTGAGGTCTGTTGATATACTGATGTCCGATAAGTTTTGGATTTGAATTGCTTGTGTCTTTGGTCATCATATTATGGTGACTATCATCAGCAAGAATCAAGTCTTTGCCTTTGGGTAGCTCACTATTTGGCCGCTTTTGCCTTTGTGACACAACAATGGGTGCTAAGCAGAATGTTTTCCTGTTGTCAGTCATAGGACCTGTCTTTATATGATTCTCTGATCAAGTCGTGATTGATTTACACACCTGATTTTGATGAGCTCCTTTTCTTTGGATTGTCTGAGAAAAGATCTTTTGTCATTTCTGATGACAAGCTACTTGAGCCGTGGCCAGTTGAGTGTTGTAGATCGCTATCTGATGGTAAGTCATCAATCCCTGACTTTGATAATCTTGATAATCTTGAAACCTTTGATGTTCTTATCACGTTGTCCACTCTCTTTCGCTTAGCTGGCATATCTTTCAACAAGTTTCTCTCTTGACTTGAGCCTGGTGAAACTTTTGTATTGATGTCAATAAAAGACCTTTTGCTTGTACTGCATAGAGGTTCATAGTATTGATCACTGTTAAAAACTCTTTTGGATGATGTTTTGGCAATAGGATTAGCCTCATTTTGCAAAAATTTCTCAAAATCAGCTTTAGGGAGTCCAGATGGGCTTGATAATTTGGTTGCAAAGCAGTTTCCCTGGAATACCAGAAGGTGTAATATAGCTAATTTGATCAAATTCAAAACCATGTTGAGATGATGTTGTTTGGAAGGAGATAAATCCACACCATCAGATCTCTGGTATCTTATAGCTTTCCAAGGTGTACCTCACACATGTCACAAGGCTCTTCTTTCACATCGTGGTTGCAGATTCAGTTCACCATACGTAATATTTGTAAGTTGTAGAAGTGTTGAAGAGCAACTGGCCAGTACAGCTCACGAGGGACTTGCTTAAGTTTGGTTGAAGAGTCGAAACTTGACATCAAAACTTCAACCCTGCGCGACGCTCAGGGACTCGATTGGTAAGTCCTGCTCTCGCGATATCCAGGAGCAGGGAAAGTCCATGCTGTCTGCTGTGGTCGGAGTGATTTGGTTTTTGAATCCCTTACAGAGATAATGACTACCATACTCACGTCAACAAACTCTCCAATTCTGTCTTTCCTCGCAAATTCGCGGACGATTTGTATCAGTCTTTGATGGTACAGTACATAGTTTCAGGAGTTATCCTTGTCGCAGAGCGAATGTATCAACTTACCTGCACTGCAAGTCAAAAATGCCATGACACCAAGAAGGCGTAATCAGAGTAGCACAGGATCAAAGTTGCTTGTAGAGCTACCCTACACAGATCTCCTGGTGTAAAGGTGAGGGAAACATCACTTTGAACCGAAGCATATAGTCTTCGGCTCAACGCAAAGAACAGAATCTGTATACAGTTCACTCAAGTTAAAAGCCAATTTCGAGATGGAAATAGAATATAGATAACAAAATTCGAAACCTGAGCGGAAAAGAGGTAGAAATCACAAATTTGAAAGCTCTACGAGTTTGAAAAACATGCTAATGAGCATGCAAAAATTGGAAACGATCTACGAAAAAAACTTCATAGAGCCTTGACTAATTGAGAGATTGTTGATTTTTTCGATCATATCCAGCACTGAAAGAGTCAGGGATCACTTCGCTCGCAGGAACCCTTAACAGAACATCATTAGATAATCAGTACAAGTAAGAAAATCGTATCAATTCGACCATTAGCTGAGTGACTCACTCGGATTGAAGTCGACCACCTAAGAGAACCGGTCCGTTTTTGCTACGGAATTCCTGGATTCGGGCTTCGACTTCAGGCTTAAACTTCCGCAACAAACCTTGGATGGGCCAAGCAGCAGCATCACCCTTTGAGAGAAGCAAATTGTTAATCAAAGTTGATAACTGTGAGGAAATTTGAACAGCAAGTACTCACCAATGCACAGATGGTATGTCCTTCAATCTGTCGGGTGAGCTCCCAGAGCATATCTAATTCACGTTCATGTGCTCGACCAACCACTAATCGGTCCATAATTTTTTCCATCCAAGTCGTACCCTCTCGACAAGGTGTACATTGACCACACGATTCATGTTTGTAAAATTTAGCAAATCTAGCGATGGCTGAGATCATATCAGTCGACTTGTTCATCACGATCACTGCTCCCGTACCCAAACCAGATTGTAAGTCCTTGAGCGAATCAAAATCCATTCTATCGGAAATCATGTGCGATCAGTACGGTCAGAGGGAGAATGCAATCACAAGAATTGTGGGTCGTGGGACGAGAACCTATGACTTACAAGGCTTCCTCGCATTCAGGTTTGGTCAAGACTGGTACGGACGAGCCCCCAGGAACGATACCAAGTAGGTTATCCCAACCTCCGATAACTCCACCACAGTGCTTGTCAATCAAATCACGTAGCGGGATAGACATCTCCTCTTCAACTACACATGGTGTGTTGACATGTCCGCTAATGCAGAACAATTTGGTGCCACTGTTACGTTCTCTTCCGAAGCTGTTGAACCAACTAGCGCCTCGCCTGATGATCGTGGGTGCGACAGCCACCGTTTCGACATTTGCAACAGTAGTCGGACAACCAAATAGACCGACATCGGCCGGGAATGGAGGTTTCAATCTTGGTTTACCTTGCTTTCCTTCTAAAGATTCGATCAAAGCTGTCTCTTCTCCACAAATGTAGGCACCTGCACCTCGATGAAGGTAAACATCAAAGTCGTAACCCGAATTGCATGCATTCTTGCCGATGAGACCGGCTTTGTAGGCTTCTTCGATTGCGTTTTGTAAATGAGCAGCTTCCATGATAAACTCTCCTCGGATATAGATATAAGCTATTTTGGAATTCCGGGTTCGAAAGAAAGATGCAATGTCCATGTTAGTATACTAATTAGGGGGTGGACAAGCATGAGGTTGAGGCAAAGGACAATTACCAGCAGAAGCATTCATGGCTCGGCCAGCCACGAGACAGCCTTCAACCAATTTATGAGGATCGCCTCTCATGATCTCTCTATCCTTACAAGTTCCCGGTTCTCCTTCATCAGCATTGACTACTAGATATCTTGGTCTAGGGTCTTTTTCAAATCCAGGTTTGTTCATGAAAGACCATTTCAGACCCGATGGGAAACCTGCACCACCACGACCTCTGAGACCTGAGTCTTTGATTTCTTTGATAAGGTAGTCGTGTCCTTTGAGAATGATATCTTTTGTACGGTGCCAGTCTCCACGAGCCTGTCAAATGTAAGTATTCGTTGAAGCAGTAATCAGTTGAAGTTGAGCGATTCAGGCGGCAGGCACAGATGAGAAGAATGTATAATGATTCTCAAAAGCTTACCTGAGCGCCCTTCAATAGATGGTCATGACGCATGTAAGCATTTTGAAAGATTCGATCTGAATCACGTAGTCCACCATGTGTCTTGACTGGAGGAACTGGAACTTCGGGTGAGATAGTAGCAAAGCTTCGACGAGATGATGAACAGTTAGGCAAATTGATTGCCGATGATATTGAACGAGATGATGGTTTGAGGGCTACTCGAGCAGTTGCCATTCTTGAGATTGAGAGTGAATGAGTTGATGATGATGAAAGTGATTTGAATTCGGTTAAAGTAGGAATTCAAAGAAAACCAACCAATCAAGCTTAACTCAATCTCATTAAAGCTATGGGTTTAAACATTGCCTAAACCCATACCCCCTTTCCATTCGATCAATTTCCTGGTTCAAGCTTCTTTTCATCTGTCCTTGCCAATCGTCGATGTTCATGAATGAGATGAGGAGGTAATCGAGATCGAGGTGTGCACTCAGACCCTGTTAGACCCTTTCCATATCCGGACACTGACGCGATGATCAAATCTTTATCAATCTCGTATTACCCTTCACATTGTTCGTTGACTGATTCACGACCTCAGAGTCAAAGAACAAGAACCAAGCTTCTCCAGGTGAATACACTGAATCAACCAGCAGCCAGTCAGGATGGAAGAAGATGAGCCACTCGAGAACTCGAACAATATGACTTTCAACGGTGACTTCACCTTCCCCACATTCACATCTCGGTCGTAAGAACCTGATCACTGACCTTGGGTTTAGTAAATCATTCTCACAGAGACTATCAAGGTCATTGCTGAGTTTCGTCAGTGACCAAATCCGTCATCTGATCTTCAGCTTTGACTGAAGGCTGATTCAGTACCTTTATCGAAAATAAAGTCGAAGTAGCTTTTCATAACATATTATACGTCAGAGGGGTTTATCCATCAGGTCCGTCTATACACTGATTGCCTTGTTCTCAGAAAATGACATGAGCCAAATGACAAATCACTCTTGGGCATGTAGATTTATTTGAGTCGTGCAAGAAATACGACGTGCCCATCTTCAGATCACGTCATGTACTCTTGACCTCTTATATCTCTGGAGTAGTATCTCAAGTTGTAGAAGAAATCTCCAAGGTCAGTACTATTCTTAACAATGATAAAAATTGCTGCAATTATGATCTTGGATTGATTACGAACGATGATCGAACGATATCATAGGGATTGGTAAATAAATTGATACTTGCCATTCAAGATGGAACAAACCCTCCATATGAGCCACTCGAGCATTTTGTATTCGATTTTCAATATTTAGTTGATCCAATCACCAATTTTGAAGATGAAAGTGATCGAGATATCAGGTTTGTCAATGCTCTTGCTTTACAAGTTTTCCATGCTCATGTATCATCATTCTACTTCTTTGCTTTAAAGACCAATGTCAGGTGCTGGGACTTTGGCAGATGCTCATGTTCATCTAAGAGCATTCTTGATGAAAATCAATCAATCTAATAAGCAAATCACTGACCTTCCCCAAAGAGGTTCAGTTAGCACAATCTCTCTGACCTAGTATCTTATCTATCATCCAGATTGTCAGAGTTCACTGACACCAATTTCCTATCATCATATGCAGAGCTGACCTGGACTACATTGCTGGAATTGAACGATCCAAACAAAGAACCGATCTCAGAATCAACTAAAAAATCCGTACGTGATCTGATCACCCTATCCTATCATTATTGTCACCTTTTTCATCGTGTTTCAATTGCTTAGGATTTACCACCGCAATGGGTTCCAGCAAGTGATCCAACAACTTTAAAGGCACAAGTACAACAATCGATCAAGATACAAGATTTTGCTTCGTCATCTCGACTAACTTTGCCACGTGAACCTAAAAAAAGATTAATACCATTGAAAAGTGAGGGTTTAGGAATGATTCAGGTTTGTTGTTTCTCTTTGCTGTCCAGCCAGAAGATGAGACTCAATGCAAAAAAAACACGACTGATATTATATCCAATGATCAATAGCTTCAGATGTTTGTGATTGAACATCCACAAAAGGCTAGTCTGGTTCAAGAACAACAAGCTACGCAGCCTCATGCCGGTCAAAAGTGATAGCGCTTCAAATGTGGGTTTTTATCATCAAGTCTTGTTTGAGTTTTGTTTGGAATGATCTTTGTTATGGTGTTGTTATGTGGGGAATCAGTCGCATAGCGTTCACCAGAAAACTGATGACTACCTAAGAACGGATGAGGTGGAAGTTGATGCCACTGATCTAGCCTGCATGCGTCCAGCAAATCACCATCCAATTCCCACGGACACGAGCAAAGGATACTTAAGTATTCATGAGCGGAGCAAAATCGAAGAGCAATGAGGAGCATGTTACTTGAATTTCTTACTTGCGTATAATCAAGAGCTTTACAGATTGTGGTATACATAAGAAGTAAAAAGAAAAGAAATTGCTTCGAGCTAGGTGTACTTTTCACGACCTACGCATTTCTTTGACACTAGAAACAATGCTGAACATCACAACTGGCTTTAGCATCCACTTGCATAATAAAGCAAAGTATTATGACAGTATTTGTTAGCCATCCAAGTCAGCGCGGTTGAAGTCATGATATGCATTCGTCGATATTGACAGCTCAGCCATGTATAGATGGTATCTTTCATTTCGGTAACATTTGTATGATGGATATGTGTTTGCGATCACGTTTCAAAGACAAAGAAACTCGTACAAATCAAAACGTCAATCTGATGGTTCGGTTCGGTGGTTTGTAGTTGGTTCTTTCTGAAGACATAACTTGCACTTAAAATTTCGACAGGAATGCACACTATTTCCAAAAAAGAACAAGTTAAAACAAAATGCTGAATGAGGCTCAAGCGAGTGAATAAGACTTGTGCTCGGTTTCATAAGCGAACAAATAAGTTAAAGCTGGCATGAAGATCTGTATGATATATTCTTCAAACGTTGACCAGTGACCAGTCTATCTCCTGAATGACTGTACAAGTGAAGGAGAAGCTCGAAAATTAAAGGAGAAAGGCCAATCGAATAAGTCATGAAAACCGACAACAGGTTTGGTATGGTACCAAGCGACTTACGACTTGTCTTATCAATTCATGAATACTGCGGAGGGTTCGACTTTGAAGTGTTTCTTTTACTCTATCATTATGTATTCCGGAAATAGTCCTGATTGTCTAAAGTTTCTGCAATGAGCCTTGGAGCTCCACACAACTAAATGATCCTCAGCTTTTTCTTTACCTCCAAATCGTGTCTCGTCTTTTGAACCCCCTCACATTTGCTGAGCATGACAGAATCAAAGCTACCAGATCTAGGTTCTTTATTGTGAGTGATTCCTACCCCGAACACTGGATATCACTTTGCCAAAAGAGTTAATCTTACCAGGTTATGTTTGCAACAGGACGCGCATGGATGCTAGGCGAACCAACCCTGTCACACCGCCTCTGGAGCCTCAAGAAACAGCAGATGTGGCAACTCCAGCCGCAACTCCAGCCGCAACTCCAGCCGCAACTCCAGCCACAACTCCAGCTCCGACTCCAGCCACAACTCCAGCTGCAAGTCCATCTCGCTCGCAGATTTCGCCAGTCCCGTCTACCAATAATTCACATCCGGTAAATACTTCCAATGATTCAGCCAGTGCCCCCCCTGCCTCCAATCCACCTGAGACCAACGACTCGGGGTCACAACAAACAGGTAGACTGACCGATGGTCATCTCCCTGAAATCATTGGGGGGTTATGTGGATTATTGGCATTGGGCATATCTGTCCTTGCATATGCATTTTGGAGCTACCGAAAGAGCAAAAAGCGTCAGAGCGTATTGATGAATGAAAGACCACTGGTTACTAGCCCCCCTCCAGAACATAGGCCAGTCTTTCCTATCAGCGATGAAAGGCGACAGCATGATATCAAGCGCTCCGCCTGCAGAGAGCTTAAACCGATTTCGACTTTAGACCACCAAAACCATTTGCCACAAGGATATGAAAGGCGTGAATTGATTCCATACCGAATTGGAACTTTTGAAAATCATGCTCACACCCCTAATCGTGTTCGAGGAAACTCAGAAAAGTCAAGTCGACCTTCATTCGGTCAACAAACAACATGGTCTCAAGAGAACGCATTACCACCAGATTTGATATCGAGGCAAGCTCAAGTACAAACCTTCAATCCTAATCATCATGAGACAGTTTATAACTTTACACCTCTACCTACTTTTAACCCTCGCACATCTCAAAATACCCCTTTTCCTGATACTCCTGGCCATTATACACGCTCAAGCATTTCAGCTTTCAATTCGCATTCCCAACTTAATCAGATTCAGCACAATTACCCAGGAATGTACTTGGATCCCAGTTCTGCAAGAACAGACAACCTTCGATCCTTTACCAGTTCACCATCACGAAACCGATCTGCTTCTTCTCTATCAGACAATTCACTGGCTAGGAGCAATAACGGACAAGCACCTTTACATCACCCAAATCCATACAGAGGGAATCTTGTCCCTTCGAGACTTGGGCAACAGTCTTCATCTCATCCTGTCGAGATACCCAGTCCGATATACGAGTATGGGATTGCTTTAAATAGCCCAGGTACATCGATGCCTATGGACCACTCTAGATCGAATCCACATCTACCTATCAATCCGACACCTCCGCCTCTTCCCACACACACTCAAAGACCAATTATCCCAAGACTTCAGATTGCTGGAAGAGCTCCGGACTCTGAGTTTCAAACCCGAGCGCAAAGACCTGTCATACCAGCTGTTCTTCAACCAGCTTCATCAATTGTTTTGGAGAGAAAATCAATGGAAGCAAACACATATTGTACATCTGCTTCAACAAACCAAATCATGTCTCCATGTCAGAGAGCAGTCAAAGAAAGTATGTTTCTTCAACCTCCTAAGATCCCATCACAAAGTGAAGACTCAGGTCTGATGAAGTCTCAACAAACAGATTCACCAACTCATAAAGGTAGTCTCAATCAAAACCCTTTATCAATCGAAGAATTCGGTTTTCCAGAAGCTATAAAACCTGTGCCTTCCGTTCTACCTTCACCGCTTCCATTTCCTGGTGAGCCTCAAGAACCTCAATGATTTATTAAGCTCAAACATAGCGTTAGTAAGATGACTGGAAGATATGTTGGGAAAACTTTACTTCATGATGGGTTGTAATTTAATTTATATGATTGGATTATGATCACATCATCTAGCTTTTTTTTGGTCATTCTTTCTTATTTCCTTTGGTTTTATTCAAATTGAACAATAAAGATTTCCCTTTATTCTTCCCATAGATGACTCATAGTTAAATATACAAGGGCAAGCGCACATTTTGATCCTAAAATTTTCTATGAGTAAAAACAAGTTTTATTCTCAACATTCTCCAGAATAGATTCTTATGACGGTAAATACGGTAAGTTTTTTTTTACTTACGTCTCGATTTCAAACTCGAGGGGGAAACAAAAGAAGTTGCGTTGAGAATCTCCTTGGTCTCATTCAAGGTTCTCTTACCAGACTCATACCATTTAGATATGTTCAAATATTTATTAATTCAGGGTAAAATCAAGGCACGAAATTGATTCTGATCAAATTCACAACCAAGTTTAGAAGAAGTCTTCGAAATAAATTTACAAATGAAATGTGGTTCAATGTTATGTATCTGATCTTCTAAACATATCAATGCTATATGATCACATATAACTCCTATGTGATCATTATAAGTTTAAGAATAGCAGAAAGACTAAAGATCAACATAGGTTTACTTATTGTTAAAATTGGTGAAAAACCCATAAATGGCATTGGTATGTAAGGATGCCGAGTATGATTTGAAAAATGACTTTTATCAATGACTGCGGGATAGAGTGATGAGGAATTGATTTGAATTTCAGGTCTAGCTTGAGTATCAGTTTGTGGATCAGTTTGTGGATCAGTTTGTGGATCAGTTTGTGGATCAGTTTGTGGATCAGTTTGCGGATCATTTTGAGTATCATTTTGAGTATTAGTTTGAGTTTGATTCGAAAGATGGCTCTTATCAGTAATTTTGGGTTGAAGCGAGGACGAATTAGCATGATCATGATGTGTGAGTTCGTGTGGATCTTGATACCATTGTAAACTTTGAGATCAGATATGCATGTTGAGATGATTAAAAATTCAAGTTTATAAGCTCAACTGAGAAATTGCGAGAAAAAGATGAAGATGTTTGACATACCCAAATAAATCTGGAATCGGTCTTGGGTCCCATCCGATTTGTTTATAGGTTGGATACTTCTTCATGAAAACCTCTATTGCTCGTTTATCAATCTCGTGTTCCAAGATTATGATACCTGAATGGCGTTCTTGAGGTCTCCCTTTATGATTGATAATCTGATCTAATGTCTTTAACAAATCACTCGAATTTTGTGGTCCTGATCCAGGTCCACAGTCGGAATGTGGGTAAGGGTTATCTGATAAGCACCAGTCGTTGACATCCTGGGTTTCGGAGAGTTTTGATCATCAATATTTGTGGATCTCCATGAGTGGTAGTCATTTGAACTTGCTTACATCGGACCATATCACAGTGGTCAAGTTGAATACATGACTTGCGATAGCCCGGACTCTGTTATCGATGTCTCCTGTTTGATCATTGAGGAATATGAGTATATATCATGTTCAAGTCCGATTTTTTTATTTGATAAATAAAACTTTCCTTACCATAAGGCGGTCTCCAAAATGCGGGAATGGATCCAACTTCGTCTAGGATGATTTGCATAGTCCATCCCAATTCACCCAAAATCTGCTCGTCTGTCATGCTCGTCATATCTTCATCAAGATTATTTGATTTTTTTGGTAAGCACCGTGATATTCACGTTACTCTCTTAGTCAAATTAAAGACAGATGAATTGTATGATTAAGCTCACATGGATCTGTTGAAGAGTATATAGAAGGAACGCATCAGATTCAAAGTGACAAGAGGATAGCAAGTATGAAATATCAAAATCCGATTGAAGGTGAGGGCATCGAGAAGACAAGACTCGGAGGAGACTTACGTGACCAGGTATGCACTGCGATATGATCCCCATTGACTTTAGCTGCGTGTTCGAGAATATCAGGGTTATCCAAGATTCGTGAACCGACCATAAAATGAGTTGCCTGCTGTTTATTTTTTAGCAAGAATGGTAAAAGAAGGGAAGTGGCCGGCTCAGGGCCGTCATCAAAAGAGATCCCCATCATCCCCTTGGGTGCTGCCACAATACTGAAAGGTGAGGTCAGGTATATGTCAGAAGCCCAATCGATAACACGGATAGGTGCGATGAAAGTATGGGAAAGTTGACCAACTCTTCATACATCACACACTTCGTAACAGTCCAGCTACAAACCTTCTGAGCGCTCTCGAGTTCTTCATTTGAATAGTTTGCATACGAAACTCCCTGGTCCGACATCACTGAAGGTACAAAGTCTGGTATCAATCCTTTGCTTTTGGCTTCCTGATACGCAGCCATCCAGGCTGGTAAGGGCGTTGGACCAGCTTCGTCTTCTTCGGGATAAACCCTCGGTGAACAGGAATTGGGAAGCTCAAAAAGTTTCGATATCGTTTGACTACAGCCATAAAAGCTGCACAGGATGGAAAAAAGAGAGATATATAAATAAACTTGCCATGCGTTTGTGGAATGCATGATACGGTATTGGGATGATTATTTTGATATCTAGATATATTTCATTGAAATTCGACATAAGGACTGGTACGAAGGGGAGTTTTATACTCAAAAGTGTGCTTTGAAGATCCTGAGCTTTTCTTGAGGACCAAAACGATGATGGAGATTGGATGATCACAGTGCGGTCACCAGGACATGATTGCGTGAATATTCCCATCAGGATGGCCTGAGGGTGTACGAGGTACGCGATACGAAGAAGAAGCATGCCGCTGTTGATCGTAGAGCTTGTGATAAGTAGCTTCAGGCGATCAAGCAGATGATTACCCACAAGTAATGACTTGAAGTAGCGTATCAAGGTTTACGAACGATTTCACTCGAAGCCACTGCTGAAGATGAATCAGGAAGGAGAGTCGATCGTAACGAGTGATCGCTCCATATGATAACTTGCTCATTTTCGCGCTGTATATCATCCTCTCCTCGCAAGTGCCGAGGGTGATCAGAAAGCGTTTCTTTACAGCACCACAGATGCGAGTCGTCAGACCATGAGTAAGTTGATTCGATGCGAAGTCAACTCATGAGCGTAGAACATACGGCCGGCTCATATTTTTTCGATGGATTTTCTTGTACTTGAAGGTTATCACTGGATAAAAAATATCAAACAATACAGTAATGACTCAGGCTTTCCAGGGCTGTGAAAGTAACAAGAAAGACGTGGTGAATATGATGTTTGGATGTCTGATGCCTTGGTTGAAAGTGCTCAGACGTGCTTCCGATTTTCTTGGCTCATCTTTATACAACTTAAGTTCTCCAAGATCAATTAGATTGCCTCAAATACCGTGTCCTCCGATGGAGATTGACTCTAACTCACTGTCCAAGACATTGGTCCAAGGTTGTTGGTTGCAAGAAAGCCTTAGATCAAACACCAGTACATGATGTCCAATACGATTGCCCATGAGATTTTTGAATCTAAGGCATGCTCGACTGCAGGGTTTGATGCAACATTCTCATACTTTTTGTGATTGAGTGCTTTGTTCCAATAAGACTGTTATGAAAGATACATCTCTTGCCGAGTTGCTGCAGGTCTTATGACCTGCAATTGAAATTCGATACCTAAGCAACAGTCTTGTCTGTATAGACTTTGGAGGCAGTGTCCTGCAAAAATCGATGAGACAAAAACAAAATCACGATTCACGCCAGCAGTAGGTTTTGTGACAAAAAGCCATGGTAAACCTGGTTATAAATTTTGATTGCGCTGTCTATTTTGCATAGACTGAATTACTAAGGTATTTACTTTTCATTATAAAAATCACCGCCCTCTTCCTCGTCCACGTACGGCACCTCTAGCTGCACCTCTTGGCATCTGTGGGCCAGCACTCTGTTTTTCAGACTGAGGGTTTCGGACTGTGGCATCAACACTGTTCAATCCAAAACATGGGCATCGTCAACATCTTCGAATGCAACGTAGATGTGGTACGAGAGCAAGTCACGAACCTCAATATCATGCAGGCAGCTTCAGTTGCACCTTCTAAAGCATTTGTCTTCACTAAAGCCGGTTCCCATACAAACTTCTCGTAATTATCGGCAATCCCTAGATCAGCGTCCACTTCGAGGTTCACACCCATCCATACCTGATTCCGGGCGTGTAACATTCGCAATTTGTTGAGCACGTCGGTTGCGTCAAGACCGGCATTGTCACATAATTGACGAGGGATACATTCCAATGCTTTGGCAAATGCGGCTAACATGAGTTGTTGTTTGCCCTGGATCAGACGTGACTCGTCGCGTAAAACCTTGGAAATTTCCATCTACAAAACCGTTCATCAAATATAAGAAGGCGGCGGCAATCACTGAGTGTTCAATCTATCAAATGGCTGACCTCGCAGGCTCCACCACCTGCTACTATCTGGTTGTTTTTGATCGCACGCTTGACGACCATGATTGCGTCGTGCAGACTTCTCTCAACTTCCGAAATGAATTGTTCAGCTCCACCCCTTAGAATCATCGTACAAGTCTTTGACTTCAGTCCACCTTGAAAGACATTATATCGTTCAGCACCAATTTGCCTCTCCTCGAAACTTTCACAAGATCCGAGATGCGATTCTTTGATATCTGATGTGGTAGACTGAATTGACCCGCCGACAGATTGGATGACTCGTTTCAGGTCGTCAATTGGGATCCTTCCAGCGCAAAAGATATCACGATCGGCAAAGAATTGAGTGGCCAAATCACCGATTGGAAGTCGTGACAAAACCACTTTAGCGCCAGTAGCAGCCACACTTTCCAGTTTTCGAAAAATGATTTCCCATTCAGCATCAACAATTCGTTGGTAGTCCTGACGATCAAATTATGAGCCGAATGGAAAAAATTTAACGCTGAGATCAAGGAGCGCAATGAAGAATAGAAACAAGTTTGCTCACTTCTACTGCTTCAATCCTTATTTCAGCATTATCTCGTTCAGCTTTGAGCTCCAATTCAACATTCAAACATAGAATTTTAGGTGCCTGGAAGCTCTTAGGCTGCTGTTCAAAGCCGGCGTAGGAGAATGCTTTCTTGAACGCAACACCCTTGACCAAGATACTATCTTCCATACCACCTCCAGGTATTTTCTTGATACCGATCAAGGACTCGTCGAGATCATCCTGGTCCAAGGTCATGACAGCATCGACAACCATGTTGGAAAAGAAAGGTTTGTGATGATGGATCAATTTTGATGACATCGATGTAGAAGCGCATTTGATGAGAAGTTCCCTAAACTTGACCTCATCAGTCTTGTTGACCGTCACAGCCATCTCTTTGACCTTGTTGACTGCCTGGCATCATCAAAAAAGATGTAATGTTGATATCCATTTGAATCTTCTCAAAGCTTCTCGACCGATTTGAAGACAATTTCACTGACCAGTGAGCAGGCTTTTCGGTAACCTTTCATGATCACGTGAGGGCTAACACCCTCTTCGATAAATGACTTGCATTGCCTTAAGAGTTCAGCACAAAGAATGACTACACTGGTAGTACCATCTCCAACCTCGGCATCTTGCGCTCTAGCGATATCGACAAGGGTCTTCGCGGCGGGATGGACGACCTCAAGAAGTTTCATGATAGTCGCACCATCGTTAGAAATGGTTGCGTTACCATTGGTCTGCCAAGGAAAAGATCCATTTGTTGTGATCAGAAGCTTCTAATCAACTCCCCCATGTAATAAAGAAAAAAATCTCACATCGACGATCAATTTGTCCATACCACGCGGTCCGAGCGTTGAAGAAACAGTTTGGGCTACGGCCAAGCAAGCATTGATGTTTGAGAGAAGCTGAGGTGTGCCTTGAGAAGTATCGGTCCCTTCACGAAGCAGAATGATCTGCGGCTGCATACTTGGAAGTTGAGGACGACCTGACATCTTTTCAGAGTTCAGATGGTAAGATTAACGAATGAGTCTAAGTTGAAGTTGAGGATATCGATTGAAGACTGAAGAAAGAGGAAAACAGAAAAGTGACTCCAATGTCGATCGATGGTTTTTTCCATTACAGACTGAGTTTTACATACAAACAAACAAGCCAAAACACACATGTGACATCTGTATGTAGTCTGCCTATGTACACAACCGCTCCTATAATTCAATATCATATCATCCTCCAAAAAGAGTCAGGGTCCAACAGTATCTTGAGACCAAGTTTACTTATAGATTACACAATTTTTCTGACCTCTGTGATCAGTCTTAAACTTTGAAGTCAGTTGTGATTAGTAGATTAAATTTCAAAATCATACATCCGCTTCATTATCATTTGATTATTCAAAATACAAGCCTATGATAAAGATTTTGACCTGAATTTTTTTCATTTTGATACAGAGATTCTTTTTTTTGTCAAAGATGAAGATATTGATTCAAAAGATTGATGAGTGATCCCATGAGGCAAGCGCTCACGAAGGCCTGAGATTGAAGAAAATTGGACGATTCTTGAGGAAAGATGCTGATATCAGAAGTAATGGTCATTCGAAAAGGAGCTCTTGAGTTCTAAAAGTTTGACTCTCTGGAACTAGACGGCAGAAAAATTGATGTGTATAAATTATTTTCGAAACTCCAAAAAGACACTGATGTGAAGTATCCAAGCTAAGTGATAGGTCCAATAAATGTACAAGAGAAATACTTCAAAAACAGATTATACGATATGCTAGCGGAGACATTAAATTAGTGTATGAGACTCTAGAATGTTTTGATTGATTAAATGACATGGTTTAAAGAATGACAAGAAGTACTGATGTGATTGAGATCAAAGATGTGATCAAAACTAGAGGTGAATTGTGACCATTGGCTGCATTTTGGATGTCACTTGGTCTGTCCGATGAACTGCAGTTTCTCAACTTCAGTTTGAGGTGCTTTGAAATGAATGGGTGGAATGAGAACCACTTACACTGGAGTAGTAACCGGAACAGAATTCAAGTTCGATGAGGCAACAGTTGAGATATTGCCTGCAAAAAGAACTCAAGATCAGTACTCTTACAAAGCTGTTTACCGACAAGGGCTAACGTACTAGATTGTATCCTTTCCCCTTCCTTTGGTACAGAAGGGTGAGAAGAGCTGGAAGGTTCTTTCTGCGAGTAATGCTCTGCAGGTAAAATTGAAAATCTACAATGCAACAAAAGGTTATTAGATATGAAGACATGCCACCGTAGCTTTCTGGTCTGAACTTCTCACCTGGCGCTGTATACATCATCCGTGATATGTGAGCGCGGTCGTCTGAATTGTAAAAAGAATGTGTTTGGTAGCTCCGAACCTAAGCTTGGTTTTATGTGTACCTAATATGGCGTCAAAGTAACATATGATCAATGTTTGCGTAACACACGAAGTTCGGCACGTTACGCACTTCAAGAATTTGAGACCGCGTATCGACGTTCTTCCACACGGCCAAAGGCTTAGGGTATAGTCCTTTATTGGAAGGAAATAAGGAGACAGTGACTGAATGACCCATAGCCTTGAGAAGAGGAGTATGGCCGTCGTCCTCCCAGGCAATCTTGACTGAAGTTCCGGCTACCCACTGAGTTTGAGTGGTTGGCTGAGTGACATAGATATTGGCATCGCAAAGCAGTAATCTGAGGAGTGTGAAAAGGATTATCGTAGGTAAGTGGTTGGTAATCTCCATCTGGAAGGTTTGATCGTTTGTGATATGAGATTGATATATTCTTTGACACAAGGAATTACAGATAGTTGTGGCAAGTGAGTTGCTGGAAAAGGTGAGATCTTGACGATTGTGTTTTGAGGGTGAACAGAAATAAGAGCGCGAACTTTGGAGACAACACGCGCCAGTCATTTAACAAAACCCTTGAATGTAAGTGGAAGAACATCTACGCAAGGGCAACAGGTACGATTTCAAGGTACCACATCCTCTCTGATTGTGTTTTGAAGAATATTTGCAAGTGAACTGCTGATCATACATGTCCTAGAAGGCTGCTAATGAGCTGCTCTTCGACATGTACAAAATTTCGCTCAGAAATCTTACGAGCGATGGAAGATTGGTGGGTTGCTTAAACTAAATATATGGCGAGGAAGTGATCACCTTGCAGCACGTTACTGTTGGCATCACGAGCGCTTAAATTGATTTCTTGATGGATGTGTCGATCCCCAGTTACCGAAGGAGCTCGTCCAGAGCTGTCGAAGCCGGCCTCCCTCAAACTGATTGTCTGCGTTGTCGAGAGAAAGATTGCATTAGAAATTTTGAATGAACAGAAAACATCACAATCTGTCCGTTTTGAGACTCTGAAAAAGTACCCCTATCTGAAACTTTTTGCCAGTTGTTTTTCTTTGCCCATATCAACCTTGTGCATTCGCAACACCCATCAACTGGGATCTTGGGACGCAGCCGTAAATAGATTCGCCGGATCCATGTGAAGTGATCAAGCGAAGCAAACATCAAAGACATTTGCCGACACGAACTGATCAAACCAACTCGTCCGCCTCCAAGTATCGTCATTTCTATTCTGGCCAAGTCCTCGTGTGTGGACTTGATGCCGAGTGTTGATTCTCGCACATGCTCCAGTAGGTAAATTTCAGTATATCAAATAAGCTACAGAAATATTATAAAGGTCTCATACGGTGAAAGAACCTTACTGATGCAGATGATGATCTCTCTACGTTCGATGACAGACTTCAGTGCAATTGCATCTTTCGCAATTTTACATCTGTTCAATAGCTTCACATAAACATCACCCTCATTCGGTTTCATTCCGTCCAAGTTTCGTAATGACCAAGAACCCTCTCTTGTTGCTCATTTTCACTCTTGCGTTCCGAATGCACACTTCTTTAACCATCAATCCCTCTGAGGAACCTGTATCCACAATGTCAATAGCCTCATCAGATAACTTTTACTCAAATCCGATTGAAGAAAGTAGCAAATCTACGAACCAGGAGTTGGATCTTATCTCTAGATTGGCTGCCACAGAAAATCAACAAAAAGGTCCTCAAGACCTCTTGAAACCGAAATTTTTGGGTCTCTCAATTTGGGAATTCCCAGTCCGAATCCGCCATCATCACATTTCATCTCGTAAATATAACAAAAAGAATACTCATGACAATGTCAACCTACCGCAGAAATCATTCAACGTGCTACAAAAAAGAGACGGCTCTCCGAACGAGCAAACAGACACGCCAGAATTGTTGGATGAAGATCTGACATCACAACTTGAATCAACTGTCCCTGATCAGCAGGATGTAACACAAGATGTTGATCAGCAACAGACTACACAAGATGACGATGTCACCTTGACATCTGGCCAGTCTGATTTTCCGGCTCAAGATCTATCGCCAGATTCTGAAATATCATCTTCAGTTGACAGTCTTGCTGATGGCCAAGATTCTACATTGTCCATGGACATGGATGAAACATACACGGAACTTGGCCCATCGACTGCAGATTCAACACAGGAATATCACTATTCATGGGAATATGAAACATCATCAGAAAGCTCAATACCCGACATTCCAGAAAGCGTATCACAGGACTCAACGGTTTCAGAACAAGACTCTTCTTTATCACCAGAGACTGGTACAGTGACCCATATGATTCCACAAGATCTGGCGACTGAAGCAGTCATAGAGACGGTACCGGAAACTCCGGAGACTTTTGAATATGTTCCATCCGATACGACTACATCATCATCACAATCTCCAACGGTCGAGAGCAAATCGTTTATCGCGAAGGAATCGACTGATTTAACGCCAGAATCCGGTGTAGTGACAGAAAAATTTTCTAAACCTGTTGATGATACTTCAAATGTCTCAAAAAGTGAGGGATCATCAACTCGCACAAAACTTGGCAACCTCGACTCATCTGCCAGTGATGGAGCATTTAAAAATGAGACCAAAAAGTCTGAGGAGCCGGGCACTTTGGGAAGTTCAAAGGCCACCAAGATACCCTCAAAGTCTGAGGAAGTCACACCAACAATATCAAGTGGTGATACGCCAACAATATCAAGTGGTGATACGCCAACAATATCAAGTGGTGATACGCCAACAAAATCCAGTGGGGGTTCAATATCAGTCTCTAGTGGAGCACTACCAATCGCATCTAGCGGTAATTCTTCATCAACAGTCAGCAACAACAAAGAATCCAAGGACATGCCAGGAGGGGTTGTTGCATCCTTTCCTAAAGAGAAACCGTCATCAACAGTAGATAAAGAAGAGAGTGAGTCAATTTTAAAAATTTGATATCTGTCAAATCAATCCCTTACTTAGGTTGATCCATTCCTTGATTTCTATCCTCAAAAAATCCTACAATCTTGCAGAACCTAAGAGCACAAAACCTTCAGATGTCCCATCAACAAAGGATTCCAATATCAATTCGACCGAAATAAGGGGTAGCCCAAACAATAGCAGTAGTGGAGAAATTACCAAATCAGAAAACGGTAAGTGAATTACTAAAACCTCTTTTGCTTCAAATGTCAAAGATGAGCAATGTATAACTCATTTATTTAACTTGAATGAAACTTACTTTCTTTCCACAAAAAAACTCTTAATCATTCAATTTTTGAACTGATCTAAAGACCCTAACAAAATTAAAGAGGTAAGAGATTCATCAATCGATTTCCTTATTCAAATCTTCCTTGAAATCTTATGAAAACATTTTTTTTTCTTCATATTAGGATAAACTTAAAAAAGAACGTCAATCAAAAGCTCTTTCGATCGGTATCTTTTCAGGACTAGCTGGAGGTCTTGCTTGTACAATCTTTTTAGCCATGATCGTTTAATTTAACCTTTTTCTTTTCTCTGTAGCATTTTTTTTTCAATTCTCTTATTTTTCAATAAGTGTAAAATAAAATTTACCACCTGAGAATCTTAAACTTTTAAACTTCGTTTTGTATCATAATACCTTTTCTGCATATACATTTTCTCTTTGAATCTTGGTTGAATGGTTAAATCACAAGATTTCTTAAGAGTATTCACCTTATCTGAGAGGTGTATAATGTCCAGGAAGTGCGTGCTTCTCTAACCATGAGTCAAACCTGATACCCTAGCAGGTCCTGAGCTCGTTTGGGAATAAGACTCGTATTCCCAAATCATACGAGTACCCACTACCGATAATTCAATCAAAGGATGGTCAAATTATGACGTTTTGAAGTTATAAGGAAGCGATATGGATCTGAATTCAGTTTACACAGATTCACATACTTGAATTAAACATACATCATTTCACCTGACCAACTTTTTCGGAAGCTTTCGCTTCAATAGATATCAACTCTTGGTTTATAAAATGATACACTTGAATGACTTGATATGATTTGAATCTGATTTACCTGATATGAATGATGTATTAATGTGAGTAGGAAACTGGATATAGTGAAATGAGTGATGAACTAGAAACAGGTTGAACTTCATCGACTGAAGGTTTTCAATTGGTAAACTGCTACATATGGATGATGGTTTTGGGTTGGATAGCTTGCTGTGAATGATGGTTTTTGGTTTGATAACTCGCTGTGAATGATATGGTCTTTAGCGGGTGGGCTATGAAGTTCACCCATCAATTTCAAGGTCCTTTGATTGGTCAAGGTAAAGATGTCAAGATGAATAATCAAATGATTTTCACTTTCACTTTCACTTTGGTTTGAAGCCAAAGAATGATGTCATTTTCTTCATCATTATTTTCAGCAAGGATACCAATCCATCTGTAACCCTTCCCCCCCAAAAAAAACCCATTCAAAAACTTTGACTCTTCCAAAACCCTCCCAAAAGAATTATTTTTGGATAATAAATCATTTGATTCCTCAATCTATTCAATCAAGCAGACTCACATTTACCAAAAAAACAACACAATCAAACAACAAAAAGGAAAAGAAAGCCAAACCAAAAGAAAAACAATGAGATAAAAGATGAAAATGTGATGAGGTAGGAGAGGTGTGCATTGAGATAACAACAACAACAACAGTAGTAGTAGTATAGAGAGATAGAGAGAGAGAGGTTTAGAAAACAACAATCAAATCACAACACAACACAAAAACAACAAATCAGAACCACAAAGAAGGAAAAAGATAATTATTGATTTGAATCTCCAATTCCACCAATTTCTTTACTCCCTTCTTCAACACCTTCTCTCATCAATTTTTCCTTTTTTTTTTGCTCGATTACCTTTTTCTCTTTCTAAATCCACCCAATTTTTCATCGAGATATAGATATATACCTTTAATAAACATGATACATAATCATACACATCCTTTTTCTCTCTTCTCTTTATAATTCCATTCCAATCACTTCATCCCCACTTCCATTCAACCCTCCTACTTCTCTAACTCCAAATCCTACATCTTCATCTTCTTCATCCTCATCCTCTTCTACTTGGTTTACATTTGCTTCCAATTTACTCTGATCTTGAAATCTTAATCCACTGTCAGCGTAAGGTGGTGGGTTGAAAACCGTTTCAGGATGATAATAACTTCTACTGACACTACAAATCGAAGTAGTACGAGAGTTTGGAAAAGCCACAAAAGGGGAAACGGGTTCAGTTGGCGGTTTTTTGACATCTTGTACAAGTGTAGTAGTAAGTGTAGTAGGTCTAGGTTGAAAGTATCCCATTGGTGGTGGTGCAGAGACTGAGAAGGTGATCGGTAAACTTCGACTGTTATTATCTTCTTTGATCATCATGCCTGGACTGGATTTCTCTCCACTTGAACCTGATCCTGTTTCAGCATTACTTGAAGCTGATTGACTATCATCACCATTGATCGACATTTCAAACATAATCTCATCTTCCTCCTCTTCATCGCCCGTTTCTACATCTTCTTCATCTTCTTCCATCTCGATATCTTCGGATCCTCTATTTCTCATCTTGATAGCTGTTGGGGTTGAAGCTGTCAAGACAGATGAACAAGGTGAGGAGCTAGAACGATGTTGTTGATGATCTGCTGGTTTATACGATTTTGCTTGAGATTGTATCACATCTAAATTCACTTGATCTGATCCTAATAAACCAGCTTCGGAAGGTGAGACAGCAGCTGGCCAAAGCGAGCGAGATTCAGGCAGACTACCGGATGGAGTAGCTAGAATTGCTGCAGCCTAGATCAAGAGATTGATCAGAAAAGAAGAAGAAAACCTGTTAGATGACAATGAAACTCGATTGATTTAGGGTTAAATCATTGTATGAATTTCAACTCACTTCTAGCATTTGAACTTGTTGATGTTTACTAAGCATGAGCTTTGAAGCATCAGCCCAATACTTTTATCGACATTGTCAATACACCACCAACGAATTCAAAACAAAAAAGTTAGTATCAAGATGATGACTTTGCGATGTCATGGAAAAAAACATACCGAAGTATGTTCCCATCTGTGCTTAACTAGACACTGAGGATGACGATAAACCTAACAAAACAGAACAAAGATTCATTCGATGAGGGATGATATACTACACAGAAAAAAAAATTGACCTAGAAGATCATCAGGTAATGATCAAAGGATTAAAGCTTTACCTTTGGACACTTTTCACATTTAAAGAGATGAGCATGCTTGTGATCACGTTTAGAAGTAAGATGATGATGCAGAGGAGTCAATGTTTCTAAAGATCGATGATGTAGCCTTTGTTGTTGTTGAGATAAAGTATTACCATTTGAATGATGATGATGACTAGGGGGAGAGATGCTTGAGTTTTGTTTTTGAGCTTGGATTTGATTTGATGATTGATTTGTGTTTAAAATCGGTTGAAGTGATGAAGGTCTAGATCCACGTTCGAATTTACGACTTTCAAGTACAGCTGCTTCTGCAGAAGTACTCAATAACAAAAGTGAAGAACTAACTGAACTAGGTTTAGGAGTGGTGGTGGTAGTGATTGTACTAGTAGGATTAGAAGTTGATAAATTGTTCAGATTGATGGGTAATCTATCCGGATTTGGATCAATATGACGTCGATCAGTTGAAATGATAGAACGAGAAGCTAATAATGAGAGTGACATCTTGAGATTAGTTTGCTGATAAAGATAAGAAAGAAAAAGATAAGAATTGAAAAAATCAATCAATCAGGTTTTCTATCTTTTCTTGATCTCGTTTGTGAAAAGATTTGTTTAAGAATTGGAGTACAAAAGGAGAAAAAGAAAAAGATAAAGGAGATGTTTGATTGAGTAAATAAGAAATCAAAAAAAAAGAAAACTGTTAAGATGAATTTGATTTGATTATCCTTGAGATTAATTTGAATTTTGTTTTGATTTAATTTTTTGAAATTCTTGACCAAGAAAAAAGTTTAGGATCATTCGAATATATGAAATAATAGAAAGGTTCAAAGGAACAAAAGGAGATTAGGAATTGAAAGATTTGGTTTAATTCATGAATCAAGATTGATTTGATTGCTTGAAAGATGAAGATTAGTGAATTAAAAGTTTAGTGAAGGTGTTTGTTGATTGTTTTGATTTTGAAAGTAGATAGATAGTCAATTTGAATTTAAATTTCTTTTGTGTTTCTCTTTTTGTTTGTTTACTGGTAAGTAATTTGAGATTGATTTTTAGTAATGAGATTTGTTTGTTGATGATAGTGGTGGTGGTGGTGATGGTGGTGGAATGAGAAGAATGGGTAGGATCGACAAGTGAAATACCGAAATGATGATGATGATGATGAAAAAAAGTCTAATTTTTACAATTCAAAGTGGTGTGTGTACAACATGTACACTACAGACATACATATGTGTAATTTCAAATCTTTCAAATTGGTACAGATTCGTAAACTATTGCTTCGTCATGGTATTGTCAATTTAAATATGCTTATACAGACACAAAACGACCAAATTACCCCATTTGGTTTCTACATAATTCGCTAAATTTCAAAACTTAAAACACTCAAAATTTAACCTATGTACATCACACATGTAAAAAAAATTTAGTTAATTATTTACATAGCAACACTGTCTCCTGTGTAATCTCAATCTTGTGACTACTTTAATCGCGCAAAAAAAAATTAAACACAGCCCCACCGTGACATCGATCGCTGTAACCACAATTCATCCACACAACTTTGCCCCTGAATATCAACTTCGAACGCAGATCTATCATTCAATTCATTCTCTCTATGTTGTAGTCGGAACTTGTGACCTTCAAGGGCTCACGGTCCTTTTAAGGAGAATCTTATGGGGCGTGAGGCAATCAATATCAGATGATCTGCAACTATTGTGAAACTTGAGTAAAAATTGTAGGTACATGATGGTTTGTGGTTCAACAGATTGAAATGACCATCTGATTTGGATCAGATCATCCGTTTCATTTCTCAGCAGATCAACACAAGCATCCTGAATTAACAGCCAATCCAATAGTTAAGCAGAGTAGGGTACATACTTGAATTCAATTTCAGCATGATGAATTTGGGTTAGTGATGAAATATGATGTGAGAATCATACTTACAAGACCCAAATTGACTAGAAAACAGTCATGGTTGTTGATCCTTCAATGTGATTTAAATGTTTCAACTTTCCAGCAGAACATTGTTATTGGTATATGAGAATTTGTAGCTTTAGGCATTTTTGTTGAATATGGATTAAAGAAATACACTATTGCCTTTACTTTTGGAGAGATAATTGCTCATGTGGCGCTATTTTTCTAGATTACAATCTCATATTGCTGACATGAAATATGATTCAAAGAGTTCAAATGAGAAAAGAAAAGGTCTTCAATATAAAATTTTGCTCAGTCAATCTTCTCCATAAAACCACTCTTTCATGCCTCAATACACTGAAAAGCTGAAAAAGTCTATAACACCTGTATTAACCAAAAGTGGGACATAGACTTTATGATACATTATAAGTGAGATTACAAAACACATTTCTCTGGCACCTGTAGAGCATGAATATCATCTCTGAAGTTTTCATTAGACTCACATGCACTAGATTGCTGCTGGCATGCATCACAAAAGAGTTCTGGGTTTTTGGTACTGTGTGTGTACTACATAGGTATATCTTTGCTCTTGAAACCAAGCTCTGAGTTGCGTACTATCTCGGTGTGAAATAAAGGCCTTTAACCTTTTCTCCCATATGTGGAGGGCATTTTTGAAAATACAAGAAGAAGAAGTGATGGATTGAAACAATACCTCTACTGATCCTTTTGATCATTCAATTGAACCTTTTTGTGCCTTTTTCAAAATAGCTGTTTTGGATCCTTCAAAGAAGCCCCAAGAGTGCGTTCCATGTGAACAGGAATCTTGAAGTTTATTTTCATACCCATTTGTTTTTGATATGAGAGATCATCTATCCACCAAGTCAGTAGTGCATGTACACAATTCACTGGAACATAAGGAGTTTGATGTGCTGCAAGATATTGGAATATGTCTAAAGAATTCCCTAGGTTTTTTGCTCTTATTGGTCTCATCTGCACAGAACCATTTGTTTCACTCATCTGAATGATTCTTATACTGTTTTTTGCCCATGTACTAAATTGTCTTTTTAAAAATTCCCACCCACTTTGTAATACTTCTTCAATCTCTGAACGTGGTAACATGTCTTGATAAATCATGACCAGGCTTCCCAAAAATCCAAAGGTCACCTTTGAGTGTGCATCCCGCACTGCCTTTTGAGGACCAGCAAAATCTGGTTCAATTGATTGAAATCTTTCATGAGCATGAGTGGATGAAGCCCTTTCAGCATTAGGATACAGTGGATCAAAAACGTGTTTGAGAGAGATATTGATGATCTCAAGATGCATTTTTTTGAAGTAATCATCTATCTCCCTACGGAGCTTTTTTGATGCATATATTTTTCCTGTGATCTTGAGTTTATCAGGTAAACGTGCTGCCCTGGGTTTCTCTTTTCTAGGTAGAGCTTGTGTGCTAGCAACTAATATATCTTCAACATATGATTTGTATTCCTGACTATTCACACATGCAATCTTGTAAAATTTCTCTTTCAAGAACTTGGGGTCCATCTCTTTCACAAGCTTGAAGAATTGTTTGTGCATGGCTTGAATGGTCATGTTGTCTATTGGATTTGAACCCTTGCGTGTCCATAACTGATGGAGCTCTACATACATTGCCATTGGGATCTTTTGTCTTACATCCATGTCCAAAATATACTTTGCATTGCTCCAGGGGTCAGGTGACCAATAGCTTGAACCAGTAACTTTGCGCACATTCATCTTTCCAAGATCTTCCATATTGATATTTTTCCATTCAATAAATAAACCTCTCAAGAATTGCCAACCATCTTCAAGCAGTGCTGCACTCTGTTTCCATTGAGGTTTCCCATGCTCAAATATATAAAGACAGCCCAAAAAACCAATAGTTATTTCTACTTTAGTTCTACCAATAAGGTAATTAATCTGTGACTGAATCTCTAGCAAACATGGATTATTTTGGTACATCTGTTTCTGCAGGTCATGAAACCAATGATTAATTTCATTCAAGACAGGTGAATCATTGAGGTGAAATTGTAGTATATCCATGTAGATATTAGATGGATGTACTTTATAAACCCTGCCTGAAGACTTGCTGGAAGAAGATAACTGAACATTTTCTTTTGGAACTTCTACATTTGAGTGATATGTGTTGGGTCCATCTGAGTGTTGTGTTTGTGAAATAGAATTGATAGAAAACTGACATGGGTCTTGGCTTTGGTGTTGGTTGGTCTGTTGAAAATCTTGATTTTTGGAACTTGAATCAGAAAAACTTTCAGATTTTGAAAACATATTAGGGTTACTCTGGCAGTGGTTTGCCAAGCCAGTCTTCTTTTGTTTATTTCTTGTATCAATATCTGAGGGTTCCAAAGTGGGACCTATCCTGATTAGTGAAGAATGTTCATCCATAGGGTCTTTGATACTGTGAATAAAATATCTGTTGTCTGGATAAATTTCAAATAGCCTATCAGGCTTTGAAGTAGGATTACACCACTGATTATTCTGAGATGGGAAAATCACATCTGACAAGAGATTTCACTGCATGTTAGTAGTGATCTTTTTTATTCAAGGCTCAGATTGTTTGTTTCATATAACACGCACCTGGGCTTGATGAGATCCCCCTGGATAAATTTTCTGAGATAACATCTTCAGTTGTTTCTTGTGGAAAGCTATTCAAGTCAATTTGAAGTCTGTCCTGTCTTGATGAGAGATTGGTTCCTGCTTCTGATTCTCTTGAAAATTTTGAGCTCTTTAATTTTCTGTCCCACATGTTTCTCCTCTTTCTCTTTGCTGACACATCTTCAGCAGAAATCATCTCCTCCCTATAATGTGGTACAGTGTTTAGATCTATATGAGATGGTTCACTCAAAATCTTTTCATTGGTACTACTGGAAGGAATGTTCCAAAAATGATGAGCAAAGCCTCCAGTGGTTTGTGTGGGTGTTTGATCATTCCTGGGAATATATTTCTCTATGTGAGTTGTAGGAAAACCAGATGAAACTATCACCTTGTTTTGAAAGCAGTTTGTCTGGAATATGAGCAGGTGTGCAAGACTAATAATGATGATGACCCAAGCCATGTTGTGATGAAGATATGTGGAACAAGTGCAGAAGAAGAGTGCTACTTGATATTAATAAGTAATTTTTCACAGACATGCCTCAACAGTATTGTTATGAATACAGTCCATCATACATGGTTTCAAAGGGAGGGTGTTAAGTTTCAAAAAGCAGTGAAGTGTGACTGTCCAGCTGAGCTTTACATATGTAAAGATTACTCATCAAACAACCCTTGACAAAGCTGCAGAAGCACATGCTTGGCCAGAGTTTTCTGTACATGAAAGTTAGATTAACTAAGCCCCTTGCGCAGCCGCGTCCGTGCCTTTGAAAGAGGGGCTTATGACTCAAACAGGTTTTCTGGTTGTGTTGCTCCAAAAATTGTGTCACCTTAAGTTATTTTTCCCAACTTCTCTCCTCCCCCTTCCATATTTTTTTCTGCCCTCCTGAGATTGTACATAACATGGTATCACCAACTTGTATTTTTGTTGAAAGTAAGTGCTTTGGAAATGCAATGCAAATTTCTTCAGCTGTGTAACTGCCTGTTTCAACCAAAAAGGTCCAAAGAATTATCTTGTTGATGACTTTCAAATTCATGTCCAAAGCCCAGCCACTTGAAATTTGGGTCAAGCACAAATCCTCCAAATCTATGGAACACTTGTACAGGGGAACTTATGTTACAGGAGGACCTAGCCTCCCACTCTGATCATGCCTGCAGAAAGTGTCACAGGGATGGATCCACATTGAACGTATTACCATGTTATGTGCAATCTGATGGAGAATAAAAAACCAGAAGGGGAGAAAAAGATATGGAAAGGGGCGGAGAAAAGTTAGGAAAAACAACTTAAGGTGACATAATTTTTGGAGCTACACAGCCAAAAAATCTGCTTGAGTCATAAACCTCTCTTTTGGGGGCGCGGACGCAAGTGAAAGGGGAAATTTAATTTGCACGTGGAAGTTGTCTAAGTTCCTCGAGAGCTGTACTGGCCAGCTCAAATGAGGGTCTTACTTACGTGTAAAGTGGAAAATTTGGCCTGAGCTCTATCAGGGCTTTTTGGCAAAAACTGATCTCCTTACAAGATGTTTTTACAATTTTGACTTGCCTTCACATTGATGATGATAGTTCTGTGAATTCTTGTCCTCTGCAACCTCGCACTCTCATTTTCTCAACATGTCGAGTAGTTTTTTAGATACATCCAAAAGCTGTTCAGGGCTCAAAGCTGAAAATGACCGTATTTGGACTGCTCCGTGTCTGAACTTGGAGTTTTGGTGTGAAATCAAGATACCAACTTTTCTATATATCTTTGGAACCACAGCAAGTACCAACAAATTGAGAGTGGGAGCTCATATAGAGCGCCCAATTGCACGAGTTTCATTATCAAAGTGAAGGCGAGTCAACATTGTAAAAAAGGTTCATAAGAGCGGAGCAGGTGGTGTCTGGTAAGGTCCAATGTGATTCTGGTATGTAGTAGTTCCGTTTGAAGGGCAGCTCTTCAACTGTGCACCTTTGCACTGCTACATGGAGTGATAGAACAGGCTAAATGCCACGGCCACGGCCGATGCTTCGCCAACATCTGATTGACGGAGAATATAGGAAAAGTAACAAATACGTATCTACACCTATCTGCAATCATAACTAACTTGCACACTACATTTTTGTTGCGCCATAAGACCTTACTCTGTCTACATACAATCAAATCCTGTTCTTGATCAAAGATGGAGTCCAGGTAAATATCGGAACTCTTCTTCAAGAATTCAAAAGACATTTACAAATTTGATAAATGTCAATAATGGCGATGGTTATGGGAAATACTTATAATATTGAACCCTCGGCTTCTAATAAGAGCTCCATATTATTCTTTTGGCAAACTCATTTCACAAAACGAACTGGTCAAAAGGAGCCTTGGCCTGTTCTGGGGCTTTCGATTGACTTCCAACAAGTCGCTTGAGCATTTTACGGCTATTTTGAAGTTCAAACGGAATGTGTAAATGATCTCACACTCTCGGTCCCTCTTCATTCTGTTCCAGATGTGAATCGAATGAAAATGGGTCTGATTGAAACATCTCGAAAGGACCGAGGATTGACGATTTCCCAAAGTTGTAAAGCAGACACACCAGATTTATAGCCCTCATGAACTCTAGATTCCTCACAGGCACATTTCCATTAATCAACTGACCTTATTGATTTCCCTCACACAGTTAACATACCAACAATTATCTTATCTTATCTTAGTAACTTTATTTAGTCTAACCTGGCGCTTGAACGTCACCCGTTGTAATTCATCCACTTGACTCTGAGCAGACAGTCTGACTGGTTCAAAGCGAAATAGTTACTTATGCTAAAAAGTTGTGCCTCTTCAGCATTGACCATCAACTCAACTTCTAGCTCTATTGCTATCTGCTCTTGAAAAACTTGATGATTAAAAACTTGAAAGGTCAAATTAAATTTCAATCAAACTTTTCAGCTTATGCATCTCTTTCCAACATCAACTTAGTACCCATCTGTGTTCCTCTGAAGTCTTCACTTACATTTGCTCAATTCACTTCATCAAGGATAACTCACAGTCACTCAATCTTTACCAAATCTCAATTCAATTCACTCATTAAAACCGCTCAAGCTCCACTTCACCAAACAAACAGCTCATTCGTTCTACAAACAATCTCACTTTGTCACATTCAAGAAGAATCTCAAAGAAATTCAATTCTGTAATCTTCTTTGATCAGTCAAAGACTCATCACTCTCGTTAATTACTTCCTCTTCATCTAAAGACATCTCTTACTTCTTTCATCTTATTTATTTCTTACAGGATCTTGTTCATTAAGCCTGCAGAGTTTCTTCAAAATTGCTCACCCCTTAATAATCCCTCACTTATTTGAATATATATTGTAGTATTATCATTTCAAGTGGAATTCAAGACTCATTATCTGGATTGAAGGATGGCATTCCCATTCGACCTGGAAGGTAAATTTCACCCTTGTCACTTTCTCAAGGTCATGCATCCTCCCCTGCTATCTTGATAATCTGACGGATTTTGTTCTAATATACTCAGATTCGTTCCATGGCAATCTTTCCCCTCAGACTCCTCGTCGTCAAACTGTTCCGTCTCCTAATCAAGTTTTATCATCGTCGAATCCTCCAGCAACTTTCAATTTGACTCGTTCAAGTTCAACTTCAAGTGCAACTTCAACTTTAACATCAACACCTTCAACATCAGCCTCAACCTCAATTTCAATATGGCAAACTTTACCTATCACACATTCTCCAACGCATAGCCTATGTTCTTCTACGACGAATTCCACTGCAATCACCATCGACTTCAGCTCAGATTCAGAAACGTCGATAATTAGTCCCTCCCTTACTACTCCACCTTTCAGTCCATCTGGATCAATCTCTTCACCTACCAATTCAGATAGTTCGGTGATTTACACTTCAATTCTTTCTTCTTTACCAGACAGTACCTCATCATTCTCAACGGCTTTTCAAACCTTTTCCTCCTATCATCATCATCATCATTCTCAGTTGTATGCTGAAATCGATCATGAGAATTTCTCAAAGACTTATTTACCTTATAAAAGAATCTTATCAAACGTATCTAAATTATCATCGTCTTCAAACTTGATTCCTTTAGATTTGAAAATCAACCAAAAATCAAACAAATCCGGTTTACATCAATCATTTCAAGTTCAGAAATATCATCTTTTCAAATCTCGTCAAAAGATACATAAATCATTTTGGAATTTGTTTTGGTGTTTCATGATCAGTTTGGTGATCATCATCAATATGATTTATTTTAAGATTCAAATCACATTCAACTTATCAGGTTTGAGGAATTTAAATTGGACACGGAATTTCAAGACAGTATATGGTCAAGCTTTACAAGATGTTGAAAGAGATAGCTTATTGATTTATAGAATCATTGGAAATGATCTACCACCTCGTCATTCTTCAAATCAAACACTCAATAACTTGAAATTCATCATTGATAATGAAAATGATTTTCAAGACTTGAGTGAATCAAATCCATCAAATCAATCACATTATCAACATCAACTTGACTATCAAGGTAGATACCCAAAACCAAGTTTAAATTCATTAAAAGTCAAAAAATATTATATCTTGAATCGAATAGCCAATCAAACTCAATTTGAAACAGTTTATAATCTTTTAATCAATCAAGGAATTTCAAAGGATCAAGTTTTAGTGATCCCATTTGAAATTCAAGAATATTCAAAAAGAGACTTCAGATTAGAAAATGATTTGAAAAAGTTTGATTTAAGAGAAATCGAAATTGAAAAGGAAATCAAAACGTTAGATCAAATTAAATTAAAAGATCATCCATTTGAATCTGAAGATGAATTTAATGAAATTGAAGAGAAAAGAAAATTAGCTATTAATCGATTAAGATCATTAGATTCAATGTATCATGAAAAGAATTTGTATGCAATGAATAATGTAAGTTAAAACTTTCAAATTTTAGATAAGCTTCCTTTTTGAATTGAAGTGTTTGACTTTTTCATTCCATTTTTGTAGAATGGTGGTAGAAACTTTGCTTTACAACATGGTAGAAGTCAAAAAGATGCACGTTGGGTTTTACCTTTGGATGGGAATTGTTTCTTTACTCCAACGGGTATGAAAGAGCTAATGAATCAAATCATGAAGGAAGAGAACCATTCCATCAAATCCAATAACATCATCAAATCTCATCTCATCATTCCCATGTCACGTCTATTGGATAATGAAGACCTCTTAGCAAACAATACATTGATTAAAACCAAGAATGATGATGATTTGATCAAGTTTAAACCAGTTAGTATTGAAGAACCTCAAATCGGTTTTAGATATACTTCTACTCAATCTTATTCAGATCGAATGAGATATGGTAGGAGATCTAAATTAGAATTCCTTTGGAGATTAGGAGCGATTTCTATCAATCGGAATCGATTAAAACAATCCATACCTGAATCTGAAGTTGAAGAAGTTGAATTGATTCAAGAAAAAAGTTTTGGTTCAATCAAAAGGACTCATCCTAGATCTTCTTCTTCATCATCATCCTCCTCCTCATCATCATTCGAAACAGATCAAGATTTCTTTCAAGCTGGTTGGGTTCATAGGTTATTTTCAGGTCATGATCGTAAACAAGAAGAACCAACTGAGTTAGCAATGAGTAGAAGATCAATTAAAAGAATGCAAGCCATCATTTATTTTTTAAATCAATTAGATCAATCTATCAAACTGGTGAACACTTCTTAAGAATTCTCTTTCTCATTTCTCATCTTTTCCCCTTTTTTTCCTATCTATCTATCTTGTAAGTATCACTCTTACTTCTTCTCTTTTATTTATTGACACTTTTTTTTAGTATTTCTTTTTTTTGTTCAAAATTTGACTTGTTTTCATTTGAACTTGTTCACATTTTTTTCTCTCTCTCTGCAATTCATTTTTACTTGGATTGTTATTTCGAAAATCTTTTGATAAATTTATTCGAGAATTGTCAATTTTGATTAATTGTTATTTTATTTTTCATTATGTGAATATCAAATGGAAAGTTTCTAGTATTTCACCTTTGTTAAAATTTCTTCTCGAGTGTTTTGATCAAAACAGAAGATAACGATATTCTGAGAAATCTCAATGGGTTTACAAGCGTTTCTCAAACATTCTCAAATTCATTCAAATTTTCTTCATGATACCAATTGAGTATCTGAAGCACAAGAGCAAGAGATATGAAAGAAAGTTGATATACTTTGATTCTGATCAGACCCGGCCATAAGTAGAACTCAAGTCACATCAATGAATGATACAACAATGAGCAAGAGATCAAGATACTAAGAAGATGAAATTTTAAGACTGAATACAATAAAGTTCATATTCAAGAAAAGATCCAAGAAATACAACACCTCCTTAGAGCTTGCATTTACAATCCAAGAAATCACAACACCAAGCATTGATATCACTGACATCCTAGTATGATCATTTTTTCTATCAATTACCCAAGTCTGATCATCAGTAGTCATCAAAATTTACTCATTTGTTGATTTTGATCTTTAATCAGATCGAGGTGATTTAGGACGTTTAGCTTTAAGTTTAAGTTTTTTAGATAATTGATTGAAATAAAGTGCAAGGGAGAATTGAAGTAAAGTGAAAAAGGCAAATGTAGAACGAGGACGAAGGAAACGAGCAGCAAAGATACCTGAGATTGGAGCCACGAGTAAATTGAGCTATAGATAGAGTGAAAAGAAAAAAGATCGAATCAAATTCTTGATTGGAAAAAAAAAGATAAGATTGATTGAAGTGATGACATACCTGAGTGAGTTTTGGAAAACCTCGTTTCCAAGCTGCTTTGATCTCCTTGACCGATCTCGCACCATTTAAGATAGCCATCGAGATGATATAGACTGAATGAAAACATTAAAATCAAAAAAGACAATAAGATATCTCAGTGAACAAATTTGACATGGTAAGGCGAGAATGATGAAACTTGGAGAGATTGAGATACTCAACTGGTATTTTGAATTGGGCTAACAAAAAGAATTGAACCCAATAAAAGGCCATACTTGGAAAGAAAGGAGGGTGATTGTCGTCTAGATTTAGACATACCATCGCCGGCTTGAAGTTTGGCTAGGATGGCATGTAGTATCATTTGAAGGAAATGAGTAGAGGGTGCAGCAATGAGACCACCTATGAAGTTCAGAAGAAGATCATGAATCAATGTTTAAAATCAAATGGGTGTAGAGAATCGAGTGAGTTGATGACTTACCGAATCCAGCAAGTTTGAGTGCATCCAGATTGAATCCTAAAGATTGAAGATAATTCAATTGAGGATGAGAGGATTTTGATGAACGATGAAGACCAGCGAGTTTTCTAGCCAAGATTTCTTGATAATAACTAAATGAAAAGATTCAAAAAAGTCTTGATCAGAACTTGATTTGATGATTGATAAGAAGTTAAAGATGTTCTTACCCTAGAATTGCAGCAGTGATGGATTTGGTTATCAAAGGTTGAGTGAACAACGCATTGAAATATAAATTGATCAATTCATTCGGTTTCTTTGAACTCAATAACATCTTCATCAATTCGAGGATAAACAAATCAAGAAATCAAACCAAATCGAAGGAAGTCTTGAAGAGGTTCGATGATGTCTTCCTTTCGAAAGTATCATGTTGTACAATATTATGATAGGTTTCAGATTTCAAGGGCAAAAACCATTGAAAGTTTAGAATTAGGTTTGAAAAAGAGGTCAAATTGAAATTCTACATACCCATCCAATCATCAGACTTCAAGCACTCAGCATGATCAATGATGCAGACAGAAGTTCTCAGAGAAAAGAGTTCAGTGTACTCTTTTGTTTGGAAAGCTGAGATCCTCGTTCTTGAGAAAAGTAAGGGTCAGCTACCCTTGCAGAGGGAAATACCGACTTACCCCAATTTTGATTACACAACCGCAAAGGTTTTATCACTTTTGCTGGAGAGTCCATTATGAGAGCTTCACATCTCATCAAAGCTCATGTACATACAGCTCTAGGGAGGTTTTTCTGATCTTTCCACATATGCTTGTGGTTTTTTTGTCAAACTCACATAGATCCAATTGGTAAAACTGTCTAGAAATAGGCATTGGAATGGCCATGCTAAGCAAGACCAAAATCAAAATAGAACCATTCCTACCGACTGTATCAGGATACAACAAACACAAAAACACACATATTGAACATGCTTATGAGGGACTCTGTTAAGTTTAGTTCTTGGTATAGGGGGAAAAATCTGATAAGGAGCTATTTAATAGCATTTTTGGTTGCAATTTCTAAGGGGGATCAAACAATGAAATATGTTGCAGCCCCAGTTTTATCATCTGCAAAAATCTTACCATAAAAAATCTAAGCTGGTTTACTTTTTTGTGTTGGAGAAGATAGCTAGGCCTTTTTTTGGTTTCAGATGCAAAGATATACATCACTAGGAGATCATCATCATCCTCACAGATCAGAAAATTGATCAAAAAGAAGGTAATTGCAGATAATAACAGCAGAAGTTAAGATCTATGTACAACAACAATCTTAAATCTAGAATTGTCCAAGGTCTAATCCAATAAAGTTTCAGACCAATCACAACCTCCAGGGCTATCTTGATCTTGTGTTCAGTCTCTACATCAAGTTTGATCAGATTGATCATCTTCATGATGAAGGTGAATGAAACTTCAAGATCTTATATTCAAAGCTCAGTCAATCCTCTCTTTCTCATCATCCTATGAACTGAAGCCACTTGTGCTTCTAAACTTCTGATCCTCAAATGTGTTTCCTTATCCGGTCCACAGACACATTGAGATGGTCCAGATGGGCTTGTAAGACTTACAGATGAACCTCCAGACGGACTGGATGGTCCTCCAGAAGGATATCCAGAAGGGTTTTCAGACGGACTGGACGGGCCTCCAGAAGGATATCCAGAATTATCCATAGGACTAGATGGTCCTCCAGAAGGATATCCAGCACCATTGGATGGATTGGATGGGCCTCCAGACGGATATCCAGAGTTATCAGATGGACTAGATGGTCCTCCAGAGGGATACTCAGAGCTGTTGGTTGGACTGGATGGGCCTCCAGATGGGTATCCAGAGTTATCAGATGGACTAGATGGTCCTCCAGATGGATACCCTGAACTGTTGGTTGGACTGGATGGGCCTCCAGACGGATATCCGGAGTTATCAGATGGACTTGATGGTCCTCCAGATGGATATCCAGAATTATCAGATGGACTAGACGGGCCTCCAGATGGATATCCGGAGTTACCAGATGGACTAGATGGGCCACCAGATGGATATCCAGAGTTATCAGATGGACTAGACGGGCCACCAGATGGATATCCGGAGTTATCAGATGGACTAGATGGGCCACCAGAGGGATATCCGGAGTTATCAAAGGGACTAGATGGGCCACCAGATGGATATGTGGCCAGATTGTGAGTATCTCCAGGGTATGTTGTGCTGTTGCTTCCACTTGGAGAATTGGTTCCTGATGTGGGGTATCCAGGAGAAGGATAGCCACTTCCTGAATATCCACTGCCTGGGTAGGCACTGTTCTTTGGAGGAGTGATGTCATCATCATCGGTGCGTGCACCAGAGCCACCATTGACCTGGGTGATGAAGTTGTAGATTATAGGTGATTTGATGGTCACATATGAAGCTACATTGACCTTGATCTTTGCCTGAGAGGATTTTCCCAAATGGATCCCAGTTGGTCCGTCCATTGGGTTTGAGTTGATAACACCAGTTACAGCAGGAATGGTTGCATTATAGCATTTCTGAAATTTGATGAAAGGTGAAGAGTTTCAAGATTAGCTTTTTCTATTGATCTGACTTTCTGGTTTTTAAACTCAGATTTGAATCATCATTCATGGAAAGGGAAAACACAAACCTCAACTTCTTGTATAGCCTGATTCTTCTGCTGATGAGGGATTGAGCCTTCATGGTTTGTTGTATCATCATCAATAGGTGGCAATGTAGGGTCACAGTTCTCATCATCATCACTACTCCATGATGAAACATCAAATGCTGAATTGTATCCTCCTGAAAGTGTGGAATTTCCATTGCTTGGTATGCTTGAACCATTGCTAGTACCATTCCTGTACAGTGCAGGACCAACACTTGACATATTGTTAGGCGCACTCCTATACAGTGCAGGACCAACACTTGAAAAGGTTGTTGCATTCCGTTTTTGTAGCAAAGTTGGATTTCCACTTGTGCCTTGTGTGAATTGAGCTCCCCCGGTGTTCGAACTTGATGGTGAATCACCCAAGCCTTGAATGTATTGTGCTTCCCCTGTGCTTGAATTTGATGGTGAATTACCTAAGCCTTGAATGTATTGTGCTTCTCCTGTGCTTGAATTTGATGGTGAATTACCTAAGCCTTGAATGTATTGTGCTTCCCCTGTACTTGAATTTAATGGTGAATTGACAGTAATGTTTCTAGCTGGATTGCCTAATATACCACTCTTACCACCTTGTAATCGATGACTTGTTTTACATGGTTTACGAGTTGTCTTTGTCACGTTTGCTTGGACTGTAGAGTTAGCATTCACGCCAAGGGTGTTGTTGAGAGTCAAAGAACTTTGACCGTTGCTGCTTTGTTTGAGCTGTGCAATCATTTGTCCAATCAAGGTCATATTGGATTCGACGCGAGAGCTAAAGACCGTTTGAGCAGGTGCAACTTTACATTGCGTCACTTCGGGTGTAGCAACTATCTTGATGACTGACAACATAGAGTAAGAGATGCAGGCTTTGATCTTCTCAACCAATGTGGTGGTCTTTTGGGTGCCATCCTTACTGACAGTCTCTTCAAGGGTTCTCATTGCAACAAAGAGACCTGATAGAGTGGTAAGTGAAGTTGCACTGAGAGTGACATAAGCTTGGGCTATCAATTAGAAATCAATATCAGTTTACTGATATCTCAGATACTCAATTCCTTATCTAAAAGTCAGTTCATATTTACCTTCACACTTGGTTCCATTGGCATAATGTCCCTGCATTTCACCTTCACCCGTGACACTCTGAGTTACATTGTTACTAGCCGAGCCGTTGATTGACAATCCCGCAGTCTTATTGATACTGTCTCCAGCATTTTGTAGCTCTAAAGGTTTACCCAAAGAAGTGGTCGGATCAGCCTTTGATTCAGTATAGCCATCCCATTGGACTGGTGATGGGGTAAAGAGGTCAGGCTTTTGAGATAAAGAAGACTGTCTTACCTGGAACAGTAGTTTGGTTTTCCAAATTATCAACTTGTGCAGAAACCAACCTTTGAACCTCGTCAGCGACATTCTCGAGACCAGGAAGAGTAGCAAGGGTTGCATTCAGAGCATTTTCGAGCATTTGTTCCCAAGTTTTGGAGACTGCCGCAGTAACTTTAGAAGTTCTTCCAAGGCTTGGCGTGCCGGTTCTGCTCGAATTGGTTTGGCTCAATGGGTTGAGAGCGGGAGTTGAGCCAAATGATAAATTGGATGGGTTTGACGAGCCATAAAGACTGGGATTAGAACCAAGTGACAGATTGGACGCGCCTGATGAGCTGAGAACAGGAGTCGAGTCGAGTGATGAATTGGATGGGGCATAAAGCGCGGGGCCTGAGCTAAGTGATGGATCGGACGAGGTTGTGTTAAGGGATGGGTTGGACAGGGTTGTGTCAAGTGATGGATCATTGCCGGGTTGTGCGCCATAGTCACTGGTCAGCGCACGTCGTCCTACAATACTATGATACACAGAGCTAGATTCGGAAGTCTTTTCAGAATCCTCGGTAGCAAAGATAGCCGGCGCAATAGCCAGGAGAATATGAGCCGCTTGAAGACGCATACTGTGAATGCTTTATATGAGAAAAAGGAATACACGGTCGATAGTTAAATAAAAAATTAAAGAGGTATGCTATTGTACTTCCTATGTTTAGGAGGGTGAGCAATTCTCTAATAAAATAGCGAAAGATAAGTGTCTATATGAACAAAAAACAATCTATAAAGTGTCCAGTGGTGATGGTAATGTTATAGTTGGGAAAGATGTTGAATCACGTTTGCGGTCAGTAGCTGGGCGCGAAACGTCAAGAGATGTATTTATCACAGATGTTGGAATTCCTGAATCTCAGTCGGAACTGAGGTCTCTTATAGTCTCAATGTCAAGGTGCGAGAAGTTGGTAACCCAACTTTCCGAGAATTGGTAACGTAGGATCGCTGATACAAACTTCCATATCTTGATTATGCCAAATTGCTCGCCTCTTGGCTTGCTTTGACGTGTCTGAGCTCATCTCTCCTCGTCAATCAAACGTTGACTCGGTGAGAGAGCTCCTTCCAAAGCGACCCTACGACTCGCTCATATCACTTTCATTGGAGAGACTAGCCTCGCACTTGTTTATGCATATCACATAGCCTCGACGGGTCCAATTCACTAGAGGTGAAGTGCTGACCGATGACACACTCCCCACTCGGTCGTCAAAGGAGCCTGTGATACAGATACAAACCAAGTGGTGATCCGAGTTCCGAGGGTCTAGAGGAAGACAGTTTCTTGCAGTCAACTTATGCCAGTCTGATCGTAGCAAGAGATGAGATCGATGGCTGTGTTAATATTTCCTTTGATGATGTTTCGAGCCTCGGCGTCTCTGCTCCATACACACACAGATATGTCACGCCATTCTGGAGATAAGTAATCCAGCTCTAGCTCGAAGGATTCAGTATTGGATGCGGTTCACCAGTCACGCCCACCTGGTTCATGCCTAGACTTCTCAAGGCCCCTTGGAGCCAGATGGTTCGAGGTCGAAAGATCAATCACGACAGTCAGATCAGCGGCAGACGAAAATCACTCATTGTCAGACTGTTTGCTGATTTTCTTCAAGTAGCTGACCAGTACCAAAGCACAAAATTGAAACTTTGGATGTGAAGGACTCGCATCAGGGACTTACGATGTCTGCTACTTGCCAGAATTCGTTGACAGCTCCCAAATGATCCATGAACCGCTCAATATTGCGAAGGATCCTTTTTCACCACGAGCCATATGAAGCTGAATTACAATCCCATTAACCCTACGGCCCCAAGGCATACATAATCCTAATTGCACCACCTCATGTTCTTCAACCCTGATTTTGTATGTTGCTTATGTTTTCGCAACTTCCACCTCAAAACGATTCATGAAGCAACCATGCTTGTTTCTAGCGCATGAAATGACGTCTCAAATTGCCCAATATCAAATTTCAGGCAAGTCAAGATGATGGATCTTACGAAGTCATCTTGACTGAATTTCAATTCTGCTTCTTTGTATCTTGGAGCTCATTAACCCAACGGATGGGGAATGTCATATCATAGTTTATAGACTAAGGAAATTGACATCATGTTGGGATCAAGATCTCACACCAAGCCACTCATTAATAAGATGCAGTACATTCTTCCATTTGTCCACTCCAAAATTTATCATTGATTTTTGGATTATTACTCATTTGAAGTTGCAATACATGATCTTGAGACTCATTCTCATTTCATTAATCTGGAGTCTTTCGAAATCTTTAAACCCAACACCAAGTTGCTTGACAACTTGATGAACACAGAAGCAAGGGGATGTGTGAGAGCCAGAATTTTTTTACGATGAGGTAAGTTGAATTCACAAGGACTTGTTGTCGATGTTGGCTGAGAATTACATACTCGCAATGAATTTGAAAAAGGTCAATATTGTAGGGTTTTATGACTTAGGGTTAGGGTTAAATGGGTTCTCGAAACTGTACAAACTGCGATCTCGGGTCGAAGTTTGAGAAAAACTTCATTCACCATCCACTCACCCGCCCCCACTGTCTCTTTACCTCGACCTCTTCACAAGCAGCTTCTCTTCATTGGCTGTTTCTCTTCGACCTTTCCTCCCCTAAAACCAACTTAAAGTGAGCCACTCAATATCTTCTATTGGACTTCCCCCGTACCTTTTAGACAAGCAGAATCGGTCTGGCACCATTCAATTTCCTAAAAGATTCATCCGCATTCGCAACCCCAAATGCTTCTTTGTACCTTTTAGAAGCATCTCCACTTGACGAACCTTTGAACCAAATCTCATCTCTATTGTTTTACTTCCATTTATTAGCAAAATGGTCAATTTCACTGTCGATCAAGTCCGAGGACTTATGGACAAGCGGGCCAAGTAAGTCGTCATTTCGATCTGTGTTTTGTCGAATCGAATCAATTCTTATCGCGTATCTTTCGTTCTCAGTGTCCGTAATATGTCCGGTTAGTTTATATTGATCCTTGCTCCTTGAGATGTCATGATCTGAGAACCCCAAACATGGGACCTTTTTTCAGTTATCGCTCACGTCGATCACGGTAAATCTACCTTGACGGATTCTCTATTGTCCAAGGCTGGTATCATTGCCAGTGCTCGTGCCGGTGAGGCTCGTGCTACTGACACCCGAGCCGATGAACAAGAGCGTGGTATCACCATCAAGTCGACTGCCATCTCCATGTTCTTTGAGCTCGAAAAGGAAGACTTGGCCGACATCAAGCAAACCACCGATGGTAATTTATTCTTCAGTTTTGACTAGTCACATTCTTGCCGATCTCAACTGTTCACATATTTTCAGGTACCGAATTCTTGATCAACTTGATCGATTCCCCTGGACACGTCGATTTCTCTTCCGAAGTAACGGCCGCTCTCCGTGTCACTGATGGAGCCCTCGTCGTAGTTGATTGCGTTGAGGGAGTCTGTGTCCAGACTGAGACCGTCCTTCGTCAAGCTTTGACCGAGCGTATCAAACCCATTGTCATTATCAACAAGGTCGATCGTGCTCTTCTCGAACTTCAAGTATCAAAGGAAGATTTATATCAATCTTTCTGTCGAACGGTCGAGAGTGTCAACGTCATCATCGCAACCTACAACGACAAGGTTTTGGGCGATGTCCAGGTTTACCCTGAAAAGGGAACAGTTGCCTTTGGCTCTGGTTTACACGGATGGGCTTTCTCGCTTCGTCAATTTGCCAAGCGTTACTCGAAAAAGTTTGGTGTTGACGCCGAAAAGATGATGTCCCGACTTTGGGGTGACAGCTTTTTCAACCCAAAAACCAAGAAGTGGGTCAAAACCAATGTTGATGCCGATGGTAAACCTTTGGAGAGAGCCTTCAACATGTTTGTTCTAGACCCTATCTTCAAGGTGGGTGCTCCAGCAATTATCATCCTAGTTGTATCAGTTTGCTGAGATGGCTTACTTTCGCGATCGATTTTAGATTTTCGACTCTGTCATGAACTTCAAGAAGGATACTGCTTTGGCGATGATGGAGAAATTAGAGGTCAAACTCACTTCCGAAGAAAAGGATCAAGAAGGCAAAGCTCTCTTAAAGATCATTATGCGTAAATTCTTGCCAGCCGGAGACTCACTCTTGGAGATGATCTGTATCAACCTTCCCTCCCCTATCACTGCCCAACGATACCGAGTCGAAACCTTGTACGAGGGGCCTATGGACGACGAGGCTGCCATTGGTATCCGAGACTGTGACCCTAACGCACCTCTGATGTTGTACGTGTCCAAGATGGTGCCTACCACTGATAAGGGTCGATTCTATGCTTTCGGTCGAGTTTTCTCCGGAACTGTCAAAGCTGGACCAAAGGTTCGGATCCAAGGTCCCAACTACACTCCTGGCAAGAAGGAGGACCTTTTCATTAAATCTATCCAACGAACTGTGCTCATGATGGGAGGCCGAGTCGAGGCTATCGAAGATTGTCCCGCTGGTAACATCATTGGTCTTGTCGGTGTCGATCAATTCTTGCTCAAGTCCGGTACCCTTACAACTTCTGAGACTGCCCACAACATGAAGGTGAGTCCTTTCAAATCAAGTAACGATTTTGAACATATAGCTCATCTCAGGGTGTTTTTGTAGGTCATGAAATTCTCAGTGTCACCCGTCGTGCAAGTGGCTGTTGAGTGCAAGAACGCCAACGATCTTCCCAAGTTGGTCGAAGGTCTCAAGCGTCTTTCCAAGTCTGACCCTTGTGTTCAAGCTTGGATTGCCGAGACCGGTGAGCACATCGTTGCTGGAGCCGGTGAATTGCATCTCGAAATTTGTTTGAAAGATTTGCAAGACGATCACGCCCAAGTTCCTCTCAAGATCTCCGACCCTGTTGTTGGTTATCGTGAGACAGTCCAAGCCGAGTCTTCAATGGTCGCCTTGTCCAAGTCGCAAAACAAGCACAACCGACTGTATGTTAAGGCTGAGCCGATCACGGAAGAGCTCTGTCGAGCTGTTGAGGAGGGCAAAGTTGCCCCTCGTGACGATTTCAAGCTCCGAGCTAGGCTTTTGGCTGATGAGTTCGGATGGGATGTGACTGATGCCCGTAAGATTTGGGCCTTTGCCCCCGACGGTGGGGGCCCCAACTTTTTGGTCGATACCACTAAGGGAGTTCAGTATCTCAGTGAAATCAAGGATTCTTGTGTGGCTGCATTCCAGTGGGCTGCCAAAGAAGGACCTTGCGCTGAAGAGTCAATGCGAGGAACCCGATACAACGTGTAAGCACTTCCTATCCATCGTCTCTCGGCCCACCCTGTTAACATTTTTACCCCGTGTAGTCTCGATGTCACTCTCCACACCGATGCCATCCATCGAGGTGGTGGTCAAATCATTCCCACATGTCGACGTGTCATTTACGCGGCTGCTTTACTCGCTAACCCCGGTCTCCAAGAGCCCGTCTACATGGTGGAGATGCAAGCACCTGAAACCGCTCTTGGTGGTATCTACTCTGTGTTGAACAAGAAGCGTGGTCACGTTTTCTCCGAGGAGCAGAGAATCGGTACACCCATGTACACTGTCAAGGTCTGAACCCATTACCTCCTGACACAGGGTTGTGCATTTACTGATGATCGCATCTCCATAGGCTTACCTGCCGGTCGCCGAATCCTTTGGGTTCAATGCTGAGCTCCGTCAAGCTACTTCTGGACAAGCTTTCCCCCAACTGGTGTGTATACCTCGTATAACTGCCCCCCGATCATAGCTAATACATCTAACTTGTTTCATCAGGTGTTCGATCATTGGCAAACCATGCCTGGGACTCCTCTCGAGAAAGGTAGCAAGCTCGAAACCCTTGTTCAAGACATCAGGAAACGTAAGGGTCTCAAGATCGACATCCCTCCTCTCGACACCTACTACGACAAACTCTAGTTTTCCTTTTGTCTTGGTGCAATTGCGAATCCGACATTTGATGTAAGTTGAAGTAGTCTCCAGCTACTATTGCTATCCCTCATTCCTTGTAGATAACTTATCTTGATTTGTGCTCTTGTCCAAGGTTTCACGATTTGGATCTAATTGTAGTTTGTTGAGATGAATGTAGTTGATGAAAATTTCTTCATGAAAAAGTAGACTTACCTTGTTCAATCGTCCCATGTTCCCAGTGCATTTTTATGTCCTTTCGCTATGTATTGGTGTGAGCTCAAAGCCACCATGAGCAACTTGCTGAGTTGACGCTGTGTCTGAAATCTACGCTTTGAATATATTCCACACACCTCGAGAGCTTGAGTCTGACCACATAGAAGTTGGATTGTGTTCTTTGTGAGCTCCTTCATCAGACTCCATTTGACCTGATAGATGAGTCGATGTCTCATGATGCTTGGCCTCTGGTATAGACCACAGAGGCGTTGTGTAGCGTTCAGCGCAGCCAAGAGTTTATTGTTGTTTCATGCCTCAAGGAATTTAAACGATCTTTTCTGACCTTCATGTTAGCTGATGATCTTGAACAACACCTCAACTTTGTGAAATCGCCTACATAACAACTCCATTCTCATCAGCTCGAAACTAAGACCAACATCTGTTGAACCAGGTTGGCAATGGACATCCAGAAACAAATCTTGAACTTTAGCCTCCTGAAATCCATTTGGATTGTCACCAATTGGAGTTGTCTTGAGGGTGCTTTTTTGTTTGTAATTATACATACCTACATGCTAATAATCTATGCAAACTGGGCTTCCTCAACCTTCAGCATGCATGAATCAGTCCCCAAGAAAATTGACACCTTTAAAAGCGGCGGCCTTGCCTGACCCGACGGTACCGTCCTCGGGTTGCCTCTGGCCCCTCTGTGACTGTCCCGTACCTGCCGTGATTTGTACGACCGGAGCCTAAACCGGTTTGGGGGCATTCTTTCGATCAACTTCTGATCGCGGCAAGCTTAAGCGAACAATCCACGTCTACATAGACCCCAATGACTACTTCACGTCTTCATACATCTCCTGGCAACTCACTCTATGCGTTAGTGTTTATTGCTCAGGTTCTGGGCGCACTTCTCTTTGCCAAGGGTTTTTTTCCTCTCAACGAACCTGCCGAAGGCTACGGCATTCCCTTGCAGAACAAGGAAGATACGATTAGCAGCCGGGGGTTTGATCGGCTGGTATTCGTGCTGATCGATGCTCTGCGTACGTGGGTATCCAGAGCTATTTACATGACCATACCATATAATGTTGTTCATATCGTTCTATCCTCGACAGTGATTTTATGTTCAGCGATGAATCCAACATGAAATTCAGTCAAAAGCAAGTCTAATTTTATAGGCCTTCCTGTTGTGATTGTAATCGAGGTGTCTTGAAGCACTTTGAAGTCCTTACAAAAAATTCTCTTCGGTTTTTATGAATAAAGCTTGGTACGAGAAGGGAAGGCAATTCCATATACTGCGAATGCTCAGTCACCCACGGTCACTCTGCCAAGACTAAAAGCTATGACCTCAGGTTAGCTATCTTGTTTTTCAATAGGTTCCTCAATCATGGCGTATTGCTGATGTGTTCCATAGTCTAGGAGTCAATCCACAGTTCATCGATGCGGTTTGGAACATCGACGATTCATCCAATGGAAGAGCTTTACTAGGACATACTGATACTTGGGTCCGTCAAGTAATATTTGGACTGACGTCCGAATCGAAAAATGATCAAAATCAAAAGCATGGCAAAAGAAGAGCATTGTTCTATGGAGATGATACCTGGCTTCGTTTGTTTCCCCCAGATTGGTTTGAAGAACATGACGGCGTATCAAGTTTTTATGTTACGGTCAGCTCCGGTCTAATCAAATTTTGAGCTCTGAAGAATAAGACTGACGCGACATTGAAACAGGATACCGAAATCGTCGACTACAATGTCACTAGACATCTCGATGATGTACTATCAGACAAACCCATGGTGGATTGGGACGTCCTTATACTTCATTATCTTGGCCTTGATCACGTAGGTCATTTGGGCGGTGCACGCTCGTAAGTCTCATTTATTTCCGGAAAATTCGATGAACAGTTTGACTGGTCAACTGACTTGTCTACTTTCATGCATGACCAGTCCACTCATGGGACCTAAGCAGAGTCAACTCGACAACGTAATCTCCCGCCTCTATCTGAAAGCCTCAAGTGACTTCGCCGAGACAGGACTCAAGACTTTGCTAGTCGTTGCGGGTGACCATGGAATGACCGATGCTGGCAACCACGGTGGTTCTTCAGACGATGAGGTTTCTGCGGTTCGTTTATCATCGTAGCTTTTGTACGCTTCTTACTATCTTGTAGGACGGATGAGGATTGAACACTTGAACATGTTAGGCTTTATTATTTGCTTCACCCTCTTTCAACTTGCCTCAGTTGAATAGCGCACATAAGATCAAACCGAAGCGGGTGCAGCAAATGGACATTGTACCCACCTTATCAGTACTCTTTCAAGCTGGAATACCACCGGCAAGCATAGGGGTAGCGATCGAATCTGTCTTTGAGGCTACCTTCTCATCTTTCTCTAATGTCACGACTACCACGCTACTCGTCGAAAACGTTCTTCGTCATAATGCGATTCAGTTGGCCAAAATATTAGTATCGTCCACAAACATCAATTCTGTGTACAGCATGTTACCTCTCACAAAGCAAAATGCCACTTTTCCCGAACTCGAGCATGTGCTCTCTGCAATGCATGTTGATCAAATCAGATCGGTTCGTAAATCCAAGTTTCATTCAAGCGACATACTCATGCTGACATGGACATGTTGCTTCCTGTGTGAATAGTTTCTTCGACAAGTCCAGGGAAGGCTCCTTGAGCAATTTTCAGGTCACAATTTTTACCAGATGGTGACTGGCCTATTGATCTTATTGATAGTATCTGCATGCTTCATCATTGCCTCCATCCAATGTTCTCCAACCTTTCTTGGCCAATCCGGAGCTTTCATCTGGCTTTCCGCATTTAGTCAATTGGTTTCACTGTTTTCCAGTAGTTTTATTGAAGAGGAGCACGAGGCTTGGTTTTTCCTGAGCTCAACATCGCTCCTTGTCTTGGCCATATGGCCTACTCCGACCAAGCGAACTGGAATGGATACCATTCCGAAGAGGATTGGCTACGTGGCTGCTAGCGCGATTGTTCGTATCCTCCGAGGATGGTCACATAATGGTACATAATGTGTCTCCTTCCGAAATTGATGAAATCACTCAGATACAAGTCATCTGACAAACGTCTGTTATCATCTGGAATGTAGGTCAAAAGGCGACCCAAAATCATAGCATGTCTTACCTCTTACAAAGCTCACCATGGGCTTTACATATATTAGACTTTACCGGATTCTTGATATTATTGATATTTTTACGACCATCTGATGTCAAAGGTGTTCCGAATTGCCTAGCCTATGTGGCGGTAAGCCTTGCTGGATTCTTAACACTACTTCCGAGTGATCATTCATACTCAAACGTCTTCGGGACCAATATGGATCTGGCATCACACGATCGCTTTCGAGCGATTTATATTTTACTTCTCCTCAGCATGAGCGTTTCTTTTTTGGGCTTATCGAGGCGCCAATCACATCGCATATTCCGCCTTGTATATCTCGTCTTTTTGCGATCTATGACTAGACCTATCAATTATTTCCCGTTATGGCTAGCATTCTTTGCGCCTGATTTGATCATCTCGTCACACATCGAATGGCCAAATCACAAGATCTTCAGCCACTTCCGTCTTCAGACCACTACATCTCCTGAAAGCTTAGCCACTGATGTGGACCGATATGAAGCCCTCATCTTGGCATGGGTCCAATTGGCATTCATCAAATGTACATTCTTCGCATTTGGTGGATCAAATTCTCTTGCAACGTGAGTTCTCCGCTTTTCCCACCATTGAACCACATAGCCGACCTCATATTGACCTATTACATTGCCAAATCTATTATTAGCGTCGACCTTTCAAATGCCTACAACGGAATTACATCTTATTCATTGCCAATCGTGACCATCCTCACTTTTCTTTCCAATTTCGCGGGTCCTATCTGTATCTCACTTGGGTGCACGTTACTTAGACCATATGATCAGAAGCAAGTTTTCTCATCAAAAGCACAAATGATTAGGGTTCATTTGTCTGCTTATCAATCCATCTACCTATTCATAATTTGTCTGATTGGTACAGCTTTTTCTGAGCACCTGTTTGTTTATACAGTCTTCTCCCCCGCAGTGTTGTATGGGTTTGTGTGGACTTTTTTTCATTACTTCACTATGATCATAGATTACACATTTTTCTAGTGTATTGGAAGACTTTCTATCATTGACAAGACGACCAGGTTATGATGGTCTATCACTTATCATAGAAAAACTAGTCGTTTTATTACTATTACATCACTCTAAAAGACAAAAACACACTGCATTTGAAAATAAAAACAGTCACGCAAGATGCAATGCAAACAGAGCCTTGTGAGAAGTAGCTCTCGCCACAGGTCAACGTCCTGATCATGTTGACTTATCGGATGCTACGGTATAGTGCAGCAAGGCCAAGCACAGAAAAACGAAGTTGAGGAGGTCAAATATTTGAAAGGTATATCGAATACCATAGAGAATGCTAAAAAGGCCTGTGCCAAGTGATAGCCACATAGTGAACTTCAATAACAAACTGTGATTTCGAACCCAACACTAAATCAGTATGCTACATCTCATCGCCTTGTTATTGACTCTCATACAGATCAAAAAGGAAGAGATCGACGAACCTATCTTTTGATCTAGGTAACATGCTCAAACTTCCAGTAGAGCTCCACGTCCGATGAAACCAAAAAAGATATCCAATCACAAGGTAAATTTTTCGATCTGACGAGAATGGTTTATACCAACCTATCGATAAGTTTTTGATCCAAACAGTTATCACCATCACATTTCCTGGTGCTAAACAAATCATCAAAAACAAAGTAGTCAAATAATAATGAAACTTATTCCACGAGTCTGTTGATCGGATTTGACGTATCTAATTTACAAATGTCAAGTCATTATATTGCTCAAGATAAGATGGTTTATAGTATCTTACTTCGTTCGTCTTGGCTAAGCCTAATGCCCGTAAGGTCTGAAAGAAATGAACAAGCAATATCACAAGAAATGCAAACTGATATGGCGCCATGAAGGTGGTGAAAAAGATCAATGTGGCGGTAACTATGGTTTGGATTGAAAGACTTGATCGTGAACTTGGTGTAGAGATCCGATAGTTACTGTAAAGGTAAGAGAAAGTCCAACAACACTCAATTCAGCCTTGCGATCCACGACACGTATATTCAACATAGCAAAGAGTTTTATAAACAAAAGACGTACCCAGATAGATTTCTGGCATCTTTGAAATTAGAAACTCCCAAGATGGCGATCATTGATTTCGTCAAGAGTGTACATATTATATTTAAGAGTATATAGACGATACAAGTAAACCCCAATCCAATCACAAACATCAAACAATCCAACAATGCAAACTCTGGATGATGGTCACCCAAAAGCAATCCCGATATCCAAGTAGAGGTGATCGCAAGAGCAGTATGAGATGGTCGATCTTGTTCTACGCCCGGTCTTGCTTGCCCAGCCCATGAAACACGTAGTATTGCTGATTGAGCCAATTGTATGCTGATTAATGTGACCAAGGAACCCAAGAGGTACTTCTCTGAAAGAACCGATAAGGCAACTCCCAGTGAAGGGAATACTCCCGAGTGACGATACCGTTGTATTTGGATAGCAAATGAAGCCGACACAATCCCTAGGGGGATAGCAACCAGTGCAGTTCGATATAACACTACAATCTTTCTTGCACTCTCATACCAGTCGACTTTGATCCTGATCTTCATCTTCTCATCTTCTCGAGTTTCACTACATGCAAAAGGATCCATCCAGAATGTCAGGCGCATACCACTTCCTGACTGAAGCACATCATCGGTCGATATTTTCGGAATTGGTGTATAGGCGGTAGAAAAATGAGTATAGAGCAGTGCAGATTGGATGTTAGGATGAAACTTAGACTCATGCAAGATCGGAGTCTGTTGCCTCATCAGAGGTGCGAATGATCCTTTCTCTAGACACGTTGAGGGATATGTGACATGAATCTTGAACGCTAATAATGAGCTATCCATTCCTGAGAAATATATATCGGAAACCAATGTCGAATTCGAGGTGGAAAAGTTTTCAAATTCAAGGCCCCAAAGAGATAATCTCCATAATGAATGATCAAAAGTTCTGATCGCGTTTTTCGAACCAAATTCGCACATCAAGAAATCTGGTTCATCGGATTTTACCAAGCTCTCTTGCGCATTAGATGTGATGATCGCGAGGAAATCGTATGATGAGATAGCAGAATCTGGGATCTCGATGAAGTTGAATATTTCATGAGGATCAGCATCATCCCCAGGACCGGGGATGGGCGCGGGGCGTAGTTTGAAGTGGGAAGATGGCAGCATTGTTGAATAGCGCGTGGTGAGGAGTGTACATGAATTCGTCGTATCACGCTCAAAAGTGCCATGACATCCAACGACCTTCAACCTAACACCAAGGGGAAGATTGGTAAGCAGGGTGAATGACTTAGATGACGGCTCGGGATTAGCCTTCTGCTTCAAAGGTATAACATGACTGAATGCCTGGCGTCGATTCAAGTCTTCAGAACGCAGTTTCAGCCTTGACAGGGGCGGATGAACTTTGTAGGAGGCGGCATCTGAGTATGAGCTCAGTGGCCTTGTAACCATATCATCACTGGTTATACGTAATCCACGACCATTAGTGAAATAATATTCCAAGATTTCAGCTCTCTTCTCTTTAGGCTTGACTTGAGACGGAAGTCGTGGGTCGGTGATGAATAACAGAGCTTTGGCAATGACCAGCCGAAGTTGATCACACCACAAAATTGCTCGGTGATCAGTAGGCGTCCAAACTTCTGGCATTGAAGTAGTATAGACCGTCAGACCATGAAGTGAGGGTGATAGGGTGAGGAGTGAGCTGGAGTCAGGCGAGACAGTAGTATCTGAAGTACTCCCAGAGATTGAGGCCATAACTAAATCCCGCAGATCACCGCCCCAGCTTGCCCCCCAATACGCCTCACGCCATAGCTTATTAATCTCTTGATACACCGTTTCCAGTCCTCGGTCTAATGTTATAGGTGGGATTGTATGAGGCGTACTAAGTGATATGATCGTGTTGATAGTCCCATTGATATAATTAGGCATAAATAACATCTTTCGGGCAACAATTCCACCCATCGAATGTGCAAGGATGAGGACTGAAGTAGGATTAGGAAGTGAACTTCTTTGACGAGAGATGGCATAGATATTGAGAATGTGACTGATAAGATCATTGGCAAATTCCGCTTGTTCCGATAGTGTTTCTCCATGAAAAGCGGTAAAATCTTCATTAAAATCTAAGGTGAAGAAATCCAGTCCGGGGTGGTTAGGTGCAGAATGGTGAAAATTTGGTTGGTTCTTCGCAAGTTTTTCTTTGTAGTAAAGACTTGCCGTCGCTGCTGCAATCGATCTAACTTGTCGAAATGATCCAGCGTTTCCAGGTATGAAGAGTACCGGGGAACCGCTCGGCTGACAGTGAGATGTGAGTCCAATCGAAAGAAGATAGGCCAGAGAAGGTGAAACGATCAATTAACATTCCATTGAATCGTACGAGCCGAAGATGAACGAGAAGATGAGTTCCAACCTGATCAGTCTCGGTGTCCCAGCCTTGTTCTCGGTAAAGGTAAGCTTGATACTTTCCATTAAACCTAGACTTGAACCCATCAATTGGAATGTAAGATGGGTTCATCCATGCCATTCGACAACTTCCAGCTCCATGTCCACGTGCACCACCGGCTGTGTTGCCTGACAAGGAAACACTTGGTCCAGCGAAGTTCGATATATCGAGAGCGTAAAGGGTGTCATTGAATGATCTGAGAATAAGTAAAAGGAGGATAGACGAAGCTAAAGTGATGAGGAAGGTAATGTTCGATAATGAGTAAAACATCGTGACTGGTGATTGGTCAGTTTGAACCTCGCTTGGGGAAACAAACAAACAAACTCTCGATTCATACAAACCAACGCGTCGATAAACTGCATCCTCAGAATTCACATCCCTAAAAGCAAATGCCAGGAAGACGATGAACATTTCTTTCCACAACACGCCTTCATCCATACAACACATCTCAAACATCCTCACTGTGATCAAAGAAGTGACAACACTTCAACCTCCACGCACATCTTACCTCCTGGCACAGCTGCATGCTCTACAGACAGGGGTCATGCACTATGACACTATTCTCTGGCGCAGAGCCCAGAGTACCTCATGCTTGCCATTCAGTCCAGCTTGCATTTTTTGATGTGTACAAAAGCATAGGCAATCCTAAACGCAAAAATCCCGAAGCCACATACAATAAACCTTACTTATGATGGCATACATGAACACTGATATCAAGGGAAGCAGATGGTCAGTGATTGAAAGCACAGAGTAATCATGATTCATGGAGCCAATTCCAGACTACCCTTGCTGATCTAAATATGAGAGTCACTTGGAAGGTAAGAGATGTGTGTTTGTTATACAGAGGCTCCATTTGAGCTGAAAATGACTCAGATCACTACTATCAATTCAATGGGTGAATATATGGTCAAACCTAGTGCCTGGTCCTCTAAGTCATAGTAAAAGTAACCCTGAATGAATGTACATAGCTCCCAGAAGTCATATGTAATAAGATGTATGACATCATCCTTCCCACCAAAAGTGGCCGACTTTGGATACAAACTTTCATATGTACAAGTATGGAAACCTCTTGCTAGCTTGAACTGAGGCAAAGATACTCTGGTACCAGAAGTCTCTTAGAAAATCTATACTCTTGGAGCATTGCCACTGTGAATTATAAGGCTATCATCTACTTGCGCTCAATTTATAAGTCACCAATCCCTGTATCATGATGTCTGTGGGTGATGCAGTGTAGGTAGGACATCCACTATACCAGCGATGTAAATCTCCAACCTCATGATCCAACCCAGTTGCACAAATCATGCAAAGGTCAACCTTTAGCAAGGTGACATTGCAGCTAGGATCCTTGCACAGACTTGGGACACCTGAGCTCTGGCCATGGCTCCCAACCAAGGCCCTTTATGGCAATCACCAGGTAGCCAGGAGCTACTGGGTGTGTTTCCTGTCTAACCAGTGAGCTCTGCATACCAGATGTCCTGGGGATCCCCAAGGGATTGATGGGTATGTACATACAGCAAGGAAGTCCAATACAGCTGCTATAGTCAAAGTTCAGCAACACTGTGTTATGAGCAGTAGCCTTATACATAAACCACTATGCTTGTATTGAAGAGACCACATACTTAGTTGTCTGTTGTGAAGACTCAAACAATCTTCACATTGCAATATATAACTACTACCTGGACCATGTCTATGTCCTTGTCTTATCCCTCAAGACTCCAGTTATGTCCTGACACACTGTAGCCTTGGTTGGCCCCAGGGCAGTCTGTCCCACATGTTGGACTTTTTCTCCAAGAGATTTGCTTGAGCAGACATGGGACAAGTGAATGATCTCATCTCACTACAAGAAAATGATATTTTCTGGATGGATGAGAAACTTATTGAAACAGAAAAGTATTGAGAGCTCAGAAAGGGAGCAAAAAGTCTAAAAAAAACTATGCACCTTCTTCTCTTCTGCACTTCAATCTGAGTGTTTTTTGGTATTTCTAGTGTCTATATTGATGATTGTACTAAGGATAAACCTTCCTAATCATCAAATTACAACCTGTAACATATTCTGAGATCTGTGTGATGAGTTTCAGGGGTAAATTTGATTTCTAAGAAAACACATAACCTGTGCAACTCTTGTTCAAACACCCCAATCTTGGGCTCATTCAAAAGGTGGACATTGTCGGCATAGCCTTTGTTAAGACTTGAAATGTGCAGCTGGTCTTTCAGTGATTTTAAACGGCTCTATGTAACAATTAATGAAATCTTCAAAACTTCTTTGACCACATACATGAAGCCATCACACAATTTATGTGTTTTTGTAGAAATCAAAATGTACTCATGAAACTCATCAGATAGACCTCACCATATGTTACAGGTTGTGATTTGATGATTATAAAGGTGTATCCTTAGTACAATCATTGATTAGGGTACTCAAAGTTATATATACTTTGTTATATATAGTTTTTTTTTTCTCTCTTTTCACAACTACATATGGCCTGGAAAAAGTATGTTTCATGATTGAAGCTCAAATATATGTACTTTCAAACCAAAGACATAGTTTTCCCTGGTTTTGTGTAATTGTGGAAAGAGACAAAAAACTATATACAATCAATCATATACAACTTTTGAGTACCCTAAATATAGACTCTGTAGATACCAAAAAATACTCAGATTTGAAGCCCAAATGGTAGGGAAAAAGGTGTGTATTTTTGTGTATTGTTTTCTTTCTTCCTGAGCTCTCAATATTTGAAAATATTATCTTTCTTGTAGTGTCTATAGGTAGAGAGATTTGAAGAGATATGTCATTTTCATCTAAAAAGTGAAAGGAATATGATGGTCTAAATTCACATCTAGATACTTACATCTCTCCTCCCCCAAAACAAAAATCATTCTAGAGAAATCATATGCTCCATAATTTAAAAACACACTTCTTTTCAAAAGGCTCAACACCAGTGTCAACAGACTTACAGCACAAGAATCACAAAGTCATACAGATTGACCTGACTGAAGAGATCAAGTCAGTCCTTTTTGATGAACTCATTGATTTCAAGAAGATCATCTTTTGATCATATGATCTGTCAGAAAGGTTTTCACTGAAGAAAACTCTACCAAGATGGTTAAGAAGTACAAATCACCATGTCAAATTCCTCACCATGCTCACTTGAAACTCAATATGATTCTTAACTAAGCTTTGTATGATGTTAGCATACCCAGAAAGTTGAATTTATGAATCATTTATGCACTGCCAACCTAATTGCTTCAAGTTGGGAAATCCAAGGGATCATTGGACACAATTCCTTGGACAGATGTTGTCCAAGTTTGGCATCCAAGGCTATGCACCAAAAAATACCTTGCATCAATCCTTTTGGATCATTTTGTTCAAAGTTTGAGATCCAAGAACAATTTGAGGTAGATTTGCTGGCAGTGATGATGCTATAATGAGTTGACTTCATCTCAAAAGAGCCACTACAGATGCTTGTAGCACCTGAAGACAACATAAGGATCTTATGTACCTATCTTAGGTAACTAGCTATGTACCCTGAGCACTTAAGCATAAGCATGAGTATACCTATGGCCAGGTGAGATTGAATTTATATGACATAGATCACTAAATTCAAGTACATCAAATCTTGATGTCAATGAAATCAAATCAAACAAATGAGATAGACTATGAAATTCAAAAAAAGGAGATGCAGATTGAATGATCTGGGAGTCCAAAGCCACAACAAAATCCCAACAATTCAACTTCGACTATCATACCTAGATAATACAATACCTGGCTTGTAGAAACCAGAAAACTTGTGTCACTCAATCATTGATAGATTAGGGAAGATTGATAAGATCCCTCCTCCAATGATCTCCCATCATCATAGATCTCAAGTTCCTCAATCCTGATCAACCAGATTGATGTTCTGATCAAGATCTCTTCTTCTTTCTTCCCACCCACTCCTGCACCTTACCATCACAGAGAACCTACTTTGTATGGTAGTCTATGGCCACAAGCCCCCCCAAGGATGTGAATAGACTGATACAAGACTAGTGTGATCACATTGTAAAGAGAAGCTTCTCTGTGACAGTCAAAGATGAAGACAAGGTGTTGTGAAGTGAATATTAGCACATCCCAGAAAGAAGTCAAAGAGCATTTCATGTAATTTAAAGTATATGTAATTAAAACAATCAAATGAAACACATTTCAGAATGCTTTTTTTCCTATACATACATACATACATCAAAAAAAACAAAAAAAACAAGTGAGGATTAAAATTGAAAGATTAAAGAAATCAGGATACTTGAAAATATCTAAATGAAAAAACAGATCAAGAATCTGTCTGAGAGAATCCTTCCAAGCAAATCCTATTGTGATAAAAAGTTCAACAGGATAAATTTACCTGAATGAGATAAAATTACTTAATCTGATAGTCATCAAAGTATGATCAAAAAGACAAGAAGGGTGATCATTAAGGTCTTAGTTCAAAGACTTTAGGGTTAGGTAAGTGTTAAAGATTATGGAAAGGTAAGATCTGAAGTCACTTCAAGTTTTAAACCTACCTTTAGGTTAAATTCTTACAACCATTTCACAGACCACTTGAAATACTATCATCTAAAGTTCAATACTAAAGCTGATACTATATTCTAAAAAAAAAATAAAGTGAAGAAAAAAAAATTAATCAAAGATCAATCTCAATTCAATCTCTTTTATCTACTCTTTTATAATAAAACCTACAAGTCAAATCAAAAATCAAAAATCAAACATCAAAAATCAGAAATCCAAAATCCAAAATCAAAAGATTATCTTTTTCCTTATCAACAAATCAAAAATCTTTATGGTAAAATCAAAAAAAAAATCATAAACCAAGTAAAGCTATTTTAGAAAACTTGTGTCCTACTCAAAAAAAAACAAAAAAAATCTGTTTGTTTTTATCAAGCATTCTCAGAGAGAGAGTAATTTGAGCTAAAGATATATATAACAAGACAGGCGTCTGTATTAAAACTTTCTTGTTCAAGTTAGGTGTATACCCCATAGCAGCTGATACAGGGCTTTATTTGATCTTATTTAATATGAATCTCAAAAAAAAAACAAAATGAAAAAAATATTGGTAGACAAATTTCATTTCTAGAATACCTGTAGAACAAAGAAAAATTCTTCAAACAAAGAAAACAAACAAACAAGCAAACAAAAAAAGGTTAACAAAATTTGTTAAAAAAAAAGAAAATCAAACAGATTTTTTATTTCTTTATTTAATCTTTTTTATAAATTTCTGCAAAAAAAAAAAAGAAAAAACAGGAAAAAAAAGGATTAAAGATTTTTCTTTTTCTTTTCTTTAAAGAAAGATATGATCCAAAATAAAAATAAAAAATTGAAGAAAAAAAACAAAGAAATGATGTTCAAAAAAAAAGAACAAAAAAAGAAGAAAAAATTCAAGAAGTGAAAAGAAGAGAAAAGAAATAAAAAATGAGAGAGAATGGAGAAAGAAAAAGAAGTGAAAAAAAAAAATTGTCCAAGTTCTAAATGAAGAAGAAGAAGAAAAAGAAAAAGAAGAAAGAAAAACAGGATAATCAAACAAGGTTCAAGGTCTCTCAAAGTTAAATAGGTACCAGCCAAATCAAAAAGAGAAAAAAAGAATCCATTCAAAATTCAAAATTCAAGCATACAACCAACCCATCATAATCAAAGAAAAATAAATATCAAACACACACACATTCATTCATTCATTCAATAAGATTCTTTGAATTTTTCACTCAAGAAGATAAATTAGAAAAGAGGGAGTGAGAGAGAAATGAGAAATGATGAAAGAAATCAAGTCTTCCTTTACTATTCTGCACCTCCAGTTGGAGTTCTAGCCCCATCATGTTCTTCCTCTTCCTCTTCTTCTTCCTCTTCTTCTTGTTCATTCATTATCATCATCTTTCCACTCCCAACACTACTACTGGTGATTTTCCTCTTCAAGACTTTTTCATATTCAATCAATTGATAAATCAATCCCTAAGGAAGGAAAGGAAAAAAAACCCATAACCGAGAAAAGATCAATTTCATTTGCTTTTTGAATGTTCAAAATGGAAATTCAAACTTACCATATTCGGACCCGCCCAAGGGCTCTTTTCTTTAACGAATGTATAGGCTTCATGCATCCCACCAATCCCATTTACATTCTGATGAAGTTGAGAAGATTGAGCATGAAGATTAAACGAAGTTCTCTTTAAGAAAGATTCTCTCATACAATATCCAATCACCAAGGTCGCACTACGAGACACACCACATTGACAATGAATCAAGATCTTCTTGCCTTTCGAAATCGCTCGATCAATCTTTTCAAACACTTCTTCAAACTTTCCTCCCATCGCTAATCCATCTTGATCATGTGACCATGGTAATTTATGATACTCTAAGGTAGGTCGACCGGTGAGATGATCAGATGGGAATTCACATTCGATTTCGCCATTGCCTTTGACCGGTAGATCATTCGTGGATGGTTTCTTCTGTTTGTTAGCGCTCGATCCGGTACTGATGAGTTTGTTAGGTTCTGGTGTTTTTTTGTAAGATCGATGAAGGTTTGGAGTCGAGGCTGTTGGTCTGACCAAGAGTGTTCGACTATTACTCTGATTTGAATTCTGATTAGGCACCTGTAAGCGGTGGGGAGGGGTTGGAGTGATGACAGGTGTAAGTTCTTGATTAGGTGTATTTTCCGAACTTCGCATTTCTCCTGAAGTGGCTGACAAGGGTGTTAAAGAAGGTGATTGGGAGGTAGATAGATTCCAAGGGCATTCAACTTCTTTGGCTACATTGACGATACAACTGAACCCAATCTCATTCAGTAAGGCCACATCTCTTGCGTTTTGTTCTGATCCGAGATAGATGCCTGGTAAAACTTCACGAGGTCCGTTTTGATATGGATACTCCTCTACTGGTTCTCCATTGATACCAGCCTGAGGCCTTTCAATATGACCTCTACCTCCTACTCCCACTTGGGAGCTCATCAACTCCGTTTTACCATCTCGAGCCGCCATTGGATCGAAATGTAATCGAAGGGGTGTTGAGGCTACAGATGAATTGGATGATCTTTCCAGATTTCTTCCCAAAAGTTTGACATAATCATTAGAAGAGGTCACAGCCATTGAGCTTCGTCGATTGGGATCAAATGAAGAGGTGGTATGAGAAAGTCCTCCCAGAGAGAGACGAGGAATAGAAGTGCGTCGTTTCATAGATAGACTTCCGGTGACATTGGCTCTCATACCCACGATTTGATCTCTCATGTTGAGGTGATCAGATGTAGCAAGACGAGGTGAGGGAGGAAGTGAACGAAATGCATTAGATTTTTCATTGGATGAAGGAAGAAGGTGTGATGAAGTGTTGAGACCGGTAAGAGGTGCTGGAGCAGTAGTTGACAGATTAGAAGATGGCATGGCCAGTGAAAGAGGTTTGGTCAATCCTCGGCGAGCTTTGAGACCACTGGTCGATCCATTTTGACTGCTATTGAGACTACCTACACTTGCAAGTGATGAACAAGAAGCTCGACGTAAGAGTCCCTCGTCGGATGATGAGCACAAGGATGATGAGGAAGAAGAAGTAGGATCAAAAGTGCTATAGAATTGATCTTGAGAATTTGATTTCCAAGTTGTATGCATACGTGATGGTTGATGAATGCCAGAAAGTGAAGAGGAAGAGGAAGAAGGCGGACGTTGAAAGGTTGACTCATGAGGTGGAAGTGATTGATTTCGAGTGGATTTGATAGAATGAGTAGTAGTGTTAGTAGTACAAGTGCTGAAAGTCGAAGTACTGGAACAAGATGAATTGACGATCATAGGAGAATCAGGAGAAGTAGGACTACCTGAGATAGGTTCAAGTTCGGTTGAAAAGCTAGGTAAACGAGATCGATGAGAAGCAAGAGAAGGATTGATGATAAGCTCGTTATTTGAAAATGAAGTTTTATTAGGAGTAGATGAACCAGGTGGTTTGAATGAATTAGGTTGATCTGAGCGTCTCATACTAAGATTGAATGAAGTGGATGATGGATTTTGATGATTTGAGAGGATTGGAGCAGGTAGTGAAAACTTTCTAGATTGTAAAGAAGATTGATTGAGGCTTTTCAAAGGTTTAGATGATTGACGAGTTGAGAAGGAGAAACCGTTGAGTTGATCGACTACTTCTTCATTATTTGGATTTGACTGATTTGACCAAGTGTTGATGGGTTTGACTTTAGAAAATGAGGTAGGTTTCTTTTGAGATGATGATGATGATGATGATACAGCACTTTCACTCATTCTTCTCCAACCATGTTCTACTTCAGCATAAGGATCATCAATTGCCATTGCATATTGAGCATCCTCATCCTCATCATCTTCCTCATCATCTTCCATTGATTCTGATTGAATGAGTTCTTCTTCATCTAGATCTAAATCATTAGATGGTTGAAGTTGATTGAGTTGAGGCTGATGGTTGAGTTTAGTTTGATTGAAAGTGATGGGTTGATCTGATTGATATTGATTGTTGTTTTGAGGTAAGATGATAGAAGGTAAACTGAGATTTGAATTTGTTGTTGAGGATGATGAGGATTGATTGTTTGAGATTGGTGTGGTGGTGGTTGAGGATGACATGATTTGATTTGGATTTAAATTCGATTGAGAATGAGGTTGATGATGAGAATGAGTAGTGAGAAGTGGAGAATGATTAAAATTGAATGGGTTCCAATTAAATGGTAAACTGCTTTTGAATGATGAATTCTAAAATAAAAAATAAAAAAAATAGAAAAGAAATTAGGAGGAAGTTTGAAATTTAATTTATAATTTCAATGAATTCATTTGAACCGATGTCGAGATTGGAGAAAAATCAATTTAAATCAAATCAATCGAATCGAATCGTCAGTCTCGAAATCATTCACACCATTTAAACCTCTCCCTCGAAAGAGGTGAGAAGTGAAAAAAGAAGTGAGAAGTGAAAAAAGAGGAGTGAAGAAGACTCTACTGCTTACCTTTAAAATCTCTTTTACTAAATCAAATTCGATCGAGATGATGATGGTGGATGAAGAAGAAACACTCGAGTTTCTAAAATTAAAATTAAAATTAAAATCTTCTCTTGTCTTTCTACGTTTTAATAATCTTGAATGATCATTTAAATCGATGGGTGTTAACTTCGGTTCTTTCTCTTCTACTTGTTCTTGATTTGTACTTTGTAATCTTTTGATCATCATCTCATTTCATTCAAGTAGAAAATCCAATTCGATTTCTTCAGATGAAATAAGTTTATGTACTAAGCTTTTGATTGAGTTTTTTTTGGGTCTTGATCTGAGTGGATTAAGTGATTGACTGTTCGTTCTTTAAATATAATCAAATTCTAAATAGTCAAACAATTCAACATCCTCACCGCTCTTGACTCAATTAGAAGTAATCAAATATGTTTTAAAGTGAAGATCCTTGAAGATGATTAGTAGCTTTAAATCCTAAAATTAGTCAAATGGATTGAAAATTAAAAATCAAAGATTAAACTGAATGATCCTTTGATTTAAGTTGAATGGATAAGTAAAAGACTTTGAAAAAGTGGATTGGATGATCATTTGAACTCTAAAAATCACTAATCAAACTTGAACTTGTTTCTTTTAGATCCGGATTGAAGTCAAGATAAGTTGACTTAAACTCAAACAAACAAACAAGCCATCGATCACAAATACTAGATCTTCATTATTATCTTTGGGTGGCTTTCAAAATATCCACCGCTTCAAGAAGTTTGATGATCTTCAGTTACGTTTTTTCTAACCTTCTAACTCTGTATTCAACTCTTTCAATTCAATTGAGTGGCTATGAGGATGGTGGCGAAATTGGGGCGGTTGACTGCTTACATACATACAGTTCTAAGTCAAAAGCTTCAAAGGTAAATTCTTCAAAGAACATCACAATTGATCATGATACCTTAAAAATTTATGATGTAAAAATCAATCAATCATTTGTCATTCTGTTAACAAAAATCATCAGAATTGGAAAATGTAACCCATACCCACTACCTTGTTCAGAAATGCACCTCTGGGTTAGTTTCAATATACCATGATATATGTGACTACCTTTGCAGCTCTGGGCAGCTTGCACTGGGCAGCTTGGTGCAGCCTGCGCTGGTCAGGATGAGCCCAGGCTTCCAGGTACTGGTAAGAGGCCTGGGCGCTGAATTTTTTCCTCAAAAGTCAGAACTGGGATTAACCACAGCTCCCCTGGAACTATTTTTTGTTCTGAAAGACCCAGTCTGTCTCCCTTAGCAAGATGTAGTGATCTGTGATGTACTAGGAATTATATATAGAATGCCCTCAGGAATATTTTAAGTTTATGATATAGTCTTTCTATTTATGAGAAAAGAGAATGGATGATTGGATTTATGAAAGAATTTGATAACAAAAAGGGAATTAGAAAACAACAAAATATGATATATATATGCAAAATCTCTACAACATATAGATCCTCTAAGACCCAAATCCACCTTTGCATAAGATATCAACTCTCATGTGCATTGCTCATTGCACAAGACTCCTGACACTGACAGGCATTGCTAGGTAGCCAAGGATTCCTAAGAATATTTTTTTCATCTACAAGAAGCTTTGCACAAGAACTCTATACCCCCTGATAACTGTCTTACCTTCTTGACATGCATTTGCTCCTTCAAATGAAGCACATCTTGAAGATTGTGACAGGGTTGTAAGGTACTGATATTATGAAATTTGTAGTTCAGACACATGGATTAATTTAATTGTGGTACACTACAAGGACACTTGGACATCACAGGGATGTCCAGTAACTTTGGCAGAGGGCCCAATGTCCTATGGGCAACTATAGTAGAGCACTAGCTTGGGAGTCCAAGCTTGGACATCCCAGGAAGGTGGGACCTGGGAGGGCATCATCACTACATCTACTAGATGCTGTGCAGATGTAAGATGCCCCTGGAGATGAACCCCACATTCCAATCTGTGGTGTTGGCCAGATCTTCACATCTTTGCCAACCCAGATACCCTTTTTCTCAAAAGTGTCCTTGTGGTGTACTCAAAACTATTATCCTCAAGCCGACTTTGTTCACAAAGGTCTCAAAAACATATATTACAGGTTTGTTTTTGGTGGGGAGAGAAAAAATAAAATTTGGATACAGGGTAGCTCAAACATAATAGTTTTGAGAACCATAAATGTGAAAGCATTATGGCAGCTTGGCGCCAGTAAACCCTAGTATACAAATAAGACCTATTGATACACATTGTGTAATAAGTCATTTTTGGGCTAGATATATGGTTTTGATGTCAGAGATGACTTGGTTTGTCAATGTGGCCCTCCGCTTTCTTTGTTATTATCCTTTGTCCTCAAAACCAAAAAACAGATCTGGGTACCTTAGTAGCCTTAAGAGCATCCACTATTGTCTCTGTAAATGGCCTTGGTAGAGTAAATTTTACTGTACAGAGATCCAAAATCCCCAATTGTGTCCAAAGCACACATCAGTTGCTACCAATTAGGTGAAAAATTGGTAGAGGTGCAGTAAATTTACTGGACCTCTACCCAAACTCTACAAAATTGGTAGAGTAAACTGTACTCTTCAAATTCTTCCAAACCACTTTGCTTTTTCATTGTTTCAAATAACTTCTCATCTATTTTCATCAAACTCAAACCATCAATTTTATCAAATCAATCAATCAATCAATTTTATCAAATTGACCAATCATATCAAATTGATATTCAACCAAACCAACACCAACACCATACCCATCAAAAAAGAATACTAAACAAATCCTACAACAACATCAAGATCAACAATCTAATCTGTGAAGTTTTTTTGTTATACAGTCTTTGTCATTTCAAAAACTTGTCATCAAATTTGATTGTTATAATCTAAAGACTGTTTTTGTCCAATTCAATTTTCTGATCATCTCATTTGATAGTTTTGTATAAAAAGCAAATCAATATTCAAAGCAATCTGATTCTCTACATATTTCCTGCAAATCCTGAAGTTTGAGCTTTTCAGATTTTTCACAGAACACAGAATAATGACACAAATTCCATTCTGTAAAATATCCATGGTATAGAATAGAACCTGTTCCACTAGTATGCTTTCTGTGAAAAATCTGCAAAGTCCAAACTGATGTAGAGAGGACTTAGACTCAAATGTCATCAAATTTCTGACCATTTTTGTAATACAAACCATCAGAAATATTTTATTTATTCAAGACTCAAAGGTTCTTGTATACAAACTATCAGAAAGGAAGATATCTGGATCATTTTGATCATTTCTGAATTTTAAGAAGTGATGGATCCATTGATTTGTAGGTGATTGATGAGAAGGGGAGGTTGATTGGATTTGATTGTTGAAAATCACAAAAACAATCAAGTTGTGAACAATGAAAAGGTCTGATAGATTTTGATTGTTGAAAAAAAGTCAAGTTGATTGATGAACAGTATAGACTGATCAAAATTGAAATCAAAGGATAGTCAATGATTTGGGGAAGTTGGAGTTCTGTTCCCTTGGTAGCTCAAGTACAATCTTTAAATACCAAGTTGGTAGAGGTCCAGTAAATTTACTAGACCTCTACCAAATTTTGACCAAAACAGTATGTACCCATGTGTGTTTTGGACACAATTGGAAATTTGGGGCCTTGATACAGTAAAATTTACTGTACCAAGGCCGTTTACGGACCCAATAGTGGATGCTCTGAGGGCACCTGTAGCCGTTTGCATTAACTTTAGGATTAACTAACCTAAAGTTAATGATCTTTAGCCAGGGTCAAGTAATCTATTGCCAATTTCCACCCTTGTGGGCGCTAAAAGGTGAAACAGGTCAAGTTAACCCACGGGATCTGAGTGAATTCCACAATTGTTTGGGTAAGACAAGAGCTAAATTATCTTTGGTGGGTGCAAGGGTAGAGAGGTGGGTGAAAAGGAGTGCGGTGTTGTGTTTTCAAGGGCATGGAGTTGGCGAAAGAAAATCTCTAGACTTGGTCAAATTTAACCCAGCTTGAAGATTTCTTGTTGAAAAAATGCCTAAAGATTTCTTAGAGATTTGTCATTGTGGTTCTTTCAAAATGTTTAGGTTAAATGTCTAACTAATCCCCCAACTTAGTGCCACAATTGTGGATGCTCTAAGCTAAGTATTTAAGCCTCAAGGTTAAGTACCTTAGGCTTTTAGCTTAGATACTTAAGTGCTGAACTCAAATGTCAGCTTTCCGTAGGAGGTACGACGTAGGTAAGCATTGTCCACGGGTCCGGGTAATGTAGTCGTAGGACGTACCCGGTAATCCATCTGTTGAGTCTAGCCTAGCCCAGCTGAAGCACAAGCTCAGCATATTGGCTTGCGACCTGCCTAGTCCCTGGTCCAGGATAATGGTAGAATGACCTGACCAGCATCAATACATACAATGCGTATTGAATTCAACAGTTGGGTTATAAGGAGTGAGCAGGAGAATTAGTTTCCAGTTCCCATTTCGAAACTAATTCTTATCCTGCTCTACCCTTTACCTCATTTACCCGTACCAATTTAAGAGGAAAGACATACCTTATCATAAGGCTGTCTATTCCTATTATAACAATCTTATAATTATTATACACACTTCATTTTATATATATAAAATTTTTCAAAGATTTATTTCTCCGATTTTCATAGCTTGACATCCGCGGATATATCATACCCCCCCCTTTTTTCCAAAGAGTTCTCACATCCTGTCCTACAATGACAAGCAACACCATATCCGGAGTAACTGCAGCCTTAGGAGCAATGACGCCAAACCCGACACGGACCAATGCGAACACAACCGCTCAAGGAAGTCTATCAACAGACAAAGATTCCGCCGGCTCAGGAGCGTCAGCCTTCAGTAGATACAATAAACAAATGTTAATTTCCAATTACCTCAATAGAGGAAAAGGTAAGCAATGTTTTGCTTTTCCTAGACCTACTGTCCTTAAGTTTATGTCTTGTCAGACTAAAAAGGAATGGATGCTGAAGGTACCTGTTACCAAAACTTTGCATTGTGGAACACCCACCTGGGTCACAAATAGATGCTCCAGCTCCTCAATCAAATAGAGATGTCTCTCACATTGATCCAAGAATTAGCACACAAGGTTAGATCCTATTGCATTTGAATTCAAACAAAGTGGTCTTAAATTGACTTGTATTTATTTACAGGCAAACCCAACGGGAAACCGGATGATTCTCCTAATCTAGGGAAAACACCAGGCAAAGACTCTAACCAACCTGCTCAGGATGGTATGATGGAGTTCGGGAACATGTTCGGTACATCCTCAAAACTACCAAGATTTCATAAGTCAGCTCCTGCTAATACGAACGCTATGCAAAACGTAGACAATATTACTGCGACAAAGTCGTCTAAGTCTCAAGGAGAATTTATTTCAGCCGAACATCAACCGAGTTCAGGAGTAATTGATTTATCTAAGGACAACTCACCAATTCCCTTAATTAACAAAACTTGCAGTTTCACGAAGAGCTTTAAACTCCAAGAATCCACTTTCTCAGAAGGAGGAGTATCCTTCGACTTTAGCATCACTCCAGACGCAAGCTCCCAGTCTCTACCATTGTTCTTCCATAAGAACATGCAAGTTCTCCAGGGTCAACTTCCCCTGACTATCTTCAATCGAAACTGGCAACAAGCGGCCAGCGATAATTACGTTGATTACAAGAAAGGTGATAAGGAACTTGAAAAGTATAGAGGCCATCCCTTCCCGGGGGAGTGGTCTCAATCCCGCTTCGAGTGGGGAGAGAACATGGATAATTTTATTACCATGCTGAGAGATGACTACGGTTTTCAGGGTTTTGCAGATGCGATGGAAATCCACAAAAAGAACGTATTAAGGATATTCAAAGAGCAACGCTCGTGGGTTATAGCCTTCAAATACGATTTAACGATTAGAAAATCCGTTTTCGCGGTCAGGAACCCAGATCAGAAGGTCCCCAACCCAGCGTTAGAACCATCAGGGCTCGTAAACAAGATTTTCTATAACGCCCGAGCCCAAGACGATCTGAACACATCCGATAATCCATACATGAGAGGAGGCGAGAAATATGGGAAGAACCCATACTCAGATGTCATCTCGGATCAACCTTCAGCGGTGACCCATCAACAGTACCAAAGACCTCCATTTGGACCAGCGAGAAATTCCCACGAGAAGAAGGGAAAACCATTCAACCCGTCGAACCATTACGGCAAATATAAGGGAAAGAACTTTAATCCTTATTTCAAGAGAGGGGGAGACCCAAACGGAAAAGGGAAGGATAAACTAGAAGCGTAGGTTAAATCCTCTTCAAAAGTGTTACCCCTTTTTTATCCCCCTTTTTCCTTGATCTTGTGTTTTATAATTGCGTTTCTCCCTCATAATTATCACATATTGAGCCTATCTGCCCTCCTTTGTTCCTTGTATATATGATCCACACAATCGATTCTAATGATAACTTGTGTGTTCAACATTCATTAGTGATGCGTCACTGGCTCAGCCTAAAGGAGCATCCATCATTGGTAAACGAGTTGAGAGCGGTATGAATGCAGTTTCAGACCCTGAAAGCTTGGTGTGGCCAGGAGAAGTCTCCTGTGAAATGAATATCGAAGAATGGGAGAGGTCCTTGAGAAAAGCAGGGCTATTAGGAGAGTTTAAGGATATATTGATTGGCTTCAAAATTGGGTTTGATCAAGGAATCCCTCATCATTTCTTAATCGATTGTAAATGGTACACTCCACCTAACCATTCATCAGCAGACTTGGCCAAAGAGAAAATCAATTCAAACATGCAAAAAGAAAAAGCAGCCGGAAGATTATTCGGACCCTTCAAACACGAAGATGTGTATCAAAGAGTCGGCTTCTTTCGCACGAACCCACTAGGTGCTGTAGTGAATGGAGACGGTTCCTTAAGGCCCATCAACGACCTGAGCTTCCCCAGGAATAATCCGGACATCCCCTCCGTCAACTCATTTGTAGACGCAAATGATTTCAAGACGACATGGGATGATTTCGCCAAAGTGTCCTCCTTTTTCCGGAATTCAGATAAGCCCCTCTCATTGGCAATATTCGACTGGGAAAAAGCCTATCGCCAGATCCCAACAATGATTTCCCAACAACCCTATATGATGATAATGGATTCAAATGGGGACATTTGGTGGGACACAAGAATCGGTTTCGGGGGTGTAGCGGGATGTGGCTCGTTTGGAAGACCGGCAGATGCATGGAAGGGTATTCTCAAACACGAATTCGACGTGATAGAAGTGTTTAGATGGGTTGATGATGCGCTATTTGTGAAAGAGGCAACATCGAGCTTGACTATGGATAATATTGTGCAGAGAAGTCTGGACTTAGGCGTAATAACAAACAAAGAGAAGATATCCGACTTCAAAGATGAACAAAAGTTCATTGGTTTCATATGGAATGGGGTGTCAAAAACAGTAAGACTTCCTGAAGAGAAGCTAAGTCAACGCAAGACACAAATCCTGGAGGCTTTGGAACAGGGTAAAAAGTTTTCTTATAATGACGTCGAGGTGCTGACAGGAAGATTGGTGCATGTTACTCTAATGCTCCCACAATTAAAATGTTACATGACTGGACTATACAGGTGGAAGAAGAGCTGGGTCCACAGACACGCAACGCAACTTATTCCACAGGATGTCAAGATGGATCTTCTTCACTGGAAATTGATGCTATCTGACTTTGAGCATACTAGGTTGATAAGATACGGTGATCCTGTAGACATAGGATGGGTAGGAGATGCCTCTACTAGCTACGGGGTAGGCGTTTTGATTGGAAGAGAATGGTTTCAATTAAAACTGAAACCGGGCTGGGAAGATTCAGGCTTAAGCAAGCGTGGAATAGCTTGGCTGGAAACAGTGACCATAAGGTTGGGCCTCTGGAACGTCATCTCTCGGGGTAATTATGACGGAAAGTCACTTATAGTGTGGACCGACAATACCACGACTGAAAACGCAATAAGAAATAGAAGGTCGAATGACCTTGAAGTAAATAGAGAGTGGCGAAAGATCCAGCAGCTGTTAATATCTTGCCATATGGATTTGGTTGCGAAAAGGGTGACGTCAAAGAGGAACATGGCAGATGACATTTCAAGGGGGGAAACACACGATAAACCGGAATCAGATAGGGTCCAAGCAGGAATCCCCGGGGATTTGGTGAATGTTTTTAGCCAAAACCTCGTTTTGAGCGATGACTATGAGGTCTTGCGGGTCCAATTCCCAGGGCTGGTCTAAGTCACGGTTGTGTTTTTCAAGAATACGTTGTGTGTTGTTACTAACTAACTCAGAACAAGACCATTTGTTCCGGTAACAAGATTTGTATCCCAATTGATTCTGTATTGTAATATATAATATTCCCCATTCTGAGAAATGTATTGAGATGTGTGAAATAGCCTAATCTCAAAAGGATGTAGTAGTGGTTGCTCCTTGTTTCACCTTAATAAAAATTTTTTATTGACTGTCCAGGGCACTTCTTTCCAAGAAGAGGGGCTCAGTGATTCCGTAACTTACACGCGCCCGCTCTAACTCTATTCATCTTGAAAGTTGTCTAACTTGATCCTATCTTAACATCGTTTCTCTTTCAAATTGACAAGTCATAAGAATGCTTACATTAGATGAACGCAAACAAATCTCACACTTTTTGAGTAGGGGAGATCACGAAATACACTATAATAGCTTACAACAGCATATATTAGAAGGGTGGAAATGGAACACGATTTTGAGTTACAATGGTGCAGTAAAGAAGTTCTTAAAATATCAAAAAGAAAATTCAACATCTCCTTTTGACCTGCCAGCCTCAGAAGACGATATTTATGGATTCTGCATCTGGGCCGGTAGAACGAGTACAGGCCCTACGAAAGAAGATATCTTGTCTCAAACGTTGGAGAAGTACCTTTACGGACTTAAGGCGTGGCACCTTTACCATAAGGAAGACTTTCCAAAAGTAAACGAAGCAACGATTAAATTGATGTTAACCGCCTCAAAAAAGATAGATGTGAAGACAAAAGAGAAAGAAGAGAAGAAAGCGGTCCATCTTAAACACTTGATCTGTTTAGCCAACGGACTGATTGGACGTGGAAACAAGGAAATAGCTATTTTAGACACAGTTTTGATTGCTTTCTGGGGTTTAGCGAGATTAGGAGAGTTGACCGGAAATAATCAAAAGGATGGAAGTTTAGTCTTGGCATCAGACGCGAGGATCGTGATGGATGGGACGAAGGAGGAAGGATTCATCACCTTGAAAACGCTAAGACAGCAAAGGCCGGAGAAACGCAAATCCTGCAGTTGAAAGGCTTAAATACTGTATTGTGCCCTGTCGGAGCATTGAGGAGAAGATTGGCCGATACTATAAGAGGAGAAGAACCCCTCTTTAGCTACAGGGAAGGTTCGCAAAAAATACCATTATCAAAGCAATTAATTATGTCGACATGTATCAAATTGTGGGAAAAAGAAGGTTTTCAAGGAATAACCGGCCATTCCTTTAGAGTAGGGGGAGCGTCATTAAGATTTGCATTGGGAATCCCGGTATCAGAGATATGTGAAATAGGGAGATGGAAGTCTGATTCGTGGAAGGTGTACATAAAGGGCTATTCATCAGAAGAGTTGAAAGATACTAATGATATCCTGTTTGTATTGAGTAAACACAAATTACATGATTGAATACAAAGATATTTACGGGTGACACAGAACGGTCTGAAAGAGAGGGGTTTCATTTAGAGGCTCAGGCTTTCAGCGCCGAGTAGAGGAGAATAAACTCAATTTAGATTAGTTGAATCACACAGTGGTTCACCTAATTTAACCCTCTAGTGTGTTCTGAGAACCATGAGAGACCCTTATAGGATTCGATTTATAAGGTATGCTATCCCTCATTCAAGAGTTCTACTCTGAAATCTGTACCAGAGTCATCAGCAGCTTATGGCTGGTACAAAATTTATCGTAGGATCAGCATCCTTATAATGAACATCGAGATATTGGTAATACATCGATATCTCGGAATCAAGATTAAAAATTTAAGGTGTCTCCACCAATGTTTATAATCAAGAGTTAAGATTATATACATTCGGGAGGTTTTCATGAAAACCCGAACACTGGTAGTCCGGGACGTAATAGTCGGGACTACCTAGAGAGGAGGTAAGGTACCTTAATAATTTACCTCACCCTCCCCTCGAACGTGTACACCTAGCGGAATTATAAGATGATAGTGGACCAAGAAAAGAATGAAAAACATCTGCCAAAAACCCCACTGGGGTATTACTGAAGGGGTCAAAATATTGGTTTTGAGTCCAGCCCAGGGGTGGGGCTGGGCCTGTGGTTGAAATAGAGCAACTGTAGGATCTTTTACTTGATTAAACATCATTCAAACACCCTTTTCACCAATCTCCTCTGTCATTGGCCACTGATCAATATCATGTTTTCATATATCTTCTTGATCTTTCTGTCTATCTTATATGCCTTGAGATCTTCATTCAAATTTCATCTTGATCTCAGAGTAGCCATCAAACACTTTCATCATTTTCTGAGAATCACAAACCAGGAAGTATTTTATTTTTTTGAGAAAAATGTGAGTTATGAATTCAGATCACAGAACTTAGATTCACAAATTCTTCAAAAAGAAAATCCCATACTCTCAATCAATCTTCAAAACTCAAGAATGATGTGAGTTTGAATTGATTTTGTTTGATTTTAGGAATCCAAATTTGATGATGATTCTCTTTCTAATTTCTTTCAGGGAATATCATTCACTTGATTTGAAAGTTACCAAATCCCTTGATGTCCATCCCACCTAGTACATACATACTTAATTCAGTAGGCATACTTTTCCATTTGCCATAATATGATTTATACAAAATCAGTTCATAGAACTTGACTAACTCACCAAATCAAATCTCAAAAAGCTCAGTCTCTATCCTTCTGAATCTGATTCACTTAAATGAAATTCTCAAATGTTCTATCCTTCTAAATCTCATGATCTACTTAAAGCACACAACCATCACTCTTCCTCTCTGAACAATCATCATCCTTGAAAAACCTAAACTGATAGATAAAGATCTCAGATCTTTCGAATTCACTCAAACCTGTGCCAATTTGTATACACTGCAATCCTGATAGATACCAAAGATTTCTAATCTGACTGCTTTGTACCAATCAATCTGATATGTACCTGGAAACATCTAGGTCCCTCATAAGATTTTTTTCTGCCTCTTCTTGGCTCACATTCCCTCATCCAATTCAACCACAATCCAATGAGTTTTCTTGAACCCATTGAGATTGAAGTTGTGATGACATGTCTCAGGTAATGGAAGACATGATGATGAACTTAGTTTTAATGATCTTCTGAGTGTTGAACATATGGCCTCAACTTTTAACTTTGTTCAACTTGAGAAAAGATCATTGAGTGAATCTAGATGATCCTAATCCTATTCCTAATCAAATTATGAATTCTTATTACACTTATCAAGATTGGTTCAATAAGATCTCCCCCTTATATCAATTCAAATCTTTTTTTTTGAAATTCAATCTTTCTTTTTTTTCTTTGCATTGTCAAAACTCAAAAAACAAGTCCATAAGGAACGTATTAAAACAAACTTCAATGGAAAAAAAACCCGAGTCAAAGTCAAAGTCAAAGTCAAAGTCAAACAAAACCAAAAAAACCAAAAAAAAACCAATCACTTGGATCTCAAAAAACAAAAAAAGAAAAAAAGAAAAAAGTAAATCTAGATTCAAGTCAGAGAAAGAAATCTTTAATTCGATTCAAAATGCTTGTTTGCAAAAGTAAAAAAAAGCCATTGAGAAAAAAAAGGTAATAGATTGATCAAAAATGATTTTCACAAACGTTCCTTTTTTTTTTAGAAAAATTTTCTTTCTTCAACTACTTGTAAGAATTAACAAAAATCAAAAACAGTAAGACAAACAAGAATCAAACAAAAAGGAGAGAGAAAAAAAATAATTAACAAACACATCTCTTACACACACGATTTTCATTCAGTTCAAAAGTGAAAAATAAAAAAAGGTTAAGAAAAGTAAAGAATGTAATGAAAGAGAAATCGAAATACGAAAGGTAAGAAGTTGAAGAGGAAAAAGAAAAAAGAAAGAAAAAAAAGTCGATTTGATACAACAACAAAGTAAACCTCAAGAATTCAAAAAAGTCTTACAAAAACCTCTTTCGGATAATATACACAAAGCTCAATCCACCTCTCTCTCTCTCGCTGCTAAACCGGATTCCTTCACCTCCGTTTACCAACCTCGACTTCAGGTCCGATTAGGAAATGAAAATGACCTTCTTGACCTCTACACCTTTTACCAGTGTCTTTGTTCACACAAGTTTCAATTGATCTCAACCATTCATCCTCTTTCAACAAATCAGTTAAAGTACATCTCTTCTCAGTTGAAATTGTCAACATTCTTTCCATTGCTGAAGTACATTCACTTGGTAACGATTTAAATATTTCTTGTGTTTCTTTGAACCTTTCCTGTGTTGATGGTTTTCGGGTGTTGGATACTACTTTCGTTGATGCTTGGGTTGGTCTAGGTGACGCGATTTGACCTGTTGCTATTCTTCGACCTCCTGGGGTTACAGATAACGACGATTTACAACGTGAATCGGGACTAGTGATCATCTCGGATGTCATGGTCGCCTTGATCGAAGAAGATTCAGTAGGAAGAGGAGGGATTGGAGTTGATGATGAAGTGAATTTGAGCAAGTTAGGCGATGATTGCGAACTCATCAGATAAGTTGGTCTAATGGCTTCACTGTAGTCTGTGTCTTCTGATGACAAACAACGAGCGACTGCTGAATTCTGTTCATCAAAGTTGGTTGCGAATGGGAACTCATTACCGGGATCATCATGATGACTTTCAGGATGATAGAGTGATTCAGTAGGAGATGTAGTATATGATTGACTCGTTGATACAATTGAATTCGATTCTGGGTAGAGTGACATAGTTGGTCGTGAAGAATCTGACTCAGAAACACTACCACATGTCCCATAGCCCGAATCGTGAACAGTACTAGATGTAGTTTGACTTGATGATTGACTGAGACGAACGGATTGATTCTTGGATATAGGCATCTTCTTAGAATCTTGGGAAGGATGGATTGGCTTAGCACGAGGAGTTTGCAGTGAAGGTGAAGATTTGGTTTGGGATAGAGTGAGACTAGCTTGCGAACGAGAAAAGGCCCGATAACTAAGATCCTTAGCGGCATCGGGCAATTTCCAAGGGAACCGACGCAGAGCCATACACATGAACATAATGGCCACACTCCAGACGTCCGTTAAGCGAGGATCATACTCTTTAGAATGGAGAACTTCGGGAGCTAGATAAGGATCACTACCGACTACTCCGCCGGAAGTAGTGATATTGCTTTGACCGGGGTATTGAAAGACGGTAGCAGTACCAAAGTCGATGATTTTGACACAACTCTCAGAGCTAACTACGCAATTGTCTAGTTTGAGATCACGATGAGCTAATCCCATTGAATGAAGGTACTCGACACCATTGACGATTTGTTTGAAAACACAATAAATCTCTGGTAAAGCCATCTTACCCGACATGACAATTGCGAAAAGGTCGTATTGAGCATATTCCATGACTTCATAATAATGACCACGTTCAGAGACGATTTCAATGGTCTCAATGACATTAGGATGACTAGAGGGGAAAGAACGAAATCAGTTTCGTAGAAAAAAAAGGTAGTGTTCAAACTCCAATTCAAAACGTACTGTAATGCGCTACCTATACAGAATTCAGCCGTCACTTTCTTCAGGTATTCCTTCTCAGGCTCCCCTTTCCGTCTAGGTCTAAATTGCTTGACTGCATAAATCGGCGAGTCTCGATCATGTTGGACCAAGCGAACAGTACCACCAGCTCCGCTTCCCAAGACTTTGCCCCATTTGCCGTACTTTTGTTGAAGACTTAGATGAGGATTCACTAATGAAGGACTTGGGGAACTAGTATTAGCCCTCGATGGAGAAGATTGAGGGGTAACGGTCTGGCTAGAAGAAGTCTTAAATGACTGTTTGCTGAAGAATCCACTACGATTCAAGCTATTCGATGGATTAAGACCATTAGGTTTATTGAGATCAGCATTGAAATTATTGACTCGAGTGGTACGACGAGAAAGCAATCTTTTTAATTCGCTGAACGAAGAAGTTGATCTAGATTGAGATGGTGAAGTAGCCTTGCGGTTGATTTGAGCTTCATGTTCCTCATTCTCAGCATCACGTCTAGCACGAATTTGGTCAGGCTTTTCGAATATGAATTGAGGTAATGTCGAAGATGATTTGGTAGTGGTTGGTTTGGTAGTAAAAGAATTTAATGGTAAAGCAGTGGAGGTGTTGAGTGATGAGTTCAAGGTTTTGGTTGCAGGTTTAGGTTCAAGATTGATTGGTAAAGTTTGAGGTTCAAGATTGGTTGGTAGAGGTTCAGGGCTGAGCGGTAAAGGTTCAGGACTGGATGGACGAGATTTGAAGAAATTGATAATTGATTTTTGTCGAAGACGAGATGGTTTATTAACTTGAGGTCTGGGCTTAGGATTTACAATTGATGGTCTATCATTAAAAGTGGTAGGTGATGGAGAAGTGGTTCTTTGTGATGATGATGATGTGGATGGGACGTTATTGTCAGTTAAGAATGTAAGTTTTGATGTAGGACTTAAGCCCAATTCTTGATGTAGTGAATCTAACTTGTGTTGATGTAAGGTAGAATCCACGTCATTTTGGAAGGATGTAGTATGAGGATTTGAATTCAAGTTGGATTGATTTATAGGAGAGAGACAAGTTATGAGATCTAGAGAAAGGTTAGGATTGGAACAAGATGTGAATTGAACAGAAGGTTGAGATTCCATGGTTGGGAATCGGTTTGATGGATGAAGAGTGAGAAGAAGGTAAAAGTGATGAAGAGATTAAATTAATTGAAGAAGAATCTAAATCAAAAGATGAGAATGATTGATTGAGTTGGGTTGGGTTGGGTTGAGGTTGTGAGGGTGGAAAGGTGAACAACTGTTGATAGGTAAAAGTGGTCAGAGGATCAAAAGCAAAAGGGGAAAAGTTAAAACCATTTCAAGGGTTTGGACGAGAGTGAAGTTGGTAACACACCAGGAGGCTGAAGTTCTTTCAAAGAGTCCTCGTTCGAGAGATGGCTTGAATGTGTTCTGACTGATGAATGAAGATGGTGGTAGTGTTTAATTAATTTTCCCAAGCAGTTTACATCCAAATGTCACTCAGGAGGGTGAGAGATTCGACTGGTTCTTGATTTTATGTAAAATGAAGTTCAACTTTGGTTTGGTGAATAGAGGGTACAATTAAAGGATGGGTTCATACGAAGATGATAGTAATAAGGAATAAGTCTAATATAATGATGATGATGATAGTGATGATGATGATAGTGAGGAAGAAGATGAATTGATAAAGAAATCAAACTTTTGATTAATTAATTTTGATGTCTTAATTCAAGTCTCAATGGGTTGAGGTTTGATTGGATTTGAGATGGATATTCGATGATGATGATGATGATGATGAATGCTGAGATTGAGAAACGGTAAAAGGGATAAAGTTAAAAATTTAAATTCTTTGAATTCGATTGAGTAACTGGTAATGAGCGATCGTGGTAGTCAATCTTCACGGTGTTTTGAAAGAAGAATCAAGATTGTCTTGGCGCCAAGGCTCTATGGTAAGTCTAAGAGGGTGATATTTTTAATTCGAATATGTGTATGATATGATGTTGTATCCAGTTTGTATGATATCAGATCACTATATAGTTTATCAAGGGTAAATTGCTTGATCAATCGAAGAATTCTTCAACTTCACTCTTAAAGTTCAAGAAAAATTCTCAAGGATCGAAGTGCTTTTTGAGTGAGTTCCAAGAAGAAAGGTAGCCAAGTTGAGGCCAAGTTAAGAGGGCATTGAATCCAAGCAAACTTCAGATCCGCAGAGTTATTAAGTCTCATCTTCCCAAACCCAAATTCAAATTTCATCGATTAATGATTACACATACATCTTCTTGACTTTCACTTGGCATTCGTAGCTCAGCCGAAATACAATCTTCATAACCTTCCTTCATCAAACCCAATCAAATCAAATCAAATCAAATCAAATCAATCTCTTATCTTTAGAGTTTTACTTCACCCTCTAGCCTGCTTTCCTCTACTCTTGGCCTTGGACTGTGCCGCTTCCTGTCTTATCTGTTGTTTCATCATCAGCAGCAGACTACCGTAGTTCTGACTGTACATATGTAAAACATGGACTCAAACCTTTTGGAATGAACGCTGCATCCGATGATGTTGTCTTGAGTTTGAAAGCTCGGTAATCTCACTTCCCGATTCAGGTGTCCGTCTCTTCTCAAACACCTCTTGAAGCTCAAGTAAGCTCAACGTTGTCTCCAATCAATCAATCGATCCAACTCCAAGCTCTCTTATCTTGACTCAATCTCAGCTAAAACATTTTAACCCAATCAATCTTCTATCACTCCTTACTTCACTAAACTGATCACCTTCACTCTTCTCCGAAACGACAAAGGATCTCTCAAAGTAGACTTTCGTAAAGATAACATTCAAAGAGAACCCTTTGATGTGTCTACAAGCTAAAGAGTAGAAAAAGTCATCTTGGCTGGCCGATGGGGTAAGTAAGAAGTGCTCATCTCCTTTCATCTTACGTCATCAGAGTGTTCAACTCTTCTAATCATGCGTGACAAAGAAAGCCTGTTGATGTGATCATCTTGTGTGAGGTATGTAAGTGAACATCAAAAACCATATCTTTCTTCGTCTTGGACCGATCAAGAAGGATCTCTTGGTCTACCTTTCTTAACACCGACCACTGCGCAAGTTTAGACGATGACCAAGTTCTGAGAAAGGTACACATAGAAGATGACAAACTTCCCGTACCCATCATAAGGATGTCTCTCCTGATCTTCGAAAAAAAAATAAAGGGGTCTAGTCTTCGAGCACCACCGCAGGATTGGTGAGTATTTTCCCGTAAGAGATCTTCAGGGAAATTGAGTATCTAAACACCTCCCAGTCTCTTACATAACTTCGGCTGGGGAGCTGGGCATTGGAGGATCTCAAATAGATCGCCTTGCCACACAGAGGCGCACGTGTGAAGAAGTTAACCTGCATTCCCATCGCAAAGTCGAAACATACATTTGCATCATCACAATTGTCTTCAAAACGTGCCCGTTCACACTTGGTGATATGATACTTGAGATCGTGTCATAGTCTGTCTGTTTGACTGCGATCATTTTATGCGAGGGATGCCGCGGTTGGTGGGGCTTGTGTTAAGCTATTTGAAATCCGAGTGGGCGCGATGGGCTTATGTAAAAAGCCCACAGGTTTGTGGTCAACAAAAATCTCAATAGAATCCATATGACAAGTCCAACCTGATCTTTCTTGCCCAGTCTGGGTCAAATCTAACCGCTGCAAATATTGATCATATGCACAGCACAATTTGTAACCAGGAAGAACATACACTTCTTAATAAAGTCATTGAGAAGAGGTATGGCCTTTTGCGAAACATCCAAGAGCCAACATACCCTGGGGAATCATGAGCATGGATTCTGTAACAGCACTACCACTGGCAGGGGTCGAAAACTATAATGCTTGCCTAGTTATCATTGACAGATTTTCACCAAGAGCCAGATTCCTATCATGCTATAAAGAGTCTACAGCAATGGATTTTGCACTGTTGTTTTGAGAAAGGCTGATCATGGTGATATAGGCCTCCCAAAGTTTATCATCAGTGATAGGGATCCAAAGTTCACTTCAGAAGCTTGGAGAGAACTCTATAGGATGATGAGGACTAAATGAGGATTCTCTGTGGCGCATCATCCACAAACAGATGATGGGCTTGCAGAAAAAAATGATTCTGACCTGATCAGAAATGGTAAGAAAGTCATATGTGTTTGGACTAGAACATAAAGATAAAGATGGGATCACACATGACTGGAAAAGTTTTCCTGTGTTATAGATAGCTTACAACAGTAGTATATATAGTAGTACCCAGAAAAGCCCTTTGGAAGTGGAAAGGGGATTTTGTCTTAGACTTCCCAGTGAGAAATTTTGGAGTAGGGATGTAAATGTTCACCCTACCTCATTTTACTTTGCCACTATGCTGAACAAAGCAAGAGAATATGATACTAAGTGTGTCAGAGAATCAGTAGAGTATAACCAAGAAAGATGGGATAAGTTTCATCATAGAGATCCTGAATTTTCTGTTGGAGAACAAGTACGATTATCCACTGCAGATGTTAACAATATTTAAGGACCTAAAAGATTGAGAGATTGATTTGTAGGACCTTTTGTAACATCAAAATTAGTTATCACAAATGCAGTAGAATTGGAATGACATGGTGAACTAGGAAGAAGACATCTTGTTCTCCCTGTTTCCTTGATCAAGAAATATACACCACCCAAAACCAGTGATATTGGACAAAGGAAATGAGTACAAGTAGTGGTCATACCCCCATATGAAGCTGAGGGAGAGAAGAAATTCTTCAAATGAATCAAATAAAAAAGAGTCAAGGACAAGGATGGTAAAGATACCACTTTATACATCGTTAGATATAAAGGTAAAGGCACAGATGGAGATGAATGGCTCCCAGGAGATAATTTTTAGTGACAGCCAAGCCACACTTGACCTATTGGCAAATCCAACACAACCAAAGACACTCAAGTAAGATTTTTATTGAAGTTGTATATAACAATCTCTGAACACTTCAGGCTACTTCTATATTGGACCCCATGACACAAGGAGATTGAACTAAAAAAGAAGCTGCCCAAACTGAAAGGAAGGCAGTGGAAGGCAAACCAACACCAATGTTTCATCCAAAGAGCTTGGGTTGCCTATTACACGATTTGAAGAAGCTCTTCAATACAAGTGGAGCTGTTTCTATTAAAGCATACAGAACAAAGAGAAGATGAATAACTGATGCACTGAAGACATTGGAAAAAGCTCAGGAAGAGGCAAGATCAACTACAATGTGGATAGTGTCAATCAAAGAAGTTTTACATCAAATACAAGTAGAACAAAACAATACACGCAAAACATGCTCTGCAACAGAAACATTGGCAGATGTTTTGATTCACTTGGAGACATGCTACCATTGTATTAATGTAGCAGAATATTGTCATATACCTATTTGTTAGAGGATGCAACATTGTATGTCAGGCAAATCATTGGGACTTGGTCTTTCTTATTGTGGCAGCTGGCCACCTAATATCTAAATATCAAAAAAGTAGGAGCTACCCGCATGTACATTCCTTGCTCTTCTTGCTGCTACAGTCCTCTTGCCGTCTTTCAGTTCTTTGCCTGTACTTCCCAATTGTAATTCTACCATTCTACAGTCAACTCCCTCTAAATGCATAAAGATTGGCGGAACCCCATATCTATGCATTTAGAGGATTATGCAGTTAGGGATCATGCTCTCTAAATGCATAAGATATGCAATAAGGTGAATTCTCTCTCTAAACGGATAAAATATTCAGTTACAAGAACTTTCCCTCTAAATACATAAAATATGCATATACAATCTGGGGGAAAATTACATCTGTGAAGTCAACACAGCCACTATACTATACTATACTAGTATTGGCCAATACTTAGTGAATGGGGAAGGGTGTAGATCTGCATGAATGGGCACTTTGCACTTTTTAACCTAACTGTGGAAGGTTTTTTTTACAAAACCCCAAAAGTAGCGCTCAGATCACTTCTGGACAAGGCCAAGAATATATGCAATAAGAGGTTATGCATTTAACTCAAGATTTGGCTGCCGCCATTTTTGGCGGCAAAGGATTCCTATGCATTTAAGGAAATATGCACACAGAGGAAGATGCACTTAGAGGGAGTTGACTGTATTTGAATGCTTTCTTTCTATTTCAGCACTCCTTCTCTTCTATGAGGGGTTGTTTGCACAATTACTGCTTTTGTGTTTTTGTTGTGAAAGCATACACATACATTTTGGGTTTTTTTGATTTAAGTACACCAACCCTGCCTTCTTTGCACAGTTAGGAATATTCAGTGAGCCCACATGTTTCCTTCTTTGTCCTTGCTTTTATTGTTTCCTTGTTCTGTTTGTAAGTCGTTTCCTGATTTCCTTGATTTTGCTCAAGTGTTTTTGTTCCTTTTCTGTATAGAGTACACAAATTTGGCCATTTTTGCACGTGTAAGGTCCAATCAGAACCTTCACTGAGGAGTCTGGAACTAATCCGGCAGGACATTTTGCAAGAGCAATGGACTTGGAACTGTATAAATTTCAAACTAGCCCCAAAAAGTCACCCAGTTGACTCTCTGAGGAGTCAGCAACCGTCTAAAAACATGAAACACACAAAGAAATAAGAATAGTAGGAGAGAGGAATGAGAATCTAACCTAGCTCCAAAAAGCCACCCAGTTGGCTCTCTGAGGAGTGGGGACCTTTCAAAGCCGGGCATTGAGAATGAAATGAAAGGAGATTCTTGTCTAATCCCATAGTATAAACCCCATAGCTACTTGTCACATGTATCTCCTTACAGCACGCTTAGGCATTTTTCAACCTTCTGCTTTATTGTCAGTCTTTCTATTGAGTGAGCCCACATGTTTTCTGTTTCATGTGTAAAAGTCTTCTTGAAAATTGTAGCTATTGATGCTTTTCCTTATTTCATTGTGTTATCTTCTCTTTTTTATCTTGACAGTCATGAGGCTTTTGCCTAATCCGTTGTTTTTTTGAGTTATTTTCTTATTTTGGTTTCTATCTATTGGTCTGCCAAGAATTGTATGGATAATATTGCCAAGATATTGAGATTGTGAGTTAACTCATTGATTTAATCAAAAGCATGTTCACTAAATGAAATCATTACACTAGACTGTCTATGACAGGAATAAGTGACTTCATTACTCTGCAGACATGGCTTCTTGGACCCCAAATAATGTGGAGGACATCTATTGACTATGGCTACCCAGTATGGAGAGGGATGAGTTGGATGACATTGTCAAATATCTTCACTCAAATAGAAGCAGAATTCCAATGTTTTCCAAAACTGTTCCATTTGGTAACTACAATGGAAATAACACATAATGTTAGATAGAAATGCACGATACCAATTCACTATGTGTGAACACACTTGTCAAAATTTTTTGGTCCAAAGTACCTACCGGCAATGAAACTATTTGTATTGAATCAAACTTAAGCACTGTCAAAGATTCCTTCTCCTACTGAACGTTTGTATTCCATCTCTTCATTGATGCCCGGTGTGGACCGTTTCATCCGTGGCGGGAATGCCCGCGTGTTCTCTAGTCTAGTACATACATGAAGCATGATTTTTTTAAAGTGCATTCAAGCATAAATTGCATATAACACTGGCAAGGTTTTTAAAATGGAAGGACTTTGGCCTTAGAAGGACGGCCAATTAGTCAAAGCAATGTGCCACGTTGACTAGATCATGTATATATGCACTTTTTTTAACACAAGTATCATCAGAGGAATGTTTTTTGCATTCTAGTGCAATTGTTTCGTATTTTGCGCGATGACCCGGCTCCGGCAAGTGTACCCGAAGGATGTCTAGCGCGGGGGCTTCTTGATCGCCATTGAATTCTGGAGAGTTTTGAACCGCCATAGAACTGAAGCTGATACATCGATATACGCATTCAAGAAGGAAAGGCTTAAGAAAACGAACAACTCAGGAAGGGACATTCAAGATCTGATTAACAAAAGGCCATCAGAATTTGATCCAAATCATGAATAAAACTTCCCAATCAAATTCAATTCTATCAGATCAAAATTCTCAGAATGAAATCACCATCAATAAATCATCATCAACTTCAGCTTTTTTAATTCAACCTAAATCATTGACTTCTTCTAGTATAGCAGCAGCTGCAGCTCGTCTTATCACTCATCCACGTCAGTTTTCCTTTAATTCCTCCATTTTGATATTTCCCTTCGAGATCAATAGGATCTACCTATCTAACTTCTTTGTTGCAATTTTTCTTATGTTCATTAAGAATAGTTGATACAATTCGACTTAGAATCCAAACTCAATCAAATTCTTCACCAAAATCTTTACGTCAAATTTTGCCATCATCAGCTTCTGAATTATATGCTGGTTTACCAGTTGCATTACTTTTTAGTGTACCTGCTTTATCTATCTATTTATCATCTTATGAAGGTATAAACAAGTCTTTTTTTATCTTATTTCCTCATTGAACTTTTGTCTTAACTAATACGACGGGCGGGATTTTGAATTTTTAGTTGCTAAACGGGTCTGGACTCCGATTTTTATTGATCCCAATCGACCTTCAACTTTACCCCCACCTTCAATGGTCGAACAGTTCCCTGCTTATATGCTCTCAGGTTTATCTGCTGAAAGTGAATTTTTGCTTAAACCTCAATCCATTTTTTGTATCTCTTTACGATAGTCCATTGACATTGTTCTTTGTTTTGTGTTGTCAACTTATTGTGTCAGTCGTATCTGGTTGGGTATGGTCAGCATGTGTGCCTTTAATTTTCACGTGTTCAACAATCGTCTCCCCTTCTTCTACACTATTTCTTGAAAACTCTGTCTAAACACTCATTGATACTATCATCTTTCTTTGCAGGACGCCAATGGAAGTAACTAAAAGTCGATTACAAAAAGGTAATGAAGGAACTTCTGGAATCAAATTATTAAAAAAGATTGCCAGAACTGAAGGTGTCAGAGGAATTTGGAGGGTATGTGTCAAATTACTCATGATAAATGATCCTTGAATTTAATATTCCTCTTTGATCCTCTTTTTTGGGATCTGGTTGATGTCTCCTAGGGATATACTGTTTCTTTGGCAGTTTACGGGTATCTATCTTCCTCATCAACTCAAACTTTCGATATAAAACTAGAAGCTGATTACTGGACCTGACGTTCATCTATCAATCCAAAATAAAATTCTACTCGGGCAACCTTACGTTTCTAGACCATACACGTTAGTAATCAATCCAACTCCCAATCGTTTTTAGCTTGTCTTCATTGCAAGCCGAGAAGAGAAGCTAATCCTCCGAAATCGATTTTAATCTATAGAGCTCTCTATTGGCCAGTTTATGAACAAACCAAATCGGTTTTCATCCCTTCATATAATCCAACTGATACAACCCATACTCAAGATCAAACTTCAGATCTGATCAAAGGAACAACCAATCTGACAGCGAGATACTCACTTTGTGCTGCTATAAGCTGTATAGTTTCAGCTGGTCTTACTCATCCGATTGCAGTACTTCAAAGTACAGTACAAACTTCTGGAGGTCTTCATACATTAACTTCTTCATCTGTGGGTCCAATTCGATCGGCTTTGAATAGGATCTGGAAAGAAGGTGGTCTAAAAGGTTTTACACGTGGCGCTTTTGCTAGAATGATTTACATGGTTTGCGTTTTTGGAATTGGATATCGGTGTGCCGATTAGATATAATGTTGAATTGATATGATGTTTTTTTCTTACTAGGTACCTTCGAATATAATCTCGATGTCAATCTACGAGATACTGAAAGCCCATTGGGGAGTATGAAATATAGATGATTTTTCCTTTACAAGTATGAATGTATTATGTCTAGGAAGCGACAGTCAGGAAAGGAAATAAACTTTTCGTTCACTTTGATATTGTCAATTATTGTAGTCAAGGTAAAAGGTTCGGATTGATGTCAACTGTCCCAGTTCCAGTCAGGTCACTGTTTGAAAAGGAATTTATTACCATTACTAAACGGAAATCATAAAGCATATGTTTTTGTTCATTAAGAACAATTTTGTTCTGTGTATATACTGCGCTAAACCAAAAAGTGCCCTGACCAAAAAAGAATCATGTCATGTATCTTCACTCAATTTCCCTCTGGCTTTCCTACAAAAATACTTCTATATAATTCCAACCCAAGGGTCAATAAGCCCTTCCGATATTTGCGTAAAGACGGACAAATCGATAATATTGACAAAAGAGGAAAAGAAGCTTGAACAAGTGGCTTGAAAGAGATTGAACCTGAGCCGCTTTGTTTGTGGATTGTGAGGGGATCACTCGATGAAAGCTTTATCACAGTGGTCGATCATTCAAATGCACAATCAGGTTTTTCTGACATCTTTTTGTACAACTGTTGGGTTTAATATGCTTAAACTCACACCGGGAAATCTGACAGATGGTCTTAAATAAGTAAATTTCGGGGTAACAAGTGTGGTGTTACAAACATCAATTAAGATAAGATTGTGAAGCAATAAAGTAGCATCTGTTTGTTTTTGAAGGTAAATCAGGTTCTTAACTCATGTACATCGACTTCTCAGTCAAAACCACCATGGCCGTTGTTGTATGTAACTGATTCAGCTTCTCTCTCTTTAGCCTCTCTAGCCATCCGTTCTCGTACGAGTCTCAACTTCTGTCGCTCTCGGTCTTCCTGTATGTTGTTGAGCGCCAAAGCTTTTTGTCTCTTGACCGCTTCAATTTCGTTTTGCTTCATCCGAATGGCAGTCTCGTGCGCTTGGGTGATATCATATATTTTCTTAGTGAGGATTTGATGACCGATGGCCAAGACCTCTAAGATTCGCTCCGAGGCACTTTCAGGAAAGTTCAAAGTCTCGACATGATCCTTGACGCCTGGGGAAAACTTGCACGCAAGTAAATAATCTCGGGCACCTGATATAGGATAGGGTGAATTTCAAATTAGTCCACTAATCCTATACGTAGAGTACCATAAGTGAAGTGTGAAAAACGCCCCATACCTGGCACATTGATTATGTTCCTCTTGATTAGCCCGTTTGAGTGTTTGACCGTCTTATATTTGGATTCGTCTGGGTGTTTCAACACATTGGAGGTGATCTTCTCCATTGTCTTGAGTGCCTCAAGTACCACCGCTTTCTCATTCCGTTCGACAAGTTGTCCTTCTATCAGTTGAACGAAGCTCTTTCGGATGGCAGCACCCCCATCGGTCGAGGTAGATGGAATGGCAGCTTTCCGACGAGTCTCGGCTGCGCGGGCGACGTCTTGCGCATTGATCGGAATATGATGATTCACCGATGTGTGACCACCAATCGGAGATCCCAAAGTGTTTCCTTCGGGCCGAGAGTCCCAAGGATCGTTATAAGGCGACATCGGGCTGAATTCTTGCATGTCGGTATATGTGACTGGATATCTTCAGAGGCGTAAAGGATCTTCACTCTTCCTGTTGCAGGTCAGAAGATTTTTGAACAAGGAGCAGCTAAGACTTGAAGAACGCGGAAAAGCAAGCGATCTCATAAGTTGATCACATCGTCAGCTTCACGTATGATTTGTGAAACCAGATAGGGATCAGATCTGGGTATCCTCTTCCAGTCAAGTGTGCTGTACCTGTCTTGTTTCTGATCTCTTTTGTTTCGTGAGGAGGAAAAGCCTTCTACTCTTAAGATAGAATAGAGTGAAGACCAAGATCGATGTAGTGAGAGTGATGGTGTGGTAAGTTCAATCTTTCAAGGGTCTGACTCTGAATCGGTCAATCAATCCAATCAGAGATCATCAGATTGGTGAACCATCAAGACCGATCGGGCTCGGGGCATGTTGTGCATACAATGAGGTAATAGCTATGACATCATTCAGTCTGGTGTCAGCACTTGAAGTCGTGAGAGACGATGTTTAGGATCCTCGTCTTGAGTCATGAAAGTCAAAAAGAAGTGAACCAGAGGTGTTAGAAGAGTAATCAGATAAAGAATTCATACCATTCCAACATTATCTTCAAGATATCCTCATATACCCTTCTGGTGGATTTTACCATGTCCACACACATTCTCACAGAGTCAGACTTGGGGCCTGAAGCCAGATTACCTCCAGTTCAGCTAGTGAAGCATCTCCTAGGAAGCCACGAAGAGGATAAAAATGTCGATGCATTCGATTTGGAATCCGCCATCAACGCTTTCACAAACTTTCAAGAACCTGTGAGCAGACGGACATCATCTATCAATTTGACTCAATAATTGACGAACAAGACTTTGGATGTATTGGTTGCAGATGAGCAATAACAAGATATCTGAGTTGACCTTCTCTGGTTCGATAATAGTCCAGTTTCTCGCCACATCCAAAGAAACCATTGGTAATTATGAACAGTGGACGAAGATGTCAGCACCGATGAAAACACGGTTGGTCCATCTGTTGAATAAAATCCGTGAGCTACTCACCAAGCAAACGTGAATCTCAACAAATCAAGTGATGCCGTGAAATCTTGCGTCCCCACCAAAACAAATAGTCAACCAAGACTTCATAAGCTCGCTTTTCTCCCTCAGAGATCACATCCGAACCTTGGCATTTGGTAGCAACCCCCCTGACAGCGCGCCTGCGATGGCCACATTGCCCGACGTACTAATCGCTTCTGTGATCGACTATATCAACGACGATAGCTCAAGAAATTTCTTTTCGTCTGCTTCTCTTCGACCTTGCCCATCTTGGTCACATCAAACCATTGAACTTGTCGTACGAATACCTAATGACCAAGAACAGCTAATGAATGTTCTGATTTCTCCGACACCTCACCATGATAGGTTAAGTCATGAGATTAAATTAGCTTGCTTGTCTCTATTATATTGCTTTTGCTGTCTTGATGATTGGAGTCCATTTCAGCCTGATCAAGCATTTGATCAACTCTCAACCTTCATCACATCACTCGATGAAAATATCAGCGCGTCTCACATCTCTGTTTCCCAGATCCTTTGCCTGTACGGAGTAAGCTTAGAATCAAACATCACTTTCCCTTCTATCACGGATAAACTCGCTGATTCATGGATGCATCAGTATTTGCGTAAATCTCAAATTTACAAGATACAGCTTTTCAAGCCAGTCACAATCCGAAAGATTTGGATCTTGTTTACGTCACTTTTCCCTAGCCCTCAAGATCTCGTCGGCGATCAAGAACTGAATATAGCACAGAACACTCTTCTTGCTGACGGAGGTGAAATGATGTCTTGGGTGTGGATACACACCGATTTTTGTCCCGATGAAGAGACAAAGTGGGTCGGATGTCTTGTAAGCGGACGAAGTTTATATCTTTCCATAAGAGATCTTTTGCTTATATTCATCACGCTTGTTTGAATAGACAACATTATGGGTTCTAACCCAGTTCACGCCACCTTGTTTGGAATCTTTTATCGCACCCAAAACCCCCTCGACAACAGCGCGGGCAAAGACACAAAGATCGGCCGCGAGGAGCAGGAACCTCGAGATCATTACAATACTTTCCAATAATGATGGCATTGGCTTGCAAATACTTCTAGTTGAGTAGACGCGGCACTTCATCTATGATCAGATTGGAGGAAGCTAATGATATATTTCACTCCATTGTCAATATGAAGAATCTCTTCTTTGCTCCAAGCCCTCCGGGAGGTTTGAGCAATTCTACATGGAATCGAATCTGGCGCTCAATCTTCAGTATTCTATTTGATATATATCTAAAAACATGTAATCCAAACACGTTTGAACATACTATAGCGGATGATAGAATTTCGCGACTAGTAAAGGAAGCCCTTCAGAGACTCTTTGAGAACGTCTTTGACCTCCCACGTATGATCATTCTTACTTGTTCAAACAAATGATTTGCATTATTCAGCTCAGAGTGACTTGCCGATTTTATGCAGAAAAATGTTATCTTATTCGCCGGGCTATGGGGCTACCTTCAAAACACATCACATTTTTTCTACAAAAAGCTCAGAAGAACCTTCACAAGTTACTCAATCAGACCCTTTTGGTGGTGCAACAATCGATGGAGTCTATCAAGACTGAAGATACGAGCTATATGAGTGAAGCTACGGATTGTTTGGACTTTCTAAACTTTTGGGCAGCGACTCAATTTGGTATTTAATGAATCCATCAGCGTACATATAGTTTACATGGTCCTTTGTCTGAACCTGACGTTTATCATTGACTCCCTTGGTCAAAAATTGACGTAGATGTCAAATTCATACAACCTCTCGGTTTTGTCACAAGTTTACTTCAACTCATATCTTCTCCCTCTGAGGCCATAGATAGCTACAAACTTTCGGCTTCCAAATTGCTGATCACTATAGAAAGTTCAGATGGATGTAGTTGGGTTTTCAATTCACGAGAATTGCACGTGGTCTCTGAGACTCTATTGGAACTGAATGAACTTGGCGGGAATGATGCAGGTAATTATATTTAAGAAAGCGTACATCCTGGATGCCCACCTCATTTGCGCAAAAAAATGGAGCAAACTGAGACTAGTTTGACTTGTTCTTCTAGTCACAGTGATGGCAGAATTTGTTTGCACCAGTATCCACCGCTTTACACCTCATGACCCGCAACGGATTTTGATATTTCATGCGCTCAGAGATAGCTTGGAAAATAGTCTTTGGAATACTCCCCATGGAAACCACTCGGGCATATCATTATGCTCATGTTCAAGATCAAATGAGCACGAGTGCGGCTGCCTTCCTTCGTTGGGCAGATCTGAGCCTACGAATATGATTGCAACGGCGTTGGTTACATGTTTTGAATCGCTGGACGCACTCACACGTTAGTTGAAAGCTGCCAGATTTTATTCATTCCTCAGCCTCCTATCATCACATAAGGTTTCATTGACCTCTGAACTATTTTGTGAATGATGGTAAAAGAAGCGCATTTGAGGTCAGGACCCCTTGTAAAAAGATTACTAAGACAGATATTCACTCGATCATCATCATCTCACCTGCTGAGAGAGCTCGGGGAGCTCTTGAGTACGAGATGAAGAAGGCATTTTATCTTTCTATGCATAGATTTTCACTTTTAGTTGAAAATTGTCTCTAGGAACACATACTCATTTCAATCAAGAAGTCCTCCATGTTCCGATCGTTAAGCTCGGGTACAATATTATTTCGTATTTTCACATGTCTTGAATGTGCTCGGAGATCAAAATACACAAAAGTATATCATCCATGGTCAATCGACAGGATAAACTTGTTGATTTGAGCGGCTCAAGCTTGAAGATGATTAGTAGAGCGCTGTATTTCTGCTCTGGTGGCAGACTTCAGGCTTACATAGGGAGGGTTTGATGGGTTCATAGATATGAAATGATATCATTAAACAGGAAGCCTATGCAAGATTCGATAGGGAAAATAAATCTTTACTTTTTTTAAAGCATTGCTTGAAGTGCCTCCTGAGCCAACGGAGATCTTTCGCCGTGCCGCTGTTGCGATGCCGTCCCGCGGGTCCGGTTTCCCAAGTGCCCCGTACGGTCAGATTGATAATCTTGTCTCAAGGCTAAAGCGTTTCCCATATTCCATCACTTTGGTCGTCATGTGTGGTAAGTGACTCTTCGCATTTGCTATTTGTTCGTGAAAGGGAATATAAAAAGAGCTTTGCTCATACTGAATGCAATATCAACAGGACTTGGCGTTATTCTTCTACGCACACCGAAGCAGAAATCGAGTAGCTTGTCTGACAATGACAACGGCAGGCCGTTAGGTATGATCAGCGAATGCGTCAGACGAGCAATTGCACCGCGAGGTACTACATGATCCCAACTCAATTCGCTCGTGTATATCCGACGCTGAACTCGGAATATGAGATCTCCGTCGACGAATTCACTTGCTTAGGTCCAGATGTCCAAGCCGAAACCCGTGTCCTTATATCAGAACGATCAGATGTTTTTGACCTGACCCTTCAATTCTTCGGATCTGTACTTCATCTACGTGGATCGTCTGTGACCGTCCAACCCATGAAAGGCCAAACTGGAAGCATATTTCTTTGGAACGGTGAAATATTCGAAGGTTTATCAGTGAGTGCAAGCGAATATACATCAGTACCATCATGTCACTGCATCGATTTAGTGAAGATACCTCGTATTTACATTCTCAATAGGTGGACGCTTCCATGAACGACGGTGAAAGACTGTTTGACAAGCTTGAACGCCGTGATGACAGCGTCAATGTTCCTGAGGTCTTGAAAAATATAGAAGGGCCATACGCGTTTGTTTATTATGACGCGACCAGACATCAACTTTGGTTTGGACGAGACCCACTTGGTCGCCGATCACTGATGGTAGCTCAAGTGAAGTCTCACATTTACCCTATCATCAATCCACTTACGGCCGCAATGCTGAAACAGCACTGATCATAGTCCGACATCGCAGGTGACCCGATTGTCATCGCGTCTCATCTCAATGGCCAGGATCTCCTAAGCAGCTCGGAGGTCCTAGCAGAAAATATCTTCCTGGTCGACTTATCCACAAGATCAGATTCATTTGAGATCGTTTCAGTCGCGCGCCAGATCCCGAAACCGGTCCTATGCCGGATTTCCCCAGACGATCAAGATCGGATCACCCTCGCGGATCTCTCAAATGGAACTTTGCCATTAGGTATGGTGGACGCTTGTAAGGTATTCCAGGAAACTCTTGAAGATGCTGTAAGAAGACGGGTGTCAAATATCTCTCAGATCTATAGGTCAATATGTTCTTCCTCTCCCCAAGTACCGCTCACCTAGGCACTCACTTCATGGTTCCAATAGAAATCATGATACCGAAGCGAGTGTTTCCGTTCTATTTTCGGGTGGTCTGGATTGTACAACCCTGGCGCTGTTAGCTCATCAACACATTCCTGCGCATGAATTCATTGACCTCATCAACGTCGCTTTCGAAAATCCTCGTTCTCTATCAAATCTCTCTCATCGCACAGAAGGAGTCATACATGACGTGTTTGCTGTTCCCGATCGTAAGACTGGTGAGAGCTCGTGGATGGAATTATGTAAATTGGCCCCGAATCGCGCATGGAGATTTGTCAAGGTCGATGTAACGATATCCGAATATATGACCCACAAAGCTCAAATCATACAGCTCATGAAGCCCAATTTCACAGTGATGGATCTTGTAAGATGTTCTGTTTTAATTCTCTTGTTCTTCCAAAAGTACACACGATCCTTCGGACAGTAAGAGATGTCACTAAAGAAAACGCACCTTTGGGCTCAATCATATACTTTGTTGGTAGAGTATTGCTGCAGCTTTGTATTTTGCAGCGCGTGGGATCGGAACATATCTTATACACTCACCTGATCAATCAAACAAGAACAACTCGTCACTCTTCCTTGAAGCATATCGCTCACCTGCTCGAGTTTTCTTGTCCGGGCTTGGGGCAGATGAGTTATTAGGTGGCTATTCTCGTCATCGGGCAGCGTTTTCGTCACCCGAACCTCCCAATTGGACGAGTCTCATCGATGAACTTCAACTAGACTTGGATCGGATCTCTGCTCGGAATCTTGGACGGGATGATCGGATTATCGGACACCATGGGCGTGAAGTCAGGTATCCTTTCCTCGACTCTACCGTTGTTCATAGTTTGGCTGGAGTCCCGGTTCATCTAAAATGCGATCCTGATCTGGGACGTGGGATAGGTGATAAGTTGTTACTTCGGTGTTTAGCTCAAAGTCTTGGATTGTGTCAAGCGAGCAAGCTCGAGAAACGGGCTATCCAATTCGGTGCTCGCTCAGCGAAGATAGACGGCACGGCGAAAGGACAGGTCGAACTAGTGGAAGAAAAGGCCGCCGTAGATCTATTCGGCCCCTTTAGGGTGATACAGACTGGTCGACCTCGACTGACCCGCCGGCAAGCCGAGAACTTGGTCACTAGACTTTATCGGACTGCCGATGACCACATCGTTGGGCTATCGCCTTCCGATCTAGTGCTTGCGACCTTGACTTTTATCTCTACACCTATCGGGCGGACTGCCATCCTGGCCTATCCTGAACATCTTAAGGCGGCTCAGGGGCTTTGCTCTAAGGCTCACCCCGTCCCCACACCGCCTACATCTACCTATCGCATTGCGCCAATACCCTTGAAAGGAATGGGTGTGCTTGCTGCTCGCCAAATCAAGACTGGAGAGTTGATAATCGGAGAACGGCCAATTATGATATTACCCGAGCGACTAGAGTGTCTGAACCAACGTACACTTGATCAAGTGCATTTTATGATTTTCGATCAAATGCCTTTTGTCAATCAACTTGCACTATCCGCTTTAAGTTCAAATGGAGCCGAACATCCCATTGTTTCCAAAATCTGGAATAATGAGATTTGTCTTGAGCTTGGTAATACATCCGAACAAAATACATGTCCATACACATACTCTGCTGTCTATCCCACCATCTCGCGATGCAATCACGACTGTGCACCCAATAGTCGATGGCACTTTGACGCGGCCAGCTTTACTCTCAACTTGTGCGCTGTACGCGAAATTCAAGCTGATGAGCAGATCACCGTGTCTTATATCCACCATCTCATACCGAAGGCCGAACGTGTTGCGAAACTGAAGGAAAAGTGGGGATTTGAATGTGATTGTAGAGCTTGCACTTGGGCATCCTTGGAGGATCAAGCAGCTAGTGATGAGCGTCGGAGCTCATTGGGGGCCGATGAAGCTCTTTTCAATCAATTCTTCTTGATACCCTCCTCTCTCAGTGTCGATCACGAGAGGGCCCATTTTCACGAGTTGATGAAGGAGAGTGGATTGGCTCACGAGGAACTCATTCGACGTGCCAAACTCTCTCTCGTCCAACTGGATGCCGAAGGATTGAGTGAAGAGCGGGGCACGATAATGGGAGCAATGGCCAACATATATTATCATGGTATGGGAGATTCTATAGCAGCGAGTGGTGTTGCAAAAGAATGTTTGGACGTGGTCCGGGCGGTCAAAGGTTTTGAGTCATCCGAAGCAAGGAGGCTCACATCCTACATTAAAGATGTGGGCGTAGAAGGAACCAATCAGTCGCAGTCTTGTCTATAAGAGGTATCATGCATGTATTTCCACGTTGTACATATTCACAACATTGATGGGGTAATGCCAGTATGCCTTGGTAGCTAACTTGGAAATATAAAGATTTCCATTATATTCTAAACCGATACAGATGAAATGGTTATAGCCATATTTGGCAATAAGATATACTGATCTGAGGTAAAAGACGTAAACCGTCAACAAACAATTTATGATCCTTTGATGTACCTTTAGCAAAGAGAATACAACTCGGACTCAGTGTGAGCTTAGCAAAGCTCCATCCGCACCAAGAGCGCCAAAAAGGATGTGTTAAGAGATTTAGCCTCAGATTCTTCGGGTCTTCTCAGTCGACTGTCAGGCCTATCCTCAAAATGTTAATGTCTCAAATCACTTTATTGGTGTCCACAGAATTCACAGGTACAACTTCTCCTGAGTTTGGATGGAGTTTATCTTTGTCAAAACTGCTCCGTGTGCTCTGGGCTCATAATTCACTCGTCCAAAGCTGGATTCTCATCCTCAAGAGACGCATTTTTGCGTGTGAATGCGCTTGCAACATTGACCCTTCACTTCTATTCCTGACAAGTCATATAGGAGAAAAAGATAACAGAAGCAAACCAAATAAAGAGACAAGAATAGAAAATGACAGATCCTATTGGTTTTCCTTGAAACTAATTTGGTCATCAACGTCAACCTTTATGAGAATCTGATCCAAAACCCGCTTCTGAAATTCACAACAGCCCCAGTGGTTTTTTCTTTGTATCCTTCCTTTGGGAGTGACGATTCAACGAATGCTACCTTTTGTAAAAGATTGTAATCATCTTTTCAGCGCAAGCGTGACCGCTTTCATCGTCGGTGATTCTTTAACTTTTCACTCTTTTGTACTCTTCCCTCAACACACAAGCTGTCTATTCCAAGATCACAAAAGTCCGCGATTGATCCATTGAGTCATTTTCCTTTCTGATATGTATGATTCATGTGCAGTCCATTTGATCATCATGCTGAGTAGCCTGTAAAGCAGTCAGATCAATTAGTTTTGCATTACTGTAAATTGCCTTCATACTTAATTATTTTCGCGCTTATCACCATCGTGCAAAACAAGTTACAAGGAGATGAATATCTGAAAGGTGTACAGGAGTCCTTAATAGCCAAAACCTCAGGTTTAATATTTAGCTCTGTGATATATATGAAGATAAATATTGAGAATCTAAATGAGTTTGAAAGTTAAAATCAGTATATATTTGAACTCTAAAGGTTGAATGAAGAAAAGGCATATGTACCATTCCTAGATCTGTTAAATTGCATTCGTTTCATTATCGAATATTATCCTTTTTCCAAAACTTCTTCTTGATCTTCGCTTTTGATATCTTGAGCGTGAGCTTTAATGATCAGAAGATGTTCGAGTGAGATCGTAATAAGTGATACCTCTCTTGATTGATTTGAGATTGGTTGAAATTCAACTGTATGATCTAAAACTATGTTACAACGTTGATCGGTACAAATGAAGTTACCAGTAAACACTCGACCGTCAATGATTGTGATTTGAAGACGACGACCTAAAAGTTTCCTTAACGCTTCTGGTTTTGGTTCAATCATCAGTTCATCAGAGTAATGGCGTTGAGAAGGTTTGAACTTGGAATCTGATCATCCAATTCACCCGGCTCAATCGAAATATGACCCAAAGTCGGATCATTTGAGCCCGATCCCGCTTTGGCGCAAAGATTCACCACCCCGGTACTTGGATCTGCACCGAAGCTACCCGAGGGTACCTGCACTTGCTGGGCGCAGTATTGGCAGCTTCGACCTCTGCTCACCCTTGGATCATCGACAGCGATTTTTTCAATGGCTTGTACCTCAATACCCTTCCAGACTTCTCTACGGAGACGTATCTGTCAGACCCACGTATGTTCAACTGGTATAAAATCGATCGGTCATGTTGAACAAATTCGTGGAGCGAAGATGTGGGTCGCACCTCCGAAGAAAAAAACGATAGATGAAGGAACAGCCGGACCTTTATTTGATAGTTTACGACTCTTAAAGGTCTGCTTCTCTTGAACTCATTCATTCTTTTAAAGTCAAATGGGGGGGTTTTTTTTTGACACCGATTTGATTTTCTAAAACATGAAATCTTAAAGTCAAACGTTTCTATCCTTTCCTTCGTATCAATAGGCCATTCAAGCTCAAGAACCGAATGTAGCTATTCGAGTGATGATTCAACCTTTATTAAAAAAAGAAGTGAATTCAAATGTGATGAGAGGAAGGATTTTCCTTCCAAATGAAATACCAAAGGATTCAGATGTACCCGAAGAAATTCTTGCAGTGATCGTTAAAGAAGATTCAACGGATGCAAAACTCGCGATTCAATTAGGTGCAAATCATGTTGGAGATAAGAAATTAATTGAACAGGTATTTTGAACAAATCTTATTTTCGGATGTTCAAGAAAAAAAAATTATTCCATCCTCCAATCTTCTCATTCCTAATCAATTCTCAACTTTGTTTTCCTTCTTCTTCTTCTAGATTGTCGAAGGTGTTATTAATCCAACTAAATTACTCTGTCATCCAGATCAATTACCCTTACTAGTGAAAAACTCATCTGTTGCAAAAGTGCTTGGTCGAAAAGGATTGATTCCTTCTGAAAAACGTGGAACGGTATCTACTGATATCGCTAAACTGATACAGGATGCCAAAGGTGCTTTAGATTGGTCTTTGGAATCTTCAACTGATCTCATCAAGGCCGAGCTAGGTAAGGTGGGGATGGGATTACGTGAGATTGAAGAAAACGTGATGGCTCTGGTGGATGTGGTGGGTGATATTGCACATGGAGGGAATGGAGTGCTAAGACCATATAAATCTGGTCGGCCTATCAAGAGACGTATGGCAATTTTTTGATTCCTATGAGCTCATCAAGCCTGATTGTGGCTCACACTGATGTTTTGTTTGAAAAATACTAGCTGGCGTAAAGAAGGTGACTGTGACTGTCACAGGTGGACCTCAGATTACCGTTCATTGAAGCTAGGCACATGGATTAGAATTAAACTATGCTTTCTACACAGACGAAAACATCAGCCCAGTGGTTCGGGCCCATAGCTTTGGTTTATTGGCTCGAGAGCTCGTAGAATTGTGAAATATATGTATAGCAATGGTTTTTTTTTACCGCGTTGCTTTAGGCTGCTAGTTAACTCTTTGACCAAATAATACAAACCAGAGATTCAAGTGGTGATTGATTTATGGATCGCAGTAACGATCAACTAATCGTAGTAATAAAACCTATTCTTGCCTCATTGCCTTTTCGAAATGTAATGAACAATACACAGATTAGGGAAAGGTTGATGAGGATCAATTAATTTGAGCTGTTGCTTGTTCGAAAAGAGTTTGACGAGTGGTACAAAATACTTTTATACAACTTACCAATTTAGATAAAGTGATTCAAGGAGTGGTAAATGTTCAATGGGTGCAATGATAGACTCTGCAACTATTGATGAAAACTCGGGACTTAGGTACTGGAGAATATTTAAAGCAAAGAAGATTGGAAGTCACTAAAGTCAAATTGTAACTCAGAGATTGATGATTTGTTCCGATTCAGCATCACACCAAAAGAAAAGTTGAGTTACAGTGTTCAATCCACTTTGGGTTCTGCTCTTTACCCCCCGCCCCCAAAAAATGACATCATGATCAGATCATTGAGGATTATTTTTGAGTCATCAAATCACAAGCTGTAGTGAAACCGATTCTTCTGGAGAAATTATCCATCACAACATGCGAATTTAGATAAACAGACAGATGAAAGAGGAAAAGAAGAAGAGCCTCATATCGATTTATAAATTGAATGAAGTTGACACTTTTGACAAGCTGGAAATGTTCGAGGAATGTTGAACAAAAGGGCACAAGATGGGTTGATCCAAGTGAACTAATTTTTACAAGATCAATCTGATAAGCTGGAACATATTCAAATGAGCCATCTTAGCTCAATCTCTTAACGATTTAAGTGTTGATCTTAGGGCGGCGGAGGGGAGGTTGTCGAGATAAAAAACCTTGAGCAAGCTTGAGATTGATGTCTTTGAGCTTGCAGAAATCTTCCAATAGATTCAGGTAAGGATCTAAGTTTGAGTTAGGTGGTGAATCTAAAAATTTGATGGGCATGACTATTTCCTCGAGTTTAGGGAAGACATCCTTGATGATAAATTCTGAAAATTCGGCCAATCCACCTTTGTGAGGGTTCCGGACTGTAAGATGACGAAGATTTGGACAAGCTGTAAAGCAGTGAAAAGACTCGCATGAGAAACGTCGGTAGATGGTCAAATGCGTTAAAGCCGGTAGTATAAATCGATGAATTTCTGAGTTGAAGGTGGGTAGGATTTCTTCTGGTTCTTGGGCCTCATGCTGTCCAACAAAGCCGAGTTCGAAATGAGTTAGGTGCGGAGCCCAAGAACTGATGTATGAAGGCAGATTGGATAACCCAGCATTGGGGTAGTGAGAGATCACAAGTTTGGATAACTGAGGAGGAGCTTTATGCTGGCTCCAAGAGTAATCGATCATATCTACGTCCATTAGAACAAGCTTCTTCAAGCTTTTGAGAGTCGAGAGAGAACTAGCAATGCAATCAGCTCGTGTCCAGTCTCTAACTACAAGATCTGTAAGCTCAAGTGATTCGAGGAGTGGTAGATGTTTGAGGGGTTCAATGATAGACTCTGCGGGGATTGGTGAAAAGTGAGGACCTGAGTATCTGAGATGTCGAAGACGTCCAAGATGGGAAAACACTAAAGTCAAGTTACGAGTCAGGTTGATCAGTTCTTCTGAATCAGGATACCGCCAATAAGGCGGAAATTGAAGAGAGAGCGTTGTAAGCTTGTTACATGGAGCCTGTACTTTAAGCAGGTTTTTGGGACCCAGACAAGCTGACTTGCGTATCACAAGGTTGTGTTTGATTCCAAGAAGACTTTGCTGATCATGGGGGTCTAGATCGTCAAAGTGAAGGACTTCAAATAACGGACGTGGCCCAGAGCTAGTGATTGCTTTGCGGCGATTCCTGTTGATGAGCTTGAGAACTTTGAACACATTTGCATCCGAAGACTGAAATGTGAAGTGATGTTGATTTTGTTCAGCGGCAATTCGTTCGAAAGACAGAGGATGTTCTGGTATCCTTATCCATTGGGCATCCAACTCCACGGACAATTCTTTGACATCAGACGCGTATTTTGGTAAGATCTCTTGGTGCCAGAAGGACATCGGAGGAGAGATTTTAGGCGAAAAGGAAAGAAACTAGATCACCCAATTCGAGAACAGTCAAGAGTACAGAACGTATGATGATCAGTCAAGATTAAACGATCAGTCTGACTGAAATGTAACCAATCAGCTTACCTGCCATATGAAAGGCTGACAGAGAGAATGAAGCCTACGATTAACCAGAGAAAAAGACTTGAAGCTATTGTTGATTGGAGTTTCAGGTTTGTGTTGATAGAGGCATAGACGGTTTTGATTCTCTGAGATCAGAGTGATGATCTGTCTGGCTTTCTGTTCTTGACTTCCTCCATAGTTGGTCTGAGAATTGTAAGCGAGTTGGACAATCTTAAGCAGTATCTCATCTGGCAATTCACTCAATCGATCTTGTTGATCTTCAGATGCTGTTTCACAGGTTTTCGAAAGTTTTCTTTTTGAGTTGGTCATTTTAATTGATCTTGGGATCTGAGTCTTCCTTGTTGATAATTGGAATTCTGAAGTGGTCAGTTGAAGAAACGTTAAAAGATCTCAGCTTGAGATTGAAGTGAACAAATGCAGTGAGACAGGTGGTTTTATAAAACTAAAGCTCAATTCTTCTGACTGCTTATAGTCAGATCGATCGTCAAACCAACCAGATCCCTGAACTTCTTCTACACCAATCCTGTCATCACATTCAAGGTGATCAACCAGGGTTCAGTAGGGTATTCGAGCTTGAAGTCCATTGCATACCAAACTAGGACTGGATAAGACACTTACTCATTCACTTTAACTCTCCTCCGTTCTACTGATCTTGACCAAAAAAGGAATAATTCAAGCTGACAATCTCCAATAACCAATCCTTAACATTCTCACCTGTTTTGTGGATTAAAGACTTATCAAATAGAAATCAATTAAGATCTTGAAAATGTCGAGGAGGAGGTGGTGGTGGTGGAGAAGTTTGAGTAAATCCACATTGATTGCGAATTTCAAGGTTGATCTTCTTTCTTGATAAGTTTCATAGCACTTTTTTTGATTTTTTGAATGAAATCTTGTTCACTATTGAGCAATTGGAGTTCTCTGTACCAAAACAATTAAATCATCGATAGAAGTATTGGTTTGGTTTGGTGGTGAAAACATCAGTTTTGCTTACACTGATTTTTCTAGATCCACAGAATGGATCATCTCAGTGAGGGTGAACCTATACGATAGAATTATCCAACAAATGTGTTACTATGGTCTAGTTCTTCATGCTTTGATGTAGGATGATAGTTGATCTTCTTAGACCAATTGATACATGATAGATATCCAAATCCGATCACATTCCAATGATTCAATTATTAGAAAAATACTAAGCCAGGCAAGTGGATGGACATGGTAAATTGTATACTTGGGGGACTCAAAACTATTAGGTTTGAGCCACCTTTTTCAAAAACCTACTTTTTAGACCAATCTAGGTTTCTCATCAAGTAGGTTTTTTTTGGTCCCGTTTCCTGCTGCCGGTTATAACCTTAATCCTGTGCATGCTTTTCCCCCGTCTCATCCCCACGATGGCTGAAACTCCTCCATCGACACCAACCCCCGGCCATACTCCCTCTAATCTCCCCTCCATACCACCTCAGCCTTCTACTACACCCATCAACACCCCAACGGACCTCATTTCTCTTTTTCATCCGACATTAAGATCTATTCCGAGTCAAGTATCCCTCTTATCTCAACTCCACCCCCATCACCTTCTTTCGGCACACTCTCCTTTGCTATACAGCAACCTTTATTCGACCCCAGTTTCAGCAGTTCAACCCGACCTATTCCAATCGCAAGATTCCCAATCTACTCCGATTACGAATTCCACCATGACTTCCCAATCTCAATCGGTTCAATCTCAATCTGCTCCACTCACAAAAGTTAGTACTCGTCGGTCAAAACGAGCCACGAATGCATCCGACTCGAATGCGGCTGGGCCTGCACCCGCTCAGAAATCGAAACAGATATCGTGGGTTAAAGACTTGAACGAACATGGGCAGAGTTCCCTCGAAGGTATCGTTCAATGGATGGGACTTACATGGGGCGATCAGGATTCGCCGGAAGACTCCACTTGGATGTGCATGGAACCTTCCGATCTGATCTCAACCAATTACTCGGCATATCAATCAGGACACAGCAGCAAAAAAGAGTGCTGTGAACGCCTTGCTACATACCTTGTAGCTAAAGGGTTCACTTCTCGTGGCTGGAAAGGCTGCAAGCAGCAGGTAAGTATTTTTCCAATCTATCTCATAACCGACTTGCTGACAAGGTGACTTACGGAATGGTTTTTTGGGTAGATCGAAGTTTTCGAAGCCAAGTTCCGGGGTGCGGAAGCTTGGCGGCGCCAGACTGGTGCTGGTATCTTGGAACAAGCTGAGACCGAAATTGCCGACTTACAAGCCGACCCCGACGCCGCGTTTGATGAAGAAAAAGGCGAATCAATTAGATTGACCGCCGCCACTTCAACAAACGGTAAGTGATTACCTTGATTTTCCACTGATGAATTTAACTGATGAATGTTTCAACATATCTTGCCAGATATGTTGAAACGTCTGTGTAAATTTTACGACGAGCTCGTTCCGATCATGGGTGACCGGGCCGCCAACGAACCGCTGGCGGTTGCGGAAGTTTTTTCAAACTCTCAGTTGCAACAATCGACTACGAACGTAATCAGCGAACAGACTAGCCCGAATGACCCCCCTCCTGTGGTGAATCCTTTGGATTCACCCGACTCTTTTGTTTTTGAAGAGGCTTTGGAGGTGACTCCAACCTCCAGTCGCTGTCAATCACCCGAAGCTCACCACCAAACACCAATTCTTGAAGAAGTCCTGCCACCGATTGTTAAACCGCGTTCAACAAACAGTGGTCTCAAGCAAATGCCACCTGCTTCTTGTCAACCAAACTCGACTCAGACCCCGCAAAGATCCGCTAGCAACAAAAAGAATGAAATCACCAAAGCCGTTCGATCATCTTTGCCGAAAATATCGGACTTGAAAGAGCTCGCCGAAGAACACAAGAAGGACCGGTCTCAAATCGAAGGTTTGAAAGATCAAATGGCGACATCGACTCAAGATTTCATTACTTTCCTTGGCAGCCGATTGGACGGGCCTACATCAAGCAAAGCGATTAAACGACAACTTGAAGAAGATCCTGAGACGGCTGCTAAGAGACAGGCTTTAGACAACGAGCTGACAACTAAACAGACCGAACTAAATCTTCTCAAAATCAATCGAGAACTTCAAGTCGAACAAGCGGCCCTCGAAGCCCTCCAAAGAGGCTCTTCTGGGGTTGACAAACTTACCTTAGCGTGTGAGAAAATTCAATGGGCCACTCAGATGATATCAGTTGGGTTAAGTAAAGAAGAGGCTTTCAAGATTGCTGAGGATATTGCTAATGGGCTTTAATGGTAATCTTGCCTTTAATGTGATCACTCTTGCTCCCTTTGTTTCTTCATTTACCCGAAGACCTATATTTGTACTCCAGTTTGATTCCATTCAAGGTTTCAATATATCTTTTGTTTTCTAATTCCTTTTTCATTGTTCTAATCACCTGTTTCTGTAAGACTGCCGACCGAATCGGTCTAAACTTGCAAATTTACTTAGTTTTTAAAAAAAATAAAACCTGCCACCGACTCATTTCGGAGGCACGGCTGTTCCCGCAAGTCTCATTGAGCCCCTTTTCACTTTGAAAAGGTTTTTTTTTAAATATCTTTGTGAGAGCTTGAAGGCAAACAAGAGTATTTTGGAAAAAAAATGTCATTCACACGTGTTCCCTTTTCAAATGAAAAGGGCACAAGATGATTCAAATATGATTGATTTGTCTCATCATGTTCATTTTGATGAGACAAAAAAAAATTACTCAAAGTCCTCAGCCATGAATCGCTGGTTCTCAGCTATAGATTGGGAGTTTGGGGATTTGGGTGTGGTCTCAAAAAAGGGTACTTGTATTCATTTCATCATTCATAATTAAAATATTTTTTCATCATTCATAATTAAAATATTTTCATCTTTCATCATTAAAAGATGAAAATATTTTCAAGGCAACAACTCTTAAAATCTTTTCATCTTTCATAAATCATATATAACGAGTAATTAAAGTACACAACTTGAGTAGTACTGTACTATCTAAATTAATTTTTTTAAATTAAAATTTTACCTTTGTTGCCATCTGGCAAAATCTTGTAACAACTCATTTCGCCGGGCATAAGACGCATTTTCTTCGTGATAAATGGGGATTTCTTGAGGAGCCATCTCGTCGGTCAGCTCTTCAGGCTGTTCAGGTTGCCAGGTGTCCCTATTTTTCAGCGTGAAGTTGTGCAAGATACAACTCACTCGAAGCCATTCTACCGCGTGGGTTGCCGAGGCTGAGTCCTTGATGACGAGTCGCAAATCGCGTAGAGACTGGAATTGTACCTTGAGCATGCCATTTCCATGTTCGCTAACCACTCGTTGTTTGCTCAACGCAGTGTTGAATTCTTTTTTTAATCGATCCAAAGCATATGAACGGGGGCTTTTGAACGTCGGAATGACGTTCTGCGTACACGTATATCCGGAATCTGCGAGTATATACTCGCCCTCACTGAAGAAGGAGCTGGGATTTTGAGCAAGCTGATTACCAGAGTCAGTATTTTGTATATGTGTCATAAAAAATAGACAAAGCTCTTACCTGAGTCGAAGCAAAAACCCGCTGGTCATGCGAACTCCCACACCATCCGTGCAATGCATATATAATCCAAGCGTTGTGATCGCACACAAGCATTGAGTTGAAGGCGTACATAAATTTCCGAGTCCAAAAGTCCTCTGGGTCTTTGAGAGGTGCGGTAGCGAGAGGGATGAGCGTGCCGTCGATGAATCCAACGCAGTCTTTAAAAAAAGACCGCGCGCCAATCTGATTCTTGATGAATTTCCGTTCTTCAGGATCGGGCCAGTAAACGTATTGACATTCTAGCTTTAAGATGGCTACAAAACAGCGAGTTCGGAAGTTATGGACACTCCCCTCTGAGAAGCATGTCAGCTAATGAACGACAACAAGAAGCGCAGAAAGGGAAGACTTACCACTTAGACCAAACATCTGGCCAATCATATATCCACTACCCCCATTGCCACTAAATCCTAGCTGGCATAACGTCACAAGGAGTTGCCACTCCACCGGCAATTGAGGCCGAGATGAACTGTTGTAGAAAACAGCATCTTCCTTAATCAATCCCACCAGTCGGCCGAAGTTTTCTCTGGACATTCGTGCCTAATATCAACAGAAATGAGACGTTGAATCTATCAGCAACAAGAAGAGCCCCAACAGGTAAGAAAATCACTTACATATCTCATAAATTTACGATCACACCCATTCAAGACTGCACCAAACCTGTTTTGTTGAAGGTCTTCCCTGTTTTCATAGATTCGATCCTCAAGATACCGTAGTCTTTCTGCCTCGTCAAGAGCGTCCCCGAGTATAATCCCGATGCGGTAACAGTGTTGTCGTAATGAATCTTGAATCGATATGACTTGGTCTATCTTGAAGCCTTCATTAAGATAAGTTTCTAACGCCCTAATCAAAGTGATCATCGAGATGGTTATAGCCTCTTCAGAATCATCGAGAAGTATTAAAGTTCCAGTTTTGATCATTTCGAAGTGAAGAAAGAGTTGTAAAGGGAAGGAAGACGGCGATTGATACGTGCGATTGATCTCCAATAAGAGAAGGAGGGAGGAGTTGACGAGGTCCGAGATCACTTGGGCCCGGGTGCCTACACGAGGCATGGAGGTGGAATGACGAAGAATGAGATGGGGGGAGCAGAAGGGGGTAGGAGTGCGGCTAAACGTAGGTATGGGATCCTCAAAGCTAAAATCTAGGTCCGTGATTCCTAGATTTTTTTTTCCCGCCAAAACAAAAACCTTGAAAGTAGGTTTTCGAAAAAGGTGGCTCAAACCTAATAGTTTTGAGTCCCCCAACTGAAATGTACATACATATTTGGATGTTGGGAGACACAGACAAAGCAAAAGATATCACAAAACACAAGAGTCTTGAAGTTCTTCATAGGAAGTTGAATAGAGTAGATAAGATTCAAGAAATGAGTGATCAAATTAAATGATCAATACACACATCGCCAAGTATACATGATCCTAATATATTTGATCATTTTGTTGAAACTTGATTGATACATGGATCAAAATCACACATGAGTGTTGAAGAATGGCCAGGTGAATCTTATGTGATCATTGAGGAGTAACAGATCACTTCAAAAGTCCTTGCAAAGATAAGTGGTGGTAATAACTTAAACATGAAATCTCAATACATACACAATTGGCCGGTGTTGAGATCACATTCAACACTATCTGTACCTGTAGAGATTGTATTGAGAAGATGGAAATGTACAAGAAATGGGTTTACAAAAGAGTATATCTACAATCAAAATGACTTCTTTGACTAGATTGACTTGATTCTAATCAATTATATATATATATATTACTATATATATTACTATATATATATATATATATATTGTCAATCACAAGAACACCATCAGGTCAATCTGATCCCGGTTTGAGTATCAAAAAGCAGTCAGGTAAGAATGGTCTAAATCCAAATTCTCAAATCACATCCAGTTTGATGCCCTTAACCTTACAAAAATCTTCCAATGGAATCAGTTTAGAATCCAGTGTTGGACAAGGTGGAAGATATCTGAATTTCAAATGTATTCCTATTCCCTTGAGATCATAGGTTAGAGTGGGTAGAAAGAATTGATGAATTCTTGAATTGAATTTAGGTAGGATTGCTTCTGATTCGGGCCATTGGCATAGATCAAACTTTTGATTTCAAGATCAGTCAGGTGAGGAGCCCATGAGATGATATAGAAAGGTAGATTTGATGAGCAGGCATTAGGATAGTGATGGATCATGAGTTTAGCTAGTTGAGGAGGAGCTTGATGATATTGCCAAGAGTTGCCTATGACACCAACATTGATTAGAACCAGCCGTTTTAAGTTTTTGAGATTTCAAAGAGAGCTAGCAAGGCAATCAGTTTGGCTCAGTCTTTGACTGAAATATTTGAAAGCTGCAGTGATTCGAGAAGTGGTAAATGTTTGATAGGCTCAATGATAATCTGCAGGTATTGATGAATAGGATGGACCTAGATACTCCAGATGTTGCAGATTGGACAATAGCAAAGTTAAATTGCAGCTCAGGTCAGATTCTCTCTCTGGTTGAAACGAATGCCAATGAGGTGGAAGGTCAAGACAGAGTTTTGTAAGATTCTGACATGAAGCGAGGACTTTGAGGAGGTTGTGGGGACAGATACCAGGGTATTTGCATAGCACAACATCATGGTTAACTTTGAGGAGGTTTCTTTGAACATGGGAGTCAAGATTGTTGAAATAGACAGCTTCAACTAACAGACCTGTCTTGGAATTGTTTGTGTTGAAATTGACCGGAGGATTCCTGTTAGAATTTGAGAAACTTGAATTACAGCCGTTGTAATATCTACTGGCAGATTTTTGAAAAATTTTGTGTTGCCAGATTTAACTTATGAAGTCAAAAACTTGAAATATTTCACTCTCAGACTGAACTCTATTTATTTTTGCACTAGAATGGACCAATGGACAGTAGAGTTATCAATCTCAAAAGAGATTTTTTGAGTTTTTGACCTTCACATTAAATCTGGCGACGACACAACGACCTCAAAATTTGCCAATAGATCTTACAACGGCTGTAGTTCAAATCAGACAACTGTAGGGTAAAATGAGATTGGTCTTTGTCTCTGGCAACTTGTTTAATAGAAAGATGATCTTGTGATATTTTAAGCCATTCTGCATTCAACTTCCCATCAAGTTCTTTGACATGAGATGTGTGTTTAGGTAGGATCTCTTGATTCCAGAAAGATTGGATGGGAAATTTCACAAGGAATCACACAAGCCGCTAAGCCACCATGGTACAAAAAGGTAGATATAGAGAAGATACCATAGGGTGATGAGTAGATGATAAAGATCAGTTTTATCTGCTCCGGTGAAAGGAAGTCAACTCACCTATCATATGTCAGGCACACAGATATCATAGACCCTACAATGAACAACAGAGAACTATTGAAATTCACTCATGATCGGGACTTGAGGTTGATAAATGTGAGCAGGTTCTAGATCTTCTGATCCAAGTGTGATGATCTGATTTTCCTTTTGTCAGGAATTTGATCTGGAATTGGTTCTCGGGTTTGAAAAGGTGTTCTACAATCTGAAGAAGGATCTCATTGGGTGATTTATAAATCAAGTCAATCTTTCCGACTTTCACATTCTCTTTCTTGAGCTCAAACAAGTTGATTTTTTGATTTTCTTGACTTGGGCATGTTAATTGGTTGCTGTGGTTTCACACTTGATGAGTGTAATGATGATGAAGAGGGATTGAAGAGTTAAAGACAAAGGAAAACAATGAATGGTTCAAGCCTTTGATTTTGAAGTTTGAAATTGAATTGCATTTGGGTGAGGATTAGAGAGATAGGAAACCAAAAATCAACCAGATTTTTTGATACCTGGTCGTGAAGGATCTTCGTGCCCATCAAGAGGGATAGGTGTGATCTAGGTAGGCAACCCTTGCATGATTTTACATTGATCAAAGTACATCACTTTTATGAAAGTAGCCGGCCATTCTGCTCCAAAAGATTGAAGATCGATTCTATCTTGTGTTCGGAAGAAAGACAGATTTTGCTTACCAGTGTTTAGAACTGATCAAGAAAAAGGAAAAGAGGAAAAGAGGAAATGGTAAGAGAATATGTCAAACACATTGCTCTTGACCAAGCATGAGATCATCATCACTTTATGATTTGAGATTCGATTGATTTGAAATGATTCAGATACTACACAGCCAGCTTGAGAAAGTCTTCAGAGTTCGATGATTGCCAAACTGTTTGACTGATTAGAAGATGATGATTAACTTTTGCCAATCATCCTTAATGATTTCACCAAGAGTAAGTAAGTAAGTAAGTAGATTGAAAGGATGAAGAGCTGATGAGTTGAGACATGTTCAATCCACATCCACATCCAATCCTGAGTGGTGAATTACAACATAAGCTGGACTTGCTTGAGTAGAGAGAGAATGGTGTTTGAAGTGAAACCAGACTAGATCGAAGTCGATCAAGAATCAGTGGGTTGGCTGTTCTCTCGCTCTCTCTCTCTCTCTCTCTCTCTTGAGTGAGTTGGCTGTGAGTGACTCCTGTGGTGTGTTTGATTTTGAGTGAGTGGGCTGTACAATGTTTTGATTTACTTAGCATTGGTTGTGGTCTTGCTTCCATTCATTGAGCGAGCTTATTTGATTTTCGATTTCTTCGATTTGATTGATTGCTTCTCATCAAAAGGACAATAATCTTCTCTTAATCTGACTTTAATCATTTCATCAAAACTCATTCTCGATCATGTTCGGACCTCAAACCCCTGGTACTCTAGTCGTCTTAGCTTCTGCCGTCTTACTCGTCCTCGTCTCAATCTCTACTCCAATCCTCAAACCCTTTTACTTTCTCTCAGCTGATGTCGAAGCTACAGTCTCTTCAGTCACTCTCAAAGGCAATATCAAATTAGGTGTCTTTGGTTATTGTATCGTTTTAGGATCTCAAGATGTTTGTTCACCTGTTACCCTCGGATATGCTCTTGGTCTGTTTCATACAATCCATTCACTTCAACCCGCATCCTTTACTCATCATTCCTGATTCGTTTCAGATCCCAATTCACTTTTATCTTTACCTCAAGAAACCAATTTGGGAATCTCAAATGCTGTACTGAACAAGTTAACCTATGTGCTTATCCTGCATCCTATCGGTCAGTTCTCATTTGAAAAAAAATCGCCATTCTTATCTTGAATCGCTTTGATTTAAAACTGACGCTGATTGGTATGTTCTTACTTTAGCTGCTGGATTGGCTGTCTTAGCTGTCATCTTCGGCTTCCTTTCCCATATACGCGAGTTTTCAAGGACATGTTGGACTTCATTCTTCGCCTCCCTCGCTACCACTGTCGCTCTCATCGCTTTCGTCTTCGATATCATCGCTTTCTCCATCGCCAAATCAAAGATTGTAGAAGCGTCCACTAATTCGCTGGATACCCATGCTCAACTCGGTCTTAACGTTTGGCTTACACTCGCAGCTTGGGTTGCACTCGCTTCCAGTAGTTGTTTCTTCTGCCTTGGTCGATGTTTGATTCGAAAGAGACGTAAACAACAACACGATGCCGATCAACTTCGACCCATCGCTGATCAAGCTTTCGCAGATCAAATGAGATACGATGCTACTGAAGCTGAAAAGGCACGCGAACAACAGATTCGACTTAAGCCACCTACCTCTGGTCTTCCAGCCTTTGCCGAGTTTGGAAATGAGCATGTTCGACCTGAAGAGATACCTTTGAATAGGTTCAATGTAGAAGAGGAAACTTATTCAGATCATCATGCCTTACTTGCTCCTAGAGTCTCTGTCGGTCCATATGCATCTACCACATCTCTTACAGGAGTCGGTGTTGGTTACGGTCGTCGTCCTACAGATTCACTTTACGCTCCACCTGGCTCACATCCAGAGCCTCGTTATGGTCAACCTGGCTCTCATGCCTCACTCTACTCTCAGGCTAGTTATTCCCAGCCTCAGCAATCTCATCCGACTCGCCACAATCCTCAAACACCTTATGGACAACAGCTTCATCTTCCCTCCTCATACTACACCACCCCACCCCATGAAGTGGATCCGCACATGGCTGCAGTTCATCGACAAAACTCGGAGCAATCAGCTTATTACGAAAATCCATCCAGGAACCCATCTTACTCTCACTCTCACTCTCACTCTCACTCTCACTCTCACTCTCGCTCGCCTAGCCGAACAGTCGTACCTCAACCTATGCCAGACCAGATGATGTGGCACGGCTTGCAACCAGAGGCAAGAACTGACGATCGATCTTATCAACCCACACTAGGCGATGCTTATCCTACTCATGCGCCTACCATCGAGTACATGCCCCCACAGGCTGAGGACCACTCACGAGGATTACCTTTACCGGGAGAAGGACACCGCTGGACAAGCCACGATGAACAAAGCCAAGGAAATTTCATCAATCAGCCACCCCATCCTCATGATCAAACACATTGGCAAGCAGAGCAGGCAGTTGGGCACTTTGCAGACCCTGGCCCGTATGTGGAAGAACCTGATCGTATGGCAGAGGACTATGATTCTAACCGAGTGGAAGTACCTCAAGCACCCCAGCCCACAGCCTTTTCTAATCATCATTCTGATCATCCACCCTCTTCAGTGACACGAGGTCAGATGAGGTATGAGGAAGGCAAAGAAGATGTGTATGGTGGACTTTCGACTGGGATCTCACCTCGAAGACGATTACCTTCTGTACCTTCTCAAGCACCTTTACCACCACCAGCTGGTGTACATCCCTCCATGACGGATTATAAAGCACCTCATCCATCTGCCACACCCCCACCTGGTTATAGATAATTCATGGAGGATTTGATTGTAGAAGGCGATTGGTGGTTCTGATTTAACCAGCAAACTTGTCACTCTCTCTCTGTTCAATATCTCTTTTGACTCCTTAATTTATATGTTTTGATACTCTTCAAACCGATTTATTTGTGTTTCACTCTCTGATCTAATCATTGTAAATGAAGGCTGGTCTTTTCCCTCTCATCCATTGTTTTCTTTTTTCTTTGTTTTGTAGCATTTTTTTCTTTTTCTTCTTCTTCAAATTAGCAAATTAGCAAAATTGTATGGCACAGATATGTAAGAAAAATTTTAAATTTGAAAAAAAATCAGTTTAGATACATGAAAAAGAAGAAGAAGAAAAAAGAGAAATTGATGAGGTTTGATTTTATTCAAGTTTTGAAAAAAAAAAAATTGAAAAAAAGGAGGATAAGATCCTATTAGGGTTTTTTTTGTGTGGGTTTCAGAGGTTAAGAATGGTTTGATGGTTTGTCTTTTTTTTTTTTTCTAAAAACAAATTTCTTTATTTGATTTAATTTTGTTTTTAAGTTTTTGATTTAAATCAAAATTGAATAAGAGGAAAGGGAAAAAAACAGATGGAGTTATGATTGGGTTTTGATTGGTTTGCTTAGGTAGCTGATTTTTTTTTCTTGGGTTTTTACAGGGATGAAGATGTATAAGAAAAACTTCATACTTGAAATTTAATGAAGATTGGGTTTGTGGTTTTATGAAGGGTCTAGTAAGGAATTTAAACTTCTTTGAAAGTCTTTTGTGTTAAGAAAAGCAAATTCAAAAAAAAAACATGGAATTCATTAATTATAGAAGAAGATTTATCAAAAAAAGGAGAGAGAGAGAGAGAGAGAGAGATGAAAAAGAGAAAGAGAATGAGAAAGATGAGGTAGTAAGAGAATGAGAATGAGAAAGAGAAAGATGAGGTAGTAAGAGGGTTTAGTGAGTGGTTGAAAGTAGATTTTTTTAAAAAAAAAGGATAGGAAGTTTCATAAAAGTGAAATTTTGAAATCATCTTAGGTGGGTGGGTTTTGAATGAATTTTTTTACTTTAGTCTAGTGAGTGAGTGAAGAATGATGAAGAAAAAAAAAAGGAAAAAGTTTTGGAAGTTGGGATTTTTTTTTTGCCAGCCAGCCAAAAAAAGATTGAAAATTTCAATCAAACCATTTGAAGAATGAAAAAAAAATACTTAGAAAAAAACCTACAGTTGGTTGAGAATGAATTTGAAATTTCATTTTGAATGGTTTATTTGAAATCTAATAAAAGGTAAAAGATGGATTTTGGAGAAGTTAAGAAGTCAAGTTCCTTACTCCTACTCATTTTGACCTTCTTTATTCTCTATTGTAGTGATCAAAAAGTATCTCATATTACTTTCCATGAGTGGTGATCCTGGGTTGAGAGAGAATGTAAAAAACTTCTAGGGGGATTTTTAGCCACACATAATAAAGGTCAGAGTTAATCTTTCCATACTGATTATGTAGTAGGTAACTGAATTCAAGTCAAATCTTGATGAGGTGATGGGCCTTTGGTGATCCAGTCAAGAGGTGTTATATAAGCACAACACTGTTTACATATGATTAACTCATGTAGTTTCACTTTGAAATCTTGGGTCATGGATATTTAAACACACAGTCATAAACCCATTTGGCAAGGGTCAAGACTGTGTGTTCTGGTTTTCATGTATTGTCTGAAACTTAAAATAACTTCAAGAGTAAGATTGTAGAACGTTCATCTCACAAAGCTTCGAAAAGAATCTCATGAAAAATCCCTTCTCTTTTGCAGACAAACCTTGGTCAATTTTTTTTTCCAAAATCAACTTTACAATTCTCAAACTGTACATATGCACTACCTCAAATTACACTTTTGAATGCTGCTTCTTCACTCCTTTTCTGGAATTTCTGCTTCTTGCCTGTTGGTCAGATTGAGCCAAAACATGTGGGATTTGAAGTACATAGCTACAAGGCTTTAAATTGACTTGTTAGAAATCAATCACATCATCAAATTCTTCATACTCCTTTGAACCCATTTTTTTTCTCAAAGAGCATCAGGTAGATAATTAGCTCAATATTTGGTGTGTGGCAGCACTCAAACATTGATTTCAATGGTCAAAAAGACCTGTTGTTTGATTTATGTGTTTTCATAAAACCTGTACCAAACTTCAATAAACACACAACTTCATTGATGGAGGCTCAAGTGCCTGGGATTAATCAATGCAAGGTGTACCCTGGCATCTCTTCTGAAATTATGATACATGTGCTGGTAACTGTAAGGTTCTTGTTGGATTTTCACTCAGGGTCCAAAGTGATGGGTTGCTACAAGTTCTCAAGTGAGCACTGAACTTGTTAATTTGTTATATTATTAAAATTGCACTCCACAAATTTCAATCAATGGATCTTTGAGAGGTCAGCCTACAATCAAAGCACAAAGAAAGAAGATAAACAAGCTAAAAGAAAACAAAAGCTCACCTAGCTCTGGAAAGTCCAATCAACAGCTCTCTGAGGATTGAGGACTCTCCAAAGCTGGGTGTGGAAGGAAAAGGTAAGGTGAAAGCTGTGAAAGCCTGTACTGAAATCCTATAGCTAACCATGTGTCTGTGTACTCCTTGCCTTATCTTTAAGAGTAAGTGAGCTATGACCATGTTTTACAAAATGATTCATGTGATTCTGAGAGGTTTCTTTATTCAAACATCTCTGACAGGCTCCAATGAAGATCTCAAGACGGAATGAGCACTTGATGAATCCCAGGAAATGTGCACTTCATGAGTGAATGGGAGTTCTATTTGACTTCGACATGATGGACATCGGAATGGCAGTCCTTGTTGTTGAGCAGTTGTTAATAATTTCTAAATTTGAGGTTCAAAGTCAGAGCAAAACATGAAACACAAGTTGGATGATCAGTTCCATGTCAGAATATTACTGGAAAATTCATGTCCACTAGGAGTCATCAGAGACAACAAACTTACAGTCATACAGTTTTGATGAAAGATATGGGTCTGATGACATCTCAATTTGATAACTCTTTGTCCGTGTAAGAATCCTACTAGACAAATTGGACATTCATGGGTGCTTTCTTTTGCATTTTCAAGTGAGAGGTTTGATATGTATTCATAATGACCAATTTTTTCTACAAATTCATCAGGACAAAACTTGATCAGCCATTCATCATAGACCAACCCAGCTACAGAATTTCTATCTTGGTGTATTTTGTTTCAATCACAATTGCTATTGTTTGTATCAAGAGGTTTCAAGGCAGGACATATTTCTTTCAAGGAATGGAAAATATGTGTGGCAAGAGAGTTTGATCTCTGCAATAAATTTACCAAGAATTACATTGTATGGTGCTATTCATGAAACCAAAACATAGTAATCAGGAAGGCTTACTATTCATTTTCACCTGACTATTCAAATACTTTTCAAGTCCTTCAATATAATCTGTGGCTTTATATAACAATTCGATGAAAATGTCTTGATTGACAAGATACCTGGCTTTTGCTGAGTCTGCTAGACCATATACTTCTGCCTTCCCCTGACTCAAGGCAGATTCTTGAATATGCAATAAATGTAGACAGCCTTGAATGAAATCAAGAGATAAATTCCAGCTTTCAAGACTTAGAAAGATGCTTGCCATGTAAGGGTCCACAATTTCTTCATTAACAAATTGTTCAATATATGGCTTTAATTTAGTTTGGCACTTGATGATGTTCTTGATGACTTTGGCATTTTTGCTTTTTGATAAATTGGATTCAAAAAGCTTCTTTGAGTTTGGATTGAATCTTACAAGATGTTGTAATATGTGATAAAAACACCAGGCTTCTTGATTGGGAGTATCTTTGTCATCTATGTGGTGTGTCAATTGGAGTGTCAATCTGTCAACAATTATTGAGTCAGAAAAAGACCTTGTTTGAAGTAAATTGTTATAGATGTTGATCAAGGTTGGTGATAGTTGTTCACAGTCCTGGAATTGATCTCTGATATTTGCAATCAACTCAGCCCGCTTGAGAGCTTCCATAACAGCTGTCCATTTTTGATTGAATTAGCCTCTCAAATATCCAAGGGACAGACAAGATGCAAGCAAATGTACAGTTGGGGACTCACACTCATTTATGGGAAAGCTGGGTGTTATACCATCCGATAGCTCAATGGGTCCACAATCAAGTCCTGAAAACCAATATGAACACTGATATTCCAAATCCTCAATAGGGGTAAAATACAACATACCTGTTGTCAGAAAAAGCTCCAGTCCCCCTCTAGAGACAGGACTGATGTTTGGATCTTCTCTGATTGGTTTGAGTTTTCCTCTGGGCAAGCAAGATTGAATTATATGAAGCACCCTCAAATTCCACAGTCTTTCATAAATTGTTAAATTCTCTCTTTGTAAATCTTCCAGTGCAGTGATGATGAACAATTCAAGCTGAGAGCCCTTTTTGAAGACATTGATATTACTTTTAATGCTGTTGACTATACTATTCAATTTTTCACCCCTGGACCTGATCACTTCACTATGTCCTTGTGCAATCTTGACAAGATCCATAAGTTTTTGCATCTTCTTCCCACGAGCAAAACGTCCGTTGAAATTGGGTGACAGCTTTGACACAAAGGTTTTCAGATCAGTCTTCTTTTTGAATCCTTTCTTCAATGGCACAAAGATCTCTAAATCCTGAAGTCGTTCATGTATGATTTCAGTTGGGTTGGTTATTATTGATCCCCGATGTTGATGTGTCATTTCTGAGAATGTGTCACGCTCAACCTCGGTCATCGCCCCGCTCTGATAGGCCTCTTCAAGGTCAGGAAGCATGCAGACGCAGTAGGAGAACATCAAGCAGAAACCCCAGACCAATATCAGTTTTCTCATACTGATTTGATAGATGATGAACGTAAATTTTGGGTGACCAAAATCTTGATACGATGATAATCAGAAGGAACAGTCAAATTGTCTCGGTGGACCTTCAGTGGATAGTTACTCACAATGACAAAAGTCATTCAAATGTTTCCTTTCACATAAGAGTCCTCTCACTTGTCTAACAACTCTTGAAACGGGTATATCGAAACGCGTAGCTATGAAATCTTTCCGCAAGGTCAAGAACTGTACTGCGGTCTACTTTTGATACAAGTTAACTCCGAGCTCAAGATATGACGATCGCATGCAACAATTGAATCAATCAGTTGATCGAGCTGATTTCAAATGCTGTTTCTTGCATTCTCGTCAGACAGAGCCGAAACGAGGCGGATTATCTTAACTTTCAACTTCAAGGCTTCAAGCTGACTCGTTAGATAACTGGCGATTGCTATTAACATTCTGGTGAGATGCAAATTCTGAAGAGAAACATGGCAAGTCTTTCATCCTTGTTCTAAGAAGGGAAGAATCGGTTTCAGAGTGCGATGTAAAGAAACATGTCAATAAGTGTGATATATGGGGCTACAGGTGACATGTAGGTGATGGAACCTTTCACTACTCATGTAAGGTGACAAACACATCAAACATAGAAAGAAAAGACACATGGTTACCTGAGAAGGAATGTGAGAAGGAATGTCGTCGTTGGGTTTCACATTACCCCGTTGATGACACGTTGTTGAAACTCAATGCGACGTAAATTGTCTCTGCCACGACGTATACTTTCCTCTGTCATGTGGCACGCCGTTTGATGTTGAGCCGTGTTTCTGCTACCCTTTTTTTTTATTCTATTGTCGTGTTTTGCTGCCCTTCACTCCTTGCTATGGTCTTCAATTTTTTGCCTGATTAGGAATCAACTGCCCTTTATTCGTAAGGGAACATCGATGTGACCCGTGTTTCTGCTCCTTTTTTTTCCTATTGCCGCGGTCTGCTGTCTCATGTTCCTGCTATAATTTCCGCATCGTGCCTAATTAGTAATCAACCCTCTTCATTTGTAAGGTATCTTTGATTTGAAAAATTGGGTTTTCGAACTCAGCTTGTGACAACTGTCGCGGCGCCGCCGGGGTACGTATCCTTTCTGCAATGTTGACGAATGATCAGAAGGGTTCCACTTCAGTAACGCACGGGGTGCAATTCCGTTGTAACCAGTTTGCCAATGAATGAGTTATTAAGGGTCCTACCATGTTGAGGATCCGTCAATACTTTCGCTTGCAAATCGAATACCACGCCTTCAACTTGCCGCCAGTAACGCCGATTATTTAAGATGTTGGCTGCTTTTTGTAGTTAGAAGTTTCGACTACACAGACAATTTCCACAAGCAGACATCTTTTCTTGCTTTCAATCTTCCATCGTTCGGTTTTTGTTTTAGATTCAGATCAAAGTCTATAACCCATTTTTCATTATACACGTTAAAATCGTATTATATCAATATGTCGCGAACTGAGAGAAGACAAGTATCTCATCCGTGTCGCGTTAATTATGTAGGAGAATGTGGAACGGAGGTTAGTAATAATTGATCACTTTAACCTGAAGATTGATTAACGTTTTTCTTTTTAATTAGGGCCCAGGGCCTAAGCCGACACCCAAAGGTTTCCATTCTTATCATGCTGCTATCGTGACTTCAGGAATGAATGAAGGTTCCTCCTTCTCTAATGGTATATTTCTCACAGCATATGGAACTCAATCTGAATCGTTGGTTCCCGGCGGGTTGTACGGTATGAGTTGCAAGTTGATTGGTACAAACGACAAAAACGAAGATCACCTTTATTTCGAAAATTCATCCCAAATCAATTTTGGTACTGTGGATAATGTTGGTATCAACGTTACCGCTGAATTGATGGATAAAATTGGATTGACAGCGATGGGAATCATTGTGGCGAAGGATGTGATTAATGATCCTTTATATAAAGGTAAACCAACTGTTATTGCAACGCTCAAACATACGGATTATGACCCTTATGTGAGTTACACTTTTAACGTAGCATTAATATAATATTGACAATTTCTGTGTTCAATGTAGACGAGAATGTCAGTTAGTTGGTGCACAAAGCACTTTATCCCACCGGTCAAAAACATGGAATCAGCACAGAAGCTATGTGTAGTGGGACGTGAAGCTCAATTTACCGGCTTCATTAAAGATTACGATGGAGACAAATACATGTGGGAATGTGAAGTAAATAATTTGATCATGTTTATCTGAAAAACATTGTTGCTAACATGGTACTATTTACGTAGACTATTTCAATCAGTATTACTTCAGGACATTTGACTGAAACAGTGCAAACGCCAATCAAGGTTGCAGGAAGACCTACTGGAGGTCGAGTTCCGCTTTCTGTGTAGGTTATATTGCTTTCAATCTTTTCATTCTTACACTGAATACATTTGATTTCCCAGGCGTCCAAAACAAACTCCAAACGCCAATGAAGAAGAATCAACCAGTGACACTTACGGCAGTGGTCTTGGCTTATTGGCTTCCGGTTCTGATGTTAGCAGAACTTCTGAATCATGTATTAACTCCTCGGGCGGTTCCAACACCGAAATTATTAAAACTCCAACCCCTATCACGAAACGTCTTCGTCGTGATTGAATAACCGTTATCACTATGCACAATTTGTCACATTCTTTTCAAATTGATTCAGTTTTAAGATTACCTTTTGATGTTGTTTTCATCTCCTGTGAATTCCAACTATTTACTGTCATTACTTCACGACGCCCAAAATAACAAATGTTGACTTCCATTTCTCCGCTGATACTTATTTGTTCAAGTTCTCTTTTTTGTTATAGCGTTCTCTACTTGATAAAATGGTGACTGCAGAAATATTACAATTTGATTATTATGCTAAAATTGTTTTATGCATGGACTGTGGAAAATTGTTCCTTTACCATATCAACTGCAGTATTGAGCCGCACTGAATGATTGGTGGACATAAAATGAAATTTTTTATTGAAGTTACGTGGTGTCCTTGAGAAAAGGGAGTGATCTTCCTACACGTTACTGGTTCATATTCAAATATTTCAGATTACCCTTAATGAAATTTGATTTATGACTGACCACTTGACGCGTAGGATCTACAATACCGTCAATGAAATTTGATCTGTGATCCACCGCCTGGTCCGTATTGCCTCAGAAGAGCACTAGACCCAGAACCAACTGGTTAATTACAAAATGCACTACATTGGTTTACAACGGGACGGTACTAATAACCATTGGAAACTCCACGGTCAACTTTTTGTTCCGTGAGAAATATCCAGGCGGCTAAGACGACGCTGTTGGTCCGATAACTCCAATGCCACGTCGTTACAAAAATTGATATGATTCTGGGCCTTTCAAAATAAAACCAGCCCTTATCGTGGGCAATTCGTCGAGTTGCGAAACTATATAGTAGCCTCAGGTATCGAAAGAATTCCCCACGTTTCGTTATTCTATTCATCCAAATTTCCCCTATTGTTACTCAAATACTCAATCCAGCAACACTTACTCATGCCGAAAATTGCAGTGCGACATCGGGATGAAAATAAAGAGAAAATCCTTCTTCAACGCTTTGGAAAAGAAATACCCCATCGTATAGGTAAAATGGATGAACATTGTCAATATTGTGGTGCAATTCATTGGCGCAAAGAGAAGATCAGGGCGCGGGGTACGAATTCACCTGCACATTATTCAATGTGTTGTCGAGGCGGAAAGGTCAATTTGCCACATCATTATTTTAAATTTCCACCAATTCCACCATTGTTATATGACCTATTAACTAAAGACGATTACTGTATGTCATTATATCTCTCAATGTCGAAAGTTAGTTGCTAACATTGTGACGTTACAGACGGTAGAAATTTCAGAAAACATATACGGGCATACAATAATGCATTAAGTTTTACTTCACTCGGAGTCAAGATGGATTTGTCATTGAATGGAAGAGATGGAGGGAGATGTTTCAAAATCAGAGGTCAGTTGGTCCACGATTTAGGAACCCTGATACCGCCTACCAAAGGCGATTACCATTTTGCTCAGATTTACACGATGAGCCCCGAAATCCCGGATGAAGCAATGCATCGAGTAAAAATGTCAGGCGGTGAAACAAACCCAATACTGATGCAGAAATTAATGGATTTCATGTACGAATATAACCCCTATGCGCAACAATTTCGAATGGCATATGACGTTATGAAAAAAAATAAAACAACAGCAATACAATTGAAGACTGTAAATCCTGCGGGCGATGCAATCATTGGCCATGACGTTAGGACCTATGCACGGCCTTCAGCAACAGAGGTCGCTATGATAATTGGCGATGGGGTTGAGATTGGCGCTGCAGAGAGAGACATTGTCCTCTATTCGACAGACCATCAATGGAAAAGAATCTCAGATCTCAATACTGGGTATTTACCATTGCGATACCTGTTGCTGTTTCCTTATGGCCAACAAGGATGGAATGATTATTATTGTATACCTGGCAAAACAGGTAGATATTCCATTACATAAATATACTGACAATTACTAACTTTTTTATTAGGCAAAGCAGCTGAGGTTACATCTCTAGCATGGTTTGCATATTTGTTATTTGAACGCAGGGACGAATTTTCCAATATATTGGCGTCAAGATATCTATTGCAAGAATTTGCGACAGATCTATTTGCCTGCGTTGAGCACAGTAGATTGAATTATATACGGACTCATCAAGAGGATATCAAAGCTGAATTATACTCAGGTGCAGTAGAAGCCCTTGGCCGGAATGATTTCGCAGTGGGTCGCCGTGTAGTTCTACCCGCGTCTCACACTGGAGGGCCACGTGCAATGATACAGCTTTATCATGATGCAATGGCATTGGTTAGACATTACGGACAACCAAGCTTTTTTATAACAATGACTGCTAATGACAACTGGCCTGAAATTCAAGACAATCTGAAGTTTGGTCAAACGGCAATGGATCGCCCAGATTTAGTAACGCGGGTATTTGATTTAAAACTAGCCGCGATGTTGGAAGATATCACGAACAAAAACCGTTTCGGCGACTGTGTTTCCCATATCTCTACTATCGAATTTCAAAATAGAGGCAGACCACACAGCCATTTTATTGCAATACTGACAAAAGAAAGTACACCTCGAACCCCTGAAGCAGTGGACATGGTAGTACGCGCAGAAATTCCAGACAAGGAGACAGAACCATTATTATTTGATCTGGTAATTAAATTTATGCTGCATGGACCTTGCCATGAAGGGAGTTCCTGCTGGCGTGGGAATCATTGTCGCTTTGATTACCCAAAACAGTATGCTGAAACAACAACAATGACTGACAACTCTTATCCTACTTATCAAAGGCGGAATAATGGCGTATCTTTCACAAAAAACGGCTACACCTATACGAATCGTGATGTGGTTCCTTACAATGCATATTTATTGATGAAATATGATTGCCATATTAATGTTGAAGTGGCGGTTAGTTTTCATGCATTGAAGTATTTATACAAGTATATCACGAAAGGACATGATAGAGCTTCTCTTTCAATGGTAGCTGAAAATGAAATTGAGACTTTTGTCAATGGCCGCAGTTTGACAGCTACTGAAGGTAAGAATATTTTGTCCTTTTTTAAATTCAAAGCTGACATATTATCTCTTGCAGCGTGCTGGAGGCTTTTTCAATTTGCTATGTCAACACGATATCCAGCAGTGCAAAGGTTGGAATTACACATGCCGCGCGAAAACAATGTCTATTTTGTAACAAACGAATCCTTGAGGCGTCAAATTGCATCTGGTAGAGCGGCGAGGTCTATGTTGACCGAATTCTTTGAATTGTGTAAAAACAATGTAATTATCACCGAAGGTAAGAATAAAGTTGAGGCTAAGAATATAACATATCCAGAAGTGGTCAACTACTTTAGTTGGGACAAGATTCAAAAGCGCTGGAAACCCCGCAAACATGAAAGCAAAACAATTTCTCGCATCCATTTTGCTAGCCTGTCACAGGGGGATCGATATTTCCTGCGATTGTTACTGTTCAACGTGCGAGGGCCAACTTCTTTTGAAAACTTAAGGACCGTGAATGGTATTCAACATCATTCCTTCAACAGCGCAGCTGCAGCACTGGGGCTGTTACTCAGTGACGATCATTATATAGCAGCAATGCACGAATGTTCATTAGTTCAAGCAGCACCGCAACTGAGGAATATGTTTTGTATTATCTTGAAGTACGGACCTCCGAATGATCCGAATCGAATCTGGAGGTTATTTCAATCAGCGTTGATCGACGATTGTAAGCATTCAATGAAACAAGTTAATTATGAAATTGAACCGTCGTTAGAAATGATTGAAACATTAGGTCTGTACAGAATGCAACAATCTTTGGAAGAGGTGGGCCTGACGTTAAATAATATTGGTGTAAGACAGCCAAATCTCAACGTTTTAACAGGATATGAGCGTCTACTTGGTGCCGAAAATGCAAATGTTTTTACACCAGAAGCCAGTTATCAATTTTTAGAAGATGCAATTTCAAAAATGAACGTGGAGCAACAACAGATATTTTGTTCATTCAAGGACGCCGTTGTGAAGAAAGAAAGCAAAATGTTCTATTTGGATGGTCCAGGTGGCACTGGCAAAACTTTTGTATTGAATGCAGTGCTACATTATTGCAATTACTTAGGACATTCAGTAGTAGCTGTGGCTTCATCTGGAATTGTAGCGCTGTTATTATACAACGGGACCACTGCACATTCAGCTTTGAAAATACCGATCGGGTGTGACAGTGATTCAATCTGCCAATTCTCTTCGAACGATAAAAATGGTAAACGATTAAAACAATGTGAAGCAATAATTTGGGATGAAATCTCAATGCAGAACAAAGAAGATATTCATTGTGTTGATCGGTCATTAAGAGAACTCAGAAGTGTGGATCTACCTTTTGGAGGAATCACAGTATTGTTTTCAGGCGATTTCAGGCAAACGTTGCCAGTAATACCTCGAGGGTCTATAATTCAGCAAGCTCAAGCGTCCCTTAAAAAATCATATTTATGGCAAGATATCGCAAAATTTGCTTTGTGTGATAATGTGCGCTTGACAATAACTGATACAATTGAGCCTGATAAATTAGCAGCTAATGTAGCTTATGCCGAATGGTTAATAGATATGGGGTCAGGCAATTTGCAACAAGAAACAGAAGCGATCATTGGCTTAGACTGTTTGAAAGTGAAATGCATAGGTTCACAAAGGACATATGACGAAGAAATGGCTAAGAACACATATAACAAAGCCAATGCTTTGATTAAAGCCGAGGCTTGGTCCGAGTTAGCTACATATTATTCAGTAAGAGGACTGATCACTCCATTGAACCGGACAGTAGAATATATTAACGCCGAATTATTGAACATGATTGATGGGGAAACATTGACATCAAAATCCATTGACGACAATGACAATTCTACAACATGCGAACCTTTAGGGCCAGAAATATTAAATACGCTCAAAGTTCCAAATTTTCCATTGCACGAAATCAACTTTAAGAAAGGAATGCCACTGATCTTATTACGGAATCTCAACATGAAACAAGGAATGTGTAATGGGACACGTCTGTTGATTACAAATGTAGGCAATTATACCTTATCATGCAAGATAATCACCGGTCCAAAGAAAGGAAGTGACATAACAATAACTCGAATAGCCCTTCATCATAAGGGGGATGCTAATAGTCCTCTTCCATTTTACCGTTTTCAGTTCCCTGTTGCTTCAGCCTTTTGTATGACAATTAACAAATCTCAAGGACAAAGCCTCGACGAGGTTGTTGTTATTTTGCCAAGTCCGGTGTTCTCTCATGGGCAATTATATGTTGCTTTGTCTAGATGTACGTCAATTGACAAAATTAGTGTTTGTCTGGCTAAAACAGAGGTGTCGAAGAGTACGCATAATATTGTATATAAGCAGATTCTACAATGAATTTTTTTTGTAAAGCAATTGGCATTGGTAATTAATTTGTTACAAGCAACCAATTGCACATACGGCATTGTTTTTAATCCATTGTTTCGAATTAGATTTAATCAATATTCCTTTCTACTTCTGATTTTGTGAAATTATAAATTGTGTCGCGCAAATTAAAATTGAGAGATTGATTTATTTGTACATCAGTGATGCTACATAGTTTTATTAATTTGGAAAGATCCAGAGGCTTTTACTTCTGCGATGATGATTATACATTGCAATCATCGTGAAATAAAGTTGCTTGAAAAACATTGCTCATAAAGTCATTAGTTAACAGCAACAGTTGACTTTCAGTGGACATTGGCATGCTTCATTGTGAGGGTTGTTACGATGAATGACGACAGCAATGGGCATTGAATTGAGAATTAAGCATTAAATGAATTACATTTTTTTGGCAATAAGGACATAGACACGTTGGTATAATTGATGACGTTTCGTAATATTAAGGCAAAGACACAAAGAAACCCTGTGGCATTACCAAAAGATATGGAAGAAAAGATCAATATTCAATTTAACAACGATTTTTCTGCATTAAAATGAACTCATGGAGGGGATGAAAGAATGAATCAGAATCAAATTGGTAGGATAGTAAGAACGGTTCAGACCCTGTTGAACCCTTTTATTTTGAATACTGTTGGGAAGGACCCATATATCTAAGCTCAAGTTAATCAACTTAATTAACTTCGAAGCGTTTGGGTCTTGAATAACAAGATACAAAACGATTGATAAACAGTAGCTCTGTGTGTTTAACAAACTTTTCCATTAACCCCATCTATTCCTTCTCACAACACCTTTATAACTACGAATTCACAACTTCAAGATTAAGGCGTATTTTCAGGTCTTGGCCAAAATTTTGACATTTATCAATTTAGAACTTATGGCAAGTAACATTCGTTTGCCTCTGCCAATGCACTTCAACGGCATTGTTAAGATTGGAGAAAAAGTAAGTCGACGTAATATTGGTTGATATATTTCCGTTTAATTGAGATAAATTGTTAGATTGAAACAGATGAGATGGGAAAATCGATATTAGAATTCTATAAAACGAAAGCATGGGTGAATCGAGGAAATCTTGCAGGTATTGATTTTGCTGTAGCTGTGAGAAAATTTGATCAGCCTTTGCAATTAGGCGCATATTATCGCTTGAACGGTCCTGTCTTTGTTACAAATGACAGCGGACGAATCATATTTTTGCCTGAAGGTGATGACAGTATCAACGTAGGGACAAACTTCATTCGACCACCAGCTCTGGCGGATAAGATTACAGTAAATAGCTGTGGTGTCATAACGCAACGTATCCATCATGAGAAAGAAAATGTAATTCTTCAAAATATTGTATTAACAGCATTACCTCGTTATTTGAACCCTACAGTAAGTCTTATAATAGTAATCAGTACTGTCCAACGACTGAAGCTTTGGACAGACTGGCAGGTTCGAAGAATTTTTCACGGATTACACAGTTAACTCCGTAATGTTGTTATCACGGTTCCCAGAAATGTTTATCGTTGGGCGGTTTTTTGAATTCAAGGGCAATATAACGGGATATTCAAAAATAAAAAAACGTTTTATCGTGAAAGTATGTAGTCGTTTCTTGGTTCTTTTGGATAGAGCGCTGACCGATATATTTTGAATATCACACTAGGTAACGGATGTCACTATGGTTGTTTTGTAGGCTGCATCATACGGAATTGGCATCGTACGGTTTCTTATAAAAAGGATTTTTGTATTAGCGCTGCGGCTTGAGGCAATATGACGACTCCTGATTAATTTCAGCAGGGAAACGTGTAAAATAAAATAAATTTGTCGGTAGACAGAATAGAAAGTGAGGAAAACAGAAGCAATAACTAAGCCAGTGTTGTAATAATACACTATGTAATGCTGCGGACGAGTGGTAATATTGAGATACGCATTACTCCTGTGGCCGAAAGGGCGGCTGGCCGCCCCCGTTGTTCTAGTACATATGTAATAATATGATGATCAAGTGATGAGTCGCGTCAAGTCGCGTGGTAAAATTAAGTCAAGTCTGAAATTCAAGTAGAACAAGGGCAGACAATCGATATCATCAGCTTTGCCAATCACCTAACATCTCAACAAGCTTGACTACCCCATCCCAATCCAAACATCCTCCAACTTCTTGATTACATTTATTGCTACCTCAAATCTCATCATATCACTTTATCACCACCATCTCAATCAAATTCAAAATGGTCAATTCACAACAAACCAAACAGTATGTCTCATCAGTCCTTTTCCATTCATGTTCTAAGAAACAAACTAACGATAACTTTAACATTCGATCCTCATAGTCAAACTGATCCAATTCATTCAAAACATCAGCTTACCTCTAAATCTTGCGTTCCACGCGTAGTAATACCTCCAGTACCTCCTCGAGAAAATAAGGTTTCAAATCTTGAAAAAAATCCATCCTTACCTCATCATTCACAAACCTCATTAAGCTCAAATGATTTGATCCCTCGAGTTATCATACCACCTATGAAATCATCGTTCAAAGATCGATCTAAACTGAAGTCAATCCAATCGACTGCCTTATCACTAGAAGCTAGCAAAAGTCTTTGCTTGAATTCGACCTTTCCTATCAGCTCGCAAATGAATAGTTCTCCTACTCCAAAATCAAAAAATCAAAAACCATACACTCGAACGAAGTCTACTTTACGTCAATATACCACACCTCGCTCTTTTCTCTCCTTAAAGCACGCGGGTCATCAAACTCGTCCTGAACGTACTTCACACCCCATGGCCTCCGGTTTGACACCGATCCTAGATTCAAGTTCTCAACCCTTGATCTCAAGTCCATCTCCACCTCCAAGGATGATCTCAGACGGTCTACTATCTGATCGATCAATCTCATTTGATAACATACGTAGTTCTCCTCCTCCCAGTATCCCTTTGACGTCTTCACCAGGCTCTACACCACATGATCTGATCTCCGTCTATGGAAGTGTCTCTGTCTCAGATGAATTGGATTATTTTTCTTCAGATCTTCAAACCAATACTTCTCAAGCGGCTACTATCCCTCTCGAGTACAATCACCGATTACCAACGAAAGACCGGAAAGAATTCAGTTTGGAAAGTTCCTCATCAAAAATCAGAACGGGAATCAATGCCTCTACTTCTAGATCCAAACTGTCTTCGAGTGGTCATGATATTCGATCTTTTTTCTCGTCTACAACTGCACCTAAAGCTAAGAGACCGAGATCTCGCTCAGTCTCACCTGATCACCATCGATCTGAAGGACAACCTCCTTCATCCCACACATCTGCTCAAGCCAAGCCCAAGAAGTTGATCTCGTTTGTCAAATCTAATCGACCAGCTCTTTCACAGCTCAAATTGGATATCTCGAATCGACCTACAACTCAAGTGTGTCAAGAGTGTGGAATGTCATATGTATTGGGAGTAGAAGAAGATATCGTTATCCATGCTCGACATCATAAACGAGTAGTAGGAGGGATTGAATGGAGTTTTGAAACTGATGAAGATGATCCGATGTATAAAGTGGTTTGGAGAGAAGAGATGATGAATGAGGATTCGGAATGGAGTGGTAGAGAAGAGATTGTTAAATTAAGTTTAGATTCAAATTGGTTAAAGAAACATAAACCGATGAAAAGCAAAGTAGAACAAATCTTGGAGATCTTGGAGATCAGTTTAGGATCTCATTCTCTGAGTTCAGAAGAATTAAAAGATTCGTTTATGTATTTGTATTTAGGTGAATCGAATGTAGTCGAACCAAAGAGGAAGAAAGAGGGAAGAAGCGAGAGTCAAAAGAAGAAGAAGTCTAAAAGGATGAAAGCTTTGATTGTGAAATCGGTCTGTATTGCTAAACGGATTGAAAAGGCTTATAAGATTATCAAAGATGAGGATCAATTGAAGATGGAAGATCGATTTGGTCAAAAAGGGAAGGAGAAAGATCAAGAGTTGATCAAGTTTGTTGATCAAGAGTCTACTACAATCTATTGCTCGTAAGTCTCACAATCTCTTTAGAAAGACAAAAGACCAAGAGATCGAGATTGATGAAGAGAAGTGTTTTTGATTGCTTTTAGTCCTGAATCACATTCAGCTTTAATAGGAATTCATCGAATTTGGACCTCACCTAAATTCAGATCCTTAGGATTAGCCCAAAGATTAATGAATGTCTTGAGTGAAACGTTTATTTATAATTTGAAACTGACCGATCGATTGGATCGATTAAGATGGATTGGGTTTAGTCAACCTAGTGAAAGTGGGATGAAGTTTGCAAAGAAATGGTTTAAAGATGATTGTTTTAGTTTATTTGTTGATTGAGATTGAAAAATTGTTAGATGGTCTGATTTGTCTTTCTTGTTTACCTACCTTGTTTCTTCATACGTTTCTTTTTGATGATGGGTTTGTTTAAGTGAATGAAATTGGGGTTTGATTTGGATTAGGGTTTCAATGAACTCTTGTTTTTGATTTGTTTTTCGTTCTTTGATGAAAGTGAATCTAACTTGAAAAGTAAACAGATCCGATGGATTGATTGATTGATTGATTGATGATAGATTGATTAATGAGCTGGTCGTTGGTTTTGATTGACAAAGGAGATGAGAAGTCTGATGACCCTTGGACTCGAGGAAGGATTTAGCTATTCTGATCTGAAGGATGAACTCATAGCTGTTGACCGCTTTACCAAACTCAACCTCTCATCAATTCTCAATTCTTCACTCACTCTAGCCTTCATTCTGATTTGACTTGAGAATCCTACTCTCAAGGCTCAAGATCATGCTTGCTTCACTACTCATCTGCACGTCTGGTTGAAGCGAATTTGAAACCATGAGCACAACTCAGAACTCGGAATCAAACAAAATCAAACAAAAGCAGTTTCTTAGACATGTATACTGTTTCATGTAAAGCATTCTAGAAAAAATCATGACCAGCCGGTTCCCGAATATGAATAACAAAAGCCTTTTGGTCAAGATGTTCGGATGAGGATACGTTTTTCTTCAAGTATGGATCATCTTCTCATGAACTTAGTCTTTCTGATCAAGAACCTAAATATGTATGGGATGATTGAGATTAAGATACAAAGAAAAGATAGATATACTTGATTCCAATTCAAACAAAGTATTAAAGGTGTTCATCCTGTGAAAGTTCAAATCAAAGGAAATCCAAGTGAAGGCAATTGAAATTCCATGTTGAGTGATATCTCTCCTGTTTTTGTGTTAAGCACAGGCTTTGATGACTGCATGAGTTATATCACCTTGAGGAAAGGAAGTTCGAGTGTGTGATTTGTTGTCACTGAAATACTATGGTCAAATGATAAAAAAAAACAAAATGAATGATTAAGAATTCAAATCAGATTTCAAGCATCATCAATTTCTTTAGGAAAATGATGATGAGTTGAACTGACTGATGAACCAAAATAGATTTTGTTCTTGATCTCATATGTAAAGGTTGAAATCCCACCGAATTGGTTTGTACTGATAGAAGCTCTATGGATGATCGATTTCCAATGATCATGTGTTTTCATCACCTTGAAACAAAGGAAAAAAAGTTAAATCACTTTGCTTTGAAAGCTTAGTTTGTGAGATTGAAGGATGATGACTTACTTCTACTTGATTGGCTATCACATTATTAAGAAGTAAACAAGTCCCATTGCTAAAGCTAGGAATATAAATAGCATCTGCCACCGTTGATTTGGGTAAATGAAGACCTTTCGAAACAGAAAGTTTGATTTTAGGTGAAGTGATATCAATTGTCTAAATCAAAGATTTACCATGATTCAAAGAAATGAAAAAAATCCTGATGAATCAAAGAAATCTTGAAAATGTTGGGAAGATGGAAAAGAAAAAAATCAAATTCAAAATCAACTTTACTTCTATTTTTCTATTGAGATTATTCCAAAGGATTAAAGTCTTGGAATTGACAAATTCGATTCCAGTATAACCTATACTCTTTGGTTTTGGATGATGTTTGAAGTAAAAGATGGAAGTTTTTTGAATCTTCGGATCGAATTTTAAAATCACTTGACCTGATCAAAAAAAAGAGTTTAAAACAAGATTTAAGATTGATTAACTTTCACGATGATGATGAACCGATTGAAGTTTCGATGATTTACCAAACCCAACGGGCACGTATACATTTCCATTATCATCAGTTGTCTAAATAGAAATCAAATCAAGTAGGAGATCAACAAAGATGAAGGCTAGTAAATCAAATTTTGAGTTGGCAGAGAAAGAGATAATGGACATACCGCATCTTGTGCCCCACCCACTTCTACACCACCGTTTAAACGTTGAACCTCTTTAAGAGCAGGGTTTAAATCGATGTTATAAAGAATTCTATCATTCGCGTCAATTCCAACTAGTCCAGCTGGACCTGAGATCTGACTATCAACAAATCATCATACACATCAACTTCGATTCTCAAAATCTTTATGATAGTGAGACTATGATGAGAGATATTAGCTTACGCTCCATTGGTTTCAAAGGCTGAAGCAGCATCCACAACAGCCCAGATCAGAGGACGTGATCTGTCAGCTTCGATACCCGAAACATGAGTATTGGGTTGGCCAGTAACAGAGGGGATAGTGATTTCTTTGAAAGTTTGTTTCTTGGAATCATATTTCACCACGCTTGCTCTATAACAAGCACTGTAGTACATCATCCCAGTACTTGGAAGAACAGCCCCATTCTCAGGATCTGATCACATGGGTCGATGAAAACTTTCAGCTTAAATTAAAGGCTATCGAGGATTAGGATCACTTACATAGACTCGTAAAGTTCAAATTAAAATTCACTCCTAAGACCGCTCTCAAACAATCGTGCCAAACTAGAAAGAAAACGAAAGTGAGGATTTGAGATGGTGGTGACATACTTTATGAGAACTGTTCTTGTAGGGTTATAAAGAGCTTCAAGTGAATGATGATGTGTATAGGTTGATGTGAGATCTATAGAAGTCTTTATCTATATTCAAACTGGAAAAAAGTTGAAAATAATCTACACCAAGAATGTGATTCGATCAGATTTGATAACCCGCGAAATTTAATTTGGAATTCACATCCGTCCGATGATATGAAGGAAGAATGATCGAAGTTTGAGGAAGTTTCTTGTAACTTAAGATATAAACGCTCAACGATTCTTGGGTGTCCGTTGGACAGCTTTACCTGGATCAAGGAATGAGGTTTGCAATGCGTATATATAGACAAGCTTAACCCTTTGCATCATTCTTCAACCTGCGTGAGCATCCCTGCGTGAGTGATGTATATGCATAAGTTGGTTGGACGCGTAGGGGTTGGGTTGTAATGTTCAGAAATATGTGAGTGAGACCCACTGAACGATTTACAAATCATCCACCCTATTATGTAGCTTAACAAAGCCCTCTCCGCCGCGACCTAATCATCCACCCGTCTTTGGAGAATTGTGTGCAAGCAATCATCAAAGGTGAATGGTCATCGTCCAGAGATTTCCTTGGGTAATCGACAACCGAGTACCGCTCCATACTTTCACTAGCTTTCGCTACTCTCACTTGCCTTTCCAAAAGGATAGGGTGCTTCACCGGCTCACTCTCAGGGTCCAGTGAAATTGAACTTAACATCACTTCACAAAAGCTCGCATCTAACGTTCCGCCAAAAGTCTCTGCCTGTACGCAGGGCGCTCCCTAAAACGGCTGGCAATTGTGTAGGGCGGGGGTTTAGCGTTGGTCCACAATACGGCCCCAGATGTCTAAATACTGATCATATATCCCCTCAAAGGCCTGCAACATCTAGCAAACGTCATTATCACAATGAGGTTTGAAAGCCTTCAAACTCGCCAGTCATTGTTCAAGTTCATCAACATCATGATGTATATATATATATATATAAGAAATGTTCAATGAAATGATTACAAGAGAGAATAAATTTTTTGCGAGTATTTGATGTAAGAATCTGATGAGTGTCTATATGTACCATAAAGCAATGCGAAATTTAATTTTAAGCGCAAGCTTTTCTAACTGCATTAGTGATATCTCCTTGAGGGAAGAAAGTACGAGTAAGAGGTTTGGGATCGGTGAAGTACTGTTTTGAATTTATGTAAAACAACAAAAATAAGACTTGTCAAAATCTGAAGGATGAAAGAAAAAAAGCAGTTGATGAAAGGAGATGATGAAGTTGTCAAGAAAACTGACTGCTGTACCAAAATAGATTCGTGAATCAATCTCGTAGGTGAAAACTGAAATTCCATCGAATTCCTTAGTTGGAATCGAACCTACATGAGTGATCGTTTTCCAATCATCATTTGATTTCAAGACCTAAACCAAGCACAAAGATCCAAAATGATTCAATTCCAAACTCGATTGGATGTGAAACCCCTAAGTCATCTTCACTTACCTCTACCTGGTTTAATCCACAATTATTAAGGAGTAAACAAGTTCCTTTACTAAAGCTAGGCATATAAACTCCATCTCCAATGGTTGTTTTGGGCAAATGATCACCTTTAGGAATAAATGGTTTAACCTGAGGTGAATTGATATCAAAAGTCTAGATTGAGATCATGAAATATTGAAAAAGAAGTTTGAATGAGTAAAAGTGTGAGATGTGGAATGTAGCTAGATGAATTAGATAGAAGATATCTTTAAATTTACTTCTATCCTTCCATTTTCATTATTCCAAACAATTAACAAATTAGAGTTTGATAATTCGATACCAGTCATACCCATGGTTTTGGGTTTTGGATTCATTTTCATATAAAAGATTGAAGTTTTTTCAGTCTTGGGATCGAATTTGAGGATCGTTTGACCTTTAATAAAAAAAAAATCAAAAATCAGATTCTAGATAATTATGATAGGAAGATCTTGTGATGATCTTTTTCTGTCAGGGTGTAAGTGGAAAAAACTTCTTACCAAAACTAAAGGTGATGTATACATTTCCATCATGGTCACTCGTCTAAAGAAAGATGTAGAGAGAGAATACATTGGTGATAAGACGTTCAACATTACCCTTTTCGCAATCGGTATAAGATCAAAAGGGAGACAGTGAAAGAAAATGAAGTCAACATACCACATCTTGTGCCCCACCTACTTCTACTCCACCGTTCAAATGTTGAACCTCTTTAAGAACTGGGTTCAAATCAACATTAAAAATCACTTTATCATTTACGTCAATTCCTACGAGGCCAGCTGGACCTGAGATTTGACTATCAACAAATCATCAGACACATCAACTTTGATACTCAAGATCCAGATAATCAAATCAAATGATACCTGATTCATGATGAGATATCTCAACTTACGCTCCATTGGTTTCAAAAGCCGAAGCAGCATCTACAATCGCCCAAATCAAAGGACGTGATCTATCGGCTTCAATACCTGAAACATGAGTGTTGGGTTGGCCAGTAACAGAGGGGATGATGATTTCTTTAAAAGTTTGTCTCCTTGGATCATATTTCACCACAGTTGCGTTATAAACAGAACTATAGTACATCATCCCAGTACTCCGAAGACTTGCACCATTTTCTGGATCTGTTCAGATGTTCCGTTCAAAATAAATTCGGCTACGAAATTAAAGAGCTTTATAATCTACAGATCACTTACATAGACCTGGAAATGTTAAGTTTAGAGTTTCTCCTGACACCCCGCTCAAAGAACTGTGCCAAATGATCAAGAAGGTGAGCGTAAAGATTTCAAATCGTTGATTCATATTTTCAAAGGACTGGAAGTTTTACGTATGAAGAGATTTAAGTTAAAGATATAATGAAAAGTGAAAATAAACCGATGGAATGATTGATCTTTTCAGAACCAGAAAAAATTTCAAAACACTTTCTCAATGGAGCTTTAGAGTAAAATTGAGATATTGGATATCGTTTCAAATCAAAAAAAATCTTAAAAGGGTGATCTAGGGGAAATTCAAACGGTTCCATCTCATTAAAGATGTGTCCTTCAAAGCACTCACTCTTTCGATTTGAAGAGCTGCGGTCGAGTGTAAGAGGGAAACCTACAGCGGGACCCGATTGCGAATCTGCGTATCAGCGATTCATCTCAACATCATCTTTTAAAGTCCCGACTAAACAAACTCAGTGGATTCAAACCTATGCAAACAGATCTGGAAGGTTAAAAAACCTGACGTTCATAGCTTCAAATCAACTCACTATGCATTTGTACTGTTTTATCTATTTTGCTTACCAAACTACAAAACATTTTGATGAGCCCTTTGGATGTTTCAAGAAAGCATCCTCAAATTGGTCTTGGTTGAAGATCTTTAAGTTGAACCCCGATGATCAATTGAAGGAAGTTTTTTTTAATCAGTTAAGTAGATGGATCAGAAAGAACCTCGCTCATCTTTGTCACTACCTCTCATTCCCACTACTCCGTTACATCTTAAATTTGACCCAGAAAGTCTTGAGATTCAAATCCAAGTCAACAGCATATCAATACCGAGTGAGATGAGTCAGAACCCAATTTTTGCCAAGATACAGTGATTGACAAGAACCCATCATACTAATGAAACACCAAGGATATCAATCTTGAGGTTGATTCCTTTGGGACAGTTTTTCTTGTCTGCCTGATTCGAAAACAAATCTGTAAAGGTTCATTTGAGACGTTTATTTCATTCACTTCCTTCTAACACTTTCTCATCCCCTCTCTCATGATCCTTCACCAATTCTACTTGATGGTCTTTGTTGAGAAATTTAACTTTGGAGTTTCACTCGATCAAAGTTGAGATCTTATGTACCTTTCACAGATCGGTGTTTTGACACATGTCACGATTGAGAGGATCTAAGTGAGACTGTAAATCGATTTGGAATTCGATTTCAATCAACTTCAACCAAACTAAAGATCAAAACCATCCTACAAAAAGAGAAAAAGCAAATAACCAAAATGGCATCAACAATCTTACCACTAGGTCAGTCAAACGAAACTTTTGATTCGATCAAATTCAATTCAAACATATCTTCTAATCATCTAATTGAATTTTCTATTTTTTTTCTTCTTCTTCTACAAAATAGAACTTATTGATCGTTGTATTGGTTCTAAGATTTGGGTAGTCATGAAAACTGGACGTGAATTTACTGGAAAACTTTTAGGGTTTGATGATTACGTTAGTATGTGAAATCCAAAGAAGAAAAAGATAAAAATCACAATCAATCTATGGAAAACAAAAAAAACAAACTGAAAACTGATGTTGGCTTAATGACAAATTTGATTTTGATTAGATATGGTACTTGAAGATGTAACCGAATAGTAAGATTAATTTACTTGAGAAAAAAAATCATCATACACATCTTCTTTGTTTGGTTATTGATTTATTTTTGAATGATCTAATCTTTCTTCTTTTTTTAGTGAGACTACTCTTGAAGGTCATAAGATTACCAACTTAAAACAAACTTTATTAAATGGAAATCAAATCGTAAGTCACCATTCAATCTTTTCATCTTCTCTCATCCTTCTCATTCAAATCGGATTTAACTCATTCTCTTTGGGTTTCGAATTTGATCTTTGATTTGAATTTAAAAGTGCATGGTCAGATCGAATTTCACTCTTTTCCTTTTCACTTTTGAATTTAATCACTTACTCTGTTTTTTTTTGCTTTCTGCTTTCACACTTGACTCTTATGATCAGTTGGTTCCAGGTGGAAACGGACCAGAGTGATTGGTCCTTCAATTCATTCGATCAAACTCTTTCTTTACAAGAATCAATAACTGAACTAGAGAGATATTCTTGATTGACAAATGATCAGATTGACGAAAAACTTTTAAAAGAATTCATTCATCAAGATCAAAAATAATTACACCTGAGAACAAAAAAAATCAAACCCGATTCAAGTTTATTCAAAACCCACTTGTGATTGTTACATTTACAATATTTTAGTTTTGAAATTAAAATTGGTATAAGAAGTAACAAGGATATTGAAATTTAAAAGATCGATTGATATAAACAAAGATCTATCCATGATCTTTGATCAAAGAGCCACCAAATACTATGATTGAAGAATCGGAATGCTTCTTTTTCTGATAATTTACAACATAACTTCGTCTTCCCCTAATAATCTGCCTCCAGGTCCTCTTACTACACCACCTCTATTACCAGGTACCATAGGGTTGGGACAGGTATTTGCATAATGACCTCTTTGACCGCACTGTGTGAGAGAAAAAGAAAATCAATGAGCAACCGGAGCTTCAAATGAATGATTATCCCAAGAAGATCAAATTCTGAATCATGACAATCACCTTGAAACAAGTCACTTCATCCAAATTACGTTTTTTCCTAGGTCCACTATCAGTTTGAACCCAACCATCATCACCACCATTTCCTTGACCATTTCCAATTCCATTCCCTTGACCAATCCCATCTCGATCATTAAACGATTTCAAAGGTTGAATTGAGTTTTGATTAGCAAGTAAACCACCCATGAGATTCATCCCAGCTCTACCACCTCTAGGAGCACCTACACCACGATCTGGATCACCACGTGGTCTATCAAATGGATTAAATGAATTGATATAAGGATTTCCTCTAGGTGAAGGATCTGTTTCGAATTTGGGATGACCACCTTGATTACAATTTTTACCTAATGGACAAAAACCAATGATATAAGATTGACAAATCGGTCTACGAATATGTTTTTGTGAACAAGTGGGACCTATTCAAAAAGATTCAAATCGAAAATCCAAATCAAAACTTCAAATGAGTGATCGATTTAGAAAGTAAGATTGTATATTTTTTCAAAAGATTGAATTATTTGAGATTTGAATTCGGATGGAATGCTTACCTTTTGAACAAAACCCTCTTCTATAATCCATACATTCTAAAACTCTCATTCTTTCATCTACATGTAAATACATACATTCATCACCATTACTACAAAATCCATATTTACCAAAAAACCAACATTCGGGCATCGTTCTTAGATTATATTCATGTAAGAATTCACAACTGTTTCCTTTTTTACATAAACCTCTTAACCAATGTTTACAAACCGTTTTAGCATGAAGTGATGATGGATTAGATGGATGGGTGGTAAGTTGAGGTAAGAAGTTTAAACTTGAAGGAGTCGAATGTCTTAATGGACAGTTTGAACCTAATTGACAGTTTTTGGTGGTTGATTCGTTGATTTGATTTGAAGTAGTAGTAGTAGATAAAGAGTTTATAAAATTTGAACATAATTGATAATCTGAATCTAATTTGATATTTTGATTTGATTTTAAATCTCGCTCGATATCTAATTCTAAGTGTCTTAAATCAGGTTTGATGATAATATTTTGATTGATTGAGAAACTTAAGATGGGTGGTGGGGTAGGTGTGGGTGTGATGAGATGAATGATTTGATTTGATTTAGTTGGTTTAAGTTGAATTGGATCTGATGCTGAGGGTGATTGATGGGTTTCCATGTTTGATTATTATTATTTTTGATTTGTTTTGATTCGAAAGTGTTGATTGAATTTAATGTTTCGTTCGATCGATTCAACTTTCAAACCGATTTGACAAATCATGGCTTCGGGACCAATTGTGATTACCCGAAACTGTAAACTGAAGGATGCGAGTAATTTCAAACATGAATTTGAAAATGAATTCAAAAGAACATTTGTTTTGATCTTTAACCAATGATTATCTTTAGGTTTTCAAACTTCCTACTTTTCTATTCCCTTTTGGGTATTCTCAAATCATTACTTTTCCATTGATATCTCTGCTGACTTTTTTTGTTAGTTCTTCTCCGTTGTTTGTTACTCCTCACTGAAAACAATAATACTGTATGTTTGAAGCCTTTTCACAGGCCTCATTTCTTCTCCCCAACTCAAGTAAGCAACACTGCTTGGGTCATGTTGACTTTTTCAACATGTGGTTTGTCAAGTAACTTCACTTGGTCCATTTTTAATCTTGTTGCCTTTTGCAATTGCTGTACACTAAAGGTCATCAGGTGTAATTCCGGGACTTCAATCCTTTTGTTTCTTAATATTTTCTTTTTCTGATTTTGTTAAAACACATTTAGAAAAGCCACAAGACTTTCCTAAAATACGTTTTCCCTTTTTCCTATCTAATTATAATAACATAAATGTCTGTTTCCTTTCCAGGAATCCTTTACTCATGTATTTTTTCTAAAACCAGGATTCTCTCTGAGAATCCTCTTGTAAGTCCTGTATTTCCTTTTACGGACTGTAGTGTTTTTCGAAAACACTTATAAACGGATTCACTTCACACTGAAATGAATCCTCAAGTTACTTCTCTTACACGTTTTCAAAGGACCGAATTGTGTAGGAATCACAAATAATTATTTGTGTGTTTTTATTGTTGTTACAAAAATTTCGTGAAATCTAAAACTCTTTATCTTTTTCTCTTCGTCGAAAAAAAATCATCGTTATAAAAAGGATTCTTATAAGACCGTATAAGAAATCCCTTATTTTTCTCGAAAAGATTAAAAAGATTCGATTTTTTAGATTTATTCAAAAAAACAGGATAACTGGTTAAACACGTGAATAGATCTCCTTTTCTCTCTCACGCGTTTGATTAAATCCTTGGACCGTTAATTTATCTGAATTCCTGATCAGTCTTCAAGATCGACATACGGTTGTGATAGCCTTTGTAATAACAAACACCAAGAAGAAATGGCGTCTCCGATGATGGACAACGGCGACGGGCGAATTCCCGTTGGACAAGAAACTATGGATCGAGTTGATAATTCGATCCAACAGCAAGCTCAGCGACTCGCGGAGTTAGAAAACGCGATGGGACAACAATCCCATCAGCATGAGCAGATTACCAACGAGTTAGTAAGTGCCTTGAATACTATCAGAGAGTTACAAGGAGAATTGTATAACTTAAAACAGAATCGTACGAATCGACAGGAGCCTAGAATAGAGGCGTTGAAGGTGGAACCGCGCAAGTTCACCGGCTACGGGGATAATCCAGACCTCTGGATCACCGAGATAGAGACAAACTTCGCGTCTCGAAACTACCCAGTCACGCGCTGGACCAAACTCATCATTAACTTCTTGGATGAGGATGCCAGATACTTTTGGCATGAACTCGTTAAGAAAAACGACGGACAGATCCCATCTTGGACGACGTTCAAAACAAAGTTTTTTGAAAAGTATAATTACTCTTTAATATTATACAAAGTTCGACAACAACTCAAAGTTCTTTACTATAAATCTGACATAAATGACTATATCCTCAGATTTCGAAAACTGGCTGTCAAGATACCAGACGAAAAACTCCCTTTCTTCGAAAGGAGATTTTTATTTCAAGACAAGCTACCCGCTAGCTACCAACAAGATCTCAACAAAGTGGACCTAACTAATGAGGATATGGAGGTATTGTACCAAGCCGCTCGAGACTGCGAAAGGAATAATAAACTGACCCATTCTGGTCACAATTCCAACCACTCTCAACACTCCACTCATCACAAATCGAACAATCATCATCGAAACAACTTCAAGAACCACCATAGTTATGGTAAACCACACGCTACTACTGCGACAACAACCATGAGCGTCCCAATGGATCTGGACAACGTGGATATGTCTAAGGTAGAATGTTTCAGATGTCACAAATTCGGTCATAGAGCCCGGGAATGTAAATCATCCAACAAAACTAACAAGAGACCCAACCTTACTCTCTTGGACCTGGCTCCCAACTCTGAATCTCAGGAAAGTGACGTCAATGACCCCATGGACTTGGCGGTTGTTGATATTCCACCCAAAGATAATCCAATCTCTTCCGTGGAGACTCTGTACAATATCCATGGAAAGCTTGAACCGGATCCAAGACAGGAACTAAGTGAATATGTAAAGTCTTACATTCGTGACGGGATCCAAGAAAGAAGTTGGGATGAATCAAAGAAGGATTTAGACAAGTGGAATGAGAGTTTCCAACAGACCTTAAAAGAAACCTTACCCAAAAGTGAGTCCAGATTTCGAGTGGCCAGAGAAGCTGAAAGGATTTCCACCAAACTCACCCATCGTGATCACTACGCTTTTGATCATACAGCTAAATCCATGGAAGGTGAATCAGAATATAACTTAACTCAAAAGAAAAAAATGTATAACTTAAATAAATATAGAGACAGCATTATGGAAACTTTGGACCAAATGGATTCTCAGAGTGGATTAGATGTTGAGGCTGAAAAAAGAACCTTTGAAAGAAAATACGAATTATGGAAGGAAGAAATCTTGAACAAATATGCTGACAAACCACGATGCTGTGAGTCTTGTCGCCTCTTTGGTTGTGAGGATAGTCCTGGACCTGAAATTCCCCTTGAAGCTACAGGCAATCATAGATCTGACATCTTAGTAATTCCATCCCACGATCCAAACGGGAAGAACTCATTGTATTTCACCGGAATTGAAGATATTGTAGAACATGAAGAAGGGATACAGATGGATAATACCCTCATTGACGGGTTTGCTCTGGCCCATACACCAACCAATTCTCCAATTATTGGATCTCAGAGCCTGATTAGTCCTGACAAAGAGTTAGATAGTGTTGAAACTTGGAATAAAGTATATGCTCTTTGTAGGAAAAGAACAGCGGATCATTTCGAATTAGACAAGAATAACGAAGATCCTGTCTTCTTAGGTCTAAACTGGGTGGATGATCTAAATAATCTATTGAGTTCGTCGAATTTACCCTTGTACACTTTTTTTGCAAACACTAACTCTCCTTTACGCACTATCCTAGATACTGGAGCAGCGGCTAATTATATCTCAAGAGAGAAAGCTTTAGAAATATTACAAAATGACCTAGATACAAAGATAATTGATGAACCAAAGCAACAAGTCCGTCTGGCTAACGGGTCAACTGAGGATTGCGGACGTAAGATAGAGTTCTTTGTATCTGTCTCTGGTTTTCGTATGAAAATTAACGCGTACTGTTTGACGCTCCCTCATATTGACCTAATCCTCGGACTACCTTGGTTTAAAGAATATAATCCAATTCCAAACTTTACCAACGGGACATATTCCATAGTGTCTAAACCAACTAGCTTAGACATTCGACCTAACAAGAAAGCTAAAGATTCTGTCAATACAATTGAAAAACTATCACCTCAAGAGGAAGTTAAAAGATTGGCGGAGGAAATAGCACCAACTTGCTTCTCTGAGGATATTACCGTTGGAGCCAACACAACAGCAACTCATTCAATAGATACTGGTGACGCCAGGCCAATTAAAACACACGGTAGACCTCACTCTCCTCCGGAACACGCAATCATCAACCAGTTTGTGGAAGATGGGTTAAAACAAGGTATAATCAAAAAATCCTCTTCCCCATGGTCCTTTCCTATAGTCTTAGTAAAGAAAGCTGACGGATCAACTCGTGTGTGTATTGATTATCGTAAACTAAACAATGTCACAATAAAAAATGCATACCCACTCCCTCGGATAGACGAAGTGTACCAATTCCTGAAAGGCGCTAAGTGGTTCACAACGATGGATCGGAAGAGTGGATTCTGGCAGGTACCAATGGAACCGCAAGATAAGGTGAAAACAGCCTTTACCTGTCGAGCAGGACATTATCAATGGAAGGTAATGCCTTTTGGACTTTGTAATGCTCCCGCTACCTTTCAGGCTATGATGAATGACATTCTTGCACCCATCATAGACAGGTACGCTATGGTTTATCTAGACGATGTCATAATCTACTCCAAGACATTGGAAGAGCATAAAATACATATCAAAGAAGTGTTAACAATTCTAAAAAACCATAAACTGACTCTTTCTGCAAAAAAATGTAACTGGGCACAAACCACTTTATTATTTTTAGGACACATTGTTGATGGCAACGGAATAAGAACAAACCCCAATAAGATTGCCAAAATCAAAAGTTGGCCGGTTCCCGCGACGGTCACGCACATTCGAGGATTTCTAAACCTTTGTACTTATTACAAGAGGTTTATCAAGGATTTTGCAAAAATAGCAACCCCAATCTACAAGTTAACGGAAGGCTCGTTAAAACCAGGGACGGTCATTGAGTGGAATGAAGATCAAGACAAGGCTTTTAACAAGCTAAAGCATTTACTCACTGACACGGTGACGTTACTACACCCAATTCCTTATTATCCTTATGTTTTAGATACAGATGCCTCTAAAACATGCATTGGCGCGATTTTACAACAAGACACTGAAAGGAAATTCAATGAGAGAACCTTCAGTCTCGAAGTATACAGTAAAGAGGTTAAAGATCGAAATCTCAAACCTGTCGCCTTTGAGTCGAGGAAACTCTCAAAAACCAAACAACGGTATTCGACACAAGAAAGAGAGTTGTTGGCGATAGTCCATGCACTGAAGCACTTCCGTGGTCTGATCGCAGGCTCCCCACTCCTTGTTAGAATGGACCATGAAAGTTTGAAACATTTCCAGTCACAGCAATACACTAATCCAAGACTAGCAAGGTTTTTAGACGATATTGAATCTTACAATGTACACATTGTTTACAGGCCAGGTAAGCATCAACTTGCAGCTGACGCAATGTCCAGAAAGCCTGACGCACCTTCAGACACTGAACCGCCAGAGATAGCAGAACCACTGTATATAATCCATAACGATAACAGTCCTGAAATCAACTTTCAAAAAATTCAAGAATATTACAACCTCTTGGATCACGGTCGAGAGCCTGCAAACGTAGGGTCGGGAAACTTTGACATCATCAGAGGTCAAATGGTAAGACACGACCCTGATCATCCGGATTCGAGACCAAAGGCAGTCTTGATATCAAAAGAAGAGGCCGAGTTGGTATGCGTGGCCACTCATCTGAATCTAGGACATCGGAATTATAAGGATGTTATTATAAATATGAAAGAGAAATATTGGTTTCCCAACATGAACAAGTTCATCGAAGATGTCATCAAAGAATGTTAGGAGTGTCAAATACATACGTCACACTCAAGTAAGGAGAATATGCCGATTCAGGTGATTGAAAGAGGGAAACCATTCTGCAAATGGGGAATGGACTTTGTGGGACCTTTACCAAAGACAAAGAATGGAAATGTTATCTTAACGGCAGTGGACTATGGAACGGGGTGGGCCTACGCCGTACTGCTAAAGAAGACGAGCGCAGAGGCGGTTGTAGATCTTGTCAAACAGATCTGCCTTGCACATGGGCACCCCGACGAGATAACCACGGATAACGGTGGTGAGTTTCACTCCCACTTAGTACAACTCTACTTAAGAAAAAGTAAAATTAAACACATTCATACGACCCCTTATCATCCCCAAGGAAATGGTTTGATAGAGCGATTTCACGGAACACTCATCGGCGCGATAAAGAAATTCTGCGCGCCATACAACCAATTGCTATGGGACCAATACCTAAATAAGGCCTTGTTTGCCTATCGGGCATCGCACTCAAATTCTCTGAAAGCTTCCCCCTTCCAGATGACGTACGGAATTGAGGCAAGTTTCCCTCCAATCTTCTCACTGGGAGAAAGCCCTATCCTTATGAATAAAAAGGACATACAACTGACTCAAGACCTCCGAAGAGCAGACCTTGGAAGATTCTCAAGGAGAAGACAGGAAAGAATTGACGACCTCAATAACAGAACAAGACAAAGACTGGAAGAATCAGAAAGAACCTTTGTCAAGCGCCATCTTAAAGTCGGAGACATGGTTTGGCGGAAGTTTGAAGGACGCCCTTCAAAGTTACATCCGCGGTGGGACAGGCCCTTTATCATTCGAGACGCTGACCCAAATGGTACGTATCAACTCATGACGTCAAATGGTCACATATTGCAATTGCGAGTTAATGGATGCAGATTGAAACCGCACTTAGGAAAAAACACTAATAATTTTTTCTTTGCATCACAACAATTGCATGATCGTGACGAAACAGCCAGACGTGGTCAATAAATTAACCGAAGAATTGAGATTCTTATCAAAATTGAATATTGAAAATTGTAGTATTGATAAACTGAAAACTCTTCAACACGAACTTGAGTTTGCATGGTCAGAAGTAGTAGAAGAATTATACATGCTAGAGGACGTTTTCGACACAAACGAGGACGTTTGACTCTTAAGTGGGGGATGGTGTAATTCCGGGACTTCAATCCTTTTGTTTCTTAATATTTTCTTTTTCTGATTTTGTTAAAACGCATTTAGAAAAGCCACAAGACTTTCCTAAAATACGTTTTCCCTTTTTCCTATCTAATTATAATAACATAAATGTCTGTTTCCTTTCCAGGAATCCTTTACTCATGTATTTTTTCTAAAACCAGGATTCTCTCTGAGAATCCTCTTGTAAGTCCTGTATTTCCTTTTACGGACTGTAGTGTTTTTCGAAAACACTTATAAACGGATTCACTTCACACTGAAATGAATCCTCAAGTTACTTCTCTTACACGTTTTCAAAGGACCGAATTGTGTAGGAATCACACAGGCACAAGGTTTGGCCTTATAAAGCAACATGGTCCTTTGTGTGTTACCAGGATGTGAGATTCTTTTGTGTCACATCACATGATGTTTCATTGATGCTTTCTGACTATGGTCCTTTTAACACTCTACATGCACTGAATGTGTTTGTGGTTGAGTTGCTCACTTGGGCAGGTCTGTGCGCAGTATAAAATGGATAAACCTTGTGTCTTTCACAGCTTGTTCACCCACAATTTTTCATTCACAGTTTCCACTTCCTTGCTGAATTTGATTTGCAAAATGGCTTCCAGAAGTGTCTTGCCCAATAACAAAATCAAAGTACATACCCCTGAATGTCTCTGGGCCTCTATTTACAAAGTTGTCAGTCACACTGTCATTGATATTCCAGCTTTATTTAGTGTTCTTGCAGTTGTGCCAGTTTTCTTTTTCCTAGCTAAATACAAACCATCTCAGCAATTATCCTTGTTGCAACACATACAGTGTCAGCCCTGAGCCCTGTGTACAGGACCACGGACTAACAAACACACATGTAAATAAAGGAATTACACATGTGAATATATGTAACCTGTCTAAAACCATAAGTATTACACCTCATGGCTCAGTATCAAGAGTCACTCAAATACAAAGAGTTAAGTAAACCTAACCTAAACCCAACTACAAGAACAACAAACCTAAGCCCCAACCACAAGTTGATGCCTAGGTCTGGAGTAGATAAACTGCCCTTCTTCTCACTCTGGAAAAAGGATCAACTTAATATCAATCCACAACACCACTTCACATTTTATTTGACTCTTCAACAAGACTATTGAGTATAGTGATATTATTGTATCCTGATTATCTTGGTTCTACTTTAATTCTGGTTATTGTAAAACCTCAAGTAATGCCCTGAGCTGGTGGGATCAATAGCTAACAGAACAAGCTTGGAATTTACAAAGGGTTCATTTTCAAAGAGTCTAAAGTACCCTGCGGCACCTCCAAATCCTCTGAGTCTGAAGTACTGGAGGCTTCAGAGCTGTAAGATCAACAAGAGCAAAGAGTCAGATCCTTAGAAGGACTACTCAACCATCCCACTGGCAATCAATCCTCTCTTAAGAGTTCAATTAACTGCAATCTTCACTTGGGTGTACCAGTGAAGACTTCATCCTAATCATAGTACATACCTCTTTTCTAGTAAAGAGTCAGCCAGAAAGTAGCTGATCCCTCACATACAGTTCAATTATATAGAAAGGCATCTTGACCTATTCATGACAAAATAGTAACATGAACATATGAGGCCAGAGTTGGAAAATGAAGTGGTTAATTAATTACAGACTATGATTCCAGGTGGTGTACTAATTCACATTGAAAACCAATGAAACTGATTATGATTCTATTTGTGCATTCACAAGGTTGTAAGCAACACTACCAGCAAAAGTTAATGTTCCTATGAGAAAAGAGATTGCATTTTGAGTGAGAAAGGATCAAAAATGTGTTGAATCTGCATTACTCTGCATTAATCCCGCATTTTGGGTCTTTTGTTGCTCTGAATGAAATTTATTTTTGCATGGGGAAATTACCTTTTGCTGGTAGTGTAATAAAGAAGACCAACAATTGATTATGGAAGTAAGTATGACACTGATAATAGAAATTCATGGAGGATAGAAAGACAACTTGCATAGGTGTTTTAGATCCTTGTGTGAAGGAATAATTTCCAAACTGTTCTGGTAATAATTTGAAACAAAAGCACACCTAACCTACTTGTCAAATTTTATATTTGAGACATACTCACCTCTGTATCTATATATTGGTTGTATGTTTGCAATGGTCATAGAAACCAAGTTCTCCACAAATCCAGCAATACACAATGACAAACAAGATCAGATGTCTATGGATAACACAAACAAATTTTGTCTTTGGACTGTGAGGTGGAATTATTGACCAGAACAGCCACCACTATGTGGAGAGGGGAAGTTCTATTGAACCTACTGCCATGTAAGTCCAGGAAATCAACTGACACTGTTACCTTCATGGAATTTGTGTAACTACAAATGGTTAGAGCCCAAGGTAAAAATGATAGATATCTAATTGACATCTTCACAGGATTTCTAGTCCTCTGATACTATGCCGTACATTACCCTGGGGGGGCAGCAGATGTAGTTAAAATGACAGTTGAGGGAATTAACCCACCATAAATCAGTGTGGTGGTAAACAGATTGAGAGGTGCTTTGCTGATCAATGCTCAGGTGAACAAGGGTTGAGTACTGTGGTTGAACAGAGGATGAAATTTATTGGAAGACAACACACTATGAGGGGAAAATTTGGCTTTCAACCTCCAAGACATCAACATTCTCTTGAATTGGATGGTTTACACTCTGCTTGTGTCAGCCATGAGGATTATCTTGATGATAATCTCATTTTCAGCCATAAAGAACACCCAAGAGGACTCTGAATTAAGAAGAATATTGTATAAAAATATTAATGGTCAACTAGAGTTGATGACATGTACATCACTTTGAAAGAACTGAGGATGTCATACTCAAGCTTCAGGAGACCCTTATGTTAAAGAAAGCCATATATCTAATGAATCCTAGTTACATTCCAAGGATGTGACTACAGCGTCAGAGACAAGCAACATATTTTGTTGGTTGCAACAAGATCCTTAGCTCCCATGTGAAGATCTGGATGTGCTAGACCACAAAGAAGTGAGCACAAAGATATGCAGATAGTGATTCTGACCCTCTTGAGAAGTAGAATCACCTTGTTAAAAACCAAACTTTTGATAGAAATGAACCTCTATAACATTTTATAAAACCCTATATGAATACTTTCTGATTAGAACTCATCTACTCATTTTTGATTCTTCTTATTTTTTGGTCCATCATGGTCTTCCATCAACCTGTTATCATTTGTCATCTCACTGAAATAAATACAGTTCTGGAAACAAGACTGTTCATGTGACAAACTTTTAAAGCTTCTTGTCAAATATCATTCCTAGAGCTTTCATCCAGACTAAGAAGCTTATTTCTAGTTTCAATCAAAGCAGACTATAGACTACCCTGAGAGAGTCATACTACTGTACCCATCTGTAGAAGACCTTGGATGATTCAGCATATATCCATTGAATACATTAGAACTAACCTCTCTCAGTTGAATTTCATTTCAATAAAAGGTTATCACCTTTATTGTAACAAATCCCACATAACCCATTTCAATCCAAATTTGTAAGCTTTATTCAGTACTGACTAATATACAGGACTCCCTTTTAATAAATTCAGGCTGATAGCTTGGGACAACAAATTTAAGTATGGAGACTTGGGAATGTAAGTACCTTTTGCAAGTGTGTTGGAGGAGACAATGTTGTGATATTATTAGCTGCTCACACGTTTTCCAAGTTTCTGTTTCTGTTTCATTTCTATTTTTGTCAAGGACTTCTGGTACGGAAGTTAGTAATCAAGACCATCTAGAACATAGTGTTTAATTGAGAATATATATAAATTAAGTCTATGGAAGATATGTACGGATGTAGGAGTTAAGAGTTATGAGAAAGAGTGTGCAGAGATAGTTTGAGGTTTCTTTTTGTCTGTTTTGGGAATAAGTCGTATGTGACTTGAGCTTTTCTTTTGTTTTCTTTTATTAATTCATTTAGCGTTGCATATCTTGGTCACATTTAAATAGCAGCTCTTGTTAGTCACTCAGATTCTTTTCATCATTGAAAAGAATCTATAAGTGCTTTCATCTTAACCTTTATTATTTACATCAAGTCTAACTATAGTCTCTAAACACCTCATTTAGATTTACGACCTTTTACTCATTTACTTCTTTTAACCGTACTGTGTTGCCTGTTGCTATTGCACAGGTTTGTTTACTTCTTTTCTCTCTCTCTATTTTTCTTTTCACTAATTGTTTGTTGTGCAAGGTGTGTCTCATTTTTGAGCAGCTCTTTGTAGCTTTTTAGTGGCATGTTGCTGTACTTACCTTGACCTGATTACCCCAGGTATGCTTAGTTTATGATCATCGAAAAGAATCTATTTACGACCTTTTACTCATTTACTTCTTTTAACCGTACTGTGTTGCCTGTTGCTATTGCACAGGTGTGTCTCATTTTTGAGCAGCTCTTCGTAGCTTTTTAGTGGCGTGTTGCCGTACTTACCTTTACCTGATTACCCCAGGTATCAACACCACCCGCATTGATCCTTTGAGATCTTTATCTCATCTTTACAGACAACTGTGTGTGAAAAGCAGTTAGTGGTCACCAGTTTAAGGCAGGATGAGTTTGTTGAAATGATAAATCTCTTGACTAACCTTGAGGCTGGGTTAAAGTGCTGTCATGAGTGAGTGGTGACCACCAGTTGTAGAATGTTTTAAGGGTAGCCTTAATAAATATGTGTCATAATTGGTTCAAGTCTGTCACGCGAACTAATTGTTGTATGGTGATATGTAAATATTCGTTTCAAATTGTGACTGGTACCAGTATGTCTACAATTCAATGTACCAGAATTTGAGACAAGTTGAGAAAGAAAGTTCACCTGCGTAAAATGAGGAGCATAGAACATGATGATGATGGTAGAAGACATGTGTGCAGGTACGTATATGATTCATGTCTTTTGATTGTGATGAGGCAGTGTCTGTTTGGCTGCCTTTACACTAAAGGTAAGGTAGAACACGGATTGTTTAGCCTCAACTTGGTAGAGCCAAGTTAAGACAACAGTGAGTTGACCTCTAATAAGATGATTTATTGCCAGTGGATCTCACCCAGAGCTTTGGTTGATCTTACAATTCAGCACTTTAGACTCTGAACGTTCAGAGGGCCACAGGGCACTTTAGACTCTGTCATTGGCAGAGGGACCCTTTGTGATTTCCAAGCTTGCCCTGTTAGCTATTAATCCCATCAGCTCAGAACACCACTTGAGGTTTTGCAATAACCTGAATGATAAGGAACTATGATGATCAGAATTCAACTAGATTGCTTTACTCAATATCCTTTGGAAAGAATCAAGTAAGTTGTGATGTTGAGTTGGGTTATAACATAAAGTTGGTTCCTCTTTCAAGGTGGGCAGAGGAAGGGTTTATATCTTCTTAGACCTACATGTCAACTTTGGTTGGTGCTTAGGTTTGATGTTCTTTGGGTTAGGTTTCAACTTTACTACTCAAGTTATAGTCAAGTCTGATTGCTTAAGTGACCCTTGATATTGCATCACAAGGTCTGATCATTATGGTTTTAGGCAAGTTACATAGATTTATATCTGTTTTCTTAGTCTGTGGTCCTGTACACAGGACTCAGGACTGACATTGATTGTGGAGCAGTAGTAATTATGATATGTTTCTTAGATGGTTATTGAGATGAAAGATCTATCTCTTTGTCTGGTTTATCTGTTGTGATTGTTGAATAGAGCAAAGGAAAAGACAGGAATTATGGATAAGATAACCAAAGCAGATATGTTGATCTAATTTGTGACATCTGTAAAAGTGCCTTTCACGTGTACTGAGCTACTTGTGACTATGAGTTTAAATCAAATTTGAAAAAGCAAGCTGCAAGAGTGTGGTATTTGAAAAATGAAAATTCTTCATTTGATTTGATTTGATTTGATTTGATTTGATTTGATTTTTGAGATCTTCTTTTTGATTCAAATGATGATTTATTTCAAATTCAATTAATCTCACTTTGAGCTGTTTAAGTACTTCGACTTCAATTGAGGATTGCATAAATCAAGTTGAATTGAAAAGTGTCAAATTGTCAAATAAAGAATTCCGTCGAATTTATTTTCTTGTTGCAGTACACTTCTTTATTCCCCCTTTGTCCCCCCCCTTGAATGGTCAGTCAAATCAATCCTAAGCAAGTGATAAGCAAGTGATTGGGGTTCAGAACTGATTGATTACATCACCCACTCAGCTTAAACAAACTTTGAGCTCTGTCGATCATCATTCACTTCAATCTAATCATCATCATCAACCAATCCATCCATCCATCCAATCCATCCAATCCATCCAAAAGATACTTACAAGATGCCCAATAAAAAGAAACACAAACGAAAATCAACCAAATCAGTTGAAAAAAGAGAAAAACAAGATTGTAAGGAAACTAAAACAAATGATGATCAACTGACTTCACAAAAGCCAATCTCATCATCATCAACAAGAACAAGAACAACAAGCACCACTTCAACTTCAATCCAAGCTGATTCGAATCCATCCATCTCAACCGAACCTTTGAATCCTCATCAAACCACACCCATTCAAAACAATCATTCAATGTCCATCGAGAGTGTCTCTTCTGATCAAGATCGATCCATTCAAGCTGATCAAGCTCCTCAGAGTCTCTATACCGATGCGAAGAGTTGGGTAGACCGATCACCTTCTAACAGTACTACCTCAGTCAATCTTGATGAAGGTCAGTACTTCATCATCATCATCATCATCTTCTTGATTCGTTTCGGAACTTTCCATCATTTCATTTCTTGATCGATTCACCATTTAAGTTCACTAGAGTAAATCCTAAAGAAATCTTGTTAGTAGCTAGCAAGTGTCATTTATCTCCATCATCAATCCATCTACAATATTATACAATTCTATCCATCACTCATCCATCCATCCATCCATTCTCATCTTCAAATCATCCGTGATTGAAACAGATGAAGGTCTTCATTTATACACCTTGTCTCTCCATCTCTACTACTACTTCTTCATTCTCTATTCTTCTACTTCAAACTCCATCCATCTCATCTGCTCATCTTTCTATTCATTTCACATTAATAATATCCTCAATACTAATCTCATCCAACCTTTTTTCGTGTCTTTCTCATAACTAATATCATCCAATCCCAATCAATAATTCTTTTCAATTCATGCTCAATTCATTCTCATCTTTTTCAATTTGATATATATATATATAGGTTATTTAACTGCTCTTGATACTCCAGTCGATTCTCAATCTAATCAGAATTTTTCAAATCATCATCATCATCAATTAGAAGAAGAACAAGACAAATTGAGTTTACAAGCTTTAGATCAACATCTTTCTTCTTTACTTTCAGAAGAAGATCCTAAATCGAATATGAATCAAACTCTTCTCGATGCGATGAAGTCAGTGATCTGATTGTTTTATTTTATTCAACTTGACTCTTGACTGAATTTGAAACATTTCGATCTTTGTTTCAAATAGCCCGAATCCATTACCTAGCAAATTTGAAGTGGGTAAATTGCCATTAACCGAATCTCAACATGGTGAGCCTTAACATCTTCAATTTCACTTTCAATTCCATCACTCATTCAAACTCTTGTCTTTCTTTCTTTCTTTCTCCATCAGCCTCGGGCTTGAATCGATCATCGGAAGGCTCCAGTCTGAAAATACCAGCATCTTCTTTGGAAGATCGAAACGATACCAAGAGTGATATAGAATTAAATGGAAAGGTTTATTCAGAAAGTGTTTCTGAACAATCTACTGGAAAAGAAAGTCAAAATTCAAGCTTGATCGATCCTATCAGATCTCAACCGATCACTAGTCCTACTTCAGTTGATTCTGATCTACCTGAGACCCCATGTCAAACTACTCCTACTCTTGCTCAACCTACCGGAGGGATTCATCATCATCTCGATCAAAAGGAACCCGAATCCAAGGATGCAATTCAAAACACTTCTGAGGACCAAGGTAAGGCTACTCACTCTTGACGCGTGACTTTTCCAAGTTGACTTTCGATCTGATCTTTCTCATTTGAATCAAATCACTCTAAGCTGTTGATCAGCCTGACTCTAAGATAAACGCGTCTGATCCACCTTCAGATTCATCCCCCCCTGAACCCCCCAAAGCGGAACTCCAAGCCGATCATAAAGACGCGAATGGTGAGTGAATCAGTTACGCGAAGCTTGTAAGCAGAGATGAACTGACTATCTCATCTTTGGCATCCTTTCAATCGAATCTCGGTTTCAGCCACTCCGGCAGAAAATCTATATCATGTGGAGAAAAATGTAAGATCAATGATTGAAGAAAACCTCACTAGCTTGAATGCACACACTGAACCTTTTACATCTATCGAACCTCAACTCTTGTTCCCATCTCTTCCGATCATCAATCAGCTTTTGGCCAGCGATATAAAGGATCCAGCGATCCGCAGCAGTCTGGCATCTACTGATGGACCATCTTCTGATCACATGGTCTCATTGGATGCCACTCCCACGACTAATACTGTTCTCACATCCTCAAGTGGCTGTACCAATGATGATACTTTTATTACATCCAAGTCGCATTCCCGACCTGAATTTGAAACCGCAGTTTTATCAAGTTCGATGATGAGCTCTGGAGATGGTGCAGCTCTTCCGATGACTGAAAAGGAGTCAGAATCTCAATCTCTAGCCTCCAAGTCTGTTCCATCCGGATCCGAGGAGCCTCTTGCACCGGTTGTTAACCATAAGTTGAATGAAGAACCGATTTCATCTTTATCAGATGTAGGTCTTTCTGTCACCTCAGAGCCAAGTGACGAAACGGTTGACCATACCCTATTTTCACAGCCCTTGATCGATGACGTCAAGAATGATTCAGGTGAAGGACAAGATGCAGTGGCACCTTTGCCAACAGTCGATGCTACCACTCCAGCTCCCTCAGTACAAGACGACCTCTCTCCTTCCAAACCGGTCGATGAAGGCACGCAGCCATCCACCTTAGCTCCTGAAGATGTTGCCTCTGTGGAGTCTCATCAATTTGGTTCGGATACCGGCCTTGTGAAGATGATGTTAGATGATTCAAGTAGTCCCACCATCACTTCTCAATCTCCACAGCCTGCTATCTCATCAATTTTACCCTCTACTTCTGGACCGAATTCTCAAGATCCCAATGCGGCGATTGAAGAAAAAGTCATGGGACACCATTCCTCACAGATTGAACTTGTTGATCAGAATGATACACCTCCAACTTTGGCCGCTGAGCCGGAATGTTCCACCATCACTCCCGAACTGATCAATCCGCCTACACCGCCGCCTAAAGATAGTACAGATAAGGAGCCCACGACTATCACTGCTGAACTGATCAGTCCACCTACACCTCTGCCTACCAATGATGGACCTAATGAACCTTCACCCGACTGCCCCCAACCAGATACCACGTCTACTAATGATACCCAACCCAAAGAGAACCCAACTTCATCTATGAACAGGTCAAGATCAATGTCCAAGAAGTTTTTCAAATCTTTGAATCATCGAAAAGAATCCAACAAGACAAACGATCATAAGAATGCCAAGACTCTTAAACCCACCTCTACGATTACAGAAGCGAGTCTAGAAGAGAAAGGATCAACCCTTAAATCGACGTTGAAGAAGAAACGATCATTAAGTGGATTAAAACAAAAAGCTGTGAATAGTTGGAATGGTCGAAATTCAAATCAATCACTTCATCTAAAAGAACCCTTGCCAGATTTAACGAAATTCCAAGATTTGGTGAATCATCAAAAAGAAGAAGTTTCAACTTCAGCTGAACCAGTTGTTAAAGCTCGAGAAGAACCCAGCTCAACGAAAGCGAAAGTGAAAGATGAAGGAACGGAAAAAGTTGAAAAGCCACTGAATGAGAAAGTGGAAACTGATGAAGCTAAAGGTGAAGAAGTGATCACGAGGGTTGTGAGTCGAGTGAGTTTCTTTTTTTGATATCATCTCTTACATTTGAGATATGAAAACTGAAGGAGATGATTTGATTTGATCTGATCTGATTTGATTCTCAATAGAATGAAGAAAGTCGATCGAATTCGAATTCAGGTTTATCACCTATGAAGTTATTCAAACGTACGATCTTAAATAAAAAGCATGATCCTTCATCCACTTCAACATCCAGTCCGTCCAAAACCCAACCTACATGGAGATTGAGTAATAAACCAGCCAAATCGAATCCAACTCACCCATCCGAACGTCCTCAATCTACATGGAACCCAGTGAACCCTTCTTCACGACAAACACCTAAGAAAGCTAGCCATCCGAATCCAAGTCAAGAATTAAATTCAGGTGGGATTGGATATTCACCTAATTTGACTCAAGGGGTGAAGAAATCCAATTCGAGACATCAACCTGCTGATCGTGATCGTGATCGGGAGGATGATGATCATCGTCAAGAGAAAAGATCAAGCAACAAAGAACATTATAGGTTTAGTGGGATTCTTTCTAAAATCTTTAGGTAAAGATGAGAAGAAGAAGAAGAAGAAGAAGAAGATGATGATGGGATAGTTTGATTAGAAATGAGCACCGAATTTGAAGAGATCAAAAGTGGGTTTGGGTTGAAGGGGGGGGGAGGAAGGGCTTTTTGTTTGTTTTTAATCTTGAAAAACTCTTGATCCTTTTTTTCTTTCTTTTTTTGCTTTTACTTTTTGAGAAGAAAAAAAAGAGTAAAAGGGTTTTTTTGTTTGATTTTACACTCCTTTTGATCCTTCAAAACGTTCATTTTTTTCTACTTCAAAATTGATGATGGTTTTTTTTTTTGGTTTGATTTACACTCGTTTTACTCTTACTTACTTTCTTTCTTACTCTTTCTTTTCTTTGCTTTTTTTTCTTCGGTTTCTATTCTTGTTTTCTTGAACCTTGATCTTGATCTTGAGCTGTTTTTTTTTGCTTGAATAAAGTTGAACTTGAAATAAACTTTTTTTTTGGGGGGGTTTTCACATGGGTTGAAATCAACTCAATCTGACAACCTGTTTGTTGAAAAAAAAAAAATCATATGGACTCAACTAACTCAAGTAACCCTTCCCCCTCCTTGCCAACGCAACACATCCCCACTTCCACACGAGCTCCGAACTCAAACTCCGTTCAAAATCTCTCAGTTTCAATCAACGTGAATGCGGCAGAATGTCAGCCTAGTTCAACCTTGACCTCGTTTGTGATCCCAACCCTTTCCTTGGTCGATTGGGCACAAACTCAACAAATCTTCACCTCAGATCCATTAAACCCAATCAGCCAACCAGCGTTGATTTTGGTTATGGCTACTCCCAACCCACCTCAGAAGAAACAAAGAGAGCGTCAAAAACCACCCACACTTCTCCAAAAATCAAAAGCCCTTCAATGATCTCAATCACCCGGCTTTGATACTCAAATTGAAGCTACACAAGAATCTCAAGCCAATCCTCAAGCTGAAAACAATGATGACACAGACAGAACCAAGGCTAAGAAATCCTGCTTCACACCCAAGATTGATGATAAATCAGACATAGATCTTGTGGGTGAATGGTGCAGTGATTTTGATAACTTCAAGGCTTGGAAAAGACAACTGAAGAAGGTGATGTCTGAACAAGTGTCTGAGTACCTTGTTTCAAAAGGGCATGTGGAAAGAGGAGGGGGAGAGTGTGCAAAGAAAGTAAGTGTACTCGTTTGATGTGATTGTGTTATGACTTCTCTTAACTTTCCATCCCAATATGTAGATTCACACCCTTGTAGAGTGGTTCCACCATGCTAATTCATTCAGACAAGCAACTGGCAAAGTCAATCAGTATGTGGATGTTGACTTCAATGTTTCAGAGGAGGAGTTTGCTGAATTTAAATGGAATAAGAGGAGGGTTAAGAAAGGTGAAGAAGAAGGGGGGAGACTCTCCCTCTGAAAAGAAGGATGAGATATGCTTATAGAACCAAATCAAGTATAATCAGGTCATATGAAGCCAAAACCCAACTGAGTGGAGAATGAAGAAAAGGATGTACACCAGTTGACTTTCAACACTTGTTGATCATGTGCACTTCCACACCAACCATTGATGAGCGAACAGTATCTTTCAACAATCATCACATATTATAAATCAGTTTAAAGCATAGATGGACTTTTGTGTACAGTAATCCTCCTTGTTTTTGGAGGGAACATAGGCTAAAGGGACTAGAGTTTTGTCAATAAAGCTGATGCAATCTTTGAACCAAGAAGATTGACCAATACATTGCTTGATTTTGACTTGCTCATCTGCATTTGGCCATCATACAAATTCTGACTCAAGCTCAAGAATAGCATGGATGCAGTTTTTAATGTAATGTTCAACACTACCCTTTTGCAAAGATCAATGAACAACTGTCAGTCTGATTAATTTAGGAGATTGATACAGAAAAAAACTTTTGAAAACCTGACAAGGAGAAGTGCTTTGCCTTCATACCAAAGGATCCTCCATTTCTGTACAGACTTAGATTAGCCATTGTCACCAACAGCTGCCACTGGAATGCTGCCTGATTACAATTCAATTTATTGTGAAAGATAGGATTCCATCTTATTTGGTAGAGAAGATTTGTAAATCACTCCCTTAACATCTGTGCCTAACCCACTTTGAAAAGCAAGAAAATCAATCAATCAATTTGCAGAAGGATGAATGATTGGAAGTTAAGCAGACAGCCATAAACCAAGTGAAATCAGTCTCATCAAACCAAGCTTGAAAAACTTCAAGCCTTCTCACTAACACAAGGTCCACAATGTCTGGGTAAAGGGTATCTTCTTCTCTTGGATTCTTCTTGTATCATCAATTGAGCTTCTACAATTGATTTTTCCATCTTCCAATCTTTGCTTATGTCATTGGATGTGAGCATGCTGGTTCATGAATTAAAATGTCATGACTCTGCAAGCAGAGATGAAGAATTTTTTCTTCATATCCAATAATATTGTCTGATTTGATGGTGTTGTTGTCATTGTCATTATTGTCATTGTTTTCGGATGTCATGAAGGAGACCATAATTAAACAACCAATCAAATTTGGAAGGAATCTTGCTGTAGTGGTGATGGTTGAGGTGGATGCAATTAGCAATCAGTGAAGTAAAATCAAGGCATCAAGTGATGATAGGAGCTGCCTGCGCCCTGTGACTCTAGGCATGTTTTGGGATGTGATGGGGGTCGAGGTGTTCAAACCTTTCCAGGGCGACCCATCATGAAAACCCATCTTTTTGATGGGTGTTTTTGATGGGTTTTGATGGGTTCTATGTTTGTACACCGCTAATAATATGAAAAGAGCCCGTTATCTTTGTCCTCCTCTTCCTTAACTCTCCTACCAAACCCCCCTACATGGAGAGCCCACCTCGATGCAAAGTGAGATGTACTTCTACCCGGGTGCCAGACCAAGTGTCTAGTGAAGTGATTGGACAGAGGTAGCTGGTATTTGAGTTAATTCCGATTCAACTGTTTACCCCTTTAAAGCTAATCTCAAGTTAAATCTTTTGATCTAGTGTTCAAAATATCCTAATGTGTAGATCTATTATCCATCCATAAGATGCGCTCCTCCTGTAATTTAGCTTTTCCCCTTGTGAGTTTTCTGAAGTTTTGTGAAGAAAATCAAAAAAAGAAAGAAAAAGAAAAAGAAAAAGCAGTTGAAATTCTGAAATGATGATCTTGATATATTTTTTTCCGTTCATCTTCTATGATGTCTTATGTTTGTTTTAATGTCCTCCTCGCTTGCGTCTTTTATGTAGGTTTTTGATTTTTTTGAATCTTCCTGTTTCTAATCAATATTGTGCTCGCAATGTGAGTCCTTGTGGTAAGTCTAACATATTTCTCGTTGATTTTGTGTTTATTTTCAATTTTTGTTTGTTGACTTCAAATGTTAATTTTGTTCGTTGTTTCTTAAATTTCTTGCAATATACCAAATGATGATGTACTGTTTCTTTTGGTTGGCAAAACTACATTTATCTGACTCTTCTTTGTTAATCCTATCCAAATGTGCGTTTAATTGACAATGTCCACTTCTTAACTGTTCAATGATTACTGCTTCTCCTTTCTATCAATTTTGCTCTAGTTTTGTATTTGAATCCTTTCGGTTTTTTCTTCGATAACTGGATTTTCCTTCTTATGTTCATGGTGATAAGTGTGGTTGGTTTTAGAGGGTAAGTTTAGAATTTGGTGAAGATGATTAACCTTTTGCTGTAAGGTAAACAGGGTGAAGGGGTCTTTGGATTACATACAACACTTTGGACGCATTAATTTCATTCATTTCTTCCTTCCTTGCTTCATTCAATTATTTTAATTCAATTCCCATTAAAACCCTTTCTTTCCTCAAATCAACATCACCACTTCTTTGACTTCTCTGTCCCTTCAACCCTTTACTTACTCTACTCTTCAATCTTCTCATTTGTTTTACTTTCCTTTCCTCTCTTAACCATCTCAATTGATCTGATCGCGTTCAATCTGTCTGTCTCCTTATCATCATCATCATCATGCGTTTTATTCCACCGCGATACAAAGCTTGTCGCAACTTACTCGATAGTGGTTCATGTCCTATTGAGGATTGTCCATATCAACATAAGCTAATACACTGCGAACCTTGTCGGGTGTTTGTGACGACTCAATTTAGTTATAATCAACATCTTAATGGAAAACAACATCGTCAAGTCACGGCTCAGCTTCAAGTGCTAGCTCCTCAACTGGTCAATCATCTTCCAAAACCACAGGGACCTCGATGTGAAATCTGCGATGTTTACACTCCTAACCCGGCTCGACATGCTTCTACCTTACGTCACATCAAAAGAGCTCGTTATGAGCGTTATCGTGAGGCAGTACGTGACTCTGAGATGGACAAACATGGGATTGCTATCTATCCCATTGAAATCAATTTTGGATCACTCGACACTCGATCAGTTCGAGAAAACAAATCGAAATTTTTAACTCAAACCATCAAGATCATCAACCAAAGATCATATCACGAATCCATTGTATGGCTCAAAGGTATTAAGACTCTATCAGCTCGATCTCGTCAAGGTCATTCCTCAGTCTTAAGCAAATTTCATCCGCAAGTGATTGAATTTCCATTACAACTTGATTTCCATAATTCAAATGAATTAAGTATCGAAATCAATTTTCAACCTAAAGGCATCACTGGTAAACATGTCGATACACTTGAATTTTATTTCGAAATTCCCGAGACTCGAGATACTTTTAAAATCTCTCGATCACTTCTTGCTATCGTATCTGATGAAGCACTTATGGCAGAACTGAAACCGGTGGGATCTTATGTGCCTTCAATGTGGTTACCTTCCACTGAGATAGCTGATGAAATCGTAGACGGTATCATGCCACCTCCATTGGCAGCCGTGAGGTGGACATCATCACTTCCTTTTTACGACTTGCCAAGGTGGGTTACGCGTGGATTGAGTAGCACCGGGGGTGGGATTCGCAAGACTATATCATGGGCCAAGAATGCTGGTGTACTACCATCTGAATTGTCTTTATCCACTTATTCTAAATGGTGGCAGGGAATCCTTTGGATCGAGGAGGTACAAATGAAGTTGGTCACACTTCACATATTATCGTCCTCCTTGTTCACATCTTCAATTTACACAATACTGATCTCATTCATCTTTGATTAGGGAGGACATACGTCGATACGATATGAAGGGTGTTTCTATCACACGCGTCAAAAATGACTCATTATATAGGTGATTCTCTTTTGTGATTTGACTTATTGATTGAACTCCTCAATATGGCGTCTGAATTGTTTAAATTCATAAATACAGTCTTGAAGTACCTGGTTTAGCTGAAAAGCGACCCTCGGTGTTATATGGAGATCAAGTTCTTTTCCGTCCATCAGGGGACGTTCAAGGTATATGGTATGGTGGACGTGTACACAAAGTGGAGGCGACTAAGCTTCAACTCAAATTTGACCCGTCCTTCAGCGCATTCCAGTGAGTCCATAGCTTTTTTGTCTTCTCACCGCCCCTGGGGTCGAGTATATGTCAATTGTGTATCTCAACGAAAGCTCTGAATTGTCTCGATTTTCCGGCTCATTTTTGTCACAGGGGGCAGAAATTTGATGTTCAATTCAGTCTATGCAGAACAGTCTTACGTCGAATGCATCAAGCTATCATGTTGAAGGCCCAACAATCTCAGTCGATTTTTCCAGACTTACCACAACACAGAATACTCTCAGGCCCGACCGAAGCTGAACGCAAGAAACTTCACTTTTTCAATCGGAATTTTGAAACAAACCCACCTCAACAAGATGCAATTGCCAACATCCTCAATCGTCGTCATCCGGAGGTCCCTTTCATTGTGTTTGGACCTCCTGGAACAGGAAAGACTGCCGTTGAGTCATTGCCACTATCCTCAGGCTCAAACGGTTGCTAATCATTTGATTTTTTTGCAAATAGGTTTTAGTCGAGGCTGTACTGCAGCTATGCGAGAAGCCATTAACTCGGATCCTCATGGCAGCTCCCTCGAACGCAGCTGCTGATCAACTTGCCTTACGACTCCTCCAAGCTGGTTTGAAGGCCTCACTCTTTCGATTATGCGCACCTACTCGAGCTACCACCACTCTCACACCAGGCCTGGAAAAAGTGGTCTGTAGAAACGGACGCGACGGTCCATTCTGTACTCCGGAACTGGAAGTGCTCAAAAATTACCGAGTCGTCATTTCCACTTGTCTTTCAGCTGGAGTCCTGGCAGGTGTAGGTGTTCCTGCTGGTCATTACACGCATGTAATGATAGATGAGGCCGGGCAAGCTATGGAACCGGAGGTGATTGAGACTGTCTCACAGATTCACTTTCCTCATTATCTTGGATGCGCCTCACTGACATGACTGGATCCTGATAGGTCATGGTACCAATGAAAACACTACAGAAGCCAGACACGCAAATCATCCTTGCAGGTGATCCGCATCAACTTGGTGAGTTTTTATGTTCAATCATCATTAACTTCGTATCTCAAATCTAATCCTTCGCCTTTGTATTTTCAGGGCCGATCGTTCGATCACCCGTCGCTACTGCACTGGGTTTACACAAAAGTCTCCTTTCTCGTTTCATCGAATCGAAAGTTTATCATATGCTTCCTAATCGATATTCATCCACCATTTCCAAATTGACTCAAAACTATCGCTCGCATCCTGCTATTCTTGACTTCCCAAACAAACGATGTGAGTATACTCCTCTTTTGCTTCCTTTTATAGCGGATTGACGAAGGCGCGATTCTGAATGTCGAATGTTGAATTTGAATTTGGTCATCTAGTCTATGAAGGAGATTTAACAGCATGCGCAGATGTAATGCTCACCACTTGTTTGGAAAGATGGGAAGAATTACCGATTGGTAAAATACCCATCGTATTTCATAATGTACCCGGAGAAGATCTTCGAGAGAGTGGTTCTCCTAGTTTCTTTAATTTACTTGAGGTTGTTGAGGTTAAACGTTATATTGTATCGTACGCGAAATTTTTCTCATTTGAATAGCAAGCGTCTTGTTCTGTTGGTATTCATGTACTCCAGATTTTGACTGACCCAACCCGATCAATTGGCTTTGATAGATTGAAGGAGGATAGAAGATTCAGATTGACTGATCAAGATATTGGGGTCAGTTTCTTTAGCCTTTATCACACAGAACTAGTTTCATCTTACTCGTCATTTTCCGTGTCTTATGTGATTAGGTCATTACGCCATACAATGCCCAAGCAAGTAAGATCAGGATAGCCTTGAAACAATATCCAAAAATCAAAGTTGGAACAGTAGAGGAATTTCAAGGTCAAGAGCGTAGAGTGATAGTGTTATCTACAGTAAGAAGCAATCAAGAATACTTGGAATATGACTTGAAGTTCAGGTATGATAATGTTTCTTTGAACTGTTGAAATGGGAGATATTCTAACTGATCATGTCCATTTTTCTATAGCCTCGGATTTGTGTCCAATCGACGACGAATGAACGTGGCTATCACGCGAGCACAGGCTGCGCTGGTCATCATTGGAGACGCGTCTGTATTAAAGTTGGATCCTCTCTGGAAACAATACTTATCCGTAAGTACAACTGAAGACCATTTGGCTACTTCTCTTGAACCTTTAAAACGAAAAATTGACCAAGACTATTCAATTCATTGCTTTCTATTCACATCAGACATTATCAATCAAAGGATGTTGGAAAGGTCAACCAATAAATTGGGACGCAGAAGATTACTTATATCCATCTTCAGATGAATCAGGAACTTCAGAGGAAATGTCAGAATCTGATACTGGCTACACTCGTCCTCGTCTACAACCATCCACTCGTAAAACCAAAGTGAGATCAGTGGAAGATGATCATTTATTCTTACTGACTGGAATGGTCCAAACGATTAGTCTTGAAGATAGTTTATCAGATGAAGAAGATTATGAAATTGTTGATAAAAATCGAACTAGAAGATTAAGATATGAAGCGATGGCTGATAAAGATTGGAGTACACTCGAATGAAGTTAATGAACTATGATTTCATACTCTTATCTCGATTGTTGTATGATTATCAAGACAAGCTTGTGTCATACATCTTCATTTCTCATTCTTTATACTTTTCCACGATTTTCAATCTCATAAAACAAAATACGGTGGGACTAGGAAGATTTGCTCAAGTGGTTTTACGGTTTGTCGGGTCTTGTTTGTATGTATGCTCGAAGTTTGTCAAACTCAGAAAGAAGATAAGAAGGATCCATAAAGCGATTCTTGATAATGTTAAATTCTTATTAAAAGGTTCACACTTTGTTTTCTAACATTTCTTCTAGTCACTCAATATAAGTATAAATATATATATATATATATATATATGCGTGTGTGTGTGCTCATGTCTATTATGTAGTTCAAAAATGTTATTCATCCAATTTATCCTGTAAAGTCTTCTATGAGTGATGAAAGAAAGTTTGTGTATCAAAACCTCTCGGAATCACAAATTGGTAGGTTCACATGATTTGAAATTATTTAAAGATGTTAAGATTAGTTTTTTTTGAACAGTAAAAACAAAGATGAAAATTTCCTTTTATGATGAACTTGGAATAAATTGAGGTCAGGAATGATTTTTAGTTACATACAAGTAATTGAAACTTCTTATATTAGAACATAAACACCTTAGGGCCCGTTCGGTTCGAAGCCAAAAACCATTTTTGGCCAAATACCCCACCAAAGCCAAAAACGGTATTTGGCCAAATTCTGTTTTTGGTTTTTGACAAAATCACCGGCGTTCGGTAAACAATATTTGATCCACTACCTATCTTATAATTCAGCTAGGCGTACACGTTTGAGAAGGAAGGGGCCCCATTTTTACGGTCCCTATTACACCTTCCCTAGGCAGTCCCGACTCATACAGTAGACTCTGAGAAAACCGATACCCAAAAAATTGGGTCAAAAACTATCGTTTTTCGCCGAGTATCGGTTTTGTCAACGGAAATCTCACTGTAAATAAGAATTTATTGGGCCGAAAATGTATCGGTTTTCCAAGATTATCGCTTTTGACAGCTATTGGTTTTGTCAGAGTCTACTGTAGTCCCGGACTGCCAGTGTTCGGGTTTTAATCTGAAAACCACCGACTCTGTATAATTTAGACTTCCTAGATTATCAGTGTCGAATGAGTTATCTTTATACTTATTTCAATTTCCGAGATATGGATGGGTTTTCCCATATCTCGAAGTTTTTATGAAGGAAAGATACCTTCCTAGACGAATTCATACCAGCAATAAAACGCTGATGAAACTAGTACAGACGTACGTCTAGGAAACTCAAGATGATATTTTATGTATCAAATATCGAGATTGAGTATGGACAGTCTTCATAAACACTGTAGTCAAGATAACTGTGATTCTCAGAACGCACTAGAGGGAAGATTTTGGTTGAATCACTAATTGATTCGACCAAAGATGGTTTCAGTTTATTAACCCTCCCTCGGAGCTGAAAGCCTGAGCCTCTAAACGAAACCCCCTTCTTTCAGAACCGTGTGCACCTCAGAACAGCTCTTCCGTGTACAAATTCATTTCTAACATCCTTTAACTGTGTAGCTTGTGCAAATTTAATACATACAAAAGCTCTTTTGCCTCTTTCAGGTCATCAGGCAAATACCCCTTTACATAAAGTTTCCATGAATCCGATTTCCACCTGCCTATTTCACAAATCTCTTCTACTGGCACCCCCAATGCGAACCTTAAAGATGCTCCTCCCACTCTAAAAGAGTGTCCGGTTATTCCCTTGAGGCCATTTTTCTCCCACACCCTACTGCACGCCGACATTATCATTTGCTTAGTCAATTGTATCTTTGTCGTATTTTCTCTATAGCTGAATAATGGCTCTGTATCATTAATGGTATCTGCTATCCTCCTTCTCAAAGCACCAACAGGGCAGAGCATATTATTAAGCCCTTTAAGCTGTAAAATTTGAGTTTCATCCACCTTCGCCGTCTTTGCCGTCTTGAGGGAAATGAAGGCCTCCTTGTTATCGCCGTCGCATACGATCCTCACATCTGCCCTCGTGACTTGTGTTAACCCCCTTTTCCCATTGCTAGTCAATTCTCCAAGTCTAGCTAAACCCCAAAAGGCGCATAAAACCGTGTCGAAAATTGCTATCTCTTTGTAGCCTTTTTGGATGAAGTCGTTGGCCAAACATAACAAATGATTAAGGTGGACAGGCTTCTTCTCTGATGGCTCCTTCTGGGACACGTCCATCTTTTTCGAAGCCGTAAGCATCAACTTTATCGTTGCCTCATTCACTTTTGGGAAATCTTCTTTATGGTAAAGGTGCCACGCCTTCAGCCCATACAAGTATTTTTCTAGTGTCTGTGACAGAATGTCCTCCTTCGTCGGACCTGCACTAGTTCTGCCCGCCCACACGCAGAATCCATATATATCGTCTTCAGAGGCTGGTAGGTTAAAGGTGCTGGATGAATTGTCGTCCCAGTACTTCAAGAATTTCTTCACTGCCCCATTATAGCTTAAGATTGTATTCCATTTCCATCCGTCTAATATGTGTTGTTGTAATTTGTTATAGTGAATTAATCCGTCTCCTCTACTCAGGAACTGCGTGATAGGCTTTAAATCATCTTGTGAATACATTTTCTTGATATGATTGCGATGTCAATCTAACTTAAATTCAATTTGTTAATAAGAACTACTTAAATTCAATTTGTTAATAAGAACTCTCGAAATGACCTTGTGGATAGGGAAGCAAGCAATGAAATTAAGAACTCTCGAAATGACCTTGTGGATAGGGAAGCAAGCAATGAAATCTCACTCAGGGGGTGCTCCGATGAGATAGCTCTGATAATGGAATTACACAATCATGAAACAACTGTTGATATGACTAAATACACATTTTGAAACAATCCCTGAAGGGGGGGCGGGGCTCGAATTGCTTTAACCAACCTAGCTAATTCAGACGAAAGAGGGTCAAGAGAATTTAAGACCTGGAAACTGTACCTTCAAGGTTTCATAATCTATATTAAGAACCTGGTCTTGGCTGAAGACATTTAGTAGGTCTCTAGGTATTGAGGCCCAAATTCGATCTGATTCCAATTTGTCATGTACCACTCCCCTTGAGATATCATCAGCAACATTATCTTTAGACTTTACTCTCTTCGCTACTATGTCCATATGGCAAAGAATGAGGATTTTCTGGATCTCTCTCCATTCTTTATTCACTTCTAGGTCGTTTGACCTCCTATTTAAAATTGCTTTTTCCGAGGTTGTATTGTCTGTCCAGACTATAAGCGTCTTTCCGTCGTAATTTCCTTGGCAGATTAAGTTCCAGAGACCTATTCTAATCGCCACTGTCTCCAACCAAGCTATTCCTCTCTTGGAATCACCTGAGTCTTCCCAATTCGGTTTCAATTTTAATTGAAACCATTGTTTCCCTAACACGACCCCTACTCCGTAACTTGTAGATGCATCCCCAATCCAACCAATGTCAATTGGGTTGCTGAATCTAATTAACCTAGTGTGCTCGAAGTTCGATAGCATAAGTTCCCAATGGAGGAGGTCCATCCTTACGTCTTTTGGGATCAGTTGTGTTGCGTGTTTATACACCCAACTCTTCTTCCTCCTGTAGAGTGCAGTCATGTAACATTTCAGCTGTGGTAGCATCAGAGTCACATGCACCAACCGTCCTATCAGCACCTCCGCCTCGTTGAAAGAAAACTTCTTCCCAGGTTTTAGAGCCTCTAAGATTTGGCTTTTCCTTTCGTTTAACTTTTCCTCGGGGAGTCTGACCGTCTTGGACACGCCGTTCCAGATAAAGCCCAAGAATTTCTGCTCGTCTTTGAAGTCTGACACCTTTTCTTTGTTCGTTATGACCCCTAATTCAAGACTTCTGTTAACTACGTCTTGCATCTGGAGGCTTGAGCTAGGATTCTTGATGAATAAGGCATCATCCACCCATCTGAAGACCTCTACTACTTCAAACTTGTTCTTCATCATCCCTTTCCAAGCATCTGCTGCCCTGCCGAAAGATCCACATCCGGCTACCCCGCCAAAACCTATTCTGGTATCCCACCAGATATTCCCTGACGCGTCCATAACCATCATGTAAGGTTGTTGACTGGTCATCATTGGGATTTGGCGATAGGCCTTCTCCCAGTCGAAGATAGCCAGCTTCAATGGGCCTTCTGAGCTACGGAAAAAGGACGCTACTTTAGCAAAGTCGTCCCACGTCGTCTCGAAATCTTTAGAGTCTACAAATGAGTTTACGGAGGGGATGTCAGGGTTGTTCCGCGGGTATGAGAGGTCGTTGATGGGTCTAATCGATCCATCCCCATTTACCACTGCGCCTAATGGATTGGTTCTAAAGAAACCTACCCTCCTATATACATCTTCATGTTTGAAGGGTCCGAAAATCCTACCGGCCGCTTTCTCTTTTAGCATATTAGATTCAATCTTCTCTTTAGCGAGCTCTGAGGAAGCGTGGTTGGGCGGCGTATACCACTTGCAGTCAATGATAAAGTGATGAGGTATGCCTTGGTCAAATCTGTACCGGAACCCTTTCAGAATGTCCTTGTATTCGTCAAACAGACCCGCCGACCTGAGGCCTTTCTCCCATTCATTGATGTTCATCTCGCACTTCACCTTTCCTGGCCATACTAAGCTGTCTGGGTCTGAAATGAAATTTCTTCCTTCATCAGCCAAGTGACATACGTGAGATTGATCTCCGCGCTCGTTACCTAGATCTTGTACACTTAAAGCTGGCGCTCGAGATGTGCTTCTGTGATGGGTAATAACCGCAAAAAACAAATCGTGAATAAAATTTCATAGGAGCGGTAATATAGGATAAATACAATTCTGAACTAAGGAGTTACTCCTTGGAGGCATGTACAGGGAGAGAGGTGGTGAGGTGCAAAGGGATTAGATAGCCTACCCTTCCTTCTCATTTCCCTTCCCTTTGTTATCCCCTCTTTTGAAATTCGGGTTAAACTTCCTTCCTCTGAAATTGTTATATGGGTTTGGTCTAAAAGGCCTGTCTCTCTTATCGAACGAATTCCTTGACATTCCAAAAGATGGTCTCCCCGCGTTGAATGGCACTGCAGATGAGTGGTCTGCTAAGACGTCGGAATAAGGGTTCCTTCCGTGTTTCTCCCCCCCCTTCATGTAAGGGTTGTCCGTCATATTGAGGTCGTCTTGAGCTCTTGCATTATAGAAGATTTCATTCACCAAACCGGATGGTTCCAATGCGGGGTTCGGGACCTTCTGATCTGGGTTTCTAACTGCGAAAACTGACTTCCTGATGGTTAGGTCGTACTTAAACGCAATCACCCAAGATCTCTGCTCTTTAAAGATCCTCAAGACGTTTTTCTTATGTACTTCCATTGCGTCTGCAAAACCGCCAAACTTGTAATCTTCTCTCAACATTGCAATAAAATTGTCCATGTTCTCACCCCAATCAAAGCGAGATTGGGTCCACTCGCCTGGAAAGGGGTGGCCCCTGTATTTTTCGGATTCCTTATCGCCCTTCTTATACTCAGTATAATTATCGCTAGCCGCCTGCTGCCAGCTCCGATTAAAGATAGTCAGCGGGAGTTGTCCTTGTAGGGCCTGCATGTTCCTATGGAAGAACAGAGGTAGAGATTGGGCTTTGGCATCTGGGGTTATGCTGAAATCGAAGCTCAGGCCACCTTCCGAAAACGTCGATTCTTGCAAGGTAAAACCTTTAGTAAAACTATGCGTTTTACTCGTCAACGGAACTGGTGAGTGGGCTGTGGTCAGATCGATAACCGCTTTGCTCGACGCAAACACGTCCTTATGCGTGTCGTCTACCGGCCTAGCCGCATTCGGCAAAGAGACATTCCCTGTGTCTGAGATGGACACTTTGTTAGTAGGAATTTGCTTTGAGAACTTCGGTAATTTCGTGGATGTACCAAATATATTTCCAAATTCTATGATTCTTGCCTGTCCGTCTTCGTTGATCACATCGCGGTTCTTAGATGGACTCTCAATAAGACTATCAACATCTTTACGGGGTGGACTAGTCCCGTCGCTTAGTCTAGGATCAATGTGTGGATTCACACTCTTCTTTGGACCTTGTGTAGCATCTAGTATCAAACGTGATAAGTTAGCAAACAACGTATGTGACAACAGAGGTATGAGCAAAACGTTGCTCACCCCTACCTCTATTGAGGTATTTTGATATAAGTGACTGCTTATTATATCTCCCAAAGGATGACAATCCTTCCTCGTGAGTATTGGCTGCGTCAGTTGTCACTTCCCTACTGGGCAAGCTTTCCTTTGTGGTTGCGCCACTGACAGTGGTAGGATTCGGCGTAATGGCTCCTAAGGCTGATGTTAAGTTTGTTAAGCTGTTTGATGACATCTTGTAGATGAACCCTTGCTGTCGTGAAAAGGTAAGGAGGTAGAAGAACGGTAAAAAGCTAAAAAAGGTATTAAAAAAGCTAAAAAAGGTATCTTTTCTTTTTAAAAAATGTATCTTTTTGAAGAATTATAAGAGGATTGATGATATCAAATAAGTGTGAAGGTATCTTTTAAGATAGGAAAGAATCTTTCTAAGGGTTTGGGTAGTTTATGTGGAACAATAATGCAAGTTGAGGAATTAGATTTTGGTGGGGACTCAAAATCGTATTCTCTCAACTCACGGATTATATTTCACTCTAGAGGAATCAGATGTAGATACATCTAGACTATATCATAGCTTAGATACAACCAATTAATTATAATGATGACTGCCTGGGCGTCTATCAGGTACAACCTTCTGGATTTATAGACCCTTATGTCTAGGCCAGTCTGAGCAACTCGAGTGGATGTATAACCCGGTGGTACTTGATTGCATTACCCAAAACCCGTGGACACAGCCCACCTTGTCGTGCCTCTGGCGGTAAGCTACCATCAAATACAAAAACCGTATTTGATCAAATATTCTTCGTTTTGAAAAACAGCCTTGACCCTGTTTTTCAAATTCAAATATGGTATTTGCCCCTTCTTGTTTGATCACATCTCCACCTCACCACCAACAACTGTCTTTTAATCCCTTCACACACCCCCTCATTCACACACCCTTTCCCTTGTTCTCATTTCTTTTCTATCCTTGTCTTGTCTCTTTATGGTCATTTTTCTCTCTATCCTCGGGTGAGGCAGAATATGAGCTGCACAGGCCGTTACACCAATGCTAAAGTAACAAAAAACTTCAAATTGATGTTTCTGCATAGCCAAAAGATGCTTCAGAAATTGACGTTCAAACAACTTTCAATTTTTGGCACGGTTTATAGGTGTGAGAGACTGTAAAGAAGAGCAAATGTGACGCATCGATGACCGTGATGGATGAATGGATTCGAAAACAATCAAATGGTTTTCGAGTTCATTGCATCTCATCTTTTGATTCAAAATCAATTTCTGAATCATTGTTACCGAACAGTTGACCGCTGTTCAGATGGTCAACGACGATCATTGTGATCTTTTGTTGACCTTTTTGGTCGACTGTTCGGTAACTGAAAAACCGAAATTCAAGTATTTCGATCTGCCCCTTGAAATAGGGGCAAATTGAAATTTTGTTTTTGTGTAACGAATTTCAACTTTTTGAACCGAATGGGCCCTTAGTCCGCTTGTTACAAGATCTTGATCCACATTGAGATCAATTCAGCTGCTTTAAATCCTACAAACATCTATTGAAGCTCATTGGATTTATAGGTTGAAAAGACAGAGATTATTGATTTCCCTTTTGATGATGTATGTACATGATTAAAATGATTGTAAAATAAGTGTAACCACAAAGATTCAAGTTGATCAAAAGCAAGTATTAAGGCTACTTTTGGCAGCATTTATAGTACCTAGAAATAAACTCCATCCCCAACCCAAAAGGAATTTAAAAAGTACTTTTGCATAAACACAAAAAGGGAGTTTATCAAGTCAATAAACTCCTTTTTGGACTTGGCAAAAATTTATCTCAAGGGTCTTCAACCCTCCTTGATGTCACAGCAAGCCAATCACATTGCCACTCAACAACATCATCACTCTCCAAATGACTTCAAAAGATGGACATGGCAGTCTCTCTTCCCAATTTCCTCTCACCACCTCTGTCAGGAAAGGCATAAAACCATGACAGTGGCACATCTCTTTCCTTACAAAATCCCCATTACACACACATGAACCACTTGTAATAATCAATTACATATGGAAATAATAATAACACACCTATGTAACATCATTACATATCAATCAACACATAAATCACGCCTATATTTCAAGCTTATTTAAGTTCTATTATCATTTCTATTCATTGCATTTCATTTTTATTCAAATTCTTTCTTTCTGTGTGATATTAAGATAAATAAAAACAAATACACATGGATCAAATTGGAAGATGATCCTGTAAGAATTGTTTGTTGATTACCTTTCTAATACACGCGTGAAAACCTAGTTTAAAGCTACTAATGTGGATTGGGAACCCAACTTAGTAGCTGATCATCTAAAACTGATCTTCTTGGCACGTGGTACCAAGAAGGGATGTCTAGGGTTCACGCGCTGAAAGGAAGGGTTGTTAGTAAATAGTTCACACAGGTGAATCAGGGATTGATGGGATCAAATATTACACACGCTAAATTAGATAATTACATATGCACTCTATTTGTAAAGATCTTATCAGATGATCGACACATCAAATACTATATGTTCACAGGATCTGTTCTCTACAGTGATCCTTTTTGTAGAATTCTTTCATCATTATGGGCGCATATTCTTGTTGTTTGTGGGTATATAAACCCCTGATCCTGGCTCTTCTTTTTGTTCTTCATCCTTTACAATAACCAATCAAGTTACAATAGCTTTACCAATCAATTAACCCATCCATATCATCCTATAGAAGCCCTTACAAGTTATCTTGAGCCCTTTTACCATTAGTAGCCACAGATTTGATTATTTTCCGCTATTCTTACACTTGATTACTATTTTTAGGTGCTGTCCTACATATGTAAAACATATGTAATCATCTTGTAACATTGATTTCATCATTGTTGCACGTTGGTTTCCCTACTCAATAAGCATCCTTATTGACAACCTCCTCCAACACCCATTTTCCTTTCTCCATTGTCTTTCAATGTCATCATTTCTCTTCAATATTTTCTCTTACATCCTTTGCAAACCATCAATCAGGAAGTGTGCCTCAAAGAAATAGGAAAGTTGTGAGTATGATCATGTAATAGATTCATTGAAAGATCATTGTTACTGTCCTCATTAGACAAGGATAACCATTCCGCTCTGAAGTCTACAGAGGGATTCAAATTGGTATTGGGAATTGGTGGGAAATCCAGGTGAACACAAGGAATTTGAGGAGTTTGGTTGGATTTTCTATCAAACGGGTTTCTTTGATATGTACCAATAAAGGAGTTTTTTTAAAAAAACTCTGTTTCAAAAACAAACTCCTCTTCCCCGGGTCAATGTACTGGCGGTCAAATGAGATCTGCACCTGCCCCGCCCTGCCCAGGCTTTTTGCGGCCTGCACATAACCCCCGGGAAGACTGGGAAGGCTGTGGGAGGGCCGTGGGCTGCCCACCATTTTTCTTTCAAAAAAAGGAAGAAGATTTCCCAATGGAAGGGACAATATTGCTGCCTATCACCTCATTTACGTTACAAACTATATCTTGTTATTTATTTATATTCTAGAATTTATGACAATATCAATTCATTTATATCATAAAGTTTATTAATTGAATAGGATCAACGCGGAAGAGAGGCCCCAAAGATAGCCCTCTCTCCTCAAGAACCAAGCAAACACAATTCTCAAATACCAACAGAAGTACCCCCCCAATGAGTGATCATTTTATCTGAGGCAGAATCCAATACGTCTCATCCCCCTATCAGTGGCAACGTACAATCAACCAGCTCCAAATGCTCTAATCTGACTAGTCAAATTAACTCTAGAAGCATTAGCAATACATTGTGGGGGTGGAAATACTTCAAGATTCAATTGTTTGTCAATCCACTCACCAAGGAAGTGGAGAACAGGACAATTTGCATGTTCCAAGTTGAGCCTGGAATGGGGTGTGGAAGTATCTATAAAGTGGATGAAACTCACAGTATAAAATTAATGAGCCAATACCTGCTCAAGCATAGCCTTGACAAAGATTCCCACATTGAATAAGGAGCTGTCAACATGCGCAGGTACCTTACAACAGGCCAAATAGCTCCAGTAAGTGCCTTGGTCTCATACTTTCATGACTCCCTTCTGATCCCCTTCTCATTCTCTTCTACTTCATCTAAGAACAACAAGCTATTGAGCACAACCTTCCAGTTGGCTATCTTACACCTCATTGTCAATGGCAAATTCCCATTCTAAATACATCTTCCGTCCATTGATAATGAATTTGCAACTCAAACTACATTTTATGTCCACTAATGATGGGATCCCTACTTGAAGTACATATTCCTTCCACCAATATTGTTCCTGCAACTCAAGATATGCTGGAACAAAGCGCCTACATGAACCTTTGAATGTAGGCGCTTTATTTTGGCGCCTACATGTGTGTAAATACCTGCAGGCGCTTTCTCTGAGCGCTCAAATCTGTATCAAAACATATAGGTGCCATTAAAAAGTGCCTACATGTGTATTTGAAGATGTAGGTTCTTGTTTGCTGTAAAGAGCACCTACAATTGGATTGTAGGCACTTTTGCGTGGGAAGATACAATTGGGTGCACTTTTTGGGGGTGCCTCAAAGTTTGGATTTTGGACATTGTTTGGCAAAATCTTAATTTCAAAGACTGAGTTTCTTACAACAATCCTATGTAGGTAGAATAGCCATATCAAAGGTTGATTAGATTGATCACAATCAATTTGACAACTATCAAAATAAAAAAACCTTACCCAATGATATTTCCAATAGATATTATGGTTCTGTAGGTCAGTAGCCTGCTTTCCAAAAGCATGGAACTCATCTGAAACCTCCTTTAAAGTAAACACAAGGATATAGTGGTTATTCTTTGAAATAGAGATATTCTAAAAACCAATCAACATCAATTTGCTCATATTTAATGACATCCTGTGTGTTGGTTATGTTGGTTGTATCTAATTGAAGTAAGGATGATAAGAGAAACTCATCAAAGTCTTTGTCTTCTTCCTGTTGAAGAATCTCAGAGGTATTCATGTTACAAATAAAGAAAGAGATGTTGTGGACAGAGCACAATGGAAAAAAAAGTTGAAGAGGGTTTAGCTCCAATCTAAAGCCAAGCCAATGTGAACACAAACTTCAAGTGTGGGTTAGCTTAACAAAGCCCTATCTGCGCAGCTGCGTTTGCACCCTTGCAAAGGGGTTTATGACTAATTGTCCATTCCCAGCATGGAAACTCCACAGGTGAAGTCCTGTTATGTAGTTTTTCACATTTCTCATTCTCCCTTATTTATAAACACACATTTTCTCAATTATTGATGTTGTTCAGATTCTGTTTATACATATACTTGTAGTCTCATAACCCAGACAATTTGAGTGGTACAGCTAATATTATTAATTGAAGATACTTACAAGGGAGGCTTGAATTGTGAACTTTTGATATACCAATTTTTGTCTTGGGTGTCTTCCAGACTTTCTAACAAAGCACTTTCTATAAAATCATGTACAGAGTATTACAAGTCTGACATAAGAGCATGAAAACTCACATCAAAAACAGGATGAGAGAGCTATCTATCTGGGATGATAAATAGTTAAACACATGTTGAAAGAAATATCAAAGAACTTTAATACTTGAAAAATTGGTGTTTATAAATCAGGGAAATTGGAAAATGCAAAAAACTACATAACAGGACTTAACCTGTGAAGTTCTCATGCCAGGAATGGGCAATTAGTCATGACTCTGCAAGGGCACGCACACGGCCGTGACAGAGAGGGCTTTATTAACGGGTCCAAGATTTTTCCGAACAACGAATTACGAACGATAATGTCTGCAAAATACGTTGTTCGGAAAATTACGCTTTTCCCCGGAAAAAGCGCATTTTTCCGTGCTTTTTTTGTTTTTAGATGAACGGAAAAAAAAGAGCGCAAAATGTAGTTTGCAAAAGTGAATCCTCAGTGTCACGATTGATGACTTTTCCGAACATTGCCTTCCGGACGTTATGATAAGGAAAATTAATGTATGCAAATATACAAAACACTTGCCCAGTATAGACTTTCACAGTCATAACTTCAGGGACGTTATAACTCGTGAAAATATATGTTTGTAAATTTACATCTGCAGTGCCAGATTGTTGAATTTTCCAAACACCCTCACAGACATAAAGTGCCCATCTCATTTTCCCAAATTGCATCAGGTTTGAATTTTGCCAACCCCCTTTTCTCAAGTTTATCCTGATCGAGTTTCACGTGATGTAAGAATAACCAACTCGAGACAATAGCGTTCCCAAGAATCAAAGTAAAATCATTAAAATTTTAATTTTATTGCCAAAGCGAAACAAACCGGTACAGCGAAATGCAAAAGAAGAAACCAAAAAAATGACAAGATTGAAACATTTAAAAACAGCAAGAGGATACTGTCAAGAAATTAAAAGAATGTAAATTGAACAATTACAAATTATTGGATAATTTATCAGGAAGATGAGAGAAAAAGATCAATCTACTGCCTCTTACGCTTTGACTTACGTACCTTACTACCACCCGCACTTGCATTCGACTCTTGGCTGACAACGGTTTTGAGTTCCCTCAACTTAATCTCCCCTTCGGGGACCAAGGCATACCCTTTCCAACCTCTGATTTTCTTAGCTGAAGGCTTGACTGGTGTATTCTTTTGACGACCCTCCTTGGTATCAGTCGCTCTGATTGAGGTTAAGCTCTCCACAAATTTTCTCTTCTTTTCAAGCTTGATCTCGGGTTTTTCATGTTCTAGAGACTTCACAATCTTCTTTTCAAGCTTGATCTCGGGGTTTTCATGTTCTAGAGACTTCACAACCTTTAACTTCTTTTCAACCTTGATGTTAGGTTTTTCATGTTCTAGAGTCTTTCGTTTTCGTGGTTTGTTAGTCTTGGAATTGGAAGTGCCTTTGCGGAATGAAACCAATATATCAAAATCAACCTATTCAAGAAAAGTAACATGAGTGAAAAGAGAGAAAGCACACCTGTTTTCTTCGTTGATTTTTCCTTGGACCTTTCAACCTCTTCTTCCTCTGAGCTTTCATGCTTTTTGCTGTTTTGATCACATTTGTTGTTGTTGTCAACCACCTTATTTTCTACTTGCAACTCTAATTGTGTTTGTGAAAAGGAAAGGTTGCCTTCAATGTGACCACCAAATGTTTTGTTTGCTTTCTTGTTTAATTTAACGCTGGCAGTTTCCAGAATTTTGGATTCTTCGGCGGTAGGTGCTCGAGAATACATTGCCCAAGAGGTGTGAGCTGCAATTCCTCCAATGCTGGGCAATTGCCTGGTGACAAGAGTGGCAATGCCTTCATTTAGCATGTCGTTGTGATACCACACACCAGTTAGACCACCGACGGTACGTACTACCTTGCACCAATAGTGCCCATCTAGCCAAAAACCACGCGCGCGCATTCGGTAGGTGACGGAATGTAGGGTCAATTCATATGGTAAATCTATCTCTCCCATCATGTTATGCGCTTCCTTAATGCGTGAACCCAAGTACAAGCCAACGTCGATTTGAATGTGTAAGTGGGGTGGTGGCGGACTGAAAACCAGTTGAGTCCTTTCAAGGAGAGCTGGTCTTTGTTGTGGCAATGTTGGATCAAGGCTGTCTGGGTCGTCATTGACCACGCATTCTAAACAGTGACGCGCAGATACACGCGCTATGCCAGTGCTGGATGCCCAAGCCTGGATAAGTTCTGGTGTGGATGAGTAGGAGCACTTGTCGGTATAGTTCTCTGGCATAAGTGTGATGCTGTTGAGATTAACGGTCTCGTGTGTCTTGTGTTGCCGGTTGTGAGAGCACACCAATTTTTGTTGACGGTAAATTCGGAACAATGACCTGGTGATTGGAGGCGCCGGCGGAGTTGTTTGAAGTCGGTCAAGATCAAATAAACCTTCAAAAAAAAGCTCCGCAGAGGCATACTCGTCAGTAACAAAACTCCCAGGATATATCCCCTGAATTGCTCCATGGAGTTTGTTTTGACCTAATGTGAGAATTGTGCGAATGCTACCGGACTGATGAACCTCCCAAGTCAACCGTGAAGAAAATAAATTCATTAATATGTTGAAGATGTGTTCGGAAGTGCCCTTAGAACCGGTAAACCAGAGAGGTGTGACGATGGCATACAAACATTCTGCCATCGCATTCATCCAGCACCTGTTCTTGCGACCTTTGATCGTAGAACTGCGGAAGCTTTGATATGTTGTGACTGGATTACGATCCACGTTGACTGATCCTAATGGTCGGCCGAGTTTTTTTTTTTGGAACCAAGCAAGGCTTCTGTCGTGTCGGGTGGACGCCCATCATTTTTAGGTTCTCGACGATTGCGGTTCTTCTTTGACCAGCCAAGGGTCTGTGCAACCTTTTCGTAATTCTTGGTAGAGCCGTACACAATTGTTACGCCTCTGCAGAGTTCATCATAGTCTCTCTGGAGACTATAGACCAAGGCGTACAACTGCACCAAACCAACCTGAATGGTACAATTGCGTTCACTACAGAAAATATATAAAGAAATTATCAAAACAAATTACACATTTCGGCCAAAAGCAAAAACTTACGAGATCATGTAATAAACCCGATGCATCGACTCTTGCGCGTTGGTGGTCTCAGGCAAGTCGTCGTCCAAATTGTCATCATCTATTTGCTTGGTCCTTGACTTAAACAACATTGCCTGAATGTCGGATGCCTGCCACCAGTCAATCCATCTTTTCACTTTGGGAAACAGGCGGCGTAATTCGTCCACTTTTTGGTCGTAGGTAGCGCCACCTGGGACGTTTGGGTCGCAGAGACTCATTGCCAACTTCTCAAAGTCTAACTGCATGAGCCAAATCAAAACACATAGATTGATTTAAATTCACTAAATTGTGATGATCAATCTGAACGTACCTCTGAGCCTCTATCAATAATGGCATTGTTTTGCTTAATACGTGTAACTTGTGCGCGAAAATGTTCTTTGCAACCACGAAGCTTCGAGAGGGCGACATTCTTATCGCGTTCGTCGAACACATGCATGTAAGCCATAATGAATCCTTTCTTTTGAGCCATGGAAAAGTCGACCACATTTCGAATGAGTATGTCGCATTCTTCAGGCATAAGTTGAGAATCCCGCATTTGTACCATCAGCGTAGTGAAGTGAGCTAGATAATGCTCTGCGGTGAGTCCATGCAGCCAGGTTAGTTGGATTGGAACCCATCTACGCAGTACTTCACAGTACATTGATGTTGATAGCAAATATCCATTTGCAAAAAACTTATACGTAACATCGGAAAGTAACCCTCCACTGTAAACGCTGCCGTCTACCTTGGTCAAAAGTAGGTCGGCCATCCATTGCGTTTGGAATGTCTTGTGGGTCTGATTTGGCATGAAGGAAGAAGATATGACGCGCAAGCCACGTCTGGACAGAAGAAACAACGGAAGACTCAATGAAATTGTAAAAAAAATATACGCAATTAAACTGCGTACGTACTCCGCCCAGTGGATAAGGTCCGTCACAAAACTGTCTCCGGAACCTGGTATTTTCTTTTCCGGAATTATTCCATGCTTAACCAGGATCTGAAACCGGTAGTATCCAAGGCGATGCAAATTCGATAGAGCCGAATGAATATTGGTAGCGGTTGTAATTGCAGTCTTTCCGGCCGGAGCTCGCCCAACCTAAAATGTAGTGAACGTGTCAGTACAAGTCTTTCCACATGAGTGCATCGATGACTGACCTTATGTTGCAGTGGACCGACGTTTGGATTCTCAACCACTTTTTGCGCAAACGATGCCAAAGCAAGTTTATCCAGCTTTGCACGCCGTGGCCAAGGGTGGTTGTGGTGTCCTGAGTGACGGAAGATACCCCAACCTGTAGGAATGTGTTCGTCTACACGACACATAGTCGTAGTACACCGGACAAGTTGGAGATATTCAGAGCACAGTGCGGCTGGGCATTTCCGCGGTCTGAAGGAAATGTTTGTAAGGTTGAGCAGTGTGCTGAGGCATAAACCCAAAGATAAGAGACGTACTTGGATTCCCAATCCAGTATCTTGCCGTTTCCAGTGGGAGGCGACCCAAGATAGTTACAATCTTTGTTGTTGCATACTAAAACACCTAAGCAGGTGAACTGAACCGTCCTCCAGTCACATCCTTCTTTGACTCCGCCTCCAGACTTCGTACTGGTGAAGCCAACAGTACACCAGTTGGTAAATTTTTGGGTTGGTTGTTTGACAAAGACAGTGTTCCCGTTGGGGAATAATGGGTAGCCTTCCTGGTCAACAGTGGTATCATGATCTATGAAAGTTTTGAAAGAACCGCGGTCCACCGGAAGACCAAAGGTTTTTTTTCCTGGTCTTACTTCCTGATTGCGCTTGGCTGAAACCGAATCGCTTATTGTAGCCAACGTTTCACATGGTATCTCCTCATGTAACCAGATGTCCTGTATCCTAAGGGTCTCTCAAAGCTGTTCTGAAGCGTTGGAGTCGGAAAAAAGAGATTGACTGCTTTCTGCAAACTCTGAATCACTGCTCATTGCAGACCCGTATGTATTGAATTGAACAATGAAACAATGAAGAAGTTACGAGAAAGGGTCGAACAGCGTGATCAAGTATTGTGCAAGAGATTTAAATAAAATAAGAAATGATGTTATGTTAGAAATAAAATAGAAGAGATTTAAATAAAATAAGAAATGATGTTATGTTAGAAATAAAATAGAAAAAAAAAATAAGAGAAGAAGTTAGAAATGGAAAAAAACCGCAAAATTGATAAACAATTTTGACAGCAATTTGTTGGTACGAAAAAAATTGATACAAAATTTTGACAGCAATCAGTTGGTACGAGCATGACTCCTTCTGTAATGAATATTGACGTTTGTCAAGGTTCAAAAAAGCGATTGTGCTTTTCTGGGATCGTATATTTCCCTTGTTGTAATGAATAATCCGCTATGAACTTTAGGATTATATCCTTGTTGTATGTTTCATTTTGTTTGACCTTTGCTTTGCAAAAGGCCAAAACAAACCTCCCTGAACATCAACAACCCGCCTTGAGTGGGTGTTGGAAATACAACAGGGGAATGGAAGGTGCGTATAATCAGGAGAGCCGTTTTCGAATTTGCCAAACGACCGTTAAAAGGTCCGTGAGTATCATGCTAGGAAATTTGAACAATCGAGGTGACAATCTTCGAATTTCCCGAATTCAATTTTGCGACCGTTAAAAGGTCTGTGAGTTGAGAGTTGTAAAATTAAAGAATGGCGAACAATGTGGTAGTATTCCACATGATGAAATTTGCGGACCTTAATCATCGGTTGAGACATTTCGGAAATTTACAACCTCTATGTACAGTAGATTTCAAAACCCTTGAAATCGAGAGGTTTTGAAAATCAAGAGGTGAACCGTGCGCCACCTGTGAAAGGTGTCAAACTTACTTGCCAGATCGACTAATACACCGTATCTAAAAACTTGTTTAACCTCCAACCTCTTATTCATTGGTGGGTTAACGGTCAGATGGTGTGATGGCCACTCTGATAATACTGGCACTCCTGTGTTCGACTTGTGTAGCCTGCTTTATTTTACTTTTTTGTCTACTGATAGAGTGGCCACAAACATTTGCAAACAAAGACAATAGCCAATTTTTTTCTTTGTTTTGTTTCATGATAACAAACAAATTGAAAAAGGAGAAATTTGTAAAAAAAAAAATCAAAAGATACACTCAGTGAGGCTCGAACTCAAAAATCTAGAAGATTCTAGGAATGATTGATCACACATGAGAGGCCCACAACCAAGTGCGCCACACAGGTCTGAGAGTTGTGAAGTTTATGCCAATTATGATATCATTTTTGTATGCATATCTGACACCTTTCACAGGTGGCGCACGGTTCACCTCTTGATTTTAAAAATCTCTCGATTTCAAGGGTTTTGAAATCTACTGTATATGTAATACAATTTTCAGGGCATTATTGGCCGTCTTTCCTTTTGCAGACATTTTGAAATTTCACCTTGTATGTAAAAATGCGCTTTATCCGGGGAAAAGCGCAGTTTTCCGACCGACACTTTTTGCAGACATTAGTGGTGTACAAACCTAGCACCCATGATCAAAACCCGTAAAAAAAACCCATCAAAACCCATCACAAAAACCCATCAAAAAGATGGGTTTTTGTGATGGGTCGCCCTGGATAGGTTTGAATGCCCCAACCCCCATCACATCCCAAAACATGCCTAGAGTCACGGGACGCAGGCAGCTTCTATCAACCCTCGAAGCCTTGATTTTACTTCACATCTCACTAATTGCGTCCACCTCAACCCTCACCACTACACCCAGCTTCCTTCCAAATTTTATCGGTTGTTTAATCATGATCGCCTTCATCAAATCCGAAATCGATGACGACGATGACGACGATGACAAGGAACCCCACGGTGATTTGGGATATGAAGAACAAGTCTTTGTATTCGCTTATACTCTCATATCATTTTCATTCATGAACCAGCAGCGTGGCCACTCCCACCGACGTAAGCGATGATTGGAAGATGAAACATCAATTATGGAAGCTCTATTGAAGATACGAGAAGAAGTCAAAATAAGAAGATATCCCTTACCAAGACATCGTTGGCCTCGTGTTAGTGAGAAGACTCAAGCTTTTCAAGCTTGGTTCGATGAGACCGATCGCTCTTGGTTTATGGCTGTAAGCTCCAATCATCAGTATCCATTGAACTGCACACTGATATTTGTTTCTTCCATTTCGATATTGGTTAGGCACGCATGTCCAGGGAGTGCTTTACCCATCTTCTCCACCGAATAGGATGTAATCCCATTTTTCACAACAACTCAACCTGCAATCAGGCCCCAGTCCAGTGGCAGCTATTGGTGACGATGGCTAATCTAGGTCTGTACGGAAATGGAGGATCGTGTAGTATGAAGGCCAAACACTTCTCCCTGTCAGGTTTGCGAACGCTTTTGCTGTACTGATATCTTAAGTCATTTTGGAACTGACCTTCTTTTTTGATCTTTGCAAGAGGGTAGTGTTGAAAACTACACAAAACGCTGCATTCATGCAATCCTGGAGCTAGAGTCCGACTTTGTACGATGGCCAAACGCAGAAGAGCGTGTCGTTATCAAGCAACGGATTGGCCAACAATCTTGGTTCCATGATTGTGTAGGTTTTATTGACGGAACTCTGATACCTTTAGCCTACGCTCCCTCCAAAAACAGGGAGGATTATTATACGCGAAAGTCAATATACGCCTTGAATTCACTGATAATATGCGATGATCAGCGAAAGATACTGTATGCTCATCATGGGTGGTGTGGCAGTGCACACGATCAACGAGTGCTGAAGTCAACAGGTGTAAGTCCATTGCTTCTCGCTCAACTCAGGATGTTTTCTCTATCTCTACATATGACCTGATGTTAGTTGTTTTAGTTTTATAAAAATATCTCATCCTTCTTTTCAGAGGGAGAGTACATTGTCGCAGACTCTGGCTATGCGTCTATCGAACAAATAGTACCTGTATTCAAACGATCCCGATCTGGCCAGCTTTCAGCGGCTCAGAATCACTTCAACAAATCGATTTCCAAAATTTGAATCGCATCAGAACATTGCAATGGAATGTTACAGATGCGATTCGGATCCCTTCACGAGCTGCGACTCTCGATTGGTAACGGGAAAGAGGCGAAATTTGCAGTTGATTGGATTTCTGCATGTGTGGTTATACACAACTTTGTGATTGTGCATGGTTCGGCGATGGTAGGTATCAATGTGAATACCAACTCTGAAGCTGAAGACAACACACTGACCCAAGCTCAGCGGTTGGCTTATATGGATTCTTTGGGAGATTCACGCCGTGACTGTTTATTCCGTGCTTTTTGTCTTGATAAAGGTTATTTTTGATTTGTATCTCACAATGAGAAACTCAAGTTTTGTTTTCTTTTGAAGTAATCTGTTTTGTTTTCTGTTGAAATAATCTGTTTTGTTTTCTGTTGAAATAATCTGTTTTGTTTGTTTTGAAAGTCTCATCTCACTCAATAATTTAAAGGTCAATTAGCACCAAGTTCTTTCGAAAAGAAACAATCCTTTTTGAGTGGGTCACATTGCAAAAGGTGAAGTACACCTGTGAGATAGTAAGATCATGTATAAGAGATAATTTTTTTGGTTTTAGATAGACACAAAAAGGTGAAGTACACCTGTGAGATAGTAAGATCATGTATAAGAGATTTTTTTTTTGGTTTTTAGATAGACACAAGTGTGTATTAAATCGACTTATTGAAATTTACCAGATAAAGAAAAAGAACAAAGAGCGAGAAAAACAAAAAAAGAAAATGAACAAAGAGCGAGAAAAACAAAGTATATGATCACATGAAATTTCTTTGAAAAAGACCGGACTAGTCACTCTGTGTGTCAGAGGGTGGTCCACCGGCCTTGTCCTCCGGTAACTGAGTTCCTGAAGGCTTGACATCAGGTAACGAACGCAGAGCCAGGGCCTCCGCTGCGGCCGGGTCCATGTTTCCTCGGATCAGATCGACTACCATCTTGCTACGCGCGATTCGAATTTCCACATTCATCTTCGAAATCGCAATGTTTTCTTTGGTGGCCATCTCGGTAGCTTGGTTTGTTGTCATCATGTTGGACAAGGCTTGGCTGAAGCTAGAGGCCATCGTTTCTTGGGATCTTAGAGCACGTGTTTCACTATCTTCTATGTCTTGTTTAGAGGGAAGACGATTGAGTGCGGAAAAGATGTCCAACGAGTTTTGAGGCGAATCTTTGGTGCCAGTAGTGACCTCTTTAGTGTTGCCTCGAGGTCGTTTGCTAGGAAGAGTACAAGGGGTTACTGATCGAGAGGGTTTCTTGGAATGATGAGTGACTTGAGAATTTGGGGCTTGTTCAAGCGAATTCGGCAGATCGTCTTCAGTCTGAGGGCGAGGTGGTGTGTCTTCCCATGTGTAAGGGGTACTACTTCCACTCGGACTTTGAGATGGAAGCACGGTAGTCGAGTTCTGGAATTGTTCACCGAGCGAGTCCCTATACGCCAAAGGGCTGCCACTTGGTCGGTCTCGAAGCACCGGCTCCAACTCCTCGTACCAGGGACATCTGCGAAGGATTCTTACTAATAAGGGTACTTGGTCAGTTTATAGGAAGGAGTTACCCACAAAGACGTACGTACCTTGAAGACTTCCTTCTTCCTCTTCTCCTTTCTTAGCCCTCCTCTTATTCCATTTGAATTCAGCAAGATCCTCTTTTGAGACTGTGAATTTGACTGGCGCATACTGATTTCCTTCCCCAGTTGCTTGTCTGAGGGAATTAGCGTGGCGGAACCACTCTACAAGGGCCAGGATCTACACATCGGAATCATCGGAAAGAAAGGAAGAGTAAGCGAATTTGTAAGATAAGACAATTGCATAAAATTATCAGACTTACTTTCTTTTCACACTCTCGACCTCCTCTATCCGCATGCCCCTTTGAAACAAGGTACTCAGAAACTCGTTCACGAACCACGTTCTTCTGTTGTGTTCGCCAGGCGTTGAAGTTGTCAAAATCACTACACCATTCAGCCACGAGATCGATGTCCGATTTTCCATCGCTTTCGGGTGTGAACCAGCACTTTTTAGACTTGGCTTTGTCAGTCTCATCGTCATTTTCAGCTTGAAGATCGGCTTGAAGTTCTTGTGGAGCTTTGATTTGAGTATCAGAATCGGGTGGTTGAGACGGTCGAAGGGCGTTTGGTTTCTGGGGAGCCTTTTGAGAAGCGATGGGGGCTTTTCGAGGCCGTCCTCGTTTCTTCTGAGGTGGGTCAGGAGTGGCCATAATCGAAATGGACGCTGGTTGGCTGCTTGGGGGAGATGGATCCGGGGGGATGATATGTTGACTTCGTGCCCAATCTGCCGAGGAAAGGGTTGGGATTACAAAAGGGGGCGAGGCTGAAGTAGGCTGAGATTCGGCCGCATGGATCGTGTTCAAGATCGGAGTTGGGGTGGAAGTGGGGATGTGTTGCGTTGGCATAGAAGGAGGGGAAGGGTTTGTAATTGAATTAGTTGAGTCCATGTTTTTTTTTCAACAAACGGGTTGTCAGATTGAGTTCTGACAACCCATGTGAAAAAAACCCATCTTTTTGATGGGTTTTTGTGATGGGTTTTGATGGGTTTTTTTTACGGGTTTTGATCATGGGTGCTAGGTTTGTACACCACTAATATTGTCCGCAAAACATCGTTTGGAAAAATCTACGATCCCCTTTATTAAGCTAAAAGTGTGGGTGAACTTTTTACCCAATACAACTTCAATGTCAACAACTGGGATTTTGTGGGGATTGATTGACCCCTGCTAAAGATCTGGTGACTGTAACTTAAATAACCTCAATTTGATGTGTAACATCAATAGTTGTATGTGATGAAGATGAGAATTAAGATCAGAAGATAAAAGAGCATGGATTCAAATGAAGTAGATTTTTTTTATCCAAAATCAAATTGATCTATTCTTTTTAATCTAGAAAGTCTTTGAATTTTCCTTTTTTTTCCACAAATAAATAAAACTACAACCATTTTTCTTTTTCTTCTTCTTCAACAACAACAACAACAAAAAAAAAATGGTATCTAAAACATATCAATGATTTTTACAACAACAAATTTTATAAACTAGAAATTACAAAAAAAGATCAATTTATTTTAATTTGAGTTTGATCAAATCATCAGAAGCATTTTTTTTCTTTTTGGTGGGTATAATTATTAAACTAGAAAAAAATGTGAGTTTTTTTTTGGGTTTCCAAACATCGAATTCAATGAACTTTACCAAATCCTACTTCTAACCATATCAAACCTACCAAGTTCTTCAAATGGAATCTGGACCCTTTTATTCTTATTACTCAACTCATTCCCTTCACCTTCACCCTTCCCCTGTTCTTTCTCTTGACTTATTCCTTCTCCTTCCTCTTGTATTGGTTCAACTTTTATATTACGATGAGAATGATGAGAAGGTACATCAAATTCTTCTAATTCGATTAACCTTTTCTCTTCCTTTTCTTTGATCAGTTCACCTTCACTTAACCCAATCGGTTTCCTTTTTCGATCATTCTTAATATCTTCAATTTCTCTTTGACTAATCGATTTCATCCTTTCCTCTGAATAGATTCTTAACCAAATCCCTATAAATAATTTTAATAAAAGTAATACACTTATTCCGGTTAAGATACTTAGACTTATTAATAAATTGATTTGGAAGGGTGAAAAATTCGGATTGTTGTTTGATTCATCGTGTATCAGGTTGGTTGAATCTTCATACGGATTGTGGGTTGGAGTTAACCATAATTTTAAAGACGTTGGAAGGAATGAGATTCTCATTAATTGTTGTTGAAGTCCACGAGTTGAAAAAGGTGTAATTGAGGGATTTGAAATAGATGTTGATGTAGGTATATATGAGACCGATTCGTCATTTGAAGACTCTGAAATCATATCCCAAGCTTGAAAGATCACTCGAACAGTAAGGCAACAGATAGGAAAAACTGAAAAGCCTAATCGACGTGAGACTGCTGGTGATCGATCAACAAAGGGCTGAAGAGATGATTTTCTAAGGTCAGATATCACCAGACCAAGAATTAAAAGCCGCCTTATGGAGAAAAATTCGCTCACTTTAATCTTTCGACTTCCCTTAGTAGAAGGATGAGACCCAGGACTATCTTCATTGCTAACTAAATCCTTACACAACAAATCAATAAACCTACCATAAACATTCGGACGAATATGATTGAATTTAGTAATAAAAGCATGTTTTAACCAATCTACTAAAACTTCACTCAAGATCACAATCACAGGTGGAAGAAAGATCGTTTGAAGGAGTGATAAGGATGGAAAGATATTAAAAGAAGTAGGTAGATATTGATATGTAAGACTGTACGCATGTGAAGGTGTAGTTGAATGAGCTGTAGGAGAGGCTGAATCCCATAGTTCGATCAAGTTTCGAAAGGCAATCACATGTAACATGAGTGCGAGTTGGAATCGTTCAACGATATCTAATTGAATTCAATTCAATCAGAAACCACGATGCTAGTTCTGGTTTTGACAATGAACAAACACAAACCTGCACAACTCATTTGGAAAAGATTTTCTTTTTCAAACTTTTTGAAAACTGAACCTTTGATCTCCACAAATTGATTTGAAATCAAAAGGGTGATTAATGAATGATCATATGAATTGATAGCAACGTTCAAGGAAACGAGTTGATAGAATAGCACTAGAGTATGTGCAACTAACCGATCAAAACAAAACCCGTCAATTTCGTTGATTCAAGATAGAGGAACAGAGGAATGGACTCGAGAATGTAGGTAATTGGTCTGACCGGTGAATATAAAGGCCAAGATGAACAAGAACATAGGTTTCATACGAGGTTGAGTTCCATCCGTTCGTCTACCCAACGTTGAAGGCGAGAAGAGAGAGTCGAGGATATCCTGGCCAAAGGAGCAACACAGCCGATCTGCGATCTAGAAAAGTATGAAACCCCATGAAGCTATCATTTGAAATAGAACTTGTAGTATGAGAGCAAGCTGAAAAGAGAGATATAGAGACTTGGGAGCCTACCTCCAAGACATTGAAGATGACATAAAGTTTGATAGTTTCCTGATATAGATTGATTCGTGTATTAACTTGGTGCTGAAGCCATAACGAGATAAGATAAGGTACTCACTTGACCTCGAACCAGATGATACATTTTACTTGCATCAGTAATATGATGTAACACCACACAGACCAAAATGATCAAAATACCTTGCATCAGATCAATTTTATTCGAAATGTTGAGTCGAAGGATTTTTGAACGATTAGATTTGCTTATGAAGATTGAAGTGAATCGACGAAACAGATTATTGATTAATCGACATAAAGAAAAGAAAAACCGAATAGGTAAGATAGTAAAGACTGAAAGAAAAGCATCCAAACAGATCACCAATCCGAATAAAATCATTTTTTCAATCGCGATTGGTACATTTAAAAAGTTTGAAACTCTTTCTGATCTTAGATTAGTAGTTTTGAGTGATTCAGATACATGTTCATCATCAGCGTTATCGATTTCATATTTGAGATGATCCCATAGAGAAAAGGAGAGTAGGTTCGAAAGGGTATGGGCACGTTGAAGGCTATGTGGATTTAGTTCTTGATGCAGATCTTCATCAGCTATTAACTGTTCAGATGGCCGACGAGATTGCAAAGATTTTGGCCGGGTAGGAGATGAGAACTCTTCTTCATATAACATACTATCCTCAATGATATCAGAGTCAGGCGACATCAATACGTTTCTGAGGGATGATCGAGGTGTTTTGAGTGGGGTGGAGTTTGGTGAATAACTGGTAGAAGCTTGATCTAGAGCTCTGTTTGCCGAATTTGATAAAGGTAGTGAAGAACCTGATGGAGAAGGTGAGTAACTTTCATGGTTGTCTACTGGCGTGGGACAATTTTCTTCTTCTTCTTCTTCTTCTTCATCTTCTTCTTCTTCATCATCATCATCATCTTCAACCTCTGCAAGATCATGATCATCATCCTCTGAAGTTGTCATCTCTGAGATTTTGATATCATCATGATTGTAATCCAAAGGTCTTTCGGTCTCATCTCCTGATAAGCTGTAGTCAGATAAAGTAGGTACAGGTTCTGAATGATGTCGAATTGGAGCTCTTGAGATTGAATTATGAAAACGAATTTGAGGTTCTGAGTCTAAATTCGGTTTCACTTGATTTTCTTGTTTTGATTTTAAATTTGGATGATTTGATGAATCTGAAATCGATTGATTTGTATAATCTGATAAATCGATCAATTGGATGGTATCATAAGAGTTTTCACAGTCTTCCGAATCCGAAGAAGTAGATTGATTGGTTGAAAAGTTCTGATTGATGATCTTATTTTCAAGATTTGATGTAGTTTGATCTAAGGATGAATCAGATTGATTTGATGGCGAATCAGTTAAGGTAGGTGAATGATGATTTGATTGATAATCTGGTGTTGTTGTTGATGTTGTTGATGATGGTGATGTGGTGGTTGAAGTTTTCATTTTGTTAAATTTTCAATTTTCAATTCATCTTCACTGTTCTCCTCATCTCTCTTAATCCTTTACAGAATCTAACACAGACTACATGCATATGTCACACAAATTACATACTCCCTATGTATATATCTATGTATGTAAAATTCTAACTTAAGAGCACCCGCAATCGTCGGGTTAAGTGCGGGAATAGCTAAGTTTTTTAGCTAAAGATTACATGATTTTCACAACGGTGAATCTGTAACCAAACTTTAGCTAAGTTTGCGACAAAAAATCTCTAGGCTGGGATAAAGTTATCCCAGCCTAGAGATTGTCGGTAGCTAACTTTTACCCCTCGCAAACCAACCCTCGCACCTATCACGCCGCACCCATCCCATTCCCATTTCCCATTCCCATTCTCCTACTTCAACATCACTCTCCATTCGATTCGTACCAAATGGATCAACCACCGCCACCATTCGATTCGTACCAAATGGATCCACCACCGCAACAATCCCAACCCGCTTCCACCACCTCCACCACCACCAAGAAGCGTGGTGACAACTTCGTATCGGCCAAAGATGAGCAGCTGGCTATCTCGTGGATTGCCATCAGCCAGGATATCCGATTTGCGAATAATCAGACGGGAGCGGATTTTTACGATAGAGTGGCGACGCACTTCAAGGCTGGATGTACTATACATCCTCGTTCAGGTGATCAGTTAAAATATCGGTAAGTTAAATTTTTTGATCACTTACTTTTATTAATAAGGCTAATGTTTTGATGACAGTTGGAAGTCGATCAATACGTCCACCCTGAAGTTTTCGTCGATTTATGGTGCGATCGAACGGAACCCACCGAGTGGATCATCCCCTGCTGACTACATGGATATCGCCAAGAAGGAATATCAGAATCAATGTAAGGGGCAGCAATTCAAGGACGACGTACCGTGGCAAATCCTTCGATATGCTCCTAAATGGGTCCAAGCCGCCAATCCAGTCGCCAAAACCTTCAATCCAGCTGTACATGGTGCCAACAGTTCTATCAGCACATCCACTGTCAGCTCGCCTTCGATGCAACAATCGACTCCTCCTCCATCAAGTGATCCGAGTGAACGTCCTGTCGGCCAAAAAAAAAACAAACGTCAACGCGAAGAACGAGAAAACGAGGCTGAACGAACTAAGGAATTGAAGCGAGCGACTGACATTCAGGAGCGAAAAGCGATCGTAATGGAGAAAGGTCATGAGCTGGCAGAACGTGCTCTGAGACTTGAGGAACAAGCCAAGAATCTCAACACTTTAATGACTTCAGCCGAAGCTTGTCCGGATGAAGAATCTAAAGAGATTCTCAAATTGATGAAATCAAGGTTGTTGAAGCAGTACAGGGAGGAGGCATTTAGACAGGATACCGATGATTGATTAACTCAGGTGGAGATTGAAAAAAATAATATGTAAGTGCATTGTTTAACTTCCTCTTCATTCACTCCAAACTATTTACTCATCACTTTCCAATTTTTAGTGTGTTCGATTTCACTTTTTATTTTTTAACTGTGTTCGATCTCACCTTTTATCTTTTAACAAATCGATTTTGTGATGTTCAGTCTTTCATCTTGTCTTCTTGTCTTCTCTTTCAAGAAGACAATGGTTTTCTTTTCATGCCTCGGTTTTTTTTCTTTTCATGTCTCGGTGCCTTGGTTTTTTTTCTTTTCATGTCTCAGTTTTTTTTTTCTTTTCAAGACTGAGTCTATTTGTATTTCAATTTCTTTTCTCCAAAATTGATGATGATGAAATGGAAATAGGATGGATTCTAGTATAGAATTCATTTCTATAATTGATTTCAACAAGTAAATTTTTTCTTCAACAACTAAATTTATTCCAAATTTGAATATGATGAAATGGAAACAGGATGGATTATAGTATATAATTCATTTCAAAATTCATTTCAACAACTAAATCTCCCCGGTGCCTCTTTTCATCCACATTGAAACTTTGAGATCTTCTAATAATTGAAAGTGTAAATTTCTGTTTCTTAGATCAGCATTAGAATTGTAGTACCGAGCAAGAGTATACCCAATCTGAGGATCCAATCGATTTGGATGTACCTCAACATTGTGTTCGGATCTGTAATCCATGATGATTTGATCCTTTTCGCCACGGTCTTCCACAATCATGTTGTGAAGTATGATACAACATAACATGACATTAGTCATATCCATCAAACCCCAAAGGCGACACGGTGCTACTAGTATGTGCCAGCGTGCTTGAAGAACCCCAAAGGCACACTCGATGTCCTTACGGACAGATTCTTGACGCTTTGAAAAATAGCGGCTGGCTTCATCAGTCGGACGATGGATTGATTTCACAAGAACTGGCCATGAAGGATAAATCCCATCGGCTAGGTAATATCCTCGAGTATACTCATGCCCGTTGATCGTGAAATGGACTCTATCTTCCGTGCCTTTGAAAATTGATAGAAGTGAAAAGGTCACAATCAGATCTCCACATTGATAAAGGAACATTTAACAGAACACACTGACCGTTGATGAAATTGTCGAAAAGAGGGCTGTTTTGTAAGACATTAATGTCGTTGAGAGCGCCTGGCGTACCAAAGAATGCGTGCCATATACGCAGACTCTTGGACGCAACTGCCTCAAGAACCACAGACGTATCTTTTTCTTTTCCTTCAAATTGACCAGCCCACGCCTGAGGACAATTCTTCCAAAGCCAATGCATACCATCTATGCTACCTTTACATCCTGGAAACCCTCGCATCTCGTTCTCCTTCAGTATAATTTCAAGTTCATCAGAGTTTGGCGGCCTTAGATACTCTTTTCCGTAGAGATGTATTATATCTCGTACAAAGGTCTTCATACTTTGGATAGCCGTACTTTCACCGATTTTTATGTACTCATCAACCGCATCACCTGAAATCCCATAGCCTAGCTGTCGTATAGCAGCCGTCATCTTCTGATGCGTTGATAGACCTAGTTTTTTGCAACAATCCTATATAGCAAAAAAAAAATTATCAATTTTTTGAACAATATCAAAAAAATGAATGTAAAGCTACCTGACGTTGTGTCCAATAGATATTATGGTTCACAAGATCAGCGCCAATATTTTTAAAGAGCTCAGGACTCATTCTAAACCTCCTCTCAAAATATGCACGAGGGTATAGCGGTGAGTCTTCAAAATAATCTTTTTGTAGACTCAGGTCAGCAGCGATACGATCACGCTCGATGACCGTACGTGTTCTTGGTTTGTGTTTGATATCGGGTTGATTCAATAATGACAATATGATCTGGTCATATTGATCATCTTCATCTTCTTCAATGAGTTTTGAGACTCGTTGAATGATTTGTTTAGTATTCATGATGATGTGTAGCGAAGATGTGAGTGAGTTTAAACGATGTTAATCCAAGATGAAAAAGGTTCGGCTCTAGATTAGAGCCAATTTAACTCTAATCTAGAGCCGAACCATTGTGGAATTACAGTCAACCGGGGGGTTAACTTTGACCTAATCCAGTTGTCGACGCCAACGACTGTGGGAATTGGGGTTAAATTACGTGACCCCGGCTAACGATCTATAACTCCGAGTTAACTATTTCCAAATTTGACGCAAACGATTGCGGGTGCTCTAACCAAGTCCCTCTCGAACGAACGAGATATAGTGAATATATAAAGTAGAAAAACAACGCATAAGCCAAAAGTATCTTGGATTCCACAATGATGTATGTAAAGTACCTATAGTGAATATATAAAGTAGAAAAACAACGCATAAGCCAAAAGTATCTTGGATTCCACAATGATGTGGAATCTCAGATCTCGGCGGAACAGAGTTTTGTTGACTGCGTCACGTGATGTCTGTGCCGCAGTCGTGTGCAAGATTATGTGTCTACAACACCCCCCCCACGACAAGTCACAGACATCCCTTTGAAAAATATGAAGAAATAGAGTAAAGAAAATTTTAGCACGCAGGCTATCATAAGACTTCAACTGTTCAGGTTGCCTGTTGTCTGGAATCTGTTGCCCGGCGCTAAGCCTACGGGATTATTTTCTTTTGCCAGAAACATTCACCTTCACGAAATTGAGATAGGAAATGAAAAATGAAAAAAAATGAAATGAGAAAATCTAGTTGTTCGGGTCGTTTGTTGCCTGGAATCTGTTGCCCGGTGCTAAGCCTACGGGATTATTTTCGTTTACCAGGAACATTCGCCTTCACAAAGATTGAAATGAGAAATTGAAGAAAAATGAAAGGAAATGAGAGAAAGAGAAAAAAATTAAAATATGATGTTTTAAACGGAAGTCAACCTCAAATTCTTTGAAGCATGGTCGTGTAAGTTTGGTCCTAGTGGCTTTGTTAAGATATCTGCTCGTTGAGACTTGGTATCAATCCAGTGTAGAAAAACTCTGCCTTTGTATAATTGTTCATTAATGTAATAAAATTCTCTGTCGGTGTGGCGTGTTCTTTTGTTTGAGGAGTTGTCGCTTGCGACATGAATTGCTGATGTATTATCACAATGCATGTTGATTGGATTTCCTTCACCAGTGAGATCTTCTATCAGATTGCGTAACCAAACGGCATCCCTGCACGCTGTACCCAGAGCCATGTATTCTGCATGACATGTAGATGATGCAACACAGGTTTGTCTCTTCGACGTCCATGCGATTGGGCAATTGAGGAAATACGTGACGAAACCATGAGACGATCTTGCTCCTTCTCCTCCCCAATTCGCATCTACATAAGTATGGATTGGTGTGTCGACTTTCGATTTAATTGGCTTTATCAACAGGCTTAGTACACCATTAGTATTTAAGTACCTTACGAGATGCTCGATGGCATTCCAATGTTGACGTCTAGGATCCGATGAAAAACGTGCTAAATAATTGACTGCGTACGTTATATCCGGCCTTGTCGCGACAGAGAGATAGTTTATACTGCCTATGGCTGATAAGTATTTCTCAGAATTGATTCGCTCTTCTTCTTCATTCGGTGATGTGGGGATTTTTTGAATGTTCATTGGTGTTTTTGCTGGGCGTTCGTCTGGTAAGAATGATTTGAGAATTTTCTTGGTTAAGCCGGGTTGAGATAATTTGAAAGATCCATCCGCTTCACGTTTCACATTTACTCCAACAATCTGATCTAAGTTCCTCTCCCACTTGATGAGTAGTTGTTCTTTTAATTTCTCATGTATTTCATCTAGCAATTCTTCTGAGCTTCCGGTGACCGCACCATCATCACTATGCAACCAAATAATGCATGTTTCATGATTTCTTCTGTAGATATACAACGATTGATCGTATTGACTGCTCTTAAAACCCATTTTCGTTAGAATTTTGTCTATGTGTTTCCACCAGCATCGTGCACCCTGCTTTGTGCCATAAAGTGCCTTCAATGCTTCAAGTACTTGCTTCTTTTTTCTCGCTTCACACATGTATCCGGTTGGTATTGAAAAATATATGAGACTATCAATATCACTATGTAAATAAGCTGATGAGATATCGAATGAATGTGCCGGCCACTTCTTGTACGCTGCGATTGTGAGCATTATCCTAAGACCGGCAAAAGTAGCGGTTGGCGCAAATGTTTCGGTGTAGTCTATTCCTTCTTGCTGACGAAAACCTTTTGCAATGAGTCTAGCTTTAAATTTCACTGGATTTCCATCATCATCTACTTTTTTGTAAGCAAACACCCACTTCAAATCAATAGGAACCATCCCTTCAGGTTTATCAACAACTTTCCATACTTTCATTTTCTCCATCATCTTCATCTCATTATCACATGCTTCCTTCCAGTTTCCCGATTCAGTTGATCTTATAGCTTCGGCATATGATCTTGGTGGTTTCAATATTTTGAGATAGTCTTCACCGCTGAGTGCGTGGCTGGCAGCCACATCTTGTTTATCAAGTTTCATTTCCTCCGCAAAATCCCCTAGTTTTAATGCATTTATAATATGTCGAATACTTCCTTTTTCTGGTTCTTTAGATTGTTCTGCATTGAGTATCTTATTTATTGAACTAGACGATGTCATACCATTTGATGTCTTTCTGTACGTCTTCATTCTCGTATGGAAATTTAGCGATTGCTGATGGGAAAACCTTTCCGGACTTTTCATCATAAAATAGCCATCCCTTGGTTCCTGCTGCGTATCCAATCATGATACATTTTCTAGCACGGTCTTCTAATTTACCTGCTGGTCTCTGACCTTCATGGATATGAACGAAAGCTTCGCTTCCAAATGATCTAAGTATGTCAAGTTGTGGTTTTCTTTTGTGGAAAATTTCATAAGGTGTTTCCTTCCCAGTGATCGAATTCGGCAATCTGTTGTGGAGGTAAGCAGCAGTCAAGTAAGCAAAGTTCCAAAATTTATTTGGGAGTTTGCTGGATGATAACAGAGTTCGAGCCATTTCACCTAATGTTCGATTTAGGCGTTCCGCGATACCATTTTGCTCCGGCTCGTACGGGTTTGAAAATTCGTGATTGATACCATTATCCTTGAGCCATTTATCTAAGCCTCCACCTATGTATTCACCACCTCTATCAGATCTGACAGTTTTGATCTTCATCCCGGTTTCCCTTTCCCATTTCTTAATCACATGGATTAGTCGTTGATGAACTTCGGATTTATGTTTGATTATACATATCTCAGAAAATGTGGATGCCACATCCCGAAATGTCACCATTAACTGTTCACCTGTCAGACATGGGGTAAATGGACCTGCCACGTCCGTCACGATTACTTCCAGTATACGTGGTTCGCGGTTTGTGCTACCTAAAACTCTCTGACGAGTGCTTTTACACGTAAAACAGTCTTCGCATGTAATTGAGGAGTGTTTCAATTCCGGCAAACCATAATCTTTATGGTTCTTGAATAGTTGCTGAATTTGTTTCATGGACACATGTCCTAGACGTGCGTGCCAGAGTTGAGACAATTTCAATGATGTTTTCATTGCACACACACGATGAGAATGAGAGAGAGATTGGGGAGAGGGGATACAAAAGTTTGGACGATTTTTCCGTGCTTGAATAAACCATCAACGGTTTTTATGAACAGCATAAATAATTTTTCCATTTTTCAATCTGATTTTATATGTATTATCATCGTTCATTGAGATTTTTGCCCCACTTGCTATTAACGCTCCCGGTGAGATGAGTGTCGTTGTTGCTTTCGGACAATAGTAGACATCTTTGATAACTGCTTTTTTACCATTTTCAGTTGTTATTTTGATATCACCCTTGCCTACTATAACAGCATTAGAATCATTAGCTGCTGTTTTGATAGGAATTGGAGTGGGAAATGATTGATAGTTTTTTAATGACGTTCTGTCGTTGCTTACAGCGTCAGTTGCTCCACTATCGAACAGAACATTGTCCAAATACTCAGTTGGCACGTCTGAAGCTTCATCATTTGCTTCCCATCCTTTGGATGACCAGTTTAATGCTGATGCTTCTATTGTATGTTGAGATGAATTGCTTTCAATTTCAGTTGAGTGTACCGTTGGTCGTGATGAAGATTGATTCTGACCCGGGAGTGAGTATTGTTGGGGATATAGTGCATTTAAACTGTAGTATTTGCCGTTTGAAGTTTTCCTCCAGTCTTTGTAGTGCGCTCCGGTCCTATCACCAGTACCATTGAATAAAGGACAATTTCCTTCGATGTAAAGATGTCCGAATCTTCCGCAGAAAAAACATTGAAGCGCCCCTTCTTTCACGCCTTTTACCGCTGATTCAGGAATTTGAACCGGGGCTACTTCTGATTGAATGCGTGGGTCGTTACTATTGGTCCAGCTCTCAGGTCCCCGTGACCATTGCATAGGGTTGATTTTTGGAACTCTTCGTCTTGGAGTAAAAGGTTGGCTGAAACGTTGTTGACTAGTATAGGATTGACTGAAGCGTTGTTGGGGAGCTTGGTATCGTGGTATACTTGGTCTTGATGGTGTCGATTGACGTGGTCTATTCCCCACCGCCATTGCATCAATTTGAGTACTTAAGTTGCTGATCACTATGGTCTCAGAAGCAGTTTTTTCACGAGTTAAGTAAATTTGTATAGCCGATTTGATGTCTTCTAATTTATAGTTCGGATTGTTACTATCATACTTGCTATCTAAATCTTTATTAATTTCTTTTGTCATTTCAGGAGGCATAGCAATTTGATAAAATAGACCTCTTATTGAATCTGCGTTCCAGACAAAACCGGTGGATTGGATCTCATAAACTAGGGAGTCGACCTTTGACATGTAAGCTATCATTTCGGTCTCACTTAAGTCCAAGCGTAGATTAATTAGACGATTAAAAAGTGAAAATTGAGCTGTCCTTCCTCCTTTCCTGAAATAATTCTGTAAAGCATTCATTGCATCAAACGAAGTAGCTTTGCGATCCGTGACAATTTTCAGAGTATCATGAATTGTTTGATTTATTATGATTATTGCGATTGCGTCTCGTTTTCGATCATGGTAATCTTTAACTTCTAAATGATCTTTTTCTTCCCAGTAGTCATCAACATTGAGTAGCATTTTCAGAGCTCTAACCGTATTTAATTTCCAGTCAATAAAATTCGATCCATTTGCTTCGAGTTTTGGGATGTTTTGAGTTTCATTTCCGACATATTTCCGAGCAGTGTTGACATCATCTTCTGTGAATACATATTTGTTGTTATTCGAAGTACCATACTTCGATTCAGCAGGAGTTTGTGCAGTAGACATCGTTGGTAGTGAGTAATGGTGGCGTGTTGGAAATACGATTGGTGATGGGTTGAACGTAGTTAGTTTGGACGTAAATCTTTTAGTGATTAACTTGGGGTAATTTGACGTAGGACGAGTAATAGCGTAAGTTGAGTCAGTTGTGCGTAAGTCTAATCGTGAGAGAGCGGAGTTTAGCTCCGAGTCAGACGTAGGTGATTCGGGTAACGGCGGTAGCGTAGAAGGTTCTGGAAAACTATGAACTGGTGACGAATAAACTCGTATTTCTGCTTCGCAAGGCGTATCAAGGTTGAGTTCAAGCTCAGGTGATTGTATGAGAGGGTTAAAGTTAAGATTTTGTGGGGATGGGGGTAGTGAAGGTAATTCGTCTAGAGTAGGAAATAGAGTTGGTACTGGTGGTTGAAATAGATGATCAGCGTTATTAGATGTTGATTGTGAGGTATCTTCAGTATTACTAAGTTCTGGTAATATTTGTTTCTTCCGTTGTACTCTTCTTCGGCGTTTGGGAGGTGATCTCGGATGCGTTGTATAATTTCGTCGTCTTGTTTCCATTCACTTGGTGAGCTTTTCGTAAGGAGCAGCGGTTACGCGGGCTCATAACCTATAGTGAATATATAAAGTAGAAAAACAACGCATAAGCCAAAAGTATCTTGGATTCCACAATGATGTATGTAAAGTACCTATAGTGAATATATAAAGTAGAAAAACAACGCATAAGCCAAAAGTATCTTGGATTCCACAATGATGTATGTAAAGTACCTATAGTGAATATATAAAGTAGAAAAACAACGCATAAGCCAAAAGTATCTTGGATTCCACAATGATGTGGAATCTCAGATCTCGGCGGAACAGAGTTTTGTTGACTGCGTCACGTGATGTCTGTGCCGCAGTCGTGTGCAAGATTATGTGTCTACAACACGAGAGTCGAGAGAGGAACTCATGGCTTATGCAATAAAAGATATGGCTTAGACATGAAATTTGGCGTGTAGGCCAATTCTTTGGCTGGTGACTTTTTCAAACCTCCATGTCTCTGTCACCTACAAATAAATATTCTCTGGACCAAAGAAAGTCTTGTGTGCCTGCTCATCCTACACCCATGCACTCAAGTCTTGTATTATTCACCCTTCTCATTGACAAGCTATGAGGGCCCAAACTTCTGGAGATCTGCACCTGATGCAAGTCTGATCCACTTTCTGATTGTTTAGATGCTTTGAGACGATTTGATCAAGCTAATTTTAAACTCTTGGAATTTGAGTATCCCACTCTATAAGCATCACCCTTCAAATAAGTCTTTTACATAAACTTACCTTCATCCAAAATATTTCTATGCCGCTCCAATCACAAACACAAATGCTTTACATGTAATTGTTGAATGATCAAAGTGCCTCTCAGCAAGCTCAGGGGGTGAGGATCCCTCTTGTGGTGGGTCTTGTGTTAAGCTAGAGTTGATTGAAGAGTTTGAAATGTACAGTGAAAGTACCAAGGGCTGTCTATTCATTAATAAATAACACTGCGGTCACCGGTGACAAACGATAGCTTCAAGTTGCTACATTCAATTTTCTGTCTCAAAGTAAGTTGAAAAAAATTGTGAAGAAAAATCTTGAACAAACCTTGTGATCTTGGACAAACCTTGTGACTGAACATACAAGAAAGTTCCAAATCAAATCAAAAAGACCATTGAGTCACTTCTTGCCCAAATGTTGATATATAACTGATCACCTGCTCACCATTAGGCTAGGGGCATTATGATGAATGCACTTGAAAAAAAAATAATTCTTCAGGATGGTAATAGCTTGTATAAATATTTATCCGTTAAACTACCTGAGAAACCTAACTTAGCAACTGCTACAATGAACTAAAACATCAAGATGTTTGCGGATGGATATTGCACATGTAGTACAGGGATGAAACCAGAGGATGACATAGAACTTCTCAATTCAAATCATTATCAAAGTTTATACATGACTCTGGATACATGCCTATGGTTTTGGCGAGTCTTGGTAGTTTGGTTCTTGAATTCAAAGGTGTGAAGATGTAGGGTGTTGAGTGTGCTTGAAGTAGACTCTTATTACTCGTCAAACTCACCGTCACTATGCACTAAAACAAATTTCTATATATACACTTCTTGATAATTCCATTCGCATCACAATCTTTCTTTACGCTCAATTCTTCGGTCCTGATGGATGTGAATTTAATTTTCACAACTTTTATACCAATACATAAACAAGAGAGATAAATCCCTTCTGAAAAACAACATGATAATATTGAACAACCTTTTTCTTTTGCCAATTTTCAACTCTCCAATTATAACATACTTCCCGATTAAGCTGAAAAGTTGAAATATGTAAAGAAGAAATTTGAGATCAGCTAGACAAGTGGGATTTTTCTGTAGACTTTTCTGCTTGATTTTCCATGAGGAATTGATGCGAAAAACGGCTTTGTGTTGATCTAGAATTCAATGTAGTTCATTGGATCAGATTGTAACTCGCGAGCCATTTTGATGATTCTTTCTTCATTACCAAGTGGTTCAAGGCTGAGTCTATTGAATTGATGAATCATCTCTGTTGGATACCATCGTACATCTACACTTCTCACTGTAGCATTAGGTCCAATTGCATCTTGAGACCCTCGTAGGTGAAACATGAGATTACAGATATTACTAGCCGAACTACAAACGATCGCCTCAGAATTATCTACAGCAAAAGTTACATCACGGACAAGTTGTATCCCAAGTTTTCTTCTAATATCAAGTGGTGCTGCGTTAAAGGCGGCTTGTGAATGACCATGTTCAGTGAGTGATGCTCCGACGGGAGGAAGGAGTATTGGAAAACGATGTTCAGGGTAATAGAGTGATTGTTGTTCATCGAACATCTTTAGTGCGCCTTGAGGGTCGTCTGAAAGAAGGAAGATCCCAGGTAATTTCTTAGAACTCTTCCAGTCGGGTACAAAGGACCTGACTACCTCGAGATAAGGATGAGGATTTGCTTGTGCTGGTTTCAATCCAACCAGCTTGGCCGGTGTCCAATCTTTATTTTCGCCTAACTTATCCCCTAATCTGAAATGTATAGAGATAAGCTTTCTTGACATGGTTGATTCTAAACTAAAATCTGAGGATGTGAAATTTGTCTTTTGATTCTCAAGCGTAAGTAATCGTTCGTTCATTTCTCTCTTTAATCTCTTAATTTCTTCCAAAACAGCTTTGTTCGGGTTCCAAATACGTAGAAATGCTTCTGACTTTGCATCGAATATTGTCTTCATAGTATGATGTACATTTTGAACAGCAGGAAGAATAGTCCTTTGCTCGCGATAATTTTGAAGATTCCAAACCGAATGCGTATCAATCGCGCGAGAGTCGACGTGCTCCAGGAGATAGCTTCCGTAACCCTCGGTGCTGCAGAGCAAAACGGTGTCAGCAGTGTTGACCCGCGATCCAAAGAGAATTATAAACTAACTGTTGGCGATCTGTCCAAACGTGATCTGATTGATTTCCGCCAACGTTCGAAAACAGTTTGCGTGGCAAATCCTTCCAATTGTGCGGAAGCTCACATGGTAATGGTGCTACGTCAAAATAATCCTGAAGATCTCCAAATCATTAGCCTTCTTTTGCACTCTGATGGAGTATCAAATATCAAGGCCACTTACGCTGAGCTTCCCGTAATTCCAGTCTGAATCGTCTATGATGACTGAGTAGTTGAGCAATGAAGCTGCCGCATACGCTTCTCCCTGGATTATGATACAAAGAGATCAGACTACTGGGTCATTTGACACAAGATTTCAGTACACCCACATAATAAGATAACTCTGACCCAAAACCAGCCATGTTTTTAAAAGTGTAGAGAAATGTTTTAGCACATATGGGGAGCTCAGCTGTTTTCGCCTTCAAGTCATCTTCTCCGTGGTCGACTCCTATTCGGGTTCTGGGGTGTGGTATGGACTCAAAGCCACTGGAGAGACAAGCTTAAGATTTTCGGTAACGTTGACATCCGAAAACACATACCTTTTCGAGGACCATCTAAATCGTGCACCCCGGCCAAAAAGAGTCACGCAAACAATGAGCAAGAGAAAAATGAAGAAACACTAGGTCATCAAAAAAGGATGTCAGCACAAATGCGAGCTACAACGAGTCAATGATTTCAAGGCTGTCTGACCCATCGCTTGATCCAAGATTGTGGTCTCGCATATATTTGCGACCAAAGACGTTGGCCACTATCCATGGGCCGTAGAGCTGCCCATATTTCTGAAACCTTTGATTCTCGATTTTGATCAGCAAATGGCAGAGTAAACTTGGGCAGCTTCAGCATGTCGATGATAGATTCGGTTTGGTCGTGTCACAGCCCGAATTATTGGGTCACAGCTCCAGGGTTCTGTTGACGCTTCTTCTTCTTGAGTGTATGAGAAAGACGGAACTTGACGCCGATAGGTCTGCAGGTGGTTGCGGCAGGCTCATCACGTCCGTTACTCAATCCACAGATATCTCAACGACTCAGAAACCCATGGACAGAATCAATTTAGCAAGGTTCTCTTGACTTCCACAAGGAGGCCAAAAGGGTACATGAAACGAACTTGAGATGTGTACGTGTAAATGTGATCATGAAGCGTTGCTAGATGTCCGGAATTCGGTAACCTTCTGACCAAATATGTACAATCAATGAGCGCCTCGTTTGCCAATGCCAATTGTGGTCGGTCGTCGTAGTCCGGTCGTCGTGGCCTTCACAACAGCGAGATCACTCACAATCTCGTCTGGATTATAAGACTTGAGGTAGGCCATTCACCTTTGGAGCATATATTTCCGCCTGTTTCGTTTTCAACTTCAAAGTACGACAAAATATCAAGTCATCACCAAAAGCAACCGCATCTCTCAATACTTCACCATGTCCCCCAAAGACACCATTCAAATGGAACCTCTTCTTCCCATGCCGTACGCCGAACAAGCTGGTTCATCAAACTATTCAAAAAGAAGACCGGGCTACATGCAAGCCGCCAAATCGAACCTGGAAGAAATGTGGCAGTCTGTAAACACGAAACGGGTAAGTCGAATATTTAGAAACATGCACCAAATTCAAAATGATTTGCTCATATATGTCAATTTGATTCACTAGACCTCCCCTAGAGTTTGGACTCTGGTCAGCGTTTCATTTATGATTCTGGCTTTTGGTGGACTGTCCATCTCGATGTCAAAAACGTATGTCCCATCTTTTCAGACTAAGGAAAACTTTTTGTTGAAATGATAATCTTGTAGCGGTTCTCAATCAAATCAGAAAAACAGGATGTATTACACCTACCAGGACACGGCTTCTCAAATGCAAATGTCAGACCTTCCCGTTTGCGAGAGAACATTTCTATACACTTTCTTCGACTACGCTGGGTTCGGGTCTACATTGTCTCACTGGGTGCGTAAATTTGATAGTCCTAACGCGTATTACATGACATTGACATCTCATATTCTTAGGGAGAAGCGGCGATGGTAGCTGCGGCACTGAATTATACCATGATCATAGACGATTCAAAGTGGCAATATGGGCGGCTCACCGTAAGCTTTGTTCACGACTAGATAAAAAAAGAGGAAGAACATGATCTGTTTGCTTCTTTCAGGATTACTTTGACCTGGCTCCCCTGAATTGTCAGCCACCTAAAAATGTGTCGCGGGATGTGTTTAAGAATAGCGGGAACGACACCGATCATGTCTGGTCGAATCG